>CM060924.1:188787696-190038696 GCA_030737875.1 Allium sativum | reverse complement strand
TATATCCACGAAAATATTATACTTGTGTTCATGACGAAATTTTGATACATTTTCATATATAAATGTTGAAAACAGTGTCTGTATGAAGAAATTACAATTCAATGAAATCATACGGTAAGTGTATGCATATATATGTGTGTTTGAATTAATAATATATTTATTTATGGGGTAAACGTCATAATTTGGACAATAATATCATTCACTTAGGTGAATTTGAAATTGAAATAAATAAATAATGACCAGGGGACAAAGAATATGTCGCATAAGGAAAATAAATAGTAATAAAAGGTAATTAATTAATTAATTAACAACATGTGCCACTAGGCACATTGGGCATTTTTTCCTATGATTGGTTGACCTCCCTTCAAAGGGGGTGTCGACCGCTTGGTGCAGCTAGAGCACAATGAGGCTGGTTCAGCTGGTGTTTTAGGTTGGTTTGATATAAAATGGATAGCTTAGATTAAATCTATGTTAATCTAACGGATTCTATTCATTTACACACCTATAAATACCACATAACTCACCTCTCAAATCTTTAAACCCTCTCATTCTCTATGCCCCCATTCTGCTGCTGACATTCCAGGAATTTAGGTTTCTTCTTTTACCCCTAACCTATTTCATTTCTAATCTAATTCTATTTAGTTTATATTCTAAAATTACATTAATTTATATATGAGATTAAAATCTATATGGTTCTCTTATATAGATCTGCAGTAGAATCGAAGAATGACGATTTCAGCATTTAAATCAGTATTATCTCTTTTCTGCAAAATCTCTGTGGGTGGAAATAATACTTGTTTAGGCTAAATTCAAAATTTTATAGATTTCTATATCGATTTGTATGCCTAGAGGGATTTGGTTTCATGATAACATCATATTATAAAACCCCAAAATCTCTTATTTTTGTCTATACCGCAAAGTTGCCAACCAATATTTGGGTTTGTGAATTGTTTAGGTTATGAATGAAGAATAGTTTGGTAATTTTACTTTTGTTTAGTTTGATTTACCTCTTTTTAATTGAAAAGTATTGTGATGTAAAAAGATTCAGATTTGGTTTGGTTTTATTTAAATAGGTTTAAATTTCCATTCTAAAATGGATAATTTGAATGCATTCAGATTTGAAATAATCAAATGTTAATGTTTTTATGTACAACATAGAAAAAGGGTAATTTAGATTAAATTGAGGTTTATGTATATATGTATGTATATTCATATTCAGATATATATATATATATAGATATGAATTTATGTATGTATGTGCATATGTTAAATATGTACTTATATATGTATGTATGTAATTAACACCTTATTCCTATTTCATTACCTAAATTGTTCTAACCAGCCTAGGAATACCAGTTTAGATAGTTATGTTTTTACTTTTCCCATTACTGCTATTGTTAATTATGCATGTATTTAGTAGTTAGATGTGGGAATTTGGCTTGTGTACCTTTAATGTGAACCAGATTGGCGATTTACACCATTAAAACATTTCTTCATTCGAACGGAAATTAGAATTCATAGTATGTATTAAATATTATATTTATATAGCATAATCAACGTAATCAAACATAATAAATAAGTAGAGTAAGGTTAGAAATTTGAAATGTCCCCATATGAATTTTTGGTTATGTGTGCCTAAAATGGCTTATATATATAGATATATTAAATAATGGCACACAGACATGAGATCAGTCGTCATTTGTGGTAGAAGTTGGCTTGGAACCAACTGAAAAATCTAGCAACCACAAGTGAGTTTTGCTAATGCGAGAGGTTTGGGCGCCATGAGCCATTTAACTTAATACTCTATGGCACGAGGTTAAACTCGCTTATAGTAGAAGCCAGCTCGGAACTGCCCGACATATCCAACATCTACAAGTAGACGGTTTAACGTGAGAGGTGGCTTACTACATCGTGAGAAGGTCTTAAGCGACTGACTTGCTTCTTATCTAGTTTGGATCTTAAGTGATCAAAGACTTGGACCGTTCTAAAGGGTTATTCATTGGATTTGGACACAAATCAAGGGACTCTCCCTTATTAGAATTGAAGTTGGCCTATGGGTCCTCCTTCTCTACAAAGTGGTTTTGTTATGGCGATAACGGGGTATGGTAATTTGCAAGAATATCCACTTCCTCATGGAGCATAGTGAGGGCCAACCTAGGGACAGATTTGATTTACTTGGGATGTAGCATGATATTTAGCAACTGTATAAGGGAAGTCTTAAGCGGAATAAGTGTTCTGCCATTGTAACGTCTCGTATTTTCTATAGCCAGATATTTAAATTATTTTATTAATTTAAATATTTATTTGAAGTTATTTAGTGATCATGCGCGGTGTGTACGCATATAAATTAACAGTTGAAATAATTTAATTATAATTATTATAAAACATTGATTATAATTTTAAACGTTGTCCCTGCGGCCGAGTTAAATCTTGAAGCCAGTTCCAACGTAATCAATATAACAGTTAAGCTAAAAATGTCATGCGGTGTATTTATTGCGTTGATTTTGAAGTTGGCATTTGGCGGCACGAATATTAAACGCTTAACATAAAATGGCGGTAGAAATAACCGTAAAAGAAATTAATAACTCTTACCGTATCAAATAAAAAAAAATCAAAATATCAAACCTAAAATCTACTTACAATTGGAAGCATGCGCTGTGTTACCATTATTTCATTTCAGCAACTATTTGAGCCATGTTGTAATTTACCGTCCCATACCCTAACTCTTCTGCTATTGCTCCCTTTCACTCAGCAAAACACTCCCATTCAAAATAAATAAAAGTAAAAATATCTAAATCTAACCTATGTCTGCACTTAGACCAAGCTATATTGTTTCACCTCACCAACCTACTATTTGTGCAACTGTAACATGAAAAGAAATATAACAAGGATGTCTGTTTTGCAAACAAGGCTGAAAACGACCGTGTTCTTATCCTCAAATCTCCCTTTTTATAAAAACCATGCCCATTTTCTATTCCAAACTCAGAACATTCATTTCGATCAAATAAAATAATAATAATGGCAAAATCAAATAACCTCGAGCTGAAGGCATGGCGTAAGAGGGGGAAGGACTTTTAGAAGCCGCGAAGGAGGAGAGTGAGGCGGCACATCCACTTACGGAGGTATGGTCGGCTTAATCGATCAGGTTGGCCAGTGGAGCGCGGTTGTTTTCCGGCTAGTATCTCGCTGGTGTTGGAACAGAATACGAACAACATGAAGAAAAATGCATTGGAGAAGGGGGATTTGCGTGTATCTGGAGTGCGTGATGATGTTCGGGGGATAGGTTCGAGTGCTTTGCGTAATGCAGTGGAGGTGCATGTATTATGTGAAGATGCACACTGTATATCAGGAGGTAGGGAGTTGCGTACTGTTGTTGTGTGGACGTTCGCTGCTTGGTGAAGGAAACAACGTGGAGTAGCTCATATGAAATAGGAGGTAGTAGCTTGGGGAGAAGAAGATGTAACGGGCAGGCGGACTGAATGACATAGTGGGTTTTGGGCCTTTACAGAGAAGAAGAAGATTAGACGGAAGTAGGCTACAGGGGGTTGGAGTTATTTGCCACAAAACTTTGCATGTGTACTGTTGTCTACAGGGAACAAATAAATATAGTGGAGTATGGTTGTGTGGCATTTGAGGGATTCAGGTATTGAAGAGAGAATGTTGGTGATCAACAGTTTGCAGCGAAGTAAAGAAGTGGGATTATATATACAATAACAATAAGAAAATGTTGCGGTGGAAAGACCTGAAGTAACACATGGGAATAATAATGTACAGGCAATTTGATTTATGGGAAGAAGATTAAGTGAGTTGCAGACTTGTAGGCTATCGGTACGCATGGAATGGAATGAATAAAGAAGTTGAGCACGGTTGATAGCATGGAATGGAATGAAGGAATAATAGGTTCGGTAAGGGCAGAAGTACAAACGAGGAAGGAGGTAGGTAAATTCATGAAGAAGGAATGCTGGATGGGTGGTTTGATGGGCCCTGGGCCTTAGCAAAAGGAATGAGCTGAATAAGAAAAATAATAAAAAGAAGAAAATTGGAAAATGAAAGGGGGCAATAAATTGCCTGGAAGGAAAGAGAATGCATGAGAGTGGCACCCAGGTACATGCATGGAATTGGGTACATGTACACCTTAGACAAACAAAGAAGGAAAGGGCATGCACGGTGCACACGGTTAAATGATGAAGTAATGGAATACTTTAAACAGTAATAAATTAATTAGTAAAAATATAATAATAATGGTTTAAATTAATCATCGTTCTACACGTTATCAGATCAAAGTGAAACAAGCGGCGATTGGTACGCATTGAAAAGCATTGCGCTGACGAAATGGTTGGGATGAGATCTGAATAACCGTAATTCTATATATTTTCAGACATTGGTTTGAAATATATAAATCGCTCGGGATCATCGATTAAAACAAAGGTGAGTTTATTCTCATGCCTTCTGGATTCCATGATGTGATTAAATTCATATAATTAAAATCTATCACCATTATTATAAATTAATTGATTTGGATGCCATAGTTGTTGTTTATTGTTACTAGTTGACGTTAATTTTAATTACGTCATTTCATTGCATTGGATGAAATTTCTACTTCATATATTATTATCAAATTTGATAATAACTGTGATGCAGGGCAGAACAGGTTGGAGGAATCCAACCGGGTTCCTCAATTATTGTATGTACTATTTGTTTTTTTATATGTGCACTGTTTGAACGCAGTGACATTGAAAATCCGTTTGGATATTAATGTTGAATGGAAATTCAATGTTAGTGTGATTTAATTAATAAACGGTATTAATTAAGAAATTGGCAGCACCGACCATAAACTCATCTTTTTGTTAGGAAGTTGATTTGCCCGTAGGCGAACCAACGAAGTTAAATTATAACAATTATATTTTTATAATTAAAGCGAGGTTTTAAATTATAATACAAGTTCTATTATAAGCTGGTATTTTATAGTTCGTTTTTATAAAATAAATATAAACGATTATTTGACATTTAAATTAATTCTAAGGATGAAATTATCCAGCGAGTAAATAATTCGGATAATTATTTTAAGGCAAATCGGTTAAGAAATATTATTAGATTAATTATATTAATCTAATGAAGAGAAGTAATTAAGATCAATTAACGAATTAACGGATGATTTGAAATTGATTAAATCAACTTTTTTTTTGGAAATTGATTATTTGATTAATTGGTCTTCAATTAATCAAATGATAATATCTTAGAAATTAATTGTTTAGATTAATAAGATTTCTTATTTACTAATTACCTTTTTAATGAAGTTTAAATGATCATTGAACCAAATTAATTAGTTAATGTTTGTTAAATTAAGCAACAGATCTATTTTGAATCAGTAATGAAGTAAACTGTTTTACTTCGGCAATGATGAAGTTAATTATTATTTAATTATTTTAATTAAAGTAACTATTTCTTAAATGAAAATTCATCTGTAATGATATGTCTACTTGAATACTAATTTGAATGAAAGAAAAATGTCCAAAGACGTAGTGCGTTAAAGGGTTTTGGTAAAGAAGTTATAAATACAATTTTATAACAAAGGTGAAGCGAAGAGTTAATGTCAATGTAAATAAGTATAAACAACCGAGTTTTCCAAAGTAAGTATATGGTGTTATAAAAACCATGTTTCAAATAGAATGAGAAATACATTTTGATTGATATTAGAAGTAATACAAGTTTGAGTTACGGACTTATATCTGTTCCAAGATAAGAACGTTGTCGATCAAGGTCTGAGAGATAAATAAAATACCCCAACTTGATGGCTTCACTATTATCGAGGAATGATATTTGATTTTAACGGAAAACAGTGTCGAGACTAGTTAAAATGGTAAATATCGCAAGTTGAACTATAATTAAACTATTTGGCTTTAAGAATGAATTAACAGTGTTGGCCAAGCTTAAACGTGATTTATATTATATATATAGCACCATTCCTTAGGAATGGAAATAGTTTAGTTTGAAATCCACTTGTTCTAAGTGATAAATGAATAATGATGTTTCGTAGAAACGTATATGAATTATACCAGATTTGGGGAAAGAAATAAATAATGGAGATTCAATTGTATATAATACCCGTAGTGAATGGAAATCTTCAAGTTTAACATTTGAGATTTTATAATGATAACATGTCGTTCGACATTGGTTTGGGTCATATAAGAAATGGTAATTGAATATTGAATCAATTATATATATACCGTTATTTCCGGAGTAAAGGAAGGCTAAAGGAGTTCTTGAAATATAATGTAATATTACCAAGAAAGGGAAATTAAATAGTTTTTTATACATACGGTGATATTAGTAAGCGAAGTTCTAGTGTATATTGTTGTCGATTCCAAATAACGAAAGTAAAGAGTTTTGTCGAGATAAATAAATGGAATCGAGTTCTAATTTGGTAAAATGACTTTAATGGTTTAATAATAAGGATCTGAGCTACCAATATACTTAACGTACTGTTTGATATTGATAGTAAAAACCCGATTATCAATAGAATATATTATTAAACCTTTTGTTTGAAGAGACCGGGATGGGAACTAGACCCAAAACCACTTCGAATTAATGTCACGCACAAAACTAACGAGCAACAAATAAAGATGGAGCAAATTGAAGACCATCGATCTTCATGAAACAGAAGAACTACTTGCAATCTCGATTCGCGCCCCGAGATAAACTGTGGTTTTGTCGTAATTGGAATCTATGGATTGCAAGGACTATTCGCTACTGATCTATAGGGTGATTCCGAGGATGCGGTAAGATGGTGCCTTAAGTTTATCCTGTTCCTGGATGACTCATATGGACGAGTGTCTGACAAAGTATTTCCTGAAACTTATGTATGTTGATTTTTACAAATATACCCAGTTTGGTGGCGGAGAAATCTTGGTTAACACCCAAAGTATCTTTGTGGGCATTAATTAGTGATTTGACGGATTTGACGATGTGGCATTCAAAGTTATGATATGTTCTCTGGATATATATATATATATATATATATATATATATATATAACCTCAAGCCTCATCAACCGAAAAACGACAGAAATCGGGCATGCAGCATGGCTAGTTGGGTCATTCCCAAGTAGGGAGTATTATCACCATCTAGAGAATATTCATATTTGTTACTTCTTTTTATTTCTGTATCTCTGCGGATGTGTGGTAGTCCCTTAAAACCACAGGGGTGATAATACATTCGCTACACTCAAGCTAAATGAGTGGGCGGTCATGTATGGCCAGGTTGTAAGACGTTCTTGTTAAACCCTGGTGCATTTCCCTCTAGAATACAACGATCAGAAGGTGGTCCAATACCTTGTAATGTTGGAAATCCAATCTCCAATAAGCTCCAAACGGTTTTTGATTATAAAATAAATATGTAGAGCGTGAGATGCAAGCGTTCTACTAGATGGTTAATTATTTGTGATTTGATAGACACTATTATAATATCACAAGAGTTTGATATATCAAATTGTTTTGGGTTACAGTAAGGTAAAAACCGTCCGTATTTATATGTGGGCTGGTCATACTATTATCTTTTCTTTCAAAAAGGATTTCAAAGTTAAACAAGATGTTTGTGTTATGAATTTATCACTGAAGATATTCTAGACTAATCCGGGTGAATTTTGTTTTAAATCAAATGTGCTTGGGTCAGACCGAGTTTATTATCAGGTTAGGTTCCGCCTGGAGTCTCCGAAGAGGAGCTGGAGTCGAGACATATAGCCATATCTACTGGTATTTTATTATTCCGCTGTGTGTTGTATTGAAATGTATGTATACTCTGATGTGTAATATACAGATTTTGTATGAGCATTTGATATTATATTTTGTTCGTTCCGCTGTGAGGTTCTGACGATCTTCTTATTCTTCTATTCTGATATTTCTTTCTTTCTATTTCTCACCCTCTAACTTCTTTCTATTAACAGTCTGTTTTTTCAGTACTTTGATTTTTGGCAAGTAATACTGTTATATGTATTATTGTTGAAAATTCAAGCGTTGAATTTTTCTGGCCGTTACATTTGGTATTAGAGCAATGGTTTAGTGATAACCTTGGCTCTGTGGCGTAATTCTGTAAAGATGGGGTTATAATACCCTAGATTGAGTTCAGAGTACATATACGAGAGCATGTATTTGTAATTTGAAAATAAAATCATTTTTAATTATCTTGTAAAAAAGGTAAATGAATTAATTTTACCCAAAATATTTTTTTGTATAGAAAAAGGAAAATAATCCTTTTAAATTATTGAATGGTTGTTTAAGCTCGTATTGGCTTGATTATTTGATTTGAATAAATTTGATTGTGAAATTGAAAAGATTAAACCAAGAGGGAATACCAAACATCAATTTAACTTATATTAAGTTAAAATGAATTATATAAGTTGAAATTTGATTATTTAAATAAAATTTGATGTAAGTCAATAGAAATTAATGAATCCAAATGGAATTGTTGAAGTGGATTGCATGGATATAAATTTGAGCTTGAATGAAACAAATCTGGAATGAATGAGTTGGATTTGTTGGAATGAACTCAAATATAACCTGAGTAAAATTAGAATTCCCAATATGAAATGTATGAACTAAAGTTTAATATTTAATTTAACTTATGTTGAGTTAAATGAATCGAGAAGTAAAGGAATTTAACTCGGTTATAAAAATTTGACATAAGTCAATGAAAATTTTGACTTGGGTTTGTAAAACTTGAAATACATGCAAATAATCCAATTGGAGTGTTTGAAAAACTAGGTGAATTGTATGGTTGAAATTGGTTGCAGGATTATAGGATAAACTTGGTTTTAAAGCAAATCTTAAATAAATGAATTGAAGCCATGAAAATGAATTTGAATAAGATATAAGGAGTTAATTGATGTATACAAAGAGATTGAAAGAAATAGTTATAAAGAAAATCCATATGCGGTGAACAAGTACGTAAAATGTTTGGATTAGATGATTAGTTGCATGGATATAGATTTAAAAACTTGATTGAGAGATCTGACCCGATCTTATGAATCTGTATGGAGATTTAAAGAGATAAACAGGCTGTTTAGAAATGATTTTAAATGAAATCCATGAAAATTGGATCAGATATAGAAATGATTGAGTTGTATGTGAAATTGTTTGGAATGGACGATATGGATATTGACCTCACTGACATTGTTTTGAAACTAATGAGGTTTATTTGAGTTAAAAGCAAGTGCAAGACCAATTATTGGTTGAGTTCTAAAGCAGATAAAATATGGTTTGGTTAGAGCTGCATAATAATCGAGCAGACTCAAGTATAATCTATAGCAAATTGCTTATCGTGAAATAACGGTCGAAAAAATGTATGCCTACGCAAAATATAAAATTTGTTGTTTATTTGGGGTTTTGAGATTGGATTTTGAATTTTTCCGACCATATGAGTCGATGTATGTATATTTGTTGAACTACAATATTGCATAAGTTCTCCGTACAGGGGAGAC
This sequence comes from Allium sativum, assembly GCA_030737875.1. Lineage (NCBI taxonomy): Eukaryota > Viridiplantae > Streptophyta > Magnoliopsida > Asparagales > Amaryllidaceae > Allium > Allium sativum. The sequence goes on along the minus strand of CM060924.1, from coordinate 190,029,221 downwards.
TCTACCAAAATTTTCCCAAATTTTAAGGTGTTAGAAAATTTATAAAGATTTTTGGAAAATTTATTATCGAAAATAAATTGGTTTTAAAACCAATATATTAATTTTGGAAATGAAACTGAAGTTTTATTTGTACAGATAATGGGTTATAGCCTTCTTTCTACCCTAGTAATTACGGAGAAGAAATTCTTTTATAGGGGAAGGAATGTAACGTCCCATATTTTCTATAGCCGGATATTTAAATTATTTTATTAATTTAAATATTTTTTTGGAGTTATTTAGTGACCGTGCGCAGTGTACATGCATATAAATTAACAGTTGAAATAATTTAATTATAATTATTATAAAACATTGATTACAATTTTATACGTTGTCCCTGCGGCCGAGTTAAATCTTGAAGCTAGTTCCAACGTAATCAATATAACGGTTAAGCTAAAAACGTCAGTGCAGTGTATTTATTACGTTGATATTGAAGTTGGCATTTGGCAGTACGAATATTAAATGCTTAACGTAAAATGGCGGTAGAAATAACCGTAAAAGAAATTAATAACCCTTACCATATCAAATAAAAACTAAATTAAAAATATCTTACCTTAAATCTACCTACAATTGGAAGCATGTGTTGCGTTACTATCATTTCATTTCAGCAACTATTTGAGCCATGCTGTAATTTACCGTCCCATACCCTAACTCTTCTGCTATTGCTCCGTTTCACTCAGCAAAACAATCCCAATCAAAACAAATAAAAGTAAAAATATCTAAATCTAACCTATGGCTACGCTTAGCCCAAACTATATTGTTTCACCTCATCGACCTACTATTTGCGCAGCTGTAACATGAAAAGAAATATAACAAGGATGTCTATCCTTCTGCAAACAAGGCTGAAAAGGATCGTGTTTTATTCTCAAATCTCCCCTTTTATAAAAACCATGCCCATTTTCTTTTCCAAACTCAGAACATTCATTTCGATCGAATAAAATAATAATAATGGCGAAATCAAATAATCTCGAGCCGATGGCATGGCGTAAGAGGCGGAAGGATTTTAGAACCCGTGAAGGAGGAGAGTGAGGCGGCACATCCACTGACGGAGGTTGTAATGTCCCGACTTTTTCCGAGTATTGACATTTGATTTTAATGAGAATATTAAAATAAATGATGATTGTTAAACAAAATAAAAACAATGAAAAAAAACACATATATATAAATAAATATATGTAGTATGAATACTTGTTTATATTTAAAAACATAATATGTGTATGCAACAAAAACATAAATGTTAATATGAATACATATTGAAAATATTGCGAAAAAATAAGGGTCAGCAAAGTAAACATATGCAGGGATTTGTTTTGGCCATCCACATACATTAACATATACACGCACACAACATGTTCGGTAAATTACATCAGTAAAAACATCAAAAGGGGAAATGTACATAACAACAAACAGGAGTAAGAGGATAAAGACAATATCCTTAATGAGATTTAATGGTGAATAGTAGGACTATAATAGGTAGTAACCATCACCTAAGAAGCCTCATGCAACTTGCAATTATAAAATCCATTCTTAGCAAAATATCAAGCAACTAGAGTACAAATGAGAACCATTTTATATTGAAGACATGTGCATCAATTTAATGAGAGTATGGAGAGGGATTGAGAGCTTCTAGAAGGTAGAATATAAGACAAGGAAATTAGTAAATATCTTAAATAAACAATTCATTACTTAATGCATAAGATTTCTAAACAAGTCGAATAGGTTTTAGGCAAGGGTGAAGGCTAATAGTTAATGCATACTGAAGCGCCTACAATCCTTAAAATAAAGAGCCTAGGAATTGTTTATTTAATAGAAAACCATGTTATATATACCACTATGAACTATACATCCCTCATACCAAAACAAGTGAACCAGTGAAGATCTAACATAGCAGGAAAGTCTAGGAACAAAGAAGGAAAGCAATAAGGTGAGTGAACTCTGTTTTTCTTTTGAATCTTTTATTACCATATATACAGCTGTTTGTGTGGATATGTGGTTTGGTTGAATACAATCTACGTACTGAACTAAACATTGAAAATCTAGAAACAGAACAAACCTGGAACTGTATATAAAACTGAAAATCCAAACTATACATAAGAGGGTAAACACTCAATTTGTACTTCCATTTTGAATGTATTCATGAATGTTAGACTGGGGAGTATCCATTAATCTACTAGCTGAGAATGGATTATATCCATCAAAACCTAACACTTGAAGTTGTATGATAAGTGAAGTTATGTTTCCCTTTGAAAATCACCTCGGTATATTTAACTAGAAAAATATATCACTCTGTTAACTTAAAACTATACCATAATACAGCTTATATATATGTATATAGATGTATTGCATCTCTTCTAAAAATAATCTGGGTTGTGTGACCACTGTTAACCCTATCAGGATGTTAAAAACTGATGAAGCATTTTCCTGTGTAAATCTTAGAAAATCCATAACTCAAATCTTAATAAGTATTAGAACTGGAATTCTATATGATAATTGTTTATATATATCTATAGCATAAGGTAAAAATAATTCCAATGAAAAGAAAACTTCACACATGTGTGAATACATATTATACCATAAACAAAGTATAAATGATCAAAATTTGAAGTTGTTTAATTCGCTATTTAGGATGATAGGGTCGTTAGAAATGAGAAATCGTGATTTTTAAAAGAGGAATGGAGATTTTTAGCGAAGTGGATGAAGAGAATTTTGTGATGATCGGAAATATGAACTTTGGGGAAATTCCGGCAAACCAAGTGATAAGAAGACATGGCGTTGGTACTGGAGCATAATGGAGGAGCAAGGATCACGAGAAAAATATCAACAAATTCATATGCGATGGATTTTGAGAACGAGGCCAAAATAGGTGAAATAGGGTTCGTTTTGAGGGTTGAAGTCAGTAGCGAACTGTGTCAATATGAGGACAAGCGAGATGATCGGACCTGGGGGGTTCGAAGGTGGAGGTCGTCGAGAGTCTCTGGGTGCATGAGGGTGGTGACTGGACGTTGGTGGTGGTCAACGGAGGTGTTTTATTCGATCAAGGTGGAGTGTGGAGTTTCAAGTTTAGTACCAGATTTCGATACAGTGTGTTGAAGCTAAATTCGATGATGCTTTTGGGGTTAGGCACCGGATTATGGTTTGTGTGGATGGCGGCAGGCGTGATATGGCCAGAGAGTCATCGGTGCAGGTGCACGGTATACATTGTGCACTGATGAAGGTTAGCAGATTTAGACAAGGAAAGGAGGAGGACAAACATGAGGAATAGGGTGGATGGAAAAAGGGTGGATCCTTGTTTTTTTTATAAGCCAAATACATGGTTCGGCATTTCAGTTGAATCCTGGCAAAAAGGAAGTGTGGCAGAATCAAATTAAAGAAGCAAGCAAAAGAAAGGGAAAAGGCAGCTAGGCCTGGGCCAGAGAATGTTTTGGGCTGCGAAAATAAAGCAATGAAAAGGAATAGAATTCTTTAGAATTTAAAATAAAGAATTTCTTTAAAATAATTAAAACCTAATATTCAATTTATGTCTAAAAGAAATAAATGGAAGTACAGTCTATTAGATAGGCATCTAGAATAGAGAAGATGATAGACGATCGAACAATGATCGAAATGGAAAGATTTCGACGTTATCAGGACTAATAAGTCTTTATATTTTAAATTAATAAATAGAATTAATTTATTTCTTTTTGAATAAATTAATTAAATACGGATTTACCTATTTCTAAAACCCAGATAATTCGTTCAAGTCATATTAGTTGAACGGTAATCAATGTTATGTCCAAATATATGGATGATGGCTGATCATTAGAATATTGTGTTGTGATGAATTAAATTATTTGACATGAAGTGTATTTTAATCGACTTAGTATAATTTAAATCAAAGGAAATAAAAAGAGAAATTTATACAACTTAAATTATTAGTGTTTGTTAGAAATGACTCGACAATGAACAAAGTGAGACAAAGTATTCAATTACAAATAATTGTCGAAATAAACGAATTAACATTATTGAATTAATTACCGTATGCGAAGCATGTGCCTTGGTTGTTTATTTAATAAAGACAGTAGCAGAAGATCGAAGTGCAGAGGCTCGACTGTAGAAGTTCGACGAGTTTGAATATAGGAATAATAAGAAAATAATTAATTTAAATTATTTATGAAGTGAGGAAATAAATTACAGGAAAAACGGAAGAGTTAAACATCGTATTGACGCAAATGATAAACGATGTACAATTCCGTGTGCGACGCACACGTTTTATTTGTCCATTTCTAAATGATGATCAAAACTGAATAAAATACTGAAACACCCCACCTCCGTGAAGGTCACTCACAAAGGGAATGCCTTAACTTTGGTGGAGGTTTATAAGTAAAAGCCACAGATAAACTCAATACAGATATAAATACACATATTTTAAACAGCGGAAACCAAACAGACTTTTATTTCATCAATACATGTTCAAACAAAAACATTCCATAATTGTCTGAGAATACTTCCAACATTACAACCTTATACTGTCTTGATTATTAAAGAAAGCATAAAACATAAATAAAGTGACAAAAATCCCCATAGTGATATCCAAAGCCATAATCCAAGCAAAAGAGATCCAAATCATACATCTACGTTCTTGGAGCTTGTAAAGAGTCTGACTGAGCTGAGTTGTTTCCTCCCTGTGGACCTTGGGGGGGGGGGGGAAACGAAAGAAAAGAAGACGAAAAGAAAATAGAGTCAGACATAAAGCCTGAGTAAATCTAGTAACTCTTCAGTATGTGAATAAGAAAAGGGCATGATAGATATAAACTGAAAACAGGAAAGTGTCACAAGCTAAGGAAGTGTCGAATGTACTATCGCACCCATACTATATCTCTGCACCTACTAGAGCTTACTTTAACTGGCACCCCATGCTGAGGGTGAAGTGATCCCCATTTTTGTTTAAAGATCGGCTCCTACTCGCGTAAACATGTGTCATACGGCCCCCAAGAAATGTAGATACCTATGCTGGTCCCACCATGGGGTGTATCAAGACCCATGGTGGCGGCCCCGACACATTCTAGAAGGCATAGGTTATACTACTGGTGTCCCCAGTGCCCTGGTTGTTTGCTCCGAAGTGTGTGCACGCCCGCACCCCGTTAGACCTACACTGTGCACCCACCGTCGTCGTTTGACCGCTTACAATCAGCCCAGTAATCGTGCCCCACCCTGCCTAGTTTCAGGGTACCATGATACCTAACTTGGGTTACTGCTGAAACGGGTCCCTCGTTACCAGGATTTTCTAGTCAAACATGTTAAGTGGTTAAGTGTCTGTATTTACCTAACCCTCACCCATCAATTCTTGTTAACATGTTTAATTTGGTTAAGTGTTATAGTTGACTTAACCCTACCATATGTCCTTAGCCTCTTAGAGCACCAGACCACTCACATGAGACAGGTATTGCTACGGTTACTGGATGTGCCGGTCGGTTCCGGGCAGGATTACACCGTAGCTCAGTCTAACCTCGGGTCATTATTGGGCTCAATGCTTAACCACCCACATTGGATAGGTATTGTTGTGACTACTGGACAACCGGGCCGGTCCGGGCAGGTTTACATCACAACTCAATCCAACCTCGGGTTAAGCATATCGTGCTTTCTAAATTTACATATTTTATTATTTCTCAATTATATATGTAAATGTCATATCTTTTATTCTTGGGTATATCAATTCATACCGCTTAAATGTCAGTGTCGTTGGCATGTGCCAACCATGCCAACATATATTTGCATGTTTTACCCCCAACGTTATTACCCCCGTTTGTACGTTCGCAACATTATAACATGTGTTGGGCTTGTCACGGTTCAACCCAACTTTATAAACGTGAGAAAAAGGGGAAATCAAGAACATGTAATACATAAAGGTGTGTGGCGCATGAACTTGCAATTTAGCGATTCAACTAACATATAATATGGGTCATGTGAACTTGCAGTCAAATCAAAGTATAACTAGGTAGGTGACATATGAAATGGCATAGTTTAGGCTAATACAAACTTGTGTTTAAACATGTTTAACTTGGCATAATGTCAACCACAAAACTAGCATGTTGTATATTCACCAAAATGTCCAATTATAACATCTAATCACATAGCCTATTTCAACATGAACTTGCATAGGTTATGAAACCCAAACGATACTTAACATAGATCCAATTATACTTGCAAATAAACATGAACTTGCATAGTTTATGAAACCCAAACGATACTTAACATAGATCCAATTATACTTGCAAATAAACATGAGAATGATATCATAGTTTTCGGGTCAAGCAGGCATAAAAGATTTCAAATCTAGAACATGTTTACATAAGTCTTAATTTAGACTTAGTGAATGTATATAATCCATGCCATCGACATAAACATAAAGGGATCAATTACTAGTTTTTTCCGCAACTTGCTATTGTTATTACTTTCATATACAAATGTCCAATAGGCATGCATCAATCAATTTAGGCCACAAATATCAATACACAAGTCATGATAGAATCATTACAATACATAGAATTTATATCATATTCATAAATAAAACAATTCTATTTTCATTTACATCGAATCACATCACAGTTTTTATTCATATTCTGAAAGGTCATTATACTTACAACGAATGCAGAATCTTGAATTCTGGATTCTGAATTCTGAAATTGAGATGCGCTCCTTTGGGTAGACTAACGTTGCGTTGATTAATTTAATTAAACTTTAATCTTCTTCTTAATTTGATTCGTCTCTTAGGCTTTTCTCTCTTGACGGCTATGTTCAATTCCTCCCTGGCAGCATGACGACTCCTTTCTTATTTTCTGTGTGAATTTTCAGTTGATACTAAGGGTGATTTTATAGATTTTTAAATTGTTTTGAGCTGTCAGATGAAGACAGGAGGAATCTAGATCATACAAAGTTCAAAGAGCCAATCAAGAGGTGACACGTCAGCCCTAGTGACACACAGAGCCATAGAAATTCGAGCCAGAGCCAGACCTAGCAAGCCAGGTCGACCAGGCAGGTTGACTGGCAGGTCGACACTATGGTCGACCTGGGGAGGCCGGGTCGACACCATAGTCGACCCTATGGTCGACCTGGTCTCCGGGCGGGAATTTTCCCGCCTAGCCCAGTTTGAACCTGTTTTTCGAATTTCGAATTTAAAACTGAGCTGTTTGAATTTAAATTTTATTCTGAAACTTCCGAAGGTCATAACTCCTTCATACGTAGTCCGATTCACGCAAACTCGAACTCTATCTCAAGCAGAATTCCGAGACGAACGCAATGGCGTAACCCATTTCCCTTAATTATTTCATTTAGAATTAATTACACTTTAATTTGTGAAGCTTAATGTTATAGAATTCACGGGGTGTTACATTCTCCCCCTTAAAAGGATTTCGTCCCCGAAATCTTCAAGTTAGGAAGAATGTATATCCTACCATCCAACAGTCCATCTACTCAACCAACAAACACAGGCATTCACTGTCCTTAAAAGACTTCTAATGCTTCATGATCATATGCATAGTGTGTGTACATGTCCTTATCTAATGCAGAAATCAGGCGGTCTACTGATTCAGTTGACCTCCTTAATGCGAATCATGTAAGTGTCATGAATCCATTATGTATGCAAATTTTTCCTACTCATAATTCTACATGAGTGCACAACTATTCATACAAATGCGACGACCATATGACAGCATATCAAGTTTCAATCATATACAAATGAGAATACATATATGCATATGCAATATGAAGTGACTGAGCCGATCTATAACCTAGGGTGTGTGTGTATATGCATCCACGAGCAACCACTAGCAATCATTAGCAACCATTTGCAGCCATCATCCATAACATGTTCTCAAATACATGTTTGCATCCATTTGTTTTCTACCTAAGGAGTTAGAAAAAGGACCGAGGAGATATACCTAAAAAGATAGATAAAGCATAACTTAAGGAAAAAGAGAGATCAAAGATGTACCCTAAAAAAGAAGAGGGTAGGCAGCGCGTATTCTGTCCTCAGTTTCCCAAGTCGCGTCTTCCTCGGCATCGCTCCACTGAACCTTAACGAGTTTGACTTCGCGGTTGCGTAGCTTTTTCACTTCAGTTCCTAAGATGCGAGTTGGAACTTTCCTCACGGTTGCTTCACGTTCCACTTCGGCTTCTTCTAGAGTGCTAGGTTCTACCACCTCCGCAGACTCATGCAAACACTTCCGGAGGTGAGAAACATGAAAGACGTTGTGAACTCCGGCCAGTCTCTCGGGTAGCTCTAATCTATAGGCCATCTTCTCAACCTTCTCGATGATAGGAAATGGTCCTACAAATCTTGGTGCTAGCTTTCCCGTGGATCCAAAGCGAACGACGTTCCTTAAAGGAGATACCTTAAGGAAAACCCTGTCCCCAACCTCAAACTCAAGGTCGGTCCTTCTTTTGTCGGTGTAGGATTTTTATCTGTCTTGGGCTGTCTTCATTCTCCTACGTATCAAGTCCACTTTCTCCGAAGTCTCTCGAATCATGTCTGGCCCAAGTATAAGCTTATCTGTAGACTCCCACCAATAAGTTAGTGATTTGCACGGTCTTCCATACAAGGCTTCGAAAGGTGCCATGCCTATGGTAGCTTGGTAGCTGTTGTTGTAGGCAAATTTCACTAAAGGAAGGTGATCCTCCCACGTCCCTCCAAAGTCAAGAACACAAAGTCTTAAAAGATCCTCCAAAACTCTATTCACCCTTTCCGTCTGGCCATCGGTTTGGGGGTGATAGGCCATGCTCAAACATAACTGTGTGCCTACAGCTTCTTGCAGACTCCGCCAAAACTCACTTGTGAAGATAGGGTCTTGGTCATTAACAATATTGGAGGGTATCCCATGGAGTCGAACTATTTCCTCGAGATAAAGAGATGCTAGAGATGCGGCAGTCCTTCTGCTCTTGATAGGTATAAAGTGGGCGCTTTTAGTAAGCCTATCCATTATTACCCAAATGCTAGTGTTGCCTCTTCTCGACCTAGGCAGTCCATCAATGAAGTCCATTGAAATGCTATCCCACTTCCACTGTGGGACCTCTAAAGGATGAAGTAGTCCTCCAGGCTTCCTCTGTTCCGCCTTGACCTATTGGCAGGTCATGCACTTAGAAACGAAATCTGCCACGTCTTGCTTCATGCCGCTCCAAAAGAAAGTCCTTTTTATATCCTTGTACATCTTATCACCGCCAGGGTGTATAGTCATCTTGGAATGATGCACTTCCTCGAGAACCTTCTTTGTCAACTCCCTTGCTTGTGGGACGCATAATATTCCATCTCGCCTTAGCCAACCCTTATCATCGATGGCGTACCTACTGAGGTGACTAGAAGTCTCACCCCTAATAAGTTTATCAATCACATCAACAAGCTGAGGGTCTTCACGTTGTGCAGCCCCTATTGAGTCCAAGAGAGTAGGGCGTACTTCGAGAGATGCTAATAAACCCGGTACAAAATCTGAGGAGGGCCTAAAGTTAAAACTGGCTATATACTCTAAGCTCTGCCTTTCCACAAAGAGCGGGCTTAATGTCAGTTTCTTTCGGCTCAACGCATCTGCTACCACGTTGCCTTTTCCGGGAGTGTAGGAAATTTCAAAGTCATACGAGGCAAGAAACTCCATCCATCTTTGCTGCCTCAAGTTAAGATCCTTCTGCGAGAAGAGATATTTCATCGATTTATGGTCAGTGTATAATTCGAACTTCTCACCTAGGAGATAATGGTGCCAAGACTTCAGTGCAAAGACGATGGCGGCTAACTCAAGATCGTAGGTTGGGTAGTTCTTTTCATGAAATTTCAATTGTCTTCCGCCATAAGCTACTACCCTTCCTTCTTGCATTAGAACAGCACCTAGTCCCGTTCCACATGCATCCGTGTATACTGTAAACATTTTGCTTCCATCTGGCAAGGTCAGAACTGGGGCTGTTGTGAGAGCCCTTTTTAATCGTTGGAAAGCAAACTTGTAGTCCAAATCCCAAGTGTATGTCAGATTCTTCTTTGTTAGCCTTGTGAGTGGGGCTGAGATTTCCGCGAAATCCCTAATAAACTTTCGGTAAAAACCGGCTAGCCCAAGAAAGCTTCGAACTTCAGTTGCGTTTTTTAGTGTCTTCCAATCTTGTACTGCCACCACTTTCGCGGGGTCCACAGCCAACCCCTCTTTGGACACTATATGCCCCAGAAATCTTACCTCCTTTCTCCAAAAGTGGCACTTGGAGAATTTGGCTTTTAGCTGATGTGAACGGAGAGTTTCCGCGATTTCTTTCAGATGTTGAGCATGCTCTTCCTCATTCTTTGAAAAGATTAAGATATCATCTACGAAGACAACCACAAATTTGTTGAGGAATTCTCTGAACACCCTACTCATTAAGTCTACGAAATAAGCGGGTGCATTTGTCAAGCCGAAAGGCATGATAAGCCACTCGAAGAAAACGTTTGGGGTTCTGAACGTCGTCTTATCAATGCTATCTTTAGCTACTCTTAGCTGATGGAACCCAGTTGCCAGATCAAATTGGGAGAAGATGGACGCTCCTACAAGCTGATCAAACAAATCGTCGATTCGGGGAAGAGGGTGCCTATTTTTCTTGGTCAATCTGTTTAACTCCCTATAATCGACGCAAAGGCGAAGCGAACCGTCCACTTTGGTTGCGAATACCACTGGAGCACCCCATTCCGAAATGCTCCGTCTAATGAACCCCTTTTAGAGAAGTTCTTTAACCTGCTTGCTGAGCTCCTTTCTCTCCTTTGGAGCCATGTGTCTGACAGGTAAAGCTACAGGCTTTGCATTATCCACAAGATATATGCGGAAGTCTATTTCCCGCCTCGGAGGTAAGCCTTTCACCTCCTCAATGACATCCGGATATTCCCGGACTACTCTAACTGATTGCAAATTCTCATCAGAAGCAAAATTTCTAGAGTGTTACCAAGCTGAGTCAAGAATCTAACTACTCTTTTCTCACAATCAAGGATGGCCCCATTACTGGATAACCAGTCCATGCCTAAGATCAAACCATATCCCGAGAAGCCCAAAACAAAGGCATTACAACTAAATTCAATGCTGAGAATAGAGATTTTCATACCCAAATAAACCATTGACAAGTAAGCGGAGCCCCCAATTGGATTTGAAACTACTAAGGGATCTTATACCATACTAGTGTCCAGATGCAGAGATTCTACTAAGGCAGATGAAATAAAAGAGTGTGATGCGCCAGAGTCAAAAAGTGTGCGAACTAGATGATCATAAAGATAAACTACACTTTCTACTGAAATATTACTACCTCGTTCCTGCTGAGGTGCCACTAGCGCATGAACCTGACCCCCTGAAGTGGATCTGGCTTTCTGTCCCTGCCCTTTCTTCTTTGGGCAGTCCTTAGCTTGGTGTCTAGTTTCTCCACAATGGAAGCAACCACCCATCTTCGCCTTCCTTTTTCGACAGTCTTTTGATATATGTCCCACAATACCACAGAAATTGCACCTTCTCTTCTCACGGGGCTTATTGTTCTTCCCTCCTTTCTTGAAGTCTATTTTCTTTGTTTGTAGACCCTCTTTCTTCTGTTCCACCTTAGTTTCTTTCTTGCCGTAGTCTTCCTCGTGTAGCAACGCCATGTCCACCAACCTTTCATAAGTCGCTCCCGTGGATACATGGGTCATGGCAAGGCTATGTAGAGGCTCATTCAAACCCTTGACGAAGCGAAGTGCCTTCTTGTGTTGGGTGTTTACTAAGTCTAGCCCAAATCTGGACAGCTGATTAAACTGATTAACATACTCCCTGATTGTCATACTTCCCTGTTTCAGAGTTAGGAACTTCTCCATTTGCAGGCTCCTTTCAGCTTGGGAGAGGAATTTCATCTCAAACCTTGTCCTGAAGTCTTCCCAGGTTTCCACCGCCTTATGAGCATTGGTAATTTCCCACCAATAGGAAGCTTCATCCTTAAGCAACCATACCGCTAGTTGTATCTTTTGCTTGTCATCAACTCCGAAGATGACAAACAGATCCTCAGTCTCCTTTAGCCAGTTTCTTGCTCCTACAAAGGATTCTGTCCCATAAAGGTCTTTTCCACCCATTGCCTTGAAGTCTCTGCATGTTTTTGCGAAGGCATTTCCACGAGGAGGAGGAGGAGGAACCGCGACCACTGGTAGGGGAATGTCTGTTGGGCCCGCGCCATTGGCCCTCGCTTCTAAATACCTCCTAAACCAGCCGGGTATTGGTACTCCTTCAGGAAGGTTAAGGTCTCCAGACATGCTGAAGCAGAAAGGAAAGATTCAAAATGAAGGATAGAGAGAGATAGTGCATATGGCTTTGGGGGATTATGTCTTTTAAAATATAACACTTTTTCTTGAAAAATGCTTCTTTAAACTTTCTTTTTGAAAACAATTTCAAAAACTTTTATCTTGTCTGGTAAACCTATGCTCTGATACCAAGTGAAACACCCCACCTCTGTTAAGGTCACTCACAAAGGGAATGCCTTAACTTTGGTGGAGGTTTATAAGTAAAAGCCACAAATAAACTCAAGACAGATATAAATACACATATTTTAAACAGCGGAAACCAAACAGACTTTTATTTCATCAATACATGTTCAAACAAAATCATTCCATAATTGTCTGAGAATACTTCCAACATTACAACCTCATACTGTCTTGATTATTAAAGAAAGCATAAAACATAAATAAAGTGACAAAAATCCCCATAGTGATATCCAAAGCCATAATCCGAGCAAAAGAGATCCAAATCATACATCTACGTTCTTGGAGCTTGTAAAGAGTCTGACTGAGCTGAGTTGTTTCCTCCCTGTGGACCTTGGGGGGGGGAGACGAAAGAAAAGAAGACGAAAAGAAAATAGAGTCAGACATAAAGCCTGAGTAAATCTAGTAACTCTTCAGTATGTGAATAAGAAAAGGGCATGATAGATATAAACTGAAAACAGGAAAGTGTCACAAGCTAAGGAAGTGTCGAATGTACTATCGCACCCATACTATATCCCTGCACCTACTTGAGCTTACTTTAACTGGCACCCCATGCTGAGGGTGAAGTGATCCCCATTTTTGTTTAAATATCGGCTCCTACTCGCGTAAACATGTGTCATACGGCCCCCAAGAATTATAGATACCTATGCTGGTCCCACTATGGGGTGTATCAAGACCCATGGTGGCGGCCCCGACACATTCTAGAAGGCATAGGTTATACTACTGGTGTCCCCAGTGCCCTGGTTGTCTACTCCGGAGTGTGTGCACGCCCGCACCCCGTTAGACCTACACTGTGCACCCACTGCCGTCGTTTGACCGCTTACAATCATCCCAGTAATCGTGCCCCACCCTGCCTAGTTTCAGGGTACCATGATACCTAACTTGGGTTACTGCTGAAACGGGTCCTCGTTACCAGGATTTTCTAGTCAAACATGTTAAGTGGTTAAGTGTCTGTATTTACCTAACCCCCACCCATCAATTCTTGTTAACATGTTTAATTTGGTTAAGTGTTATAGTTGACTTAACCCTACCATCTGTCCTTAGCCTCTTAGAGCACCAGACCACTCACATTAGACAGGTATTGCTACGGTTACTAGATGTGTCGGTCGGTTCCGGGCAGGTTTACACCGTAGCTCAGTCTAACCACGGGTCATTATTGGGCTCAATGCTTAACCACCCACATTGGATAGGTATTGTTGTGACTACTGGACAGCCGGGCCGGTCCGGGCAGGTCTACATCACAACTCAATCCAACCTCGGGTTAAGCATATCGTGTTTTCTAAATTTACATATTTTATTATTTCTCAATTATATATGTAAATGTCATATCTTTTATTCTTGGGTATATCAATTCATACCGCTTAAATGTCATTGTCGTTGGCATGTGCCAACCATGCCAACATATATTTGCATGTTTTACCCCCAACGTTATTACCCCCATTTGTACGTTCGCAACATTATAACATGTGTTGGGCTTGTCACGGTTCAGCCCAACTTTATAAACGTGAGAAAAAGGGGAAATCAAGAACATGTAATACATAAAGGTGTGTGGCGCATGAACTTGCAATTTAGCGATTCAACTAACATATAATATGGGTCACGTGAACTTGCAGTCAAATCAAAGTATAACTAGGTAGGTGACATATGAAATGGCATAGTTTAGGCTAATACAAACTTGTGTTCAAACATGTTTAACTTGGCATAATGTCACCCACAAAACTAGCATGTTGTATATTCACCAAAATATCCAATTATAACATCTAATCACATAGCCTATTTCAACATGAACTTGCATAGGTTATGAAACCCAAACGATAGTTAACATAGATCCAATTATACTTGCAAATAAACATGAACTTGCATAGTTTATGAAACCCAAACGATACTTAACATAGATCCAATTATACTTGCAAATAAACATGAGAATGATATCATAGTTTTTGAGTCAAGTAGGCATAAAAGATTTCAAATCGAGAACATGTTTACATAAGCCTTAATTTAGACTTAGTGAATGTATATAATCCATGCCATCGACATATACATAAAGGGATCAATTACTAGTTTTTGCCACAACTTGCTATTGTTATTACTTTCATATACAAATGTCCAATAGGCTTGCATCAATCAATTTAGGCCACAAATATCAATACACAAGTCATGATAGAATCATTACAATACATAGAATTTATATCATATTCATAAATAACACAGTTCTATTTTCATTTACATCAAATCACATCACAGTTTTTATTCATATTCTGAAAGATCACTATACTTACAACGAATGCAGAATCTTGAATTCTGGATTCTGAATTCTGAAATTGAGATGCGCTCCTTTGGGTAGACTAACGTTGCGTTGATTAATTTGATTAAACTTTAATCTTCTTCTTAATTTGATTCGTCTCTTAGGCTTTTCTCTCTTGACGGCTATGTTCAATTCCTCCCTGGCAGCATGACGACTCCTTTCTTATTTTTTTGTGTGAATTTTCAGTTGAGACTAAGGGTGCTTTTATAGATTTTTAAATTGTTTTGAGCCTTCAGATGAAGACAGGAGGAATCTAGACCATACAAAGTTCAAAGAGCTAATCAAGAGGTGACACGTCAGCCCTAGTGACACACAGAGCCATAGAAATTCGAGCCAGAGCCAGACCTAGTCAGCCAGGTCAACCAGGCGGGTCGACTAGCAGGTCGACACGCAGGTCGACACTATGGTCGACCTGGGGAGGCCAGGTCGACACCATAGTCGACCCTATGGTCGACCTGGTCTCCGGGCAGGAATTTTCCCACCCAACCCAGTTTGAACCTGTTTTTCGAATTTCGAATTTAAAACTGAGCTGTTTGAATTTAAATTTTATTCTGAAACTTCCGAAGGTCATAACTCCCTCATACGGAGTCCGATTCACGCAAACTCGGACTCTATCTCAAGCAGAATTCCGACACGAACGCAATGGCGTAACCATTTCCCTTAATTCTTTCATTTAGAATTAATTACATTTTAATTTGTGAAGCTTAATGTTATAGAATTCACGAGGTGTTACAAATACCGTGTGCGACGCACACACTTTAACTGTCTATGTATGAAAGATAATTAAATTATCCAGATATGAACAATGTAAACATATACTGTTTGTTTGATAATAAAGAATGTATAAACATGATTTATATCCATGTTAGGCTGATAATTATTTATCGACTATATAAGACATTTCGTACATCGTTTCGAAGAGTCCGGAATAAACATTCCACTTCGACTCAAATATTGCGACGCGTGTCAGAAACATTGAAGTCAGAGATATACAAGAACTATTTTAAATAGTAACGTCGGTCTGTTCAGTCCCAGAACAAACCCGAATGAAGTGTCTGACAACGTATATCAGTTAGATTCTACACATCGAATTTACATAAGTATATTACGTTGGTGGAGGAGAAATTCGTTTCTTTTAGCTTTATTGCCCGCAATATATTTGGGTAATCGAATGAGTGTTTCTGACGGATATGGCGATGTGGCATTCAAAGTAATTGAAGAAATAAATCTGTCAGAAGGATAAACGTGACTTCAAACCTCACAACTAGGAAGTAACAAAAGTTGGGCTAGGCAGCATGGCTAGTTGGGTCATTCCCAAGTAGGGTGTATTATCACCATCTAGAGAAATTCCTATATGTTTCTTAATCTACATTTCGCTGCTGCAGCTTTCGAAAACGGTGGGTCGCTCCCAACCATGGGGTGATAATATATTTGTCACACTCAAGCTAAATGAGTGGACGGTCATGTGTGGCCGGGTTGCAAGACGTTCTTGTTGAACTTGCAGTGTATACCCTCTAGAGTACACTGATCGGTGGGTGCTCCCATACCTTGTCAGTTGGAATCGAATCTCCAATAAGCGCTCTGTGGTTTTTGATTTTATACTATATATGTGAGCGTGAGATGCAAGCGTTTCACTAAATGGTTATTTATTTGATACAAACTATAGTAATATCAAACGTTTTGATATAAAATACTTGGGTCATTATCCATATATTAGTTATGGATTGGTCTAAAGATTTCTAAAGTAAATGAATCTGCCAATATGGAAAACCTTATCACTTATTTCCCTGTTTACATCGTTTAACTTTGTTTCCTCACACCAGTCCCCTGACTGACCCAGAGTTTATTTCCTGTGTTTCCTAAACTCTTGGGTACTCATAATATTTATTACGAGTAGATAAGTAGTTCAGGTAAGCAAGTGGAATCTGATGAAGTTCAAGTTCAAGACCAGTAGTATATCTACATCTATGTATCCAGTTTGTCATCTGTATTATCCTAGTCATGATGTATAATTTTGCTGTTGTACTATGGTATTGTATTAAGATGATGTACTATAATGTATCAGACCCTATATTGTAATATACTATGTATCTTGTGAAATTACGCTGTGAGATTCTTGTGTCTTCTTATTCTTCTATTCTATAAGTTCTATCTTTTCTATCTCATCCTCTAATTTCCTTCTATAAGTGATCTGAACTTTCGTGCACTTTGAGTTGAATGTATAGGATATTAGTCAGCTCAAATTGGTACGGATTTTCGGGACACTACAGTTGGTATTAGAGCCAGGTTTTCTGAACACCTAGGATGTGAGTTAGTGTTGAGAGAGCGTATTTTTATAAAAAATATTATAGTATAAGACGACCCTAGTCAATTGACTTAAGTTATCCCTAAGAATATCTTTCGATTGAGTTATTGATTTTCAAACCGTATACTCTGCAAGTTGATAATGAGTTCTCACGGAAGAAAAAGTCGAGGAGCGAGTAGGACAACCACCACAACCAATGGAAGGCGTTAAAGAGATTAGGATCAGCCGTAGGATAAGTTCAACAACGTCGAATTAAATTTAGAAATATCCAGTGGATAAAATTGGTATATTCCCGGTAGTAAAGAA
The DNA here is from genome assembly GCA_030737875.1 of Allium sativum. Taxonomy (NCBI): domain Eukaryota; kingdom Viridiplantae; phylum Streptophyta; class Magnoliopsida; order Asparagales; family Amaryllidaceae; genus Allium; species Allium sativum. Next base: position 190,011,809 of record CM060924.1, on the reverse strand, counting down.
CAGACTTGAGTATTAGTTGGATATAGACCCATATGTGTTAAGTAGCTGATTTTGAAATAAAATCAGAATTTTGAATTTTTTGAAATAGTCAAATAAAATTCAAATTAGATAAGGAATCTATCCGGTAAATAGTTACGGATATGTATTAATTTGACTTTAGTTAAAATTAAGATCTACGCGTGACTCTTTAATTTCGGGGACGAAATTCTTTTAAGGGGGTGGACTGTAATGTCCCAATTTTGTCCGAGTATTGACATTTGATTTTAATGAGAATAATAAAATAAATGATGATTGTTAAACAAAATAAAAACAATGGAAAAAAACACATATATATAAATAAATATATGTAGTATGAATACTTGTTTATGTTTAAAAACATAATATGTGTATGCAACAAAAACATAAATGTTAATATGAATACATATTGAAAATATTGCAAACAAATAAGGGTCAGCAAAGTAAACATATGCAGGGATTTGTTTTGGCCATCCATATACATTAACATATACACGCACACAACATGTTCGGTAAATTACATCAGTAAAAATATCAAAAGGGGAAATGTACATAACAACAAACAGGAGTAAGAGGATAAAGACAATATCCTTAATGAGATTTAATGGTGAATAGTAGGACTATAATAGGTAGTAACCATCACCTAAGAAGCCTCATGCAACTTGCAATTATAAAATCCATTCTTAGCAAAATATCAAGCAACTAGAGTACAAATGAGAACCATTTTATATTGAAGACATGTGCAGCAATTTAATGAGAGCATGGAGAGGGATTGAGAGCTTCTAGAAGGTAGAATATAAGACAAGGAAATTAGTAAATATCTTAAATAAACAATTCATTACTTAATGCATAAGATTTCTAAACAAGTCGAATAGGTTTTAGGCAAGGGTGAAGGCTAATAGTTAATGCGTACTGTAGCACCTACAATCCTTAAAATAATGAGCCTAGGTATTGTTTATTTAATAGAAAACCATGTTATATATACCACTATGAACTATACATTCCTCATACCAAAATAAGTGAACCCGTGAAGATCTAACATAGCAGGAAAGTCTGGGAATAGAGAAGGAAAGCAACAAGGTGAGTGAACTCTGTTTTTCTTTTGAATCTTTTATTACCATATATATAGTTGTTTGTGTGGATATGTGGTTTGGTTGAATACAATATGCGTACTGAACTAAACATTAAAAATCTAGAAACATAACAAACCCGGAACTGTATATAAAACTGAAAATCCAAACTATACATAAGAGGGTAAACACTCATTTTCTACTTCCATTTTGAATGTATTCATGAATGTCAGACTGGGGAGTATCCATTAATCTACTAGCTGAGAATGGATTATATCCATCAAAACCTAACACTTGAAGTTGTATGATAAGTGAAGTTATGTTTCACTTTGAAAATCACCTCGGTATATTTAACTAGAAAAATATATCACTCTGTTGACTTAAAACTATACCATAATACAGGTTATATATATGTGTATAGATGTATTGCATCTCTTCTAAAAATAATCTGGGTTGTGTGACCACTGTTAACCCTATCAGGATGTTAAAAACTGATGAAGCATTTTCCTGTGTAAATCTTAGAAAATCCATAACTCAAATCTTAATAAGTATTAGAACTGGAATTCTACATGATAATTGTTTATATATATCTATAGCATAAGGTAAAAATAATTCCAATGAAAACAATACTTCACACATGTGTGAATACATATTATACCGTAAACAAAGTATAAATGATCAAAATTTGAAGTTGTTTAATTCGCGGTTTAGGATGATAGGGTCGTTAGAAATGAGAAATCGTGATTTTTAAAAGAGGAATGGAGATTTTTAGTGAAGTGGATGAAGAGAATTTTGTGATGATCGGAAATATGAACTTTAGGGAAATTCCGGCAAACCAAGTGATAAGAAGACATGGCGTTGGTACTGGAGCATAATGGAGGAGCAAGGATCACGAGAAAAATATCAACAAAAATTCATATGCGATGGATTTTGAGAACGAGGCCAAAATAGGTGAAACAGGGTTTGTTTTGAGGGTTGAAGTCAGTAGCGAACGGTGTCAATATGAGGACAAGCGAGATGATCGGACCTGGGGGGTTCGAAGGTGGTGGTCGTCGAGAGTCTCTGGGTGCAGGAGGGTGGTGACAGGACGTTGGTGGTGGTCAACGGAGGTGTTTTCTTCGATCAAGGTGGAGTGTGGAGTTTCGAGTTTAGTACCAGATTTCGATACAGTGTGTTGAAACTAAATTTGATGATGCTTTTGGGGTTAGGCACCGGATTGTGGTTTGTGTGGATGGCGGCAGGCGTGATATGGCCAGAGAGTCATCGATGCAGGTGCATGGTGCACATTGTGCACTGATGAAGGTTAGCAGATTTAGACAAGGAAAGGAGGAGGACAAACATGAGGAATAGGGTGGATGGAAAAAGGGTGGATCCTTGTTTTTTTTTATAAGCCAAATACATGGTTCGGCATTTTAGTTGAATCCTGGCAAAAAGGAAGTGCGGCAGAATCAAATTAAAGAAGCAAGCAAAAGAAAGGGAAAAGGCAGCGGGGCCTGGGCCAGAGAATGTTTTAGGATGCGAAAATAAAGCAATGTAAAGGAATAGAATTCTTTAGAATTTAAAATAAAGAATTTCTTTAAAATAATTAAAACCTAATATTCAATTTATGTCTAAAAGAAATAAAAGAAAGTACAATATGTTAGAGAGGCGTTAAGAATAGAGAAGATGATAGACGATCGAACAATGATCGAAATATACAGAGTTCGACGTTGTAAGGACTAATAAGTCTTTATATTTTAATTTAATAAATAGAATTAATTTATTTCTTTTTGAATAAATTAATTTAATACGGATTTACCTATTTCTAAAACCCAGATAATTCGTTCAAGTCATATTAGTTGAACGGTAATCAATGTTATGTCCAAATATATGGATGATGGTTGATCATTAGAATATTATGTTGTGATGAATTAAATTATTTTACAATGTATTTTAATCGACTTAGTATAATTTAAATCAAAGGAAATAAAAATAGAAATTTATACAACTTAAATTATTAGTGTTTGTTAGAAATGAAACGACGATGAACAAAGTGAGACAAAGTATTCAATTACAAATAATTGTCGAAATAAACGAACTAACATTATTTAATTAATTACCGTATGCGAAGCACTTGCCATGGTTGTTTATTTAATAAAGACAGTAGCAGAAGATCGAAGTGCAGAGGCTCGACTGTAGAAGTTCGACGAGTTTGAATATAGGAATAATAAGAAAATAATTAATTTAAATTATTTATGATGTGAGGTAATAAATTACAGGAAAAAGGAAGAGTTAAACATCGTATTGACGCAAATGATAAACGGAGTAAAATACCGTGTGCGACGCACACGCTTTATTTGTCCATTTCTAAATGATGGTCAAAACTGAATAAAATAACGTGTGCGACGCACACACTTTAACTGTCCATTTATGAAAGATAATTAAATTATCCAGATATGAACAATATAAACATATACTGTTTGTTTGATAATAAAGAATGTATAAACCTGATTTATATCCATGTTAGGCTGATAATTATTTATCGACTATAAAAGACATTTCGTACATCGTTTCGAAGAGTCTGGAATAAATATTCCACTTCGACTCGAATATTACGACGCGTGTAAGAAACATTGAAGACGGAGATATACAAGAACTATTTTAAATAGTATCGTCGGTCTGTTCAGTCCCAGAACAAACCCGAATGGACGAGTGTCTGACAACGTATATCAGTTAGATTCTACACATCGAATTTATGTAAGTATATTACGTTGGTGGCGGAGAAATTCGTTTCTTTTAGCTTTATTGTCCGCAATATATTTGGGTAATCTAATGAGTGTTTCTGACGGATATGGAGATGTAGCATTCAAAGTAACCGAAGAAATAAATCTATCAGAAGGATAAACATGACTTCAAACCTCACAACCAGGAAGTAACAAAAGTTGGGCTAGGCAACACGGCTAGTTGGGTCATTCCCAAGTAGGGTGTATTTTCACCATCTAGAGAAATTCATATTTGTTTCTTAATCTATATTTCGCTGCTGCAGCTTTTGGAAACGGTGGGTCGCTACCAACCGTGGGGGTGATAATACATTCGTCACACTCAAGCTAAATGAGTGGACGGTCATGTGTGGCCGGGTTACAAGACGTTCTTGTTGAACCTACAGTGTATACCCTCTAGAGTACACTGATCGGTGGGTGCTCCCATACCTTGTCAGTTGGAATCCAATCTCCAATAAGCGCTCTGCGGTTTTTGATTTTATACTATATATGTGAACGTGAGATGCAAGCGTTTCACTAAATGGTTATTTATTTGATACAAACTATAGTTACATCAAACGTTTTGATATAAAATACTTGGCTCATTATCCATATATTAGCTATGGATTGGTCTAAAGATTTCTAAAGTAAATGAATCTGCCAATATGGAAAACCTTATCACTTATTTCCCTGTTTACATCTTTTAACTTTGTTTCCTCACACCAGTCCCCTGACTGACCCAGAGTTTATTTCCTGTGTTTCCTAAACTCTTGGGTACTCATAATATTTATTATGAGTAGACAAGTAGTCCAGGTAGGCAAGTGGAATCTGATGAAGTTCAAGTTCAAGACCAGTAGTATATCTACATCTATGTATCCAGTTTGTCATATGTATTATCCTAGTCATGATTTATAATTTTTCTGTTGTACTATGGTATTGTAGTAAGATGATGCACTATAATGTATCAGACCCTGTATTGTGATATATTATGTATCTTGTGAAATTCCGCTGTGAGATACTGGTGTCTTCTTATTCTTCTATTCTATAAGTTCTATCTTTTCTATCTCATCCTCTAATTTCTTTCTATGAGTGATCTGAAATTTCGTGCACTTTGAGTTGAATGTGTAGGATATTAGTCAGCTCAAATTGGTACGGATTTTTGGGACACTACAGAGGTACGGCCGGCTTAATCGATGAGGGTGGCCAGCAGAGCGTGGTGGTGTTGAGGCTAGTAGCTCGCTGGTGTTGGAACAGAATATGAACAACATGAAGGAAAAAGCATTGGAGAAGGGGGATTTGCGTGGATCTGGAGTGCATGATGATGGTCAGGGGAGACACTCGAGTGCTTTGCGTAATACAGTGGAGGTGCGTGTATTATGTGAAGATGCACACTGTATATCAGGAGGTAGGGAGTTGCGTACTGTTGTTGTGTGGACGTTCGGTGCTTGGTGAAGGAAACAACGTGGAGCAGCTCATATGAAATAGGAGGTAGTAGCTTGGGGAGAAGAAGATGTAACGGGCAGGAGGACTGAATGACATAGTGGGTTTTGGGCCTTTACAGAGAAGAAGAAGATTAGACGGAAGTAGGCTACAGGGGGTTGGAGTTATTTGCCACAAAACTTTGCATGTGTACTGCTGTCTACAGGGAACAAATAAATATAATGGAGTATGGTTGCGTGGCATTTGAAGGATTCACGTATTGAAGAGAGAATGTAGTCGAAGGATCTGAAGTAACACATGGGAATAATATACAGGCGATTTGATTTGTGGAAAGAAGATTAAATGGGATGCAGACTTGCAGGGTATTCATTTTAATATATGAAGAAAAAAATTGAAATGAATAAAGAAGTTGAGCACGACTAATAGCATGGAATGGAATGAAGGACAAATGGTTCGGTAAGGGAAGAAGTACAAACGAGGAAGGAGGTAGGTAAATTCGTGAAGAAGGAATTCTGGATGGGCGGTTTGGTGGGCCTTGGGCCATAGCAAAAGGAATAAACTGAGAAAAAAAATTGGAAAATTAAAGGGGGCAACAAATTGCCTGGAAGGAAAGAGAACGTAAGAGAGTGGCACCTAGGCTCATGCATGGAATTGGGTACATGTACACCTTAGACAAATGAAGAAGGAAAGGGCATGCACGGTGCACACAGTTGGATGATGAAGTAATGGAATACTTTAAACGGTAATAGATTAACTAGTAAAAATATAATAATAACGGTTTAAATTAATCATCGTTCTACAGGTTATCAGATCGAAGTGAAACAAGCGGCGATTGGTACACATCGGCAGGCATTGCGCTGACGAAATGGTTGGGATGAGATCTAAATAACCGGAATTCTATATATTTTCAGACATTGGTTTGAAATTGTATAAATCGCTCGGGATCATCGATTAAAACAAAGGTGAGTTAATTCTCACGCCTTCTTGATTCCATGATGTGATTAAATTCATATAATTAAAATCTATCACCGGTATTATAAATTGATTGATTTGGATGCCATGGTTGTTGTTTATTGTTATTAGTTGACGTTAATTTTAATTACGTCATTTGATTGCATTGGATGAAATTTCTACTTCATATATTATTATCAAATGTGACAATAACTGTGATGCGGGGCAGAACAGGTTGGAGGAATCCAACTGGATTCCGCAAATATTGTATGTATTATTTGTTTTACTTATATATGCACTGTTTGAACCCAGTGACATTGAAAACCCATTTGGATATTAATGTTGAATGAAAATTCAACGTTAGTGTGATTTGATCAATAAACGGTATTGATTAAGAAATTGGCAGCACCAACCATAAACTCATCTTTTTGTTAAGAAGTTGATTTTCCAGTAGGCGAACCAACGAAGTTAAATTATAATAATTATATTTTTATAATTAAAGTGAGGTTTTAAATTATAATAGAAGTTCTATTACAAGATGGTATTTTATAGTTCGCTTTTATCAAGTAAATATAAATGATTTTTTGATATTTAAATAAATTATAATGTTGAAATTATCCAGCGAGTAAATAATTTGGATAATTATTTTAAGGCAAATCGGTTAAGAAATATTATTAGATTAGTTATATTAATCTAATGAAGAGAAGTAATTAAGATCAGTTAACGAATTAACGGATGATTTGAAATTGGTTAAATCAACTGTTTTATTGGAAATTGATTAATTGTTCTTTAATTAATCAAATGATAATAGTTTAGGAATTAATTGTTTAGATTAATAAGATTTCTTAATTACTAATTACCTTTTTAATGAAGTTTAAATGATCATTGAACTAACCTAATTAGTTAATGTTTGTTAAATTAAGCAACAGATCTATTTTCAATCAATAATGAATTAAACTGTTTTACTTCAGCAATGATGAAGTTAATTATTATTTAATTATTTTAATTATTTTTATTAAAGTAATTGTTTCTTAAATGAAAATTCATCTGTAATGAGATGTCTACTTGAATACTAATTCGAATGAAAGAAAAATGTCCAAAGACGAAGAGCGTTAAAGGGTTTCGGTAAAGAAGTTATAAATATAATTTTATACAATGGTGAAGCGAAGAGTTAATGTCAGTGTAAATAAATATAAACAATCGAGTTTTCCAAAGTAAGTATATGGTGTTATAAAAACCATGTTTCAAATAGAACGAGAAACACAGTTTGATTGATATTAGAAGTAATAGAGTTTGAGTTACGGACTTATATCTGTTCTAAGATAAGAACGTTATCGATCAAGGTCTGAGAGATAAATAAAATACCCCAACTTGAATGGCTTCACTATTATCGAGGAATGATATTTGTTTGTAATGGAAAACGGTGTCGAGATTAGTTAAAAGGGTAAATATCGCAAGTTGAACTATAATTAAACTGTTTGGCTTTAAGAATGAATTAACAGTGCCGGCCAAGCTTAAACGTGATTTATATTATATATATATATATATATATACACATATATATATACATAGCACCATTCCTTAGGAATGGAAATGGTTTAGTTTGAAATCCACTTGTTCTAAGTGATAAATGAAGACCGATGTTTCGTAGAAACGTAAATGAATTATACCATATTTGGGGAAATAAATTAATAATGGAGATTCAATTGCATATACTACCCGTAGTGAATGGAAATCTTCAAGTTAAACATTTGAGCTTATATAATGATAACATGTCATTCGACATTGGTTTGGGTCGTATACGAAATGGTAATTGAATATTGAATCGATTATATATATGTATCGTTATTTCCGGAGTAAAAGAAGGCTAAAGGATTTCTTGAAATATAATGTAATATTTCCAAGAAAGGGAAATTAAAGAGTTTTTTTATAAATATGGTGATATTAGTAAGCGAAGTTCTAGTGTATATTGTTGTCGATTCCAAATAACAAAAGTAAATTTTGTCGCGATAAATAAATGGAATCGAGTTCTTATATGGTAATGTTATTTTAATGGTTTAATAATAAGGTTCTGAGCTGCCAATATACTTAACGTACTGTTTGATATTGGTAGTAAAAACCCGACTATCAATATAATATATTATTAAACCTTTTGTCGTGTTGTTCGAAGAGACCGGGATGGGAACTAAACCCAAAACCACTTCGAATTAACGTCTCGCACAAAACTAACGAGCAGCAAATGAAGAAGGAGCAAATTGAAGACCATCGATCTTCTTGAAACAGAAGAACTACTTAGAATCTCGGTTCATGCCCCGAGATAAACTGTGGTTTTGTCGTAACTGGAATCTATGGATTGCAAGGACCATTCGCTACTGATCTATAGGGTGATTTCTAGGATGCGGTAGGAGGGTGCCTTCGTTTCATCCTGTTCCTGGATGATTCGTATGGACGAGTGTCTGACAGAGTATTTCCTGAAACTCATGTACATTTATTTTTACAAATATACCCAGTTTGGTGGCGGAGAAATCTTGCTAAACACCCAGAGTATATTTGTCGGCGTCAATTAGTGATTTGACGGATTTGACGATGTGGCATTCGAAGTTGTGATATGTTCTCTAGAAAGGTATATATATAACCTCAAGCCTCATCAACCGGAAAATGACAGAAATCGGGCAAGAAACATGGCTAGTTGGGTCATTCCCAAGCAGGGTGCATTGTCACCATCTAGAGAATATTCATATTTGTTACTTCTTTTCATTTCTGTATCTCCACGGATGTGTGGTGGGCCCTTAAAACCACAGGGTTGATAATACATTCGCTACACTCAAGCTAAATGAGTGGACGGTCATGTGTGGACAGGTTGCAAGACGATCTTATTGAACCCTGGTGTATTTCCCTCTAGAATACACCGATCGGAAGGTGGTCCCATACCTTGTCATGTTGGAAATCCAATCTCCAATAAGCGCCAAACGGTTTTTAATTATAAAATAAATATGTAGAGCATGAGATGCAAGCGTTCTGCTAGATGGTTAATTATTTGCAATTTGATAGACACTATTATAATATCACAAGAGTTTGATATATCAAATTATTTTGGGTTATAGTAAGGTAAAAACCATCCGTATTTATGTATGGGCTGGTCTTACTATTATCTTTTCTTTCAAAAAGGATTTCAAAGTTAAACAAGATGTTTGTGTTATGAAATTATCAACGAATGTATTCCAGACTGATCCGGGTGAATTTTGTTTTAAATCGAATGTGCTCGGGTCAGATCGAGTATATTATCAGGTTAGGCTTCGCCTGGAGTCTCAGAAGAGGAGCTGAAGTCGAGACGTATAGCCATACCTACTGGTATTTTATTATTCCGCTGTGTGTGTGTTGTATTGAATTGTATGTATACTTTGATATGTAATATACATATTTTGTATAAGCATTTGATATTATATTTTATTTGTTCCACTGTGAGATTCTGATGATCTTCTTATTCTTCTATTCTAATATTCCTTTCTTTCTATTTCTCACCCTCTAACTTCTTTCTATTAATAGTCTGAGTTTTCGATACTTGGCTTTTGGCAAGTAATACTGTTATATGTATTATTGTTGAAAATTCGAGCGTGGAATTTTTCGGGCCGTTACAGCCGTAATATCAGTTAAGTAATAACAAGCGTCTTCTACCGAAGGGGTCTTAAATGGCTTTATGTGGGCCTACCCTAAACCGATATTAAGTGGCAAGATACTACTTCTCATATTACATATGAGAATATATCTATAAGGAAGTTAACGTGCTAGGACTGCTTCTTAAGTGAATAGGGTCTGCCTTAAGGTCATAAGAGATCAAAAGAATCCACCCTTAATAAACATACCAGAATGGGCCTTAAGTGACCGAGAATGTTCACCTCATTGGGTAATCACCCTAAATGCATTAATGGAGGTCTTAAGCGATTGACTCAGATATCCACCTAATTAATTAAAATATTTCTACGTATGTGTTTGCCTGTGTGTTTCATAGACATACCTTGACATATATAACCTACCAAATATAGATTATAGTCTTTAAACACATATTACTTTCAGTCACCGGAACTTTAGTTCTAGCCCCTCTCCTTAACATATCCAATAGGTTAATAGGTGGGGTAGCGACATGATGGACAAAATGACGATGGAGCCTGAAGAAGGCCATGAAACTATTTTGTTGTTAGTAGCTATTATTGGATCAGTGGCTTTAAATAAATGTTGCATCGACTATTATTATTATACATTTTTGTTCCGCTGTGTGAGATTCCATCACGTTATATTATCTATTATTCTTTGCAAATGTGATTCCTTATAGGAATCAATAACCTGTTTAGAGTGGCTCTGAGTTTCGATGGGACTTTTTCGGATTAAAATTTAGGCCCATTGCGGGCTGGTTATTAATTTGGTATCAGAGCATATGTTACCCGATTACAGGAAAATATATATTCATGAGAGGTGTACTTGTTATTTTGAAAAAGGTTTTTCGAAAGTTTTACTACATATATAGTATATATAATTTTTTAAAGTACACGTATCTTTATAAAAGAACATATGCGGGACGTTTTAGGAAAGGTTTGCCATTAAATTCTAGAAATAATCTTCAGGCCATACCATAATATAGCAACCTCCTTTTTTAATTTAGGGACCTCTAAGCATTGGATGGTTATAGTATCTCGAGCATGGAAAGAGTTGAAACTGACAATTTGGCAAACTAAGCGATAAGCTAGATGATCAAAGCATGTCTTAGAGAGCGTAGCTTTGTGTAATTAGACTTCGACAAGCCTCACACCCCGGTAAATGGCCAAAACAGGAAAGATGCAGCATGGCTATGAGTTATTATCACTTTCTAGATAGAAAAGTGTACCATGGTATAGAGCCCGGATATTACTTTAGTGGTGACTTATACTTTTTTTATTGATGTTGCGGACACCCAGTTTAAGGTTGGTAACGACCGGGAGATGATATATTCTGGTGTGACTAGGTAACGAGATCTCGGCCTTGTGTTGATAAAGAACTTGTGTTGATTCTCGAGGCATCCCTCTAGAGGTGTCCGAATTCGGTAAGGAATTTCCTTAGCTCGGTCATTACGTAATAATGATATCGTTGTCAAGTGTTTTGTTCATCTTATTTGCACAACAAACCCTCATATGTTAGAAGCTTTACACGAATAAAAATATCCTTGCGCAAGAGTTGTTCTGCTTGATGCAAATTCAAATATCGATGATGATGACTACACAATATTGATATTCTGGGTTATGCATCATTCTAGGTGTAGATATCGTTGTTTACGGTTACATAAAACAACTAAATGAATGGCATGTCACTTTAAAAATCCACCTGGCATGTTGTCATGGTCTCAAATTGTAGAAGATCCTCCAAATAGTAAAATATTACCATTTTAATCAGAACGAAACGATCCTTTTGTGTGTTCACATAGCAAAAAAAATCCTCAAGTTTGGCATGCTAACAATGATTAGTCTCCAGTCCTATCTGTTCATGTAGTGGTAAATTATATTGCAAAATATCATGCAAAAGAAGATCCAATATCAAAGAACTTCACATATACATTTAGAGCAATAATTGAAAAGATTCATCGACCATGTCAAACTTCTAAGTCTACAATAAAAAAACTTCTTCTTAAAAGTGTATCAGAATGGGATATTTCATCACAAGAGGTGTATCATCTTTTGATGTCTTACCAACTTGTCTCATCTAGAGCCATGGTACAACTTACAGCAAGTGAGATAATCATGTTATCAATAATGATACGATGTTGAAATAGTCAAAAGATGAAGATACAGTCGAATCAGATCCAAATCTAAATGTGAGGTATACAGATCGACTAAGAGAATATGAAAATCTTCATCTTTTTGATATGGCGAAAAAATATCGCTACTATAATAATGGTTGGCATAAGGTTCAAACTGAGGTGGTTGTTTGAATAATACCAGATCAAGATAGTAATAAGTCTCCACTTAGTAATAAATGGAAAATTTCCGTGAACAACAAACATTCATTATTTATTGCATCTCTATTTTTTATTAATTCAAATTTTCTACTTTCTATCAATTCTTCTCGAAACGTCATATATTTTTACTTCTATGGCACATGGTTAATCCTATTTTACAATTCAAAATATTTAAACAATACTGGCTTATTACTCTTACTGCTAAAATTTAAATATAGGCGTTATTGCATAATCATTATTGAAATCTAAAAAACACAAAAGGAAGTCTCGATAAATGGTCTCAAAGATATGTTAATTTGGGCTTACTTCAACATGACGCATTCCCAAATTCTATTGAAGATGAGTTTGAACTTGATGATGGCATTACAAATGATTATGAAGAAAATCAGCAAGAGGAATGAATGATTGCAGCATTAATGAGACCACTATTTGTTGATGGAGGAGAGGTAGAAATGGTTTACAAGGTTTTGATACTTCGAATAATTGGAACGCATCACTTCAACGATATCCTAATATAAATTTTGTGTGTAATTTTATACATACCCGTTTGCATTCGTCTATTAAATATACAAATGAAAATGTGAACAATTGTACTGACATTCCTTTAGACATTATATCAAACGATCAATGAATTGCACATGATATAATATATAGAATTATATTAAAAGGAGAGTCAATTCGAATGATTATATGTGGTTGAGCTGGTACACGTAAATCAATTGTTTTAAATGCTATTGTTCAGGCAATTATTACTCATTTTTGAAGTGGTAAAACAATTAGCATTATGGCTCCAACTGGATTGGTCGCATTCAACATTAGTGGCAGTAGCAGCCACCATGAACTTTCTATCTTGACAGAAAGAAAGTCATGCTATAAAGAAATTCCAGGAGAGAAATCTCGTTGATGCAAGAAGAATTTAAGGATATCAAGTTGATTACAATTGATGAATATAACATGCTTGGTAGAACAATGATTTTGAATGTTGATTTATGTTACCATGATATTTTTTAATCAATGACTTATTTGTTGGTGTTTTGATTGTCTTAGTTAGTGATATGTGAAAATTGACTCCTGTATCTGAAATTTTATTGTATCATAAAAGTGGAAATCTCTTGCAATAACGTTGAAGAGTTGTATATACAAGTTTCAATAAGTGTGTAAGACTATTGTATATATTCTGCCAAGCCAGAGATAAGCAGTTACCATTACGGTAGGCTTTAGAAAGATTAAGTAGAGGTGTGTCTACTTTAGATGATTGGAAGCTATTCAAAAAAAGAGATTAGGTAATGTTGTAGAAGTTAAGGAAACTTTTAAGATGCTCTTTATCTTTTTCCAACAAGGACGACTGCAGATGAACACAACAAAAATCATTTAATTGAACTTGGAAAACTCATTGCACGTGTTCCTTCAATAAATAATTATGAAGCAGCATCTAATGCTGCTTCTGATGATACAAAAGATTTAGAAAAATATGTTTGTCTCTTATAGGTGCGTGAGTGATGTTGCGGGAAAATATTTCAGTGAAAAATGGGTTAGTCAGCGATGCAATGGATATTGCTATGGATACTGTGTATTCTCGTTTATCAAGCTCTCCTAATGAGCAACCTCTAGCAGTGGTGCAGAATTTTGATAATTATCACGAACTAGAAAACTAAACGATCTTGCTTTCAACCCTACGTTTACTTTTGAAAGGCTTACACATATTGGCAAATGCAAAGGCAAATGTCTCTTGAATAAATGGTAAATAAATTAATTATTTTTTCTTTAATTCTTTGAAATATTTATAACCTAATAAAAATACATGGTCAAATGACTCAAACATTATACCTATAACACATTAAATGCATAAATAAATTTTGATTCATACTTGATTTTTTACTTCACCAACTATATCATTATTTAACACTTTGATTCATGATGTAGCTGAGTCGGTGAAATTATCTGTTGCCTTCATATGGGAGAAGGAGAGAGTTGCCAAGTAGATGGCATGAAAGCCTCATTTACGGATATAATCTCATTAATGTCATAATCACAGGCATAGTTTCATTTCATTATCCATTTCGTTGAATTCATGCATATTTGTTTGTGTTTTCTCACGTTATTTACTATCTGAGTATGTAAAGCTTTATGCCTGCACATTACTTGGCTAATTGTAAAGTTTTCAAATTTGTTAATAGGATGTCATATTGTATTTAAATATCACACTTATATCCACAAATAACTTCGAGCTAATCAAGATAAGAGGTTTCACAATTGGCTTGAAAATGCTAGAGACTGAGCTTACGATTTGAGTGATATGCCTTCAAGAACTAGGTATCGTTGATGTTTTGAATATATTGGTAATATCTGAATATATAGTGGAGAAAGATAAACACTTATTTTTTTATTATGAAAATGGTATCAAAACGAAGACATATCCAACCATGATGGAAACTACCCTTAACAAACTTCTTAGTCCTGACATTTGGTCATGCAATTGTGTAATTATTTAACAGTTGTTGCATTGAAAATATTTTTACTGTACTTGTTTTCTTTGATTTGCACATTACCAGGCTAAAAGTGATGCTTACGGTTCACAAATTAAAGGATTATTTTTATTAGTGGTTGACATATACTCTTTTCTTTTTGTAATAAGAATATTTGCATGCACATTGGAAGAATATATTAGTTTCTTTAGGCATGCAGCCTTAAGTATGATGGCTCATGTAAATAGATCTTGTGGCATGCCTTGTCGGTGCATCTTGGCATTGAAATATTTTAATATGGACTATAATTTTCTATTAAAAAAGAGGAAGCATCGATGTTAAGGTACTTTGTTGACGGGCCTTCTTATCTTGATTTACATTGGGTTAGTACTTATGTAACTTTCTGTTCTTATAATACCTATATATTTTTTAGTTCGACTTTGTATTTTTTTGGTTAATTATTAATTCTTGCTACATAAATGAATGATATCTTGATTCATGAGCTTGAATAGTGTTTTTTTTACAAGAAAAATCTCGATTATTTGTTTACAACTATCGCATAATGAGATATACAGAGACATTATGATTATCATTTTCAAACTTTAAATTGATGTTACGGTAATATATGTGGTTCAGTATCGATGTAAACACACTTCCCATGTAACAATTGGCCCAGAATGAACCTAAATTCCGACCCAGAAAAGGCCCATCGGAAATTAAACCCACTCTAAACTGATCGTTGGTTCCTATAAAGATTAACTTTAATAGATATACACAGTAGTCTAAAACAAAAATCAGAATCGTGGAAAGGACAAAATATAATAGCATAAATATAAGATGTACCATTATTAAAAACCAGAATTGTCAATTACAACATGCCTCACAAATAAAAAGGTACATCATCATTCATCCCAATTACATAGCAATAATGGTAATAAAGCAATATCCATAACAGCTAGATCTTCAAGAGGCTCCTCCTCCAAGAGATTGTTATCTATCCTTGATCACCTGTCTCATCAATTGTCCTATTAATGTTATAGGAAGGGAGGTCAGAACATAAAGTTCTGGTGAATGAAACACATGTAAGTTAAAAAGGATATTTCCTATATTTGGCAGTTGTAGACTTTTCAAGTTATGTCTATGTAACAACACACAATACAAACATATGAGGCAGACGTACTAAAAGTCACTTATTACCCCCAAAGTAAAAATTTAAGGTCAGGCACTCCTATGGCTAATTAATACCATGTTTTAGTTTATTTAGGGCGGACATCCCCCCAGTCACTTAATACCCAATGGGGGACCTCAAGCCACTTAAGACCACGTTCTAATATAAATCGTTATAAATGATAACTCTCCTTATATGGATAGAAATAGTAATGATTACTTACTACCTGGATTTGGGTCAGGAACATGACTTTATTTCAGAAGAACCCCCTCCCCCGGATAAATCCTCATGTTACTATCTAGATGTCCCTACGGGTGAACTCCTAGTCACTTAATACTTCCTCTAGATGGTGGTTTTTGAAGTCGCGTACACATAATCCATCCCTAGGGCAACCCTTACAGATAAGAAGCGGACATTACTTGGAGAACTAGCCTTTACACATTATCTTCTAGTAGGACCATTTAATACCTTATAGGAGAAAGGCGGACCCAATAACCATTTATTTCTCGAAGGGTCGGCCCAATGACTAGGGTTCTGAACCAAGGAGTGAACCTTAGGAATGAACCTAATCCTAACCACTTAATACCCAACAAGAGATAAGTCGGCCACTTAATAACTTTTCCCCAGGACATTCCTACTCTACACATAATATAAATATGTATATATGTATATATGCACACTAGACAACTCATATTCGGTCTGCCACTTGTATATGATGGATTTGCCAGGCGATTTCGAGAAGGCTTCTACTACAAGTTGGGCCAGACTCGCATCATAGCGTACTAATTATAATGGCCCAGACCTCTCACATTAACCAGGTTTACTTGTAGACGTCAGATATGCCAGTCAGTTTCGGGCAGACTTCAACTACAAGTAATGGTTAATAACCTCTTGTCTATGTGTCATTAATATATTAATTAAGCCATTAACTCACAAACATACGAACATACAAATTCCTATGGTGACATTCAAACTCTATTCCTAATTTAATCGTATTTACTGCGCACTTGATACGTGTTAATATACGTTGATTATGTTATATATATATATATATATATATGTAAATTAAGTAAACGAGAATAACGTCCTTACCACGTTTCTGAAATGCCAATTCCTGTCAAATTTTAAAGGTGTTACAAGTCATTTCCCATATTTTCCTCAACTACGACATAAATGTGCATATTAACATATGATAATAAAATAGGAAAAACAACCATAAAAACATATAAACTTGCAACCTAGGTATTGGTTTGATTATTGCAACAATAAAAGATAAACATGACATGAAATGTACATATATGTTTATAGTTCCTATTTTGAATAGATTCCTTTTTTATGTTTGTTTTTACGCAAAATCATGATATTTAGATAAATCGTAAATAGTATGTTCAAATTCTCTATTTCTAAAAGTAAAGATTTAAACCTATTTGATTTACAAAGTTATCCAAATCTTTAACCTTTTGCCCCAAAAATCAAACGTATGAATTTACATGAAAATAGAACAAAAGGAATCCAAATAATATAGAACAGTCAAGAATCATGTTTTTCTTTTATTATTACAACAACCCAAAACCACAAATATAACTAGATTGATCATTTCTACAAAAAAGAAAATAAATAGAGGATTTGAGGGGTTTAATCATGTTTTTTTAATATATCCCAAATCCTCCAAGGCACAACGATCCAAATCTATAATTATCAAATTTATAGAAAGTAGTAAATCAGATGGATTCCACTCATAAAGCTATTAGGAAGAGTAATAACGAGATTGTATAGAATAGAATTTGGATTTGACCTTCAAGAACAAACATATGCTCCAATCCTTTCAAATATATATATATATATATATATATATATATATATATATATATATATATATGGGAGCGGCTATAGGACACAAATATATGTACACAAAATCTGGACCACACGATTTGTTTGTCTTTATGTGTGAGGTTTATTCAGGGGGAGATCTAATGACTCAGATTTTATGTGTTTAATTTTGTGTCAATATTTTGTGTCCATTTAGACTTTCCCTATATATATATATATATATATATATATATATGTATGTATGTATGTGTGTGTGTGTGTGTGTGTTTGTGTGTGTGTGTGTAAGAATCACCATTAGAATTTTATATATATACATATAAATTAAAATTCCAAATCACTATTAAATCTATGATAGAATGAGATAGAGAAGATGGAATAGATTTGGAAAAATAGAAGAAACCTAAATCCTTAAAGCTTTCTGGAATTAGAGACAGAAGAATGGCATCATGATTGCGCTGAGAGAAATGGTTGTAGGGTTTAGAATGAGGGTTTGAGGGTCTATTTACAGTTGAGAACGTGTGTATGAACCATTATATTATTTTTATTAAATCTAAATGGTAGATTTGACATAAATTATAAATAAATCCCTATGTAAAACTGCCCTCGCTGAGCTTTCCTACAGGAGGGCAGTCGACACCCTACCTAGGAGGGCGGTCGACCTATGCAGTCAACCCCTTCTAGGTCGAGCCCACGAGGAATTTCTTCCAAAATGATACATTTTGACCATTCGTTAATTAATTCACTTTACTTCTTGCCTTAATTAATTTACTCTTGTCCCCTACTTTGTGTGAATATATACACGTAAGTTTGAAATCAAACGGAATATTCTTTTTATGCTTATCCAATTTAATATATTCCCATCTTGTATATATATTTATATGAAATTCAAACATTGTATGTTAATATATACGTACAACTTAATCAATTAATAACTTCTGCACACAGACTCCATTCAACAAATAAAATACGAAAATGGATCAGAATCTCGACACGAACACAACTACAATACTTACATGGATAAATTCCTAATTGTCCAAAATTCCATTTTCATCCTTTTAATATATTATTAGTTATTATTGTTTATTTTAAATTAAATTAACTTATGTTTATTTTAAGTATACCTTACGGGGTGTTACATCCCACATGCTTAGCAATACCAAAATCATAATCCCAAATGGTCTCACCATGCTTCAAGGCTAAAATTCCTTGTGATTGTTTCAATATTTTAGGTCTTGAAAATATTGCTCAATGTCTCATTTTGGGCTCCTATCGAAACGAAATAGCAAATCCTACTGTAAATCTCCTTTGGTGTATATCATCCGAGATATTACAACATCGAACAATATATATCGACCGAGACGAGATACTGCCATATTGTCCAAGTCTTTATTTTTATGGTTAAAATTTAAATATGTGTTTGAACGAGAACGATAATTAAAAAATCAAGTTTAGCCACGATAATCCTCTGGTATTTAACATTTTACATGTTAAATGTTCATATTGTACGCTCATATTTTCTTCAATGCTCATGATTTTCATATTCGTTTTTTTTGGTACGTACATGTTATCTATAAAATTATGTATTTTATTTTCTACTTATGTTGAACATTTTAATGTTTTGGATTTTTTATCTTTTATATCTAACAATAATTCACGTTTTGGATCATAAGTTGTAAGCACTATTCTATTTGCATTGGGTTAAATTTCTATTTTAAGCATATTACGATTTAGAGTATGAATGATCTTTCGTAAATTAAGAATAATGAAGTGATTTTGCAAATCAAGTCTAAGTTACTATGTTTATAATAGCACTCATAAAATTACCATGTAAGAATATCATTTTTTAACATAACATACACCCCGAGATTGTTCTGATATGAACTTTCAGGCCGAGATGGAAATCCGGGATGGAAATCCAAGACGAACCTCTAAGTTAGACTCATCGCATCCAAGATCTCCCCCTATATGAGGTCAAGTCTTTAAAATCCCCAAGATAAAACGCGACTGATATCCAAGATTTAAAACCATGGATTGTTTAGACATTGTAGCTGCTGTTGTATTGTCTGGAAATAATAACTTTTAGGGTTGTGTGTGTTGAAATTTGCGATACTATATTTTGGATTGAAGAAGATGAAAGTAGCTTCGAATCGGAGGAGACGGTTCACAAATCGGAGCTCGTATATAGGAGTTATGAGAAGAAAGGTGCTTGGTTTCAGCAGGGTGGTGCGACAAACATTTGTCATGGGGCGTGACAGAAGTCTGGGTTGTCAGGGAAATTATCTTGAGACTTGCAAAAGACGCATATCACTTTGATAGACGTCTGTGCTGAAGTAAGACTAGTTCCAGGCATTGGACAAACGTCTGACACCCCACACGATAGACATCTGAAGGCGTATTTCGGCTATTTCAGGCTGAATACTTAGTAGGCTGATTTGCGAAGATACCAGGGGCAGTTTTGGGAATTGCCTAATATTTTACTCTCTTTATATAAGCTATTTTCTGGTTCTCAAAAGGGGAGCCTGGAGACTTGATCAAATCAAGGGTTTTATTCTCAAGAGACAATTAGGGTTTATAACCTAATTGCAATTCTTTAATTATATTCTCCTCAAACTCTTTTCTATATTGAAATATAGTGATCATTGTATCAATCTCTTGTATTCCTTTCATCGTGGTAATAAAATACTCTCTCCAAGTGGATGTACACTAACAAGTTGTTAGTGGAACGATTATAAATTAAATCTATATGTGATTTTATTATGTTTCTATTATCGTTATTTTATCGTTTGTGATTGAGATTTGGGTTGTTCGAGATAGGCTGATCATTGTTTGGTGACTAGAGTTATTGGATTGGTTGTTTTTGCAAATCTAACAGTGATCCCGTCTTCTGCAAGGCGCTTGTGGTTTAGATATTCGATTTAAGTGGTCATGAATTGAATTAATAACAATGGTTCCAACTGTTGGTATCAGAGCAATTGGTGCTTGTTAGGTGTTTGTGAAAATCCTGGATTCAGATAATAGCTTAGTAAGTCCTTCAACCGAAAGTCTGAAAGTGTGGCGCCCTACATGCGTGCTTCATATGCAGCGTAGAGTTCTCAATAGGTAATTAACAGGTGGAATGGTGATAACGGCTTTGAGGAGTGGCAATGGAAAATGAAAGTGGTTCTTAGACAGAATCGGATGCACTGAGGGGTATTTGATACTCACTTATTGCCAAGTGATATCTCGGATGTTGAGAGAGATGAGATGGAGGAATGGGCTTAAACTACTCTTCAACTTGATATGGCGGAGAATGTGATCTCCGAAATTAGTGGTGAGACAACCGCTAAAGGTATTTGGCACAAGTTGGAGGAATTATATATGAAGAAGTCACTCAAAAACCGTTTAATCTTATTGCGGACGTTTTTCACCTTCAAGATGAAGGAGGGTAATTTGCTTAACGCACACTTGAATGCCTTTGATGACTTGCTTATGAAGATGAAGGCCGTTGATTTAAAGAGTGAGGAAGAGAAGAAGGTGATGATATTATTGTGTTCGTTGCCGGACTGTTATACGGGTTTCTCAAATAGTTTTATCTATGGTCGGGATGCATTGACTCTGGATGATGCCAAGACGGGTCTTCTTAGTAAGGGGTTGAGAGATCAAATGAAGGAGATGAGTTAGGGTAGTAGTGGAGCTAGTAGTGTTCATGGGTTGTTTGTGGAGAAAGAAGAGAATGTGAAGAAAGGAAACCAGGGGGTTCTGAATCAAGGAGGCCCGGTGGGAGAGATAATCGAAAGAAAGAAATGACAAGTGCTTTATTTGTAAGAAACCGGGACATTGGAATATTGAATGTCTGGACAAAGATAAGAAGGATGCAGCATCTTCATCCGTAGCGGTGGAGAGTGGGGATGGTGAGATAGATGAAAATGTGTTGACGGTGGTAGCATCGGTTATTTAGGGTAGCGAATGGGTACTCGATTCTGGTGCATCGTATCATATGATGCCAAGTAGGAATTGTTTTTGTCTTATGAAGTCAAAGAGGAAAATACAATTATTATGGAAATGTTATCTGCAAGTCGATAAGTATTGGCTTCGTGCAAATATGGATGTTCGATGGAGTTGTTCGCACGCTCACTCATGTTCGCTATGTTCCAAGAATTAGGAAGTCACTTATATCTTTGGGGCATTTATATTCTCTAGGATGAAAGATCACTATCAAAAAGGATTGCGTGAGGGTTTCGAAGGGGGCGCCTGTGGTTATGAAAGGTGCTAGGATTCAAGGTATATATTTTCTTCAAGGTGTGACCATAGGAGGTGAAACTTGTGTGGGTGTTGATAGTTCTCGTGGCTTGGATGCGACATGGTTGTGGAATTTGAGACTGGGCATATCTCGGAGAGGAGTTTTGACATTCTTCAGAAGCGGGAGATGATCAAGGGTGAGAGTTTCAACAAATTAGAGTTTTGCAAGGAATGTGTCATGGGAAAGCAAACAAAGGTATCATTTGATGAAGGGAAGCATGATTCGAGAGAGGTACTTGAGTATATTCGTTTGGATATTTGGGGACCGGCACCGGTTGCTTCTTTAGGTGGAGCACGTTATTATATTTCTTTCATTGATGATTTGTCTTAGAAGGTATGGGTGTATGTAATAAAGACAAAGTCGGAGGCATTTACTAAGTTAAAAGTGTGGAAGGCTCTTATTGAGAATGAGAGTGGCAGAACTTTAAGTACCGACAATGGCGGAGAGCATGTTTCTAGGGAATTCTTGGAGCATTGCAAGCATCATGGAATCTGGAGACATTTTACTACACTGGGAAATCCGCAACCTAATGGAGTGGCGGAGAGAATGAACCGAACTCTACTTGAGAAAGCTCGATGCTTGAGATTGACATCGGGTTTGTCTAAGGGATTTTGGGCTGAAGCTCTGTCAACCACGGTGCATATTGTGAATCGAGTTCCGTGCTCGGCTATTGATCACAAAATTATGGAGGAAGTGTGGAATGGGAAGATTGTTGACTTGAGATATCTTCATGTGTTTGGAAGTCTAGTTTATGTGCATGATTCAGGAAACGATAAGCTTGAGGATAGAGCTTCCAAGGGGGTCTTGCATGGTTGACGGACGTCGTGAAAGGCTATCGGATTTGGAATCCGAAAACCAAGAAGGTTGTTAATTCTTGTCATGACACTTTTGATGAGTCGGCTTTATTCAAGGAGAATTAGAGCTCATTGGATGTTCCGGATTTGGTTCATGGTGAATCAAAGGAGAAGGAAGTCATTTCCATATTCCGTCCAAGTGGTGGTGGAGTTGAAGAAGAAGTTCGTGGGGTTGAAGCGGTTGATGAAACATCACATAGTCCACATGTTCCTTTAGTGATGTTGGGGATGTACATTATACTAGAGAGGATTCGACTGAAGGTGGAGCAGAAAAAGATTTGGGTGATAGTATTGCTACTCAGGTTGGTTGGCATGAAATAAGGTCACCCGAAAGATACGGTGACTGCAACAACCTTAGCTTTTGTGATCATTTGGACTATGCACTCAATGTAGTCCAAGATGAGTCGATGGACCTTAATGACGTCATGGATTCGAGTGATAGCTTAAAGTGGACTTACGCCACGGAGGAAGAGATGCAATCGTTGGTGAAAAACCAAACTTGGGATTTGGATCCACTTCCTAATGGAAATCGTGCTATAGGGTGCAAGTGGACTTACAAGGTGAAGGATGATGGCAGATACAAAGCAAGGTTGGTGGAAAAGGAGTTTGCATAAAAAAAAAGGAAAGGAGTATGATGAAACTTTCGCATCGGTGGTACGCCATACTTCTATCCAGGTTTTACTAGCTATTGTTCTTATCCATGACCTGGAGTTGGAGCAATTTGATGTGAAAACCGCCGTCTTGCATGGTGACTGGATAAAGACATCTATATATATGGAGCAACTGAAAGGGTTTGTTGCAGATGGTAAGCCAAAATTAGTGCGCAAGTGAAAGAAATCAGTATATGGGCTGAAGCAATCATCTAGACAATGGTACAAGAGATTCGATCATTTCATGCTTGAATGTGGCTTCCATCGAAGCATCAAATATGCTTGTGTATATTTCAAGAGGTTGGGAAATGATTGTTGGGTGTATTTACTCTTGTACATGGATGATATGCTCATTGCTTCCAAAGAGCAAAATGAAATCAACAAGTGGAAGATGCTTTTGAAATCGGAATTCGAAATGAAAGATCTTGGAGAAGCAAGGAAAATCTTGGGTATGGAAATTAAAAGGGATTGAAAGTGTTTTGAGTTAAGATTGACTCAAAAGGAGTACATTAAGAAAGTGCTTTGCCAGTTTAGCATGGAGAATGTAAAGGCATTGAATACACCTTTACCGTTGCATATGAAGCTTTCAGATAAGGGATCACCTATCAGGGAGAAAGACAAGGCTTATATGGAAAATGTGCCATATCCAAATACGATTGGTAGTTTGATATGCCATGGTTTGTACAAGGCCCATATCGCAAATATCGTCGGGGTGGTTAGTCGGTATATGACTAATTCGGAAAATCGCATAGGGAAGCCGTGAAGGCTATATTGAGATACTTGAAAGGTACAACATCTCATGGTCTTGTTTTTTGTGGTAATGATGAGATGAGTTGCAAGTTAGTTGGTTATTGTGCTCAGACTATGCCGGTGATAGGGATCGGAGGAAATCAACTTCCGGGTATGTCTTCACACTTGGTGGTATGACCATTAGTTGGAGATCGAGATTGCAAACCATAGTTGCTTTATCCACTGTGGAGGCAGAGTTTATAGCCGCGGTGGAGGCGATAAAGGAGGCACTCTATTTGAAGCGACTATTGTGTGACTTGAGTTTCGAACATGAGAGTATCGATGTTCGATGTGATAGCCGAAGTGTTATAGATTTGGCGGAGAATTTGGTGTTTAGCTCACATATATTAAGCACATTGAGGAGAGAGAGGCATTTCTAGTAGACATGGATGAGGATAAGCTAGTATACTTCGAAAGTGCACACAAAGGATAATGTGCATTATATGTTTAATAAAGCAAGATCAGTTGGGAAGTTCAAGCATTGCTCGAACTTAATTCGCTTGTTGAGTTGCTAGGTGCCACGGGGTGGTACGGTTGAAGAGTGGTTTGTCTATTTTGATGAAAAGGAATATCGGTGAGAGATTGGAAATCTATCTTCATGCTAAGTACTCGTTTTCACTCCCGAGTGCATTGTCTTTTGGTGAGACGGTTTGGTTTGAATACTTTCATAACATCGTTGGAGGGCGATGGCTTTACCGGAGCCCGTTAACGGAGTGCAATGGACGATGGCTTTGCCAAAGCACGTTAACGGTGTGCAATGGGTGATGGCTTTATTGGAGCTCATTAGGAAAGTATTCATGTCATTGGTAAAAGGTAGATGAAAATGCTTTGGTGCATTGGAGTTTGGTGTATGAAGATGGCTATAATATCGAGGTGGAGTGTTGACACTTGTAATACTATATGTTGGATTAAAGAGGATGAAAGTAGCTTCGAATCAGAGGAAACGGTTTGCAAATTGAGGAGTTATGAGCAGAAAGTTGCTTGGTTCCAGCAGGGTGGTGCGACAGACGTCCATCATGAGGTGTGAAAAGCGTCTATGTTGTGAGGGAAATTATCCCGAGACTTGCAACAGACGGCTGTCACTTTGACAGACGCCTGTGCTGAAGCAAAATTAATTCCAGGCATGGGACTTACGTCCGTCACCCCACATAACAGATGTCTGAAGGCGTATTTCGGCTATTTCCGGCTAAATACTTAACAGGCTGATTTGTGAAGATACCAGGGGAAGTTTTGGGAATTCCCTAATATTTTACGCTTTCTATATAAGTTAATTTATGGTTTTCAAAAGGGGAGATCGGAGACTTGATCAAATCAGGTTTTTATTCTCAAGAGACAATTAGTGTTTATAATCTAATTGTAATTCTTCAATTCTATTATCCTCAAACTCTTTTCTATATTGAAATATAGTGATCATTGTATCAATCTCTTGTATTCCTATCGTCGTGATAATAAAATACGTTCTCCAAGTGGATGTACACTAACAAGTTGTTAGTGGAACCACTATAAATCTGCGTTTGTAATTTTGCTTCTATTGTCATTATTTTATCGCTTGTGATTGTGATTTGGATTGTTAGAGATAGGTTGATCATTGTTTGGTGGCTAGTTATTGGATTGGTTATTTTCGCAAATCTAACAGTGATCCCGTCTTTCGCTAGGCGCTTATGGTTTAGATATTCATTTGAGTGGTCTTGAATTGAATTAATCACAATGGTTCCATCACATGCATCCATGACATGAGCAAATTATATGACATCACCTCTACTCGTTATAGTATATTCTCTTGCTGGCACTATAAGCAAACATCAATGATTTATCTTATACATAGTTTTATAATGAATTGATTAATTTTGTAGATATATAGATGCATACTGTTAGTCATTACTCAATAATCCATCAGCCTAAGTATAACCGCACCTTTTACTCTCTCGTGAAAACGTTGATTTTGAGAAAGAACCGATTGGAACCTCTAAAGATGGAAAGGATGTTACCGGGAGATTTGGCCAACGAATAAAGAATAACAAATGTACGCTGTCACTCGTTTTATCCCTTTCCTAAATTTTAAATGCCAAATGTAAGATTTTCAAATTGGGGTCCAATTCATAATCTGTAAACTTCAAAACTTTTAATTGAACTAGAGCTTAATTACTTTTAAGTGACTTCAAGCTTGTGTAAGATTAGATACTTTCTTCAATAGCAATAATATTTAAAAAAAAAAAAAATGATTTTCATACTCATTTTGCTCTTTTCGTCATTGCTTCATTAATAATATGATTACTGCTTTTTAAATTAATGATATGCATATAATACTTATGTTTACAATTCATCTGAGGTAATACTGCATAAGCCAACCCAGTACAGGAATCTAATAAAGGGAAACCGTTATTGATTGCCAGAACCTACTGAAAAGAAAGAATAGTAAAAGTAACCCGCTTATACCTTATTGTGTCGATTATATTTACTTCCCCGCTTCTCTCTTTATTTTTTTATTGGGCTGAGCCTATATAAATATAAAAGTATTACACAACTATTATTATAAATAGCTTACACGAGTCTGTACAATTCTGTATCAAAAACATTTTCATTTGCAATAACAGAGGTATTCTTCTGCAACTCATTTTCACATCAAAATCTAACTTGGTATCAGAGCATCAATATTGTGCTTAACAACAGTAGTTGCTCGATCCTGATCAAATACAATCTCTGATTATCAAAAATTATTGTTCATGAGAGAGGTGTCATCATTTGGACCCTCTCATCTAAGGTTTCAACCATGTCATTTGAGAGTTGTTGGCTTCAACGAAAGAATTGTGCCTCGCCTAGGGTGGTTCTTGGCTGCATCAATTCTCCCATTGAAGCTTTGGTGGTAAAAGCATCTGAATCTTTCAAGAAAATCGATCAAGCAAGTAAAGAAACCGATTCTGTTGATCAGAGAGCCGTCCAGAAAGACTTGTCAATGTTTAGAATCTGAATTCATCAAGATTCTTGTAATAAATTCTCGTCATTCAAGTCTTTAAGGTTGCTTCAGTGATCAAAATAAAGAGCTTCTTTAAAATCACAATCCATGGCTTTCTGTGTCCAGAAGTTCTTTTAACTGTTTGATTGATCTGCGCTTGTTTTCTATCATGGCTGGACCTGATGATGCAATCAATGTCAACATGTCTAGTGCTAGAGTTTCAACTGCACAGAATCAACCTACTGGTCCTATCCAAGATCTGAAGAAACCAATCATCAAACTGCAAAACCGGCTTATTTCAATTCAGCTTGATGAATCAAACTACCTATTATGGAAATTACAGGTAGAAACGGCAGTTAGAGGTTATGGTCTCGATGAGTACATATATGGAACAAAGATTATCCCACCAAGATTTATTCGTGATAATGAATATAAACTTGCGTAAAATCCTGAATTTTTGTCATACCAAAGACATGATAGTCTTAACTCTGCATGGATGACGTCATCCATTGAAGCAAATATTTTACCTCAGTTAATTGGTGTTAAAACTGTAAATGGAGTTTACTCTACAATTGAAAGAAATTTCTCTGCACAATCCCCTGCTCGAATCATGCATTATAGAAGACAACTCCATAGTATTAGAAAAGGTGATTCAACAATGAATGAGAATTTGCTGAAGGTAAAAAAAAACATTTGTGATCAGTTAAATTTAACAGGGCAAAAAATTCCTAAGTCTGAGTATGTTTTATCTATTGCAAGTGGTTTGGATGATGATTATGAAGCTGTGTCTGCAATTATTTTATCTATGGATCCTACACCAAATTTACAATATGTACATTCAACCTTATTGGCTCATGAAGGCAGAATAGATCATAAAAGAAATATCAATTCTGACTTATCAGTTAATTTTACTGCCTATGGAAGGGATAAAAATCAAGGCAACGCTTCAAGAAATCAAAATCAACCTAATTTTCAGAGAGGTGGTCAATCAAATCGAGGCAGAGGTAGAGGAAGAAATATAACACTAGAATTAGATGCCAATTTGGTGAAAAATTTGATCACAGTGCCAACAAGTGTTATTTTCGATATAATTCCAGTGTTAACCCAGGTCAATCTAGTAATAATTCCAGTGTCAACATGGTGAATGTGTAGAAAGATAACAACAAAAATCAGACAGAAAATACTAATGCAAATTCAACTTCTACCGATGATGCTAGGAATGATTGTTGGTATCCATATTTAGGGGCTACTAACAATGTTACCAATAATTTAAGCAATCTCAAATTGGGAACTAGGAATACAAAGGTACACAAAATATTTAGTTGGTAATGGCAAGATACACACATTGGAAATGAAAGTATAAAAGGACCCAAAGAACTTATTTTAAAAAGATTACTAGGGGTTCCATCCCATAAAAAGAATTTATTGTGTGTTTCCCGACTTGCAAAGGACAATAAAGTATACTTTGAGTTTTATCCAACTTCTTTCATTATCAAAGATATTCTGACACAAGAAATTATTTTGCAGGGTAATGAGATTAAGGGGTTATACAGATTTGATGTTAAAAATCTTAAAAACCCTAATTGTTTTGATAAAGAATATTTAGTAACCTTTACAAATGATTCTAAGTATTGTAAACAATTTGATTTGTGGCATTGCAAGTTAGGACATCCAAGTGTTAAAATTGTTAAGCAAATTATGTGCAATAATAACCTGAATGTCAGCTGCATTAATGATTCTTATATTTGTTCTTCTTGTCAAATGGGAAAATCTCATAAACTTGCATTTCCAAATTCACATACAAATTATTCCAGGCCACTTGAATTAGTTGCAACTAATTTGTGGGGACCAGCATCTACCAGTTCTGTAAATGGTTACCGGTACTACATTTCATTTATTTATTCATATTCTAAATTTACTTGGATATATATGCTAAAATATAAAGCTGAAGTGAACAATGTGGTGATACGGTACATTAATAAAATTGAAAATATGACTGGCCATCATGTAAATACCTTTCAAACTGACGGTGGAAGAGAATTTTTACCATTAAAATTATTTTTTGAAAAAAGGGTATTATCATAGAATCACATGTCCATACACTTCAGAACAGAATGGTTTAATAGGGACAAAACACAAGCATGTTGTAGAAACTGGTTTAACTTTACTTGCTGAAGCTTCAATGCCTTTAAAATATTGGCCTGAAGCTTTTGGTACTGCTATGCATTTGATAAACTTATTGCCAACAAAAGTTTTGAAGTTTAAATGCCGACAGGCAGTTTTGTTTAAAGTTAAACTAGATTATCATCATTTAAAAAAATTTGGATGTCAATTTTTTGTTGTTTAAGGCCATATAATGCACACAAATTAGATTTTGGGTCAACTCCTTGTACTTTTCTAGGATATTGCAATAGGCAAAGGGTTTTAAATATCCAGATAATACTGGAAGAATATACATTTCTAGACATGTAAGGTTTAATGGGCAGATATTTCCATTCAATAATGATAAATGTAAAACAACTGAAAAAGTTGTTGAGCCGAGAATGGTTATACCTGATTTACCTGAGGAAATTCAAGTAATGGTGCCACCTCAACTAGCTACAAGAGACACCACCACAAGCTCTCAACTCACAGTGCCTTCCAGAAGGCATGGTCAAGAGCATATAATTGATGACAACATTGATAATCAAGGTCAATCTTCTTATGAAAATATAGAAAGCAGTAGATCATCTGTCAGAGAACAATATGGAAAAGTCAGTCATGACTTTGCTAACAGGGATAATCTCAATCAGTATCCAACGTTAACTAGAGCAAAATGTGGTATTTTTAAACCTAAAACTATTAATACTGCTGTGTTACAAGATGAACCAGTTTCTTTCCATGAAGCAATTCAAAGTGATAATTGGAAACAAGCTATGACAGAGGAATATGATGCTCTAATTTGGAAAGGAACTCAATCACTGGTTGAAAAACCAGAAAATAAGAATATAATTAGATGAAAATGGGTATATAAACTAAATAAAATTTCTGATGATTCAATTTCTAAATATAAGGCTAGATTAGTTGCTAAAGCTTATTCACAACAGTATGGTTTTGATTTTACTGAAACCTTTTCTCCTGTTGTGAAACACTCATTTATCAGAATAATATTAACAATAGCCATGTTTAGAAATTGGAACTTCAGGCAATTAGATGTTAATAATGCCATCCTTAACGGTGATTTACAGGAAGAAGTTTTTATGTAACAACCTAAAGGTTTCAGTCAAGGCAACAATTCAAAGTTAGTGTGCAAACTCAACAAAGCTATTTATGGACTGAAGCAGACAACTAGGGTTTGGTTTGACAAGCGGAAATCAACACTTGTCAACTATGGATACAATTCTACTAAATCTGATAATTCAATATTTATAAAATTTTCTGGAACTGATACAACATATATACTAATTTATGTTGATGACTTCATTATTGCAGGAAGCAGCAAAACTGAAATTGATAATATCACAAAAAGGCTGAATGCAGAATTTTCAATTAAAGATTTGGGTGACTTAAGCTACTTCCTAGATGTTTAAGTTAAAAGGTCAAAGTCTGAAATTCATCTTATTTAGAGAAAATACATTTCAGAAATTCTTCAAAGAGAAAAAAAGGATAAAGCAAATTCCCTTCCAACTCCAATTATCACAAATAGTCAACTCTCAAAACATAAAGGTGAAGCATTTCAAGATGCAAAATTTTATAGGAGTATCATTGGAGCTCTACAGTATGCTACTATTACAAGGCCAGATGTTCTTATAGTGTTAATAAAGCAAGCCAATATATGCAGAATCCTTTAGATACACATTGGGTTGCAATCAAAAGAATTCTTAGATATCTAAAGAGAACATTTAATCATGGTCTTATATTTAAAGCTAGCAACACACTAAATATAAATGCTTATACAGATGCTGATTGGGGAACAAATGTTGATAACATAAAATCAACATCTAGGTGTTGTATCTTTTTAGGAAAAAACCGAGCTTCATGGAGTGCTAGAAAACAGAGTATAGTTTCTAGATCTAGTACTGAAGCAGAATTTAGATGTGTTGCAAGTGCTGTAGTAGAAGTTTTATGGATAGAATCTCTATAAAGTGAACTTAAAGACATATCAGAGAAAAAGGCTGTTATTTGGTGCGCTATTTCTCCAACATCTAATCCTGTTCTTCACTTTAAGATAAAGCATATAGAATTTGATTTGTATTTTAGCAGAGAACAAGTAATTCAAGGCAAGTTAAGGGTCGGATATATAACGATGCAACATCAAAAAGCTGATGTACTTACAAAACCTCTTTCCAAACCTAATTTCGCCAGATAGAGGGAAGAGCTCAACGTAGATTTAGCAGACTTGATCAAAAGATCTACCAGAATAGCTTATATTCTTGATTGAAGTTAAATAAATTCATTGGAGGTCAGATTTATTAAATTATGCTAGGGTTTTGACAGTTTCGAAACTAAAAAACTGTTCAAAACCACAAATTTGTTATGACCAAGACTGGAGAAGCTCAAGTTATACGTGAATTTACCTGACAAGGAGGTCGAACAGGAAGACTCTTTCTTAAGATCAGATTGAAGCCATCGCCATTCTTTTGTTTGGAGAAAGTGTAGCCGCCATTCTTTTGTTTTTCTATTTCGAAACCTAATTAGGGATAATGTTATGCGTAGTTAGGGTTTCAGGGGAGAGTAAAAGTTACTCGCTTATTCCTTATTGGGTTGGTTATATTTACTTACCTGCTTCTCTCTTTATTTTGTAACTAGGCTGAGCCCATATAAAAGTATTACACAACTATTATTATAAATAGCTTATATGAGTCTGTACAATTCTGTATCAAGAACATTTTCATTTGCAATAACAAAAGTATTCTTCTGCAACTCATTTTCACATCAAAATTCAACTAGAATGAACCACAGAACTGCAAGAAAATTCCAATTATAGGTCAACGAACAAAAATGAGTAATAAGAAAACAAAAAAAGGTATGGTACCCTTGTAGTTCATTTTATTTGTGAACAAAATGCAGCATAGATTTCCAACCAAGTAAAAAAGCCACACCGGACGAGAAAAATATATTTCCTAGAGCTAGCAATCCTCTTTATCAAATAAGAGGAACCCACCCAGCATTGTAAAAAAGGAAGCTAAAGCCCAACATACCAATTTCAACCTTTTTCATTTTGCATAATTCATGAGCCATGATTCCACCTGATGTACAGATATATTTGCTTACCAATCAGCGACCTACAAAAGAAATTAGGTGAGTGTAAGTCCTGGATTCGGTGAACCAGGAGCGATATTATTTGTTAATAAACATTAGAAAGAGTTCTTTCTTAATAACATTACAGTTGACGGTTTCTCATGCTCTCCGATCCACTTCATGTGTAGCTCTTGGGTTCAACCTACCAGAGTTACCCTCAAAAGAGATTTTTCATTATTAATAAGGTGGTTGTTTATATCTTTTACATTTTTGTATATTCTCAGCCGAATTGTGTTTCACTTTTTACAAGATGTACACGAATCCACGAGTGTTGTAGATTCTTAGCTGCACCGCCAATTATAAGATATGTTAGTTAATTTGCACTAACCCTTCTGATTATCAAGCTGAATTTCTTTTAACAATATATAGACACACATATATGTAATATCAATACAAGTATAATGATTTATTGTTACTATTGTTAATGCAGCCAAATTTTTCGTCTAAATACTTCCGGGTTTGAAAGTGTTAAGCGATAATGATCTCAAAGAGCTACATTACGATGGAAAATGCGAATGGAAATTCAGGGAATCATTACACTTATAATAATCTAGGTGATCCGGATAAAGGGTTCAATTTATCAAGACCAACTCTTGGTGGAAAGAAAATTCCTTACCCACGGGCTTCAAAAATGGACGCGCTCCAACAAGTACCGGTATTATTTGTTTCTTTTTTGTTGAACATATCGAGTAATAGTTGAAAAATAATATGGTGCACATACATGTCATTTTATAGCAAAAAAGGAGTACAAACCCAAACTTTGTCAATATTTCAACTATAACATGTTCTACCAAAAGGATGATGGCTTTAAAGAAGGAGTGCGAGACGATACTAATTAGGGGAGTCGGATGGACCGCGTACCATCGTCAAATCAAGATTCAATTGCCTTTTCATTTCATTCCTTTCTTTTAAAAAAAAAAAATCATACCACCTTGTAAAATATACCTAAATAGACTTAAGATAGTATAATTTGAAAATAAATAACAATAAGTAATAAAAACCAAGAATTAAATAATAATATATTAATGGGTTGAAAAATGAAATTTTACAAAACTAGGAGTTTGACCACAAAAATATCGTATTTGTATTCATGGCGAAATTCTGATCCATTTTCACATATAGTATGTCAAAAATGGAGTCCGTATGAAGGATTCACATTTAAAAATGATGTACGTAAATATATTTACATGAAGGTTTGAAATTTGAATTGAAAGTACATATATATGGAATAAAAATAACTAATTAATGGTCAATTAGAATATTCCATTAAATTTAAAATTGTGTGTATATATACACATATAAGATGGGATAAAAATATTTATTAAATGTAAAGGAATTATAAAAAATAAGTAACATTTGATAACAATTCCTCCCAACAATCAACGCAGGCTACTGGCCGTTTTGGAGCCCAGGGGTTCGGCCGCCTCTAGAAGGGATGTCGATCATCGGTCGACCACACTCGTAGGGAGGGTGTCGACCACCTGGTGCGGCAAGAGCCCAATTTGGCTAGTTTGGATGGTGTTTTGTTTGGTTTTATAGGAAATAAATAACTTAGATTTAATCTATGTTAATCTAATGGTTACTATTCATTTACATACCTATAAATACCACCTAACTCACCTCACAATTCAGCAAACCCTCTTATTCTCTATGCCTCCATTTTGTTGCTAATATTCCAGAAGTTATGTTGAAATAGGTTTCTTCTTCTATCCTTAATCTATTTCATTCTTATCTATTTCTATTTAGTTTTATTGGCACGCTTTTTGGTCTAAGATGTCACACGTCGATAACCTCGTCAGCAAACACAAAGCGATTTAGTCGAAGTCACGTCAAGATAAATGTGGCCTGAAACCCATTTAGTTAACGTCTTTTGGGCCTGAAAACATAAATTACGGTGCCATGAACCATAAATCTTGTAGCCCTCTGGGTTAGCTTCAGGTATAACTTTAGTTTGGTCCAAATGACCTTACGGTTTGAAAGTTACGCCTGTTTCCGTGAATGCATGTCGGTCGCTTGGAATCATCGGATCAGCTCAGCACGGCAAGCCCGAGAGTTGCCGTACACCGGCTACTCCCCCTCTTTTTTTCATATACCTCAAGGGGAAAAAAATTTCGGTATCCCTTAGAGGGATACAGAATTTGTATCCTCTATAGGGATACAAATTTCGGTATCCCTTGGAGGGATACGAAATTTCATATCCCTTAGAGGGATACGGAATTTTTGTATCCCTCATCCAAGGGAAGCGAATTTCCTATTTCTGATCTCTTATAGGGTTCGAATTTATGCTGCACCGGCCCCAAATCCTGCCTACTCCACTACCAACCTCACTTATAAATACCCCAAGTCTTGGCCTTCATTTGGATCCTTTTCCATAGGAATTTTGGACTTGTAGAACTCCAAAAACATCATTAATGGCTTCCATCTTCTCCGGCAAGACTATTGGACATAGCTTGGATCATTAAAACATTGCATATATGTTTTCCATCACTTTTTGGACATCTACAAGGATAAAAACATCACATTTGGACTATTTTGGTCTTCTTGGACATTGAAGCTAAAATTGGACATTGCTGACCAACTCAACACCTCTCTCACTCAATGAAGAAGAAGAAGGACATTTTAGTCAAAGTTTAAAATTAACAATTTTTTGTTATTATATTGTAACGTTTTGTACTTAAACATTGCCCGAGCTTGTACAACATTGTTATCGACAAGACATGATGAATAGTTAATATGAAGTGGATGTTGGCGTTAGCGTCGAACAACTACAAAAAGTTGTGTCTCATGCATTTACTTTATTACATCTTTGGATTACTGTATTCATACCACACATATCTTTGGGTCTTGGCATATGTTGAGTCCATGACAACTTTCCACGTCAACATTTTGGCACGCCAGGTAGGGGACGCATAGCTTCAGCTTCAGCCTCGACTCCCGACTTTAGTCTTCAGCTTTAGTTTTACACCTCAGCTCTCGGCTTCGGTCTTCGGATTTCATCTTTAACTTTCTTTCGGAAACCAACTTCACTCGTTTTCCGCCATAGTTAAAAGGAAACATATTATACGCTCGAAAACACTACAACAAATTGACCCTATAACAACGATGTAAAACCGTTGTTATATCATTTTACAATGGTGCCTCCACCGTCGTGTATGCAGAAGTTGTAATATATTAAAAAAAATTACAACTTTTAGGCACCGTTGCAACACCGTTGTAATTGGGTTATTTAACAACAGTTATTTACCATTGTAATAAATTTTATTACAACTCTAGTTCTCCGTTGTTGTATAAACTATAGTAAAGTAAGAGCATACGTATAACAACTTTTGTCACCGTTGTAATAAACTGTATTACAACTTTTATCCCTGTTGTTGTAGATATTGTAATATCGTGAGATCATAGATATAACAACATTTTTATACCATTGTGAGTTCCTTAATATTACAACATTTTTACACCGTTGTGACTTCCTTGATATTACAACATTTTTCACTGTTGTAATATAGCTTAGTACAACTTTTTTTCCGGTTGTAATTAACATAGACCTGACTAGTAAAACAAATTCATATATATATATATATATATATATTAATAATAAGATTCACATTTCAATGCAATAAATATTACTACACGGAATCATTCATATATATTACTTAATATAATATTTGATCAACACAAAACACACGTACATAGTACATCACCAACTTAACCTGTCACCAAAAACATAACCGTTTCAAAATACATACAAGATCTAACCCAAAATATACATAAGAAAGATGGAAGTTTTGTCTACAAAAGGTTGCATACCCTACGAAAGCACTCTAGATGAAGGCAATGTAACTTTTATTCCAAGCCACAGTCGATCCAACAGCTTCTCTAATAGTAGTCATTTCGGAATTCGGCTTCCACAAGAAAGCTTTTGCATCCACCGCCGCATCAATCCAAACTTTCCAACCTTGCGATCCAAGTTTTTTAAAGTGCACCAAAGCTTCTGGATCAGTGGATACCAATGTTGCTTCTGCAACTACTTGTCTATCCTAATTCATTATTTTACATTTTCTGCCCTCATTTTCTTCTGCGTGCACTGTTTTTCTACCCTGATCGTTTTCAGCCTTCTTTCCAATTTGTTTAGACTGTTGAACTGGTCTTCTACCCTGATCATTTTCAGCTTTATTTCCAATTTGTTCATACTGTTGAGCTGTTTTTCTGCCCTCATTTTCAATTGCTTTCTTTTCATTTTCAGCTACTTGCTGTCCAATTTGTTTAGACTGTTGAACTGTCAAGTTATTGCTTCCACGGAGTGACCGCAAAAAAAAGTAATTTTAATAAGTTCAGTATAACAAGATTGTGAATGAACTGAAAAATAACTCCTCTCTTTATCCAGTGCAAAACTAATTGAATTATGTGGTAAGTCAAATAAGAAGAATCAAACACAATAGTACAGCGTAGATACAGGGACCATATTGATACCAGATCTCAACAGCCGAAATATTTCAGATTGCCTTTTACGGACAAAGTTAAATGAAAGCCACTAAATTATTAACATATAATGTTGTTCTACCTTTGGCCATAACTTCATACTAATACTATAATTTATAAGACTTTGTAATCCCCCTTAATTCATTTTCTCTTCTGTTTTAGCATATAAAAATGTGAACATAAGTAGTATATAAATAGGTACTGGTTAAATTAACAGATTTGGATCCAACTCTTGACTTATTTTTGGGAGCTGAAGAGAATAAGACTTGTACTACAAAGCCCGAAATGAAACAGTTAACAATAATTAACAGATTTAGTTAAAATGTATTTACTTTACAAGTAAATGAAATGCATTTGCATTCCATTAACTACCCAGTGCTGCCACTCAGCGATGTAACTCACTAACAAAATCACTGAAGGCAAGTGAATTCAGAAGGAGGAGAAGCAGATAGGAGCGATTCAAGTCTTATATATTCTCCTAAAAACCATAAGAGGTCATATAAATGATCAACAGAAGGTCAAGATATACAGCCTTGAGAAAATTGGGAATGCACTGTGTGCATGTACAGTTCTGGTCAGCTAATTCCTGCATTTTTGGAATACTTGGGCGCCATTATTAATGTATGATCATGGTTATTATCATTGTATAATCAAATCTGGAAGAAACCTCAATGACATTTTTTTTTCATTTTGTACATGTAGCATGCTGTATCCCTCTCTCCCCTTTTTTTCCATAAAACTAAAAATAAAAACCTGCTTACAGTTTAATTACTCTATTTTCATTTATTTTTAAAAAAAAATCTATCTAAGCCAGTCCAATTCTGGATCATTATATAACACATATATATTGGTGTGGACTCTAGATATATGATGAAGTGGCAAAGCGATAATATTTTACTTAACACGTTATTTTCTTTCACCAATCATTTAAACAAACAAATTGGTGCTGCAAGTTAAAGAAAATCGATTTTCAAATTACTATGAAGTCAAGAGGATTACTCTTCTTAATTAATTATGGTAATACTGTGGAGACCGATTCAAACAATCTCTTGAATTGACTGCAAAGGTAAGAGCATAGAATTTGTAATCTCAAAACGAAATAGTGTTGAAAGACACAAGCAAGGAGAAGAGGATGAAAAAACTTGAATTTGTTGTGCTTTCTTGATGTTTCTGAATCTGTAAAAATAAAGTGTTTCGAAATTCTTTCCAAACATTGCAGATTTAAGGGAGATCTGGTACCCGCACAAGATGGTGCCACATTAGGGGCTCATTTTACCCATTTCTCAATTTACCCAACCCCCTCGAAATACCTTTTTAACAATACCCAATCCCCTCCATTTACTGTCCTTAAAATCACCCTAAAATTTCACTGCTCTGGTTAAAAGCATTTCAATGTTCACCAAACATGTCACCAAAGAATTTAACTTGCATTGTCAAAAAAAAAAAGTTTACGCATTTTAACAACAATATTCCAATCCCATAGATCATGAAATGTTACATCTTTCTATCAATTATACCAATAAAAAGGGTACCTGAGGCGTATTAGGATCAGGAGTTGCTGGATTTTCTGCATTACTTGCTTGCTTTTCTTTTAGCTCATGTAAAGATTGCATGGACTGAAAACTACTCAACTATAAATACATATATCAGTTCAATTATTAAAAAATGTCCCCTTTAACTATAAATTACTTCATTCTATACATTCTGTTCCCATCACATAAGCGTCATCTACTGACAATGACGCTTATGAAATGGATGGTTTGTCGCTGGTTCACAACAAGCATCATAGCAATGGATTTTACCTTCAAATCAAATATTAATCACTGTAAACTTAAAATATCAAATTTATCATGTTAGATAAATTCAAATGAACCCATAATGAATACACATCCGCTACGTCACCTCATAATTGACTTCGTGTGTCCTGGCATCAACGCATATTTTTAAATAGTTTACCGGTTCTTTGGAATTTTTCTAAATGGTTTAGTTTATTTCAAAAGTTTGAATCCTTCAAAACCACAAGTTAATGCAAATTATCAAAAATGCTCGTTTTGACCATTGGCTCAGAAAGGGCCGGAAATTTCTTATCACTCATTTGATTTTAAACATATTACCTCTATGAGGTATATAAATATGAAAAAGTTCATGAGGGATTTCAAAATGATTGAATGAGCAAGGAGGATCCAAAATATATAGGCGACATACAGGGTATGGTTCATTGTATATACTAAAGTCATATAAAATTAACACAAAATAAATATGATTATGGTCATATAAAACTAGCACAAGTGGGAAGCCTTAAATTTGAGAACAATTCATTTCCCTTTCAAATGATGGTTTACTATAGGTATGGTTCATTGTATATTGCTCGCATGAAACTAATGGGAAAGTCGGACTACCGGCTAAAAACAGCTGTACAACCACATAAATTAGAGTATAATCTTAAAACTAATGAATTTGGCAGCAAACTGTGGGAAATAGCCACACCTGCTGCCGACAATAACTTGGTTTCTAATTAACAAGAAACAGGAAAAATCACCATTAAAATAAATTTCTAATTAACACTTACCATCAACATCGAAATAAGCTCCGGTACTTTGGTCTCCAAGCCACTAACTTGGTTTCGCAATGCATGTACTTCACCTGACGAGTTACCCTGAATACGAAGCTGAGATGGTACAACCCCAAAACCAAGCCCTCTTACACGTCCTCCATGCTCCTGACCAAAAAGCTTCGACACGCCATCTTGAGTAACTGATGTTCCTCCCTGAGAATCCTGACTTGCGGCATTATGATGTTGTTATACTACAAATTCAAAAACAACCAATATTTAGAAATTAAAATTAAAACTACATTAACAATAGCAACAGCTTCTTATATTGTATATTTGAACTTATTCTTACTATGCATTCGGCAATAACAAAATTCAGAGGTTTTCCATCTTTTCTAGTGTGGCATTTGCACCATAATTCGTCTCTAGTGATACTAGATGTTGCATTTTCCTTTTTTTGCAAAAATATCTTAATTAACAGCTTAAGAATGTACAAGTGATAACAAATAAAAATTGCTTTAACAATATTTTTTTTACCATTTCTTCTTCCAATCTTGCATAACCTTTTCTGCTTATGGTGTGTAGAAGTTTATTCTTTTCTCTAATACTTTTGAATATTTGGCTTGTTGCCTATAAGATCAATTCAATAAATATGATATAGGAAAATGTAATATATTTAACGGTTAAAATCAATTAGAAAAAAATAACCACCTCAAACTTTTCTGACAAATTTTCATTTACAAAAGCATTCCACTCTTCAGTGCTCTTTATATTTAACGGTTTTAGGCCTGCTAAAGTATTGGTAGAGTCGAGATTTTGAGATGCTTTTTTGATAGCTGCAACTAACCTTGATTTCGACTCCTTTCATCGTTGTCCTATTATCATTAACAAGTAATCCTTGTACACTATATCTACCTTAAATCTTGACTGCACCCAAAAAAAAAAGCGCAGATTAGTCTCTAACAGTATTGCAAAATGCAATGTTGTACCATAGGCATGTGCATAATGCATATTGCACATAGAGAGAACTACACCAGGTATATAATATGTTGCTTTGAATATTGAGACATATAGGTACTCTAACATAAATACCATAGAATCCGTAAACTTAAATACAATTGAAAGCCAGATTTTATTATTCACTGCCCATGTTATCGCCAACAGCTGGTGTACAAGTCAAATATCAGTACCTGTATACAAGTCCATAGATCATCCCTCAAATCGTCATCGACTTTCCTCCATGAGCTAATGGTAAAGGGAACCATCTTCCTTGCTAGAGTACCAATATATGACGACAAATGTTTGGAATTAGTACCTGTTGCTTGTCCACGTTCATTAAATTCAATTTCCGGCTTCTCATTCGGTATCATAGCTAATGATTTCAATATCGCTCTGCCTCTCTTGTTTCTAGGTTATGTCAATCTATGACCTTCACTAGAATTTGGTTGAAGTTCGTTTGGACTGGAATCTGAGGTGGCTGTAGTTTGCTGGAAGTGTAATTGATGGACAGGGGGCTGTACTGGGTTTGTATTGTCGAAGGTGTTGTTACTGGAAGGAGGGGGCTGAATCTGGTTTGTAGGGTCAACGGGGTTGTTTGTAACACCCTATGTCCATTAATGTCACTTACAAAGGGAATGCATCAATGTCCATGAAGCGTTATTGTTGTATAGAACAGATAAATTACAAGAATAAATAAATAAAACAACACAGCGGAAGATAAAACTTATTTCATAGCATCATAACTCAAAACAAGCTTACATAAGTAGTTCCTAAAACCATTACAACAGGATCAATAGTCTTTTCCAAAAACTTCAAAGTACATAAAGAAGCAAATACTTAAATAACATAAATGCATAAATCCTCACTGAGCATAAGCAAAGCCATAAAGATGAGAGAGTCCAAAGCGATACATCTACTCTTTTCAAGCAACTGAAAGAAATCGGCACTAAGCTATAGTATTCCCTCCTTGCAAACCGGGGGGGGGGGAAGGAAAGAAAAGAGGTGGAAACAAACGGGTTAGACATAAAGTCTAGCGAGTCTAGTAATTTTAACAAACAATAGGTAAGGTAAATGATCAATACGTAAATAGGCATCATGATATGGCTGTAACTTAGATAAGGTAGATAAAAAGGATGGACAAGATGATTTCGTTCCTAAGTACTAAGACAATCCTACACCTTGGCTAAGCGAACAACCCTCCAAGTACTAACCCCGAAGACCAAAGTCAACATCAAACTAACACCTAAAGGACTATCCAACTCAACCAACATGTATTTCGTTACACCGCACTTTTGCTAAGTTACACCACATTACTTAATTACACCGCACATCTACTAGTCTCTTTTTACTAGAGGTTGATCCCTTCCCACTAACTGTACCCACAAGACAAACTTGGTAGTTACTTGTACCTAGCTGCTATCGTAGGTGCCGGCTTGCTCCTACCACCGCTAAGGTACCCTTAATCTACCCATTCGATCGGCTTCCTAAACCCGTAGGCACCCGTGCTGGCCCCACAGTGGGGTGTATCACTCCCCAAAGTGGCAACCCCGATACCAACATAAAATGCACGGCCATACCTACACGATGAAACAACGTCTTACCTACCAGCCCGGACCCATGCACGCATATAAACCCGTTGGACTCGCGTTGCCACCGCTATTCATGTTTTGACCTCTTACATTCAAGTCCAGTAAGCGTGCCCCAACCCCGACCTAGTACCGGGCCCAATTAGATACTCAAATGGGTTACTGGTTGAAACAAGTCCCCCGTCTGACACAAGCCTCCCACCTATGCTTGCTCCCCACTAGGTTTTCTCCCACTTAACCATTTTAATTTAAATGTCCATGTCTTACACATGCTACGGTTAAGTCCATACTTACATGTCATAATTTACATGTCTTATCTTATACCGGCTAAGTCCATATTTACATATCATAATTTACATGTCACCCCCACTTAACGCTCTAACCATACCCATGTATTATTATGGTTAGTATTCCTTAATTCATTCCTTATGACGAACGGTGCATGACCTCCCAGATTAAACCGAACGCTTTGTGGCCGCTGGATTTGCCGGGCAGTTCCGGGCAGTCTTACGCCACAAACCGGGTCTAACCTCGTGTCATTAACCGTTGCACCTACAATTCATTCCGTCGACCTATCACATTAGACGTCCAATTGTGGCAGCTGGATTTGCCGGGCGGCTCCGGCCAGTCTTACGCCACAATTGCGCCTAAGCTCGTGTCCAAGGTATATTAATAATCGTATTTCACCCATACCCAATTTTCATGTCATGTATATCCAATTAAACATATAATCATGTTTATAATATTATCTATTCCAAATTGTCACTAATTACATATTAATTAGCCTCAATTACAAATTTACAATTATTGGCAATTTCATCAATTCCATGTAATTCAAACCCAAATATGCCAATTTCACATATTATCCAATTATCCAAAATATTCAATAATATCCAAATTTCCCATATTCCCAATATTCCACATCGTTGCCACGTATTCGCATTCGCGCGTATTTTTAATATAGGCTCGAAGGTAGCCTAGATCCACAAATAAAAGGAATATGGGTAAGAAGAGAGAATCAATTCATAGAAAATTGGAATAAAACAACATCATGAAATAAAGAGGCATATTGGCATAGAGGCATAATAAAAGATTCAACATGAATATACTGATAAAAGGTATGAACTTTACATAGAAACATAGGCATATGATGACATGAATCAAAAAGGTGAAGACTTGGTGAGATTTTCATTACAAACATATATGTGAATCCTTTTTACAACTTTTTCATGTTACTTTAATCCCATTAAATTTGTGAAAATAACTGTA
This sequence comes from Allium sativum, assembly GCA_030737875.1. Taxonomy (NCBI): domain Eukaryota; kingdom Viridiplantae; phylum Streptophyta; class Magnoliopsida; order Asparagales; family Amaryllidaceae; genus Allium; species Allium sativum. The sequence goes on along the minus strand of CM060924.1, from coordinate 189,968,460 downwards.
CTCACCTTTCGTGGCTTAAAAATAGGATTAATGAATTGAAATTGGTGTAGAAACGTTGCGGTGATGTTGATTGATTTTCTTTAATTGTCGTTGAAGCTCTAAACTTTGATTTGAATTGTGTATGAACACTTGAGATTTAATTTAGAGGCGGCGGCTAGGGTTTGAGAGAGAGCTTGACAGCATAATGGCGTCATAGATAATATTTTATGAATTAGGGTTAGGTCTTAGGGTGTATATATAGATGTCTAGGATCGATTAGAATTCTTAGATTAACCCAGAAATCATCAGGACCACTCAGATGTAACATCAGCCCTTAGCGCGAATCGGGCCATGGGTTGACAGCCAAACACCCTTGATCGACCCATAGTCGACCAAACGGGGCTCGGGTCGACTCCAAAAATACTACGGTTCGGCTATTCCCCCTCCCGATTTGCTGTTTTGAACTTTTTTGAATATTTTTTTTATATATATCTATATACATATTTCTCGCATATGCATACAAACTTCAAGGCTTAATAACATCTTCATAAGGTATCCGTTTTGTGCAAACCAAATGTCTATCTTGACCCAAAATTTTGAGACGAACATAATAGCGCAACCCATTTCACTTAATTCTTCTTCTAAAAATTAAGTATACTTTAATTTGTGAATTTTAATGTTATAAAATTATGGGGTGTTAGACTGTTACTGGAAGGAGGCGCTGAATCTGGCTTGTAGTGTCGACTGGGATGTTACAGGATGGAGGAGGGGGTTGCATCTGTTTTGTAGTGTGGCCAAAGTTGCTTCCAGTTTTGCGAGGGGTATTGCATATTGGGTATTCAACATGCTTTCGAGGAGATCTTCTTATAGCAATATTTAAATCACGAAGCAACGGAATTGGTCCACCTAGGTGTTCGCTAATTCTAATCCCAACCATCCTCTCATCATCAGCATTAGCAGCTGCAAGTGCAGCTAAACTTGTGTTTGCTACATTTGAGCTCTAAAAATAAAAATATTAACTCAGTTTTCAGTAGTTAAGTCTTTGTAACCGTGGTGTTTAAAAAAAAACAAGTAGCGATAAAAGAGACTAATCTAACTCGAAGGATGAAATAGGCAACATCAAAGGTTATTTTTAGATATCAAACATCTACATTAATAGATACAAATGGATTCCCGCTAATTATAATAAATCAATAAACAAAAATAAGCAATTTGATTTAAATTAAATTTTCTTTCAACCCACTGTTTATTTAATTATCAAAAATGAACAAATATGACGACAATATTGTTTTTTATGGATATTCTTTAAAATATAATATTCATATGCTTTCATTTTGAAATATAATTAGAAACAAAATACATAAACTTTAAGAAAATTTAAACAAAATACACAAATTAATCAGGAATTCGATAATAGAAAAAAAAAATGTACCAAATCCACAATAGCAACATCAGTTCTAGCCAATACTGATCTATCACCAATTTAAGAAACATCAGAATTTGATCTCTCTGCTATTTTTCTTTATTGCCAAAAACAGAAACTACAAACCACCCACTCATTCTTAGCTACTTAGTAACCTATTACTATTATTCAGTATATCATCCTTGACTTTATATTGAACCCATCCCTGTGTTTTGATATAGGTTTTTAGTTTTGATATAAGCTATTGATTTTGGTCAACCCATCCATGTATTTTGATTCGTTGATCCATCTTGAATACTTAAGGGATAATCCTAGGCTATGCAATTTATGAGAGAATTAAAGAAGTATATACTTATAGCTAATTCATATATTCGTGAAGCCAAAGTCCATGTATAAATTAAAACAGAAGCTACTGAGAGTGAATAAATATGAAGAAACATTGATACAAGCTACTGAATTTGAAATAGCTAACACATAATGAATTTTTTTGAAAAAAACTTTAAAAGAATCAATTTCTAACTATGACTTGGTTTCTATCATTGAAAAAAGATCAAAAAAGATATTTTGAAATGCACAAGAAAACTATAGGAGTTGAGAAACAAAAGGAAAGGATAGCTAAAAAAATAATAAAATCGAGAAAGTTACCTACGAAATACACATCGCACATAACAAATTTTGTGTCATCTGCCTGACACATCACACATAACAAATTTTGTGTCATAACTACTTATCAATGACTATTTGATTATTGATTTTTTTTGTCGAACTTACCTTGTTTACGTAAGCTTACGAGCCATTTTTGTAACAAAAATTAAATTGCAAATTTTGTTAATATATGTGGGTCTACCAAACATGTAGACATATTACCTCAAAGTTCATTGGTTGCCTATTTTTTAAAATAAGATATTTAAGCCATTATATTTAAGCTATCCTTTTTAGCTACACTAGAGAAACACAATAGATTAATTTTTATTTAAATATAAATTCTCTATTTACTGCATGCTTTTATTTCATTTCTAACCAAATTTATGTTTTAATTTTGCTTGTCACCTAAACAATACCAATCTAATTATTTTTTTTATTAATTTTTATAGTGCTATCTTTTGATTTGCAGGGAATACTTCTACATTGTATTTGTGAACAGATCCACCCATTATCCTCAGCAATAACATATTTAAAGCTAAAATATAGATTAGATAGGAGCTTTATGAGGGAAAATGGAAGTATGCTCCATAATGTGAATTAATTATGTTTCCATTTCTTTTTAATGCTAAATAGCTAATTTTAATGTTTTGGTCCTATAGAACCTCATTTGTGGTTTTCTTGATCAATAAAGAAACAAGAAAGGTTGACATTCAGACTTGAGTAAAGAAATGCAAGCTTATGATTTTTCCCTTCAAAATGTGAGCAGTAAATGTTGTTGATTTTGATTGACACTGATTTAATTTTTGTTTCTATATGTAGATTGGAAAGTGCTGTGACTAATTTGAATCGACACTGATTTTGATTTCATATGAAAAAAATTATTGCATTTTACAAAAAGAAATAGTGATTCTTTCTAGGCAGAGTTTAAATATTTTTTAAGTACAACTCCTAATACTGTCCGTAACTTTATTTAGAGCTTATCGATCCAAATATCGTTTGATTTAGAGGTAGTACAAAAAAAATACTGTAATTTGAATTAAAAAATAGTGGTTTTAGCCAAGTTAGTATTTAATTTGGAGGTATATCTTCTTATTTGTTAAGTATAACCATTGGGAATGCATCATGGTGCTTTGCTCGTTAACTTGCATTGGGAATTTTATAATGAAAGCTTTGACATTGAGCAGTCAGATTATATGTTCTTAAAACCATATTTTGATTTTAAAATAAAAAAAAGAAAATTGTGAGAGCATCTACCAGCAGACATCAAGTTTCGGGAGGATGATATGAATACTGTTTACCAAAGTTTATGAGTTCCAGAAGCCATATTTCTTTTTTAAACGACTTTCTGAAAACCTCTTAGAACATAAATAAATGGTTTTCAGAAAACCACGTTAAACCTTGGAAAACTCTCGCTTTTCTTGTTTTCTCAAACCCAAAATCAATTCTAGTGGAACATGAGAAATAAAAAGTGGAATTCCTTCCTTTTTAATTAATACTGTGAATGTTTTTTTTTTAATATCATATGTGCATCGATGGTCGAGTACCTCAACACAACGTACCAAAAGAAACAAAATAAGGCTGAAGTAAAAAAAGAATATGGTAAAAAATGCATATGTAATTGTATACCTCTGCATCGTGTAGCACCATCTTCCTCGTCGATAATACAAGATCATTCTTCCTCGTCGACCTATAAAAAACATAATGATTTACAAAGGATTAGAACATCACACTAAATATAGCACTACTTTGTAACAATCATGTACAAAATAAAATACACATGCAAAGAACACTTACAATGGAAAATAAAATTATTTTGATACACGCTAAGATGTCAATCTTATATCAGATTTTTTTTTTACTATCTAACTACACATTTTATGGTATATATGAACATGCATACAATAAAAGATCAATAAAATAAGCTATAACATACCAAAATACTGTTACAACCCTCCCTTATGTAACTTTCATCCCATTATCTACGTCTCTATCATCAAGTTGTGACTCATCCAATGGTTTACTTGTTGATTCTTCATCCTCGCCGTATTTTTCCAATTCATGAAACCCTCTAGAGGGCGCTCTCAACACAACATGCCAATTTGATGAACTACCTTCTCTAGAGAAAAAAACTTGAACCGCTTGTGTTGCTAAAATAAACGGGTCGCTTTCAAACTTATTTTGAAATTGATGCAAATTGACCAATGTAAATCCATCTTCAACTTTGACTCCACGATACATATTTGTCCAATACATTTAAACAAGGCAACTCGAAATTGACGATAATCCAACAAGAAAATCTCATGCAAGACCCCATAATATATTACTTTTTCAATAGACCCATCTACACAAACAGTACTTGCCTCAATGAGAACACCACTATTTTGTGTAGCCTTCTCATAGTCTTTCGTATGAAAACGTTGACCATTAACAATATAGACAGAATAAGAAATTATTTGCGAACAAGGTCCATATAAAAGCCATTTTACTATGTTGCTGACATTGGATATATGTCTATCATCTCTAACCTTGACAAATACAATATATCAAATAAAGATTTATGTTGATCTATTACTTTCATCATTAATAGTTTTTTAAGACATAACTATCAACCTTTTTTCCAAACCAAAAACTAAAAGTCTCCGATTGCAATTTTGACAATTCCAAATCGTCATGTGCAAGATGAGGATGCAAAAATTTTAGCTCCTCTTTGTGCATTTTGCATACATAAATGTAATTAAGCATCTAATTTATTTTGTATGCCATAATTAAGTTAGACTTATACTTACTCTAAATATGGCTCTACTTCTTCCGTAGTAAACAGAACGTATCGATGAGCAGCATTAATCACCTCCTTATTGACTGTAGTAGGTTTTCCTTTGGAAATTGGACGCCCCTTAAGTATAAAATCATTTTGTTCCACTTCATTTTGGATTTTCCTCTCTCCAATTTGTAATGCATCTTTAATATATCCAGAGCAATATTTCATACATTCTTCGGCAAAATAGCGCTTAGCAATGCACCCTTCAGGCTGTGTTGATTTTAACATATCCTTTTAATATTTTCATATATCTATAACTAAAATGAAAAAACAAGTTACTTTCATAACTATACATACTTTTAACCGTCAATTATTTATAATAAATATTACCTCTCAAATGGATACATCCATCGATATTGGACCGGCTCACAAATTCTTGCTTCTCTCCCTAAATGTATTGTTAAGCGAACCATGATATCTAAAAAGGAAGGGGGAAAGAACCTCTCTAGATCACATAGTGTTAATGCAACTTGATACTCCATTAATTCTAGTTTATCCCAATCAAGCACTCATTGGCATATGTCATTATAAAATGAACATAGTCATAGTAGTGCATTCCTTATCCCTGTAGGTAGAAGCCCTCTTAATGCAACGGATAATACTTGTTGTGTCAAAACATGGTAATCATGAGACTTAAGGTTTGATATCTTGTCTTTTTTTGCAAAACATTTTCCAATATTTGAGCTATATCCATCAGGCACTTTCAAGTTCTTCATTCTACTATAAAAGATCTCCTCTTATTGATCGGATAAGGTGCACGGTGCGGCTGGGAGCAATACTTTATTTCCAATGTCTATAAGATGCAATTTTTTTCTAATGCCCATTGCTTCTAGATCTTGGCGTGATTTGGGACCATCTTTTGATTTTTCTTTGATATCAAGCAATGTACCAATAATATTTTTCTCAATATGCATCACATCTAGATTATGCCGCAAAGGAAGTGCCTAAAAATTGACAAAACACAAATAATTAAGTCAAACATGAGAAGAAAATTAAAAGCAATGTGTTTCTAGTTAAATTTCACCTTCTGATAAGGAAAGTCAAAGAAAATGGACCTCTTCTTCCACATTTACATCCTTTTTTCATCATAGTTTTCCTTTTCTCCCTTTTTTAAATTTCCCGCCTAATCATTAATAATATCTTGAACATCATCAAAGATTTGAACACCAGTTTATATCTGAAGCCTTTGTCTATTCTCTATAGTTCCATCAAATACGTTTTCCCGTTAACGATACTCATGGTTAGGTTCAAGGAATCGTCTATGACCCATGTATGCACACCTTTTACTAAATGGTAGACATATTGAATAGGTATTGACACCACAAACAGGACATGCTCTCTTACATTTTACAGTGCAATCAATAAATTTCCGTAAGCTGGAAAATCATTGATTGTCCACATAAAAATAACATGCAATCTTAATTCACTACGACTGTAAGCGTCATACACTTTAACCCCTTTATCCCACAAATTTTTCAAATCTTCAGTAAGTGGTTGTAAGTATACATCAATGTCATTTCCCGGTTGTCGTGGCCTAGGAATTAACAAAGATAGCATCATATTATCTTTGTGCATACAAAGCCACAGAGGAAAGTTGTAAGCAACAAGAAACACTGGCCAGCAACTATATCCACAATTCCAATCACCAAAAGGATTAAATCCATCAGATGCAAAGCCAAGCCTTAAATTTCGTGGATCAGAAGAAAAATAATGATACATTCTATCAATCGTAGCCCACCTAGTAGAATCCACTGGATGACGCAATTTACCATCTTCTCTTATGACCGCTATACCATCTTAGTTGTTCTGATGTTTCTGTGGATGCAAACATTCTTTTCAGTCTTGGTATTAGTGGGAAATATCTCAAAACCTTCATAGGTATTTTGATTTGCTTCCCATCTTTAGTAGTCTTGTTTTTCTTCCAGCGAGATTTACCACACTTAGGACAGGAATCACTATTTGCAAGTTCTTTTCCAAATAAACAACAATCATTTACACATGCATGTATCTACTTATAGCCTAAACCAAATGAATTAAGCAACTTCTTTGTTGCATATGTAGAATCGGGAAGCGTGTTTTCTTTAGGCAACATATCCTTTAGAAGTTTAAGAAGCTCTGTAAATGCCGTGTCCGATATACCATTTCATGTTTTGTGCTTGAAAAGAAGTACTGTAGCAGACAACTTTGTGTGGCTTGCACAACCGGGATACAAAGGAATTTCGGCATTCTCCATCATTTCCTTACTACCTTCCCCATGTCTTTCTTCAACATTGGCCTCTACCTCCTCATCATAGATTTTCGCATCAACATACATTCTGTAAGTATCAGTCTCACTTTAATTTTGTGATGGCCGTTTTTCTCCATGAAAAATCAATATATCATAGGTTGGGTCCATTCCAAAACAAATCAAGTGTGACACAACTTCCCTTAATGTTTGCCAAATTAGATTCCTATAATTACGACATGGGCATCTAATTTTTTCGAGATTCCCTTCACTCGCAGCATGCCCATATACAAAATTTTCCACATCTTGCCTATATTTGCTTATCATTCTACAAAACAAGAAATGTATGAATACTCATTCTTAAATACTTATAGTGTGATGCTAGGGCACCTCGTATTCTTCTTGCTAATACCAAAATTTTATACTACATGCTTCCTAACACCAAAGTCATTCATAAATACTTATATTTATAATGGTATTTGGAAGTACATAAAATTTATTGTACTTATTATTTTTATTTGTGGTATTAGTAGGAGTAACATGATGTGCCCTTAGCATCACATTACTAATAACAATGGAAGTAACAGCCGAAATGATGAAACCTTGGTAGATTGACCCATGCTTTGCCCATCTTGGTAAAACAATGCCTCTAATTTTCGGACCTACTGGAAAGAATTATGCTCAACATTATTGTACAACTTGGTTATATGCAGCCATCTTGGTAGATTACCCCTCTTATGTAACAAATATTTACTTATATATTTGTTAGAATTTTATATCTCAAATGATCATATATGGTTCAACAGTTTAATAATGAATTGGTTGAACTTAATAATGAAGTTGATAGTTTTATACATCCATATCCTTATTCTCTCTCTCTCTCTCTCTCTCTTTCATATCTCATTTCCAAATTTAATAATGGTTGTTTCCAAACTTAGTAATGAAGTTAATAGTTTCTTATTTACTGCTCTGTTGTTTTTCTCCATGGTTTATGTTTATTTATATTTCTCTCATTAACATTCTAGCTCCTGTCAATAGACCATAACTAACATAACTGGAAAGTGTACGCAACGTACATCATATACTAGAGATAACTCCATGGCAACCAACCCATTGATCACCCTATCTCCTCCTAGATGACCAGCTCCAAGGGAACTAAACCAAAACTGCTATGCTAGATCAGCATACAAACCAACACACTGCCTATCTAATATATTTATTATTTATTTTGTTTATCAATTTTAACTTTTTATACATGCGCAGGAACTGGAGCCATATCAAAAAAATAAAAAGTTTGATGATGAAGTTGTTAAATTAGGCAATCAAAATACGATAATTCAGAGAAGATCTCAAAGCATTGCTGATCTTTTTAATTTAGTGAAGATCCCAAAAGATATGCTTAGCCTCATAACGAGGTAAGTACTTATACATCAATTATTCATGGGCAACAAGGATATACAATTAACAAGCATATTTATGCAATAAGTGTATTTATAACAAACATAGGGTGTATATATAATGTACAAGAACACTTAGCAAGAATATCTATCAAATAAGGCATGAAATACAAGTAACAAGTATACTTACAGCTTAATTCATCAAGGATGCACATCAATAACATTGTTGTGGTCCAGGCCTGGTATGTAGGGGACAAAACTAAGTACATACATGACTTCTGGTTTCTAAATACACAAGGTAACAAATGCCCAAAATTTTTTCTTTACAAGTTATACTAATATTTTAGAATGCCAATATATCAACCCATATATATATATATATATATATATATATATATATATATATATATATAACTCAGCAATTGTCAAAGTGTACTCATTAATATAGGTAGGATGTCAATACGGGCACCGATGTACCATACTTTAGAAGTTAGCAGGAAGGTTATGGGAAGGAATTTAATCAGAAGTTCCAGGACCAAACATGTTTACTCATTTAGTAAAACTACATTGGAAATAGTTTTATTAAATTCCTTTATATACGTTATGCTTTAGTTGAATAATACATGATAGCGCAGCCGGGTACATGCTAAACTAACATGCCTATAAGTTTCTACCGAATATATACCGTGACATATATTCAGTTTTCAACTAGATCCACAGAGACAAACTAGTGTAGCAATAATTATGTAGCTAAAATCAAGTGTGTGTTTTCAGTTTTAGCAAAACAATAATGGTGTTTCATCTTTACAAATCAAGGTAGAATTTACGTGGTGAAACAGTTTAGATAATGGCTTTAGCAAGGCTAACAAAACTTATCAAGATGACCACAAGGGACAATGCATGTTGATTTAACAACAATGCAGTTGTAGGAATCTCATTGTAGAACAAATGCAAAAATATACAAGCATACCTAATACAGATGCATACATATATATGAAGTACACACACATATATTACCCCGTCTTAACAACATATACATATATGAACCTGGTTTAAGATCTCGCCAATTACATAAATATACGTGTATGTATAGGTGTATATCTAATAAATGATTAACCAGTATTAACCCATGCTTTTTGTGGTTGAACTTAATCCTGACTGTATACAAAAATAATGTTGATATAATGTGTATATATATATTCCAACCTATAAAGTTAGTACCACAGTACAAAGTATGAAATGCAAGCGAACAAACTTTGGTCATTCTAACATACTGGTTTATGGCAAATACTCTAGCACCACAGAGTCGTACAAGGCATGCAGGTTTACTTTAGTGATTAGTTTTTGAATGTGACATAGCATTTCAAATAAATAACATCTTGGAGAGAGGCAATCTATTTATGTAGTTAGCTATATTCATTTATGCAGATATGTAGTGAGCTATATTCATTTATGTAGTTAGTGATTATGTGGAACTCATGTTAGTGATTACCCAAACCCCTAAAATTTAAAAAGTCAGTATCGTAAACTAAATATACAAACTCAACGTATGACCAAATACATGTTTATACATATGCGCACGTGTATTTGCATATATATGATCCAATTTCATATTTCAGGTCCAAAATGAGTGTGACTGCATATTAAGAAGGAAATGTAGATATCTGCCATGGTAATTTGTCAAGAGATGGACATATTAAGAAGGAAATGTACAGTATTACTGACAACGAATTGTTATGATTTCACATGGAAACTAACAGTTTCAGCACAATTAATTTTTACATCTTACATTAAAATCTGAACTGTATAATAGTTATTCCAAGGATAGAGTCAACAACTGATTCATCTCTATGACTTCCTCAGCTTTCCTTAGCATAAATATAAATAAAATAAGTGATAATACAACATACCCTATAAACTTGCATCAGTTCCTTGGTCATTATTGAGGTTTGTCATCAAATTATATAATTTTTATTGTTTATTAAAATCTTATTTATTAATTACTATAAATATTATATTTATTTATTAAATTCAACCTTAAAGGAGCATAGTTACAATCAATATGACACAGTAACATGAGCCAAAAAGTTGGTCAAGCTTTGCATGTATGAGGGATTGGATATATGGGAAATACTGACGGGGAGCGTTCTCATGATTAACAGCGAGAGTGAAATAGTAAAATTACATGAATGTAATAGCGGAGGGAAATAGTAAAATTACAAGCACATGAAATTATAACAATGAATAAAAATTTACTAGCGAGATAATGCAGGCAAGATACGTAGGAGATCGAGCAGCGGACAACGTAAATAAAGACGGCGACGAGTAGTGTAGTTGGAGAAAGAGTGATTTCGATGAATCGAGCAATGGCGACGTGAAGTGGCGGCCTGATTATCAAAAGGGGAATTCGGGTTTGCAGTGGAATACGAGAAAAAGGAGAAGGGGGAATAGAAACGATGGAAATGGAATAAATATTGAATTAACCTAATGTCAAAAGGCACAACGTTTCATCAACAGTTGGAAGATTAATTGAACGATGGAAATTATCTAAGTGCGTGGGGTCAGAAATCGGTTTGGAGCTGAGTTATGTTTGAGTATTCACAAAAAATGTTTTCTAAATTATGCTTTGAATTGTGCCACATTTCAAATTAATAATTATTATATACTCTTAGTTATTAATTATTATATATTTATATTTAATTTTTATTATTTATTAATTACTATAAATGTTATATTTATTATTAATATTTTTATGAATTATTATATAATTAAGTTGCCAAATATTAGATATTACTTCGTAATTAAAATTATCAAAAGCTGGCAGATCAAAAGCAATGCCAAGGACTTACAACATTAAGTTTACATGCAAATAAAAAAAATCTATCAAAAGCGCACAAACTAGCGCGGTTGTTAACTACTGAAGAAACAAGTTTGCTAAAATTATATTTATTAAAACTACTGATATAGTTACTACCAAATCAAACATTAATTATTAATAATAGTTATTAATTAACTTTTACTTATTTCTACTTAGTTAATTATAACCAAGAGTAACACTTATTAAAAAGCTTATGTTACTATTAATTAAATAATAAGTAGTTAACATATAATAACTATAAAAAATAAATTACTACTTATTAACTATTAATTATTTCATAATAATTGATAGATATTATTAATTCCCAAGTTTATTATTATTATTAAATATTAATTAATATAATTAGTTATTAAATATAGATATTTGTAATAGGCATCTATTAAAACTAATAAAACGGAAAGTTGTGATATATATGTTTATTACAACTTTAGAGAGCTGACAGTTGTAAAAATTATTTATTACAACAGTGCTTTTAGCACAGTTGTAAAAAAGCATTTATTACAACTGTGCTTTTCACACAGTTGTAAAATTAAAGTTGTAATATGGTGTTTTTGTTGTAGTGAAAGGAGTAGGTGCACAAAAGGAACTAAAACTCTCCTCGACCGGAAACCCATCTAACTACATCACCCGAGACAACATCGATGGAGTCGTCAAAGATCTGACCAAAGATCCTAACTCCCGCTTGGAACAATAGGAAGAACACTTTTGTCGCCTTGTGTCCTCCATGGCCACTCTTCTTGCCCGACTCGAAGGATTTACGAGGCAGTCGGGCCAAGGTAACGTGATCAGAAAAAGTGCTAGTGTTCCGCAAGGATTAGCTCGAAGACTTTGGGGCAATTACCGAATAACAAGCCAATGTCAACGCCAATCCAAGACATCTATCAGATCGGCTAGGCTTAAGGTAAACGCCCTTAATCCCGTTCAAGGATTGACTCAAACCGACATTAACCAGATCTCAAGATCAGGCATCGGAAATGCCACACAGGCGCTAGTGCACACAACTTTAGACACATGAACTCCTACGGTTCCTAATCTTGGATTCGTGCTCATCGAGGTATCTCAAGCTAGGATCGAGCTAGATCTTTCACTAACATTGGACTCAATGCTGGGGGAATCGACATTAAATTGCACAATCTGAATCCATTTCTTTGCTTGGGCAGTGAAAGCCAAGTCGCTGATGTCATTCGATGATATGCCGATGGTGGGGTACCTCGCGCCAGCCTGGACTACGTTACTTGCAATCCCTTCACTCTGGACATCAAAATTCTTAGAACCTGTCGGACTTCAAGCTACCGGTGCTTAACCTTTACGATGGTAGGAGAGACCTTATTGTTCACCTCATGCGCTGCATGCGCCACATGGAAGTACGCTCCACCTTAGAAGGCATCATGGCCAAGCGCTTCCCTCTTTATCCCATCGACATAACTACTCTATGGTTCATACAATTAGAACCAGAATCGATTAACAACTGAAATGTCTTAGTCTCTAGGTTCATTGAGCAATTCAGAGTTCACATCGATCAACCAAGGAACGTTATGACTCTGACGTCTGCCAAGAAGAGAATAAGCGAAGCTCTGCGTAAATTCCACGAACGATTAAATGCAGCGGTGGTCTCCGTTGATAGACCAGATCCATCCATGGTTCTAATAGCCGTCGTCTTCGGCATTCTTGATAAAACATACTTCAAGGCTTCACTACAACTAGACCGCTAAAGGATATCGCTGAATTCTAATTCGAGCCCAAAAGATTTCTTAGGGGGAGGAATCCCATGATGAGAAGCCCATGCAACATGCCAACTATACAAAAGGCTCAGGGCCATCTACCCTCGACAAAGGCAAGGGTAAACCTCGAGATGACCAAAGATCATGGCCTCGATTCCTAGCCTAAACCAAGCTCAACCAAAGCCTGAAAAGGATTTATCTTGACACTCACGAAACTGTACCTTTCCAGAAGCCCCCAAAGAGCGATCCGACTCCGAGTCAAGCAAGCTCCGATGGATACTACCTCTTCCATGAACTGTCGGGTCATGACACTAACCATTGCATGATTTTTAGCAATCTCATATTAGGCACAGCGACGTACAACAGTACGTCCTGGATCCATCTACCACGGTTGCAACACCGGCGCTACCTCCTACAAGATCTCAAGATAGGTGTGGAGCTTGTCGCACACAGGGGATGGTCATCAACTAATCCTGCTCAATGAACCTCCATGATTTTCTCGAACCCAGGTCTGACACTTATGTTGTTTTTGTTGTGGGTGGCTTCTCACCATTTTTTGTTTTTTTGTTATTTAAGTAATCAAAGCGGCAACATCGGTCCACACACATGGAACTAGCTTGTGGTCTCGAGTCGTGTTCGGGGTTGGAATAATGACCATTCTACTAATACAGAAGTAATAAAATGCTACTTTCGAGCTTCGCCTCCACATTAGATTAGTCCAGTATAAATAAAGTCTATACTGGATCAGTCCAGTATAAATAAAGTCCACATTGGTTTACTCCAGTATAAATAAAGTTCATACTGGATAAGTACAATATAAATAGAGTCCCCACTGGATCAGTCCAGTATAAATATAGTTTAAGCTCTGACACCACAATGGATCAGTCCAGCATAAATATAGTTCAAGTTCTGGCTCCTCACTCGGTCCGTCTAGTATAAGCATAAGATTCTGGTCTTTCCCCTCCCTAATCAGTCGAGCATGAGCTTTAAACTCTGGTTCTTAGCTTTGGACTTTGGTCCATGACTTCCCGTAAAGGCTGGGCCTGTTGGGTGTTAAGATTCTTCTAATGAGATTGCCAAACATAAGAACCACCCGACTTGGTCTGCTGAGCGGCGGAGTTCCTTATCGCAATCCTCTCATCACAGGAACCATAACATTTTGGCCCTTCATACACATAACATTACACTACTTGGCCCACCCAGTGCAAAACCCTCTTTTGCACATACTTGTCCCGGAAAGATTCAACCAACTTATATCTTCTTGTTTTCTAGATACCAAGCATCCTGAACTCGACAGTCCATTCTAAATATGATCTCGATGATCGTCGGATTTTTATTCTAATACAATCCCAGCGATCATCATATTTCCATTCTAATGCGGTCTCAATGGTCATCGGACTTCTATTACACCTCAGCGATCGTCAGCTTCGATTGGATTTCAAACTTCTTGGTTTCCAAGTTCATATATAATATGATACGATGCGTTTGGGGCTCTTCGGTTTTCTGGTCACAGAAGTTCGCTTCGGACTTCTCTTAGCTTTGGATTTCTATTTTTTCGCGAAACACATCTTCCTCCAATCAAGCAAGACATGTTTTAGTGGGGAAACGTTGACAAGCTTTTTGATCTAAGCTGTCACACGTCGATAACCTAGTCAGCAAACACAAAGTGGTTTGGTTGAAGTCATGTCACGAATATAAAAGTAGCCTGAAACCCCTTTAGATGACCACTTTTCGGCCAGAACACATTAATTACGGTGCTATGCGCCATAGCTCTTGCAGGCCTCTGAGTTAGCTTCAGGACTTCGTTTGGCCCAAACGTCCTTACGGTTTAAAGTTATGCTTATTTCCATGAATACACATCGATCGCTCAGAATCTTCGGATCAACTTAGCATGGCAAGCCCAAGATTCGCCATACACCGGCCACTCTCCCTCTCTTTTTCATGTCCCCTGGAGGGATATGAAATTTCGCATCCCCTGAAGAGATATGGAATTTGTATCCCTTAGGGGATACGAATTTCCGTATCCCCTGGAGGGATATAGAATTTCATATTCCCCAAAGGGATACGAATTTCCGTATCCTCTAGAGGGATACATAATTTCGTGTCCCCCAGAGGGATACAAAATTTTGTATCCATCGTCCAAGAGATACAAATTTCCTATTTCTTGCCTCTTCTAGGTTCCGAATTTCTGATGTACGGGCCCCACATCCTGCTTACTGCACTACCAACCTTCATCTATAAATACCCTAAGGTTTGGCCTTCATTTGGATCCTTTTTCCTTGAATTTTTGGACTTTAAGAGCTCCAAAAACATCATTAGTTGCTTCCATATTCTCCTCCAAGGCTATTAGACATAGCTTGGACCAATAAAACATTGCATATACATTTTCCATCACTTTTTGGATATCCACAAGGATAAAAACACCACTGTTGGATTGTTTTGGTCTTCTTGGACATTGAAGCTAAAATTGGACATTGTTGACCAAGTCAACACCTCTCTCACTCAACGAGGAAGAAGTAGGACATTTTAGTCAAAGTTTAGAATTAACAATCTTTTTGTTATTTTATTGTAATGCTTTGTACTTAAACATTGCCTGAACTTGTACAACATTGTAATCGACAAGCAGATGATGAGTAATTACTATGCAATGGACATAGGCGTTAGTGCTAAACCACTATAAAAAGTTGTGTCTCCCACATTTGCTTTATTAAATCTTTTGGATTACTGTGTTCATACCACACATATCTTCAAATGTTGGCGTGCGTTGAGTCCATGACAACTATCCACGTCAACAAGTTTATATTCTGAAATTTCTATAATTTATATGTGAGATTCAAATCTTTATGATTCTCTTATATAGATATGTAGTAGAATTAGAGAATGATGACTTCAACATTCAAATTAGTATTTTCTCCTTTGCCCAAATCTCTATGAGCGGAAATAATACTTGTTTAGGATAAATCCTACATTTTGTAGATTTCATATTGAATTGTATACCTAAGGAGGTTTGGTTTCATGATAAAATCATAATGCAAAATCTCAAAATCTTCTATTTTGTATATGTCGCAAATTTGTCAACCAATATTTTGGGTTTTTGAATTTTTTGGGTTATGTTTGAGTAATAGTTTGGTGATTTTACTTTTGTTTAATTGGATTTACCTCTTTTTATTTAAAAAGTGTTTGTGATGTAAAAAGATTAAGATTTGTTTTGGTTTTATTATTTGAATAGGTTTATATTTTCATTCTAATATGGATAATTTGAATATTTAGATTTGAAATAATCAAATGTTATGTTTTTATGTGCAACATAGAAAAAGGGAAAATTTGATTTAAATAAAGGTTTACAAATAAGAGGTTAGTCATTATTTGTGGTGGAAGTCTGCCTGGAACCAACTGGCTAATCTAGAAACCATATGTGAGTTTGGCTAATGTGAGAGGTACGGGTGACATGGGCCATTTAACTTAGTGCACTATGACATGAGGTAAAGCCCGCTTTTAGTAGAAGCCTTCCCAGAAATGCTCGACATATCCAACATCTACAAATGGATGGTTTAATCTAAGAGGTCTAGTGTGTATATATATGTATTATGTATGCAAATAGGTAGGCTTACTACCACCTTAAGAAGGTCTGAAGTGGCTTACTTTCTTCTTATCTAGTTTGGGCCTTAAGTGGTTAGGACTAGGATCATTCCGAAGGTTTACTTCTTGGATTTGGACCAAAGTCATGGGACCCTCCCTTGTTAGACTTGAAGTTTTCTATGGGTCCTCCTTCTCTAAAAAGTGGTCTAGTCATTGCAATAACGGAGTAGGGTAGTTTACCGGAATGTTCACTTCCTCTAGGAGCTTTGTGAGGGCCAACCTAGGGACAAGTTTGGTATATGTGAGACGTAGCATGCAATTTAATTAACCAATGGTATGAGGGAAGTTTTAAGCGGAATAGGTCTATTACCATAATATTAGTTAAGTAGTAACATGAGGCGTCCACTGGAAGGGTCTTAAATGGCTATATGCGGGCCTTCCCTAAACCAGCACTAAGCGGCGAAGTACTACTTCTCATATTACTTATGACAATATATATCTATAAGGTCGTTGATGTGCTAGGATGGTCCTTAAGTGGCTAGGGTCCGCCTTAGGGTCATAAGGGATCATGAGAATCCACCCTTAATAAATAGACTAGAATGTGTCTTAAGTGACCGAGAATGTCCACCTCGTTGGGACACCCTAAATGCATTAATAATGGTTTTAAGCGATGACTCAGATATCCACCTCATTAATTAAAGTATTCATATGTTTGTGTGCATGTGTGTTTCATAGTCATACTTTGACATATATAACCTGGAAAATCTAGAATATAATCTTTAAACATATATTGTTTTTAGTCACCGAAACTTTATGTTCTAACCCCTCTTCTTAACATATCTAACATGTTAGTAAGTGGGGTGGCGACTTGATGGTCGAGACAATGATGGAGCCTAAAGAAGGCAACGAAACTTTTATACTATTACTAGATATTATTTCTCTTTTGTTATTGGGAACTCTGGAAAATGAATAATAATGATGTACCGTTATAAACAAATGTTTTTGGAATTTTGTATTTTGATCTGTGGGTTTTGAATAAATGGCACATCTTACTTAATTATTATACTTTCTCATTCTATTGTGTGAGATTCCATCTTGTTATATTATTTTGTCATTCTGTGCAAATGTAATTCCTTAAAGGAATCGACGACCCGTTTACAGTGGGTTTAAGTTTCAATGGGCCTTTTCTAGGTCGAAATTCAGACCCACTCTGAGCAGGTTGTTACATTTGGTATCAGAGCCTGGTTACCCGATATAGGGAAATTATACATATAATAGACATACTTGTACTTTTAAAATGGTTTCCAAACTAAATATATACCCTAATACTAGGCAACTTTGTCGTTTTCCTTCCCTTTCAGCTTCAATACTATCTTAAAGGTATCTGTTGAAGAATTCTTCCTTTCTTTTTCAGATAGTAGAATGGATGATAATCCTTCTGATCAGGGAAACCAAGCAAGACTATAGTATATGCTAGAATGGTTCTAACAACATCTCTATACTATGGAGCAAGCCACTGTCGCTAATCTCACCACAACAGAGCCTGCAACTCCTGAAGCAGAGGAAGCTTTAGATTTACATCGATTCTGTAAGAATTTCGTGGACTTTGGTAGAAAACCATTCTTAGGATAGAAGGTTTTTTGGGGCTCAATCTTGGATAATGGATTGCAAAAGGATTTTTGAGGCCACGGGATGGTCAAGTGAAGTTAAGAGGAGAGTTGCGGCCAAGCAATTAAAAGGGGAAGCCCTTTAACGATGGAACTTAGTATCTAAAGAGAAGCTTAGCGTTTACGTTGTGTTGACACCAAAAATTGGCACAACACCCAAAGAAAGGGTTATGTAGAGAATAAATGAAGATAAATGATTGTAAAAACTGGAAATAGAGGAAATCACACATAAATTTATAGCGGTTCGGCGTTAATGAGCCTACATCCACTTTATATCTCTTATATATTCTTTAAACTATTAGATGAAATAGTTACAATGATAATACAACAAGAGATTAACAAAGATTTGAAAGCTAGAGTATTCTATCTTCCAAAAGTCCCTTCTTCTTAGTCCAAAAGGGGTATTTATAGATGATACAGTGCTTGAGCTGCCTTGGACACACGTTGTATGATCTGAAATAGTAGTGAGGCCTGAGGAAGAGTTCTCCTTCCATGGAATCGGTACTTTTTGAATTTCTGGTTGATAGGTGGCCATTGATTCAGTCTGTTCGAATGGCTTGGAATGGGTATAGCTGAGTATGAGCTATTCTTCAAGTGGACATTAAGTTCGTAGCTAGGTGTGACCTGACTTGACTGGTCCGATCACAGTGGCTTTGACTAAACTGCGTCTGGCTTCATTGATAAGCCTAAGTGATGAGCTTCATCGTTCGGCCCATTTCTCGACTTTGGCTGTCTACTCTGGGTATCCTGGGCATATATGGCATTATCGAGCCTTGATGGGATAGCAAAAAGGCCCATCAACACTTTGCCTGCAAAAGTATGTTCCGTTGGAGATGGGGCATACTTTGTAAATACATGCTCTGAACAACTTTTTCCATATCAGTCAAAAAACTCTATATGTCGGTTTGAGTAGTCCATTTGCAAGCTTCGTAAATCGATATTAACCCACAAGACATTTCAAAAACTTAAACCGGCTCAGGTAATAATGATGGTCCACTGTCATATGTCTTTTCGGTTGACCTTGGCTCAATGGTGGCTTTACAGGTCAGCCGAGTCTGATCCGATGGTCCTGTCAATCGAATGCGAATAGTCACCCTATTATATTATAAAAGGAAAACCCTTTTTACCTTTTACAGCTCCAGAGGAAGAAGAAGAAAGATCACCGTCTTTAACCAAGATCATCTTTTTCAGGTAAAAATCAATTCTTCATCTTTTTCAAAACACCTCGATGCCATTCTTGTGAAAGATCTCTCTTCTCTCAATTTTCTTGTTATAATTTTGGTTACATGTAATCCATAATTGGGATCATCAGCGTCGATTCGCTGGACTCAGCGATGATGCAACTGTCTGTGTGGCTCTGATGCCATTTTACTAAAATCCAATGGTGTTGTATCTGTTAACCTGATTACACATGGAAGTGAGAAGTTTCACGCCTTTTCATAGTGCTTCGTGCATCAGAGTGTTGTTAAACTGTTGGACATGTGGCAGTGTTTGAGAGGGTGGTGATAAAGATGGCAATCTTTGTACAGTCTGACATATAGGAACAAAGATGATTTTGGGGTTTGTCATTTATTGAGGTAGCACCGTAAATAGGAGCTAATTGCCTTTGAATCAATTTCCAATTTGAGCTTTGTAATATCTTTAGTCGACAATGGTCAAGACCCAAGGCAATCTCAAGTATGGGCCGGGTAAAGACTTGCTTTTTTCTATCAGAATAGATAATACCTCTGAGTCTTCAGCTAACTCTGAGTCTAATTCAGATAACAATTCCCAAGGTTGGTCGACGAGTTCAGTGCCTTCTCCTAAGGTTAAGGTCAAGTCAATTGAAGTAGCATATGTTCCAATAGCACCCGACATGCTTCCAGGTGCAGAAATATTGAGAAACCCCCTTGACCCCAAAAGGACCGACATAACTCTCAAATGTCTACAGAACCTGATTGCCAAGCATAGTATTCCTTTTGCAGATGTCCTTCTTCCCGAAGAAACTGATCGACCTCACATTCCCCCAGAAGGCTATATGGCACTATTTCTTCCCATGTGTAAAGTAGGAGTTATCCCCCATTTTCCTCCATTTATCGTCAACTTCTTATTGCGGATGAACCTGGCCCTGATGCAGTTCCATCTAATCGCCTATGGCAATCTGTTATCTGTCTACTACCTATACATGAGGTATGTGGGCGACCCTCCGACCTTTGATGACTTGGCCTTCTTTTTTCACTTCAGACATAACGAGAAGCAACTTCTTTACTTTGAAGCTGCCCGAGGTTGGAAAATTGTTGAAAAGGTCCCAAGCAAGGTGGGCAACCCAATGCGGGAATGGTTTTGGACTAAATAGCAGCCAGGATGTGCTCGATATTGGCTTCAATGCAGTAAGTTTCTTTAATGACCGATGCATCCATTATGGAGTTCTTTATACCGACCATTTCTTTTGCGGGGGTAAGCCAATAAGGCCCGAGGATAGTGTTTGAAGGATGCTTCAGAAAAATTGCTAAGTTGAAATCTATACGGCGGAATTTTTGGGAGTGTTTGTCCGATAAACATCTACATCAGTATGCTCTTCTTGATGATAACAGAACAATCGGGTCTCAGAAGGAGGGGTCTGGATCGACAACATCGAGCTAGGGTAAGATGCCCCCGGCCAAAGGAAAGTCGGAGGGTACACAAGCGACCCATTTGGTCAGGGAATCCTCCATCTATCCCTCACATAAGGGAGAAAAGAATCTCCTCCCATTGGAAAAAGGCATGTCGTCAAACGACAGACTCGAAAGGTCGAACGTCGAGAGGCCAAGCATCAAAAAAGAGAAAAAGGTCCTGTTGCGAAAACTCCAAAGAAAGTGCAAGGGGAGCCAGCCAAATAAATCCCCGTTGAGGATCACTCGAGAGATTCTAAGGTTGAGAAAGACTCTTCTACAGTTCATGGCTCGTAGGAAGAACAAGCCACATCCCCTCTCCATGGCCTAAAGAAGCTGAAGATACCGGATACCATTCTTTCTCCACATAGCTTAAATCCAAAACAATTCTTTGATAACCAGTCCAAAGGGATGTTTTCTTCAGTTGAACCAGAAGGCACCGACGGTATGAGTCTAACTTCATTATAAGGTCAACCTAAATAATTTGTCACACAGTACTTGCACTGCATGTCACAATACCACTTTCCCTTGTGTAAATTGAATATTGACTATCCTCATCATGATCTTTCATCTTTTCTCAGAGGAAATCAATGAAGAATTTTATGGCAATCTTTTTTCTTCCATCTCGATGGAGGTCGGACCAGTCAAGCCCACCTTGCAACAAGTTAGGCAAGAAGACGGGGATGGAGATGACATCAACAAGAGAAGAAAGAAGAAGAAGGACAAAGACAAGGGGAAAGTGAAAGAGAAATAGAGGTAAAAAGAGAAAGAGAAGGATCGAGAGCAAGATGTGTAGAGGAAGAGAAATTTGAAAAAACACAAGTGGGCACAAGAGGAAGGATATGGGAGAAAGCTCAAAAAGAAAAAAGAGCACAAGTACCCCGAGCTTCGGCTTTACCCCTGCCCCCAAAATAAGACCCCCAGGGGTGGCGAGAAAGCCGAAAACTCTCGGGCCATGCAAAGTCACCTTAGGCACCCGGTTGACCCTCCTTCCACTGATCGATTTAAAGAACTAGAGCGAGATTTTCCTGATCTCAATTTTACTGGAATTGAAACTGCCATTGAGTTACAACCGCTATCACATAGCTTCTGTCAACGTATTCGATACAATCTTGGCCATGTTCTTTCTCAGTATGACGTAATGCATGAGTACGCCAAGCAAGTAAGCAATGTATTAAAAGATAAGCTGACGGAGGTTGCTGGTCTGAAGAGGAACGAGGAGTGCAACAAGAGAACCTTCGGGTTCCTTGAGAAGAAAATCACAAACTACGAGTCATAGGCAGTTTTCACTAGGAAAAAATATGAAAAGGCTGTCGAGGAACTAAATGCCCGCTTCTAGCTGAAAAACAAAGAGTGTGATTCTTTGAAGGGCGAAGTTGAAACCTTTAAGGGTGAGAAAGGTCGTCTAGGCCTAGAGGTCGAGAAGCTCAATGCTCTTCTCGATTCCTCTGAGTTAGCCAAATGACAGGCCAAGGAGAATTCTGCTGTGGCGATCGAGTCAACTAACAATCTGAAGCTTCAACATGACATTGACATTCAAACTATCAAATCTGAGCATGCTCCGAAGGTATCTGAAATAAATAAGGCACGCGGGCATCAAACTTTTTCATTCTTCACAAGGGTCCTTCATCACAGGGGCTTGTCTTGGTTATCGAGGTACCCCACGATGTTGACCGTCACCTAGAAAATCATGTTGAAAGAAGAGAAAGATGCAGCAAAAGGAAAACTGGTGGATGAAGAAGCTTTGATGACTCGACTTTTGAATGATGATGAGCGGGCAGTGTTGGCTGAGGGAAAGAGCCAAGAAAAGAGGGCAGTGGAAGCTAAATGCCGCAGAATGAAGGGAAAATTGGTCCCTGAAAGAGAAGTTGGCAGCAGTCAGACAAAAGCATCTGTTTCTTTCCCTCCCGCTGACGTGTAGATAGGTTCAATCTCTATTCCTCCCCCCGAGCCATCTAGAGTCGTGGGGGAGCAGTCGACCAAGCCTGATGTTGGATGTAAGCTCATGCATTTCTTTTTAGTTCCGTTTTTTTATTTATTTAACCATAAATTATATCTTCTGTTGTTGGTTCTTCATTTGTGAAGGAGAGAGATGTGGCAGAAGCTGTTGTTGTGGAGAACGATAACACTGGGAATGCAGTCGAAGTCTCGATGGAGAGAAAGGATGATAAAGGACCATCATATGTCGATGATATCGAGATTGTTGGGGTCCAAGAGTGGTGATCATCCATCCATGGCTAAGATCAAAGCTGAATGTCAGAAAGACATTTCGTCCATGAAGCCCGAGTCATCTGAAGATCCTTTGAATATCCAGCCCATCCAAGTTATCCCCCTGATCGTCCTTTCTACAGTCGAGGTCCCTCCTTTCACGAATTTAACTATCCTACAAAGGAAAGACTCAGCATCTACCCCTTGTTCTTTTGGAAGCACGCTCGTGGGATCGAGACGCAGACTGACCACCGAGGTAGCAGAAGAAATGGATAAGCAGAAAGAGCTAGCGGACATGATTGAGTGTAGGGATATACCACCTCCATTTAAGAAAATTTCTTGTTGTAATTTTACTTTTAGGCCCTATGGAAGTTTCATGCGAGTGCAGCCCTTACGCTTTTGTTATGCTCAAATACTTTTGTGGATGATGTTTTAACCATACCAGTCATGCAACAACATTTTGTAATCATGCCATGTAATTGAAAATCTATTTGTCTTTAAATACTTATGCTGAAAATGTCAAAAATGGGGACGTTGTTCAGGTCCTCCATCTTATTTCAACCGTCGAGGTTTACCTAAATATTACCTTCATCTGGGTTATTCATCAACCCCCTTTCCCTCAGCGTCGGAGCATTTTGCTTAGGTAGCAAGTTCTCCAGTCATAATTAAGGTGGACCCGACTCAGACCGAAAGTAGAATGTCTTTAAGTAGGAGCGTCTTTAGTTCTTTACGCTTATCCTCTAGTCGGCAAGGGTTAGAGTTCCTAGGTTTGAGCGGTCTCTTGTCGGGTGCACCTCTCACGCTCGCTCATCATTTGTGCCTTTTCCCAAGTCGAGGGAATTCGATTCATTTCCAAACAATTAGTCATTGTGTTTGGTTCAGTGTCATCCTTACTTTCAGTCGGCAAAGTAGGAGTCGAAAGTTAATCGATCAATCTAAGTTTAGGATCAATATTTCTATTGACTTTTTTTAACGGTGTCGGCCCGCTTTGTTCCCAATCAGCATGTCAGGGTACCAAGATTTGAACTAAAGTTGGTTGAATCGCAACATTTAGCTATTATAACAATTAGTCAGAGTAGGAAAGGAGTTTTTATTCATAAATTACTGCAGTCGATAAATCTTTGTTTATTACAATACTAAAACAAATAAAATAGTAGAGAAACTAGAAATCCTAGGAAAGATAAGGTCATAAGTGTTCTACATTCCATGCTCTTTGAAAAGGCTCACCATCAACTGTTGATAGCCTGAAGCTTCCATTATCAAGCTTTTGTTGAATAACATATGGCCCTTCCCACTTGGTGACCATGTGGACATGAATTGGAAAGATCTATTTCAAAACAAGGTCACCAATATCGAAAGTTTTCGGGTGGACCTTTTTGTTATAATATCATGCAATCCTTCACCTATGGGCTTCGGCACAGAGGTTTGCCTCCTCTCTTTTCTCATCAATCATATCTAATGATGTTAAGAGAAGTGCTTTATTTGACAATGGGTCATCATAAGTCATTCGGTGAGAAGGGACTTCGAGTTCTATCGGAAGAACAACTTCTGAATCATAAGACAAAGCGAAAGGAGTATGACCACTGGCTGCCTTATGGGTAGTACAATATGCCTAAAGAGCAAGAGGCAATTCGTTGACCCATTTACCCTTAGTTCTCTCTAATTGCTTCTTCAAAATGGTCTTGATAACTTTATTGACCGCCTCAACTTGTCCATTGGACTGTGCATGTGCAACTGCAGTGTATTTCTTTTCGATGTAATACTTCTCAAAGGAGTATCTAAACTTCGAGCTGTTGAACTGAGTCCCATTATCCGTAATAATGGTCTAAGGTACCCCATACCGACATATGATATTCCTCATGATGAAGTTGATGACTTGTTTTGTTGCGAAGTTTGTCATTTGCTCAGCCTCTGCCCATTTTGTGAAATAATCTACTGCCAGATTGCATATCGGGCGCCTCTCTTCAAAATGGGAAAGGTTCTGATCCTGTATATTCCCCATACGACGAATGGCTAAGGGCTGACCATTTGGGTGATATTTGTCGGAGAATCTCGTTGGATTTGTCGAACCTCTGGCATTTATCGCATCTTTTGGAATAGTTGGCTGCATCTTTGTTGATAGTCGGCCAAAAGTACATGTACTGCAACCCTTTCCTAGCCAGGGTTTGCCCTCAGTATGTACTCCGCTATCGCCTTCATGTACCACTCTTAGTATCCTCATGATATCATCATTGGCCACACACTGAAACATGGTAACAGAGAAACTTCTTCTATATAGTTGGTTTTGTTGAATAACATACATGGAAGCTTGTCGCACGATAGCTCGTCTTTCATTTCTCTTTTTGGGAAGCATGTCGTGTAAGAGAAAATTCTTATGGGAGTCATCCAAGATTCCCTTTCAGACTCGTCATCAGCATGGTCGACTTCCATTGTTCAATGCTCGGTATTCTCAGGGTCTCTATCGGAACTAGCTTTATTTCGTCTGGATGGTCCGAACGGGCTAGCTTTGCCAATCTATCCGCCTTTTGATTTTCCTTTATAGGAATGTGAGAGATGCTATACTAGTCAAAATTGTAACAACCCGGATTCCGACAGACCGAATTTTTCAAATTCTATCTATTGAAACTCGAGTTGGGTGCTCTGGTATCCTGCAGAAAAAGACAGAGATAAAGAAACATGTCAGAATTCGTAAAGCATCTCACAGCGGAGGAAATAAAGTATAATATTCAAATATTGCTTTACCTTATTAACAATACTGCTAAACTAGTATCCAAAGCTATATAGTCTCTGTCATGAACCTAACCTGGAAGTATGTAATGAGGAGGGGGTCAGAACATAAGTTCTGCGTGAGTGGACTTAGAATAACCTTCTGTATAATCCTACATATACCGTTCAGCTACATTTCCTTGGTTATTAGGCCGTTAACAATGTTAGCTCTTTTAGCTGTACTCATATCCCACTAGTAGGTTAACCTAATAAAACGTATATGTGGATACCCCCAACTCATCAAATCCTTTCCATGTATATATATTGTCCCTTGCCGTATGTTGTACGGGCTTCATCATGTAAATCTATACTTCTTTAGTGTAGTGCCACCATTCTCGAAACCATTTGGACTGCTACTCTCGATCTGGCTAGATTCCGTGTATCATCTAGATCTAGTCTAAGGTTTACTATCGAGTGCATCCTAGATTCAACCAGGGTTTATGCTACCCAGGGCCATTGGGGTTTATGCTACCTATTGAACGCTTCTCGGATTCAGGGTTTACGCGACCTAGGTCCAACTAGGGATTATTCTACCTATCGAACGATGCTCCCTAGTCTAAGACACACTACCCATAGCGATGTATGTTCCTAGACTTTCCCTACGTACGTGTCGTGAATCGTTATCGATGTCTAATTGCACATGTCCTCTATATGCATGTCCTGAGTCCCATGGCAGGGCTAATCAAGAAACACAGAACTCGGTCGGGAGCTTTAAGTTATCTGTCGATGCAGATGCTAAGGTCTATTTTTATATGTGTGTGGCTATGGCCCCACTTGATCCCTCCCTCAACCAATGAAAGGCACCCAAGAAAATCAAGAATGAGAACCATTCGCACGTCCCCTATGCCCTACAAACCTATTGGCCAAACCTCACCCATAACTAGATAGCAAGTATATGGTCTGTTGGAGTTCTCCGCCTTTCCTCTTTACGTACTCGATTGACTCAAGATGGCAGGTAGACGACAATGTGCTATCACAGGGCTAAACAAGATATCGCCGCCTCACGCTGACCCATCCTAGCCTTTAGGTTGCTTATATTGCAACCATGGCATTCCCTTGGCTCTTCTAACGCAGACCTTAACCTCTGTGAGCCCAGGAGGATCATCTACAACCTCACGGAGGGATACCAAGAGTACCCTCACGTCACCTCGAAGCCGCGTGCTTCGT
The DNA here is from genome assembly GCA_030737875.1 of Allium sativum. Taxonomy (NCBI): domain Eukaryota; kingdom Viridiplantae; phylum Streptophyta; class Magnoliopsida; order Asparagales; family Amaryllidaceae; genus Allium; species Allium sativum. Next base: position 189,941,358 of record CM060924.1, on the reverse strand, counting down.
AACCCAGTTCGTTGGAGCCTTCTTCATGATCAGATGGACGTTCAATCCTCCTCGTGTTCTACTTGGCTTTCTTGACTAAGGTTTACTACTTAGTTCTCTTAACTAAGGTTTACTACTTAGTTCTCTTAACTAAGGCTTACTACTTAGTTCTCTTAATCGTTCGTTTTCTTAACTAAGGTTTACAACTTAGTCCTCTTAACTAAGGTTTATTACTTAACTAAGTTTTACTACTTAGTTCTCTTAATCGTTCGTTTTCTTAACTAAGGTTTACAACTTAGTCCTCTTAACTAAGGTTTATTACTTAGTTCTCTTTCTCGTTATTTGCTTAGTACTCTTAACTAAGGTTTATTACTTGGCTCTCTTAACCAAGGTTTGATATTTAGTTTCTGTTACTTAGTTCTCTTTAACTAAGGTTTGTTACTTAGTTCCTTTTAACTTAGGTTTACTAATGAATTCAAGCATGACTTAAGTTCTCTTTATCAAATGATAGCGTACGGGTGTTCTCCCACATTCCCAGCTTAGATTAACTTATCTCATGGTATAAGTCGTCCCACCCTTCGAGTCTTGTATTACATCTTAAGTCATATTCATTTCTTATCCCTAGGATAAGCTTATCTATTATTTAATCTTATCATTCCCCACTTTTCCTTGCTTTGATACTGTTATATTGGTTAAGTTTGCCCATGTGTCCATGTTGACTTAACCCCCAGTCACGTATTCAATTCAACCAACGCATCATGTCAAATTGGTTAAGTGTTATTTATCAGTTCATGTTAACGTAACCTACCCATATATCATGTCAAATTGGTTAAGTGTTATCTCATCTTCCTTATCGTTTCTTATAACTTATCTGTCTCATAAGTTATAATTTCCACCTATTATCCTTTCTTGCCTTATTCAAGTTTATTCATAATAGGTTATTTATCATTCCCCATTTCTTGTCATTAATTTTAGATTTGACTTAACTCTTCCATTTACATAACCAGTTACTTAAACTTTACCCAATTCAATTAACTTATGATACCATTACATGTCCCATTTGGTTAAGCATATCTAAATTTTTGTTTCACATGTCACCCGTGTCCCACTTAACCCTCTTTACTATAGTTTCTATGTCTTACACATGTCTTACTACGGTTAAGTCTACACTAGTCATGTTCTACATGTCATTTATATCACCCACTTAACCCTCTAACCATACCCATGTCACCCACATGTCTTATTATGGTTAGTATTTCTTAATTTATTAATTATGCCATAATGATGTATGACCTCTCACATTAGACGTCCGTTCGTGGCTGCTGGATTTGTCGGTGGTTCTGGGCAGTCTTACACCACAAAGGCGCCTAACCTCATGCCATAAACCGTTACACCTCTAGTTCTTGCCGTTGACCTATCACATTAGATGTCCGCTTGTGGTTGCTGGATTTGTCGGACGGTTCCGGGCAGTCTTACACCACAAACGCGCCTAACCTCGTGTCATAGGTGTTCATTAACAATCGTCTTTCACCAAATCCCAAATTCATGTCATGTGTTATAAATTCAACTTAATTACAATTCATTTTTATGCCTATTTCCAATTTGTGATTAAATACACCAACTACATAATAGTTAGCCAAATTTCATATTACCCAAATTATCCAATTATAGCCAAATTCACTAATTACATGTTATCATACCCAAACCTGCCAATTTCCAATATCCAATTATACCCAATCTCAAATAATCAATATTTTCCCGAAATATATATATATATATATATATATATATATATGTCCCAACATTTCCACGTTCATGCATATAATCTAATTCACCCTCTAGGCTTATTTTCCAAGTCACAAATAAATTTCACTAACCCATGTTATCCAATTACATGTTGTTAATATTAAATTACACCAATTCCATATCCAATGACAATTATGTCAAACTTACATAAATTCAACACTACAGATTATATTCCTCAACTTCATAAAATAGATTATGCCCAATATATGCAATAACAATTATTGTGCCACAAACCCCAAAATTACAGATTATATTCCTCGATCGCATAAAATAGATTATGCCCAATATTACCATATTGTAATCGTGCGTATTGTATAATAAGATTTCGTCCAGGTTCGAGATAACCTAGATCCAAAAATAAAAAGGGGAAGGAGAATAAAAGAGCAATTATTAATCATGAATCTTGCATTGAATTAATAACTGGGGAATGATGAACGATAACAATACTATTATACAACAAATTTATTATAATTCCACTCACCTTAACCGGATTAAAGAAAATAAAAGATTTGTTGATGTAGAACGCTAATATAATCTTCTTAGTTGATTGTTGGTGAAGAACTTGAATCGTTGATAAAGAATTTTGCTTCTTGATTTGATTAAACTCCAAAGTTGATGAAGAACTTGCAATTTAGTTTGGGGTTTTGGGGGCGGCGGCCATGTTTGGTTGAAGTTTGGCGGCATGGAGGTGTCAGAAGGAATTGTTTATGAATTAGTTTAGGTCTAGGCACTATTTTATAGGTGTAGAGAGTGTTTTAGAGCCATTAGCTCGCCCTAGAAGCCATCTGGTCTGTCCAGCACACCAAAAATCGTCACTGCCTAGATCTAGAAAAATCAGGGGGGAGGTCGACACTAAGGACGGCCCCCAGGTCGACCCCCAGGTCGACCCCTAGGTCCACATGCCTGGGTATTTTTCTGAATTTTTGTTGAATCTTCCGCAGGCCATAACTCTTTCATACAAAGTCCGATTTTCGAAAACTTGGACTCTATTCCAAGCAGAATTTCGAGACGAACACAATGGTGATGTCCGTTTTACTTAATTCCCAATATTTTAATTAAGTATCCTTATTTTATTACCTTCTCTGTTACGTACACTATCATTGAATTAATCTTTCCTTCTCTTTCATGTATTAATTAATTTGCATTGTGCATCACCATTATTAACCTATCTATGCATATATATACATTTTTAGTTATATTAAAAATGCGGGGTGTTACAGAAATCATGTAACAATTTTTCGACTTGCTTAAGACAGGAAGTCAGTCAAGCCCCCTTGGTAAAATATTCCTTCTGAACCTGGCATACCACAATTTGTGAATCACAAAAAATCTCGAGCGACGTTATTTTCAGATCCTTCGCAAGTTTGAGCCCGACAATCAGGGCCTCGGAGTCATTGTTTGTTGCCAAAAAATCTAGCCTCAGAGTATAATAGACCGACCGTCCCATGGGAGACAGCAATACTACGTCGGTGCCAGAGCGTTGGTCATTACGAGCTCCATCCATGTACAGTTTCCAGACGACTGACTTTGACTCGGTACCCAAGGGCCGAGTACTATCCTCCAGGTCTTTGTCTTCCAGGGTTGTAAATTCAGCTAGAAATCAGATAGGGCCTCCCTCGGATGGATTTTTATGGAACAAAGTTTAAATCAAATTATCTTAACTCAATGTTCCATTTAAGCAGTCTCCCGCTCGCCTCGGGTTGCTGCAGGACCTGCCGAAGGGGTTGATCGATGAATATTTTAATGGGATAAGCCTGGAAGTAGTGCCAATGCCTTCTTGATGCAATTAATAAGCTATAGGCGAGTTTCTCGACCTTCAGATAGTTGCGCTCGGCCCTTGTCAATTTTTCGCTTACATAATAAACCGATCGTTGCACCTATCACCTGTGCAGATACTGCTAAGTACACAAATAGATCTTCGTGGTCGATGGGCTTGGATAGGATGAGGGTTTCTCCAAATGGTCGAGCAGTTTTTGGAAGGCTTTGACATGGTCTAATATCCAAGCAAAGTTCCGTTTTCCTCTTTTAATTAATTCAAATAAGGGTAGGCATTTATATGTCGCCTTTGAAATAAATCGACCCATTGTTGCACCCTTACCTGCCAAACTTTGAACATCCATGATTCTCCTAGGTTCCTGAATTCCCTTAAAGGCCGAAATCTAGTCGGGATTGATTTCGATCCCTCGAGAACTAACTACGAGACCGAGAAACTTGTCTGACGCTACTCCAAAGGAATACTTTAAAGGATTTAATTTCATTCCATACCTCTAGAGGATATCAAACATTTCTAACAGGTCGCTTACATGATCGGGTAATTTCCTTGACTTTACCAACATGTCACCCACGTACACCTCCATCATCTTCCCTATCTGATCGTAAAACATCCGATTAACCAATCGCTGATAGGTTGCTCCCGCATTCTTCACTCCAAAGGGTATAACTATGTAACCCGATCTTCAGAACCTTGGTAGGGTCGCTTCTAACGATCGAGATGTAACACCCCACGCCCGCTAGGGTCACTCACTAAGGGAATGCCATAGCATCGGTGGAGTATTTTAGTGAATATAGAACAGAAAAATTACAACAAGACAGATATAAATAGTACTTGAAATTTTAAAACATCATCTCATAACAGCGGAAATAAACATGTCTGGTTACATCATAAAACCACGGTAAAAGTCAAGTACAATATCCATCAAAATAAAGAAGTACATAATCCCACTCTCTCATACAATAGCCAGAACAAAAGAAAAGATAACTGGATAACTGGAGCTTTACATCTACCCAAGCTCCTAAAGACTGGAACAACAATCCGATCAAGCTCTACTACCGCTAGGATCTACCGTAGGACCTGAGGGTTGGGAAAAAGATAAAAACAACGGGGTCAGACATAAGTCTGAGTGAGCCCTATAACTTTAACAATACAATCATTAAAGTAACCAGAGAAGACATAAACTTGACCACGGTAATATCTGGGGATGAATGGCTACACTAAGCAGCTTGGTAGACTTAGGATAAACTAAGATAACCGTAAGGACGCATCTACCCACCCAAGGATAATTACTAACTGCACCACACCGGTCATTCCTACTTAAAGGTTGATCCCTTCCAAGGACTTAGAAAATTTCCCCAGTAGTTTCATGTACCCCTAGCCCACTACATAGGTGCCGTCTGCCCCTATCTCCACTAGGTGTACCCAGTAATTCTTACCCAGTAGTTTCGTGTACCCCTACATAGGTGCCGTCTGCCCCTATCTTCATTAGGTGTACCCACTACTCCCCAAGCGATCGGCTCCCTACCGTAGATACCTGTGCTGGTCCCACAGTGGGGTGTATCACTCCCCTAAAGTGGCTACCCAATACTAACGGTGCACGGCTTTATATCTACACGATGCAACAACGGCTTATCTACCAGCCCGGGCCCACACACGCATATGAAACCCGTTGGACTTGCGTTGCCACCGCTAACCCGTTTTGGCCTCTTATAATCAAGCCCAATATGCGTGTCCCGTCACTCGACATGGGTCGAGCCCACAAAGATACGTTTGGGATATTGGTTGAAATGGGCCCCCAACAAGCTACCCACTTAAGCTTGTCAAATATCTAGTTTATCCCACTTAACCCTTTAATCATGTTTAATTACATGTTTCTCTTGGTTAAGTATTCTAATCGTATTTTCTATTGCCACCCAAGGCAACCCACTAGATTCCACATGCCACCCAAGGCAACCATTAAATTTCCACATGCCACCCAAGGCACCCACTTAACCCCTCATGTCCCACTACATGCTACTATGGTTAAGTGTTTCTTAATTAATTAAGACCGTGATCTCCCATAAAGACCTCCCACATTAGACTGGCTGTTATGACCGCCTGGTTAAGCCGGTAGAATCCGGGCAGTCTTACGTCATAACAGAGTCTAACCTCGTGTCTTTACCTTAATCACGTATTTAATTTATGGCTAAGACCTCTCACATTGGGCTGACATTTGTAGCAACTGGTTAAGCCGGTCGGGTCCGGGCAGTTTTACACTACAAATGAGTCCAACCTCGTGTCTTAGTCGATTAATTACACCTAATTAATCACCCCCATATTAATTATCCCTAATTAATATCAAGTTTTCCATAACATGGGTAGACCTAACTCAATAGGTAAATTCCCATGGGGTAGACCTAACTCAATAGGTAAATTCCCACTTATGGTAATTTATTTTTATGGTATGCTTAATCATACCCAATCATTCATTTATTAACATATTTACCAACCCCATCGTTCCCCACGTAAATCGTTCTCATTACATGACATAATAAAGGGGAAGATCCATCACAAATATCATGGGTTTAGCATAAAACTTTGTCATGGGTTAAGAGGATGTCAACTTGCATATATGAACATATATTAACCCAACTACATTTAACCCAAACTTGCATATTATCATACACATGATTTGCATAACATGTTGCATATGAGCTTGCATATTATCATACACATATCTTGCATAACATGTTAAACTTGCATATAGGCATTCTTATAACTTGCATAACATGTTAAACATGCATTTAAGCATACACATAACTTGCATAAGCATTCACATACTTGCATAAGCATCCACATACTTGCATAAGCATTCACATACTTGCATAAACATGCATAACTTGCATATCATGTCATTTAAGCATATACATATCTTGCATAAGCATTCATATACTCGCATAAGCATGCATAACTTGCATATCACATAAATCTTGCATTTAAACATATATATGACTTGCATAAGCATCCATACACTTGCATAAGCATGCATAACTTGCATATCACATTAAACTTGCATTTAAACATATACTTAACTTGCATAACTCACTTTGTTAAACATGCATAATTCCACCCGTTAAATATGCATAAACCCACTTGTTAAACATGCATAAACCAACTTGTTAAACATGCATAAATCAACTTATTAAGCATGCATAAACCAACTTGTCAAACATGCATAAACATAGAACAACATAGAGTAACATATCATTATAAATGATTCAAACTCACTAATCCACATTTAAGACCATAAGTCTCATTACACCCAATCTACTTACTTTAACAATTGATGTTAAAGTGATAGAAACTCACCAAACCCAAAATTAACCAACTTATGAAGAGGGATTAGTTGCTAATTATGAAGATGGTGATGATTAGAGAATGATATGAGAGGGATTAGCTTGAAACTTCCTTCTTAGATTAATGGAGACTCCTCCTAGGATTTAATTTGGCGGCATGAGGCCTTCATTTCTATTTTTAGTATGGATTAAGGTAGGTTTAGGGTGTATTTATAGATTAAGAGAGTGTTTTAGGCCCTTAGATTAACCCTAGATTAATTTAGGTCCGTTAGATTTAGGAAATCTCTAGAACCAAGCCCAGTCCTAGCCAGAAAACCAGATCCGGTGCACCCAAACTTTCTGGCTCGAGACGCCGTGTCGACAGGCAAGTCGACAGGCAAGTCGACACCCCTGTCGACAGGCCTGTCGACAGCCCTGTCGACATGCTTAGGGCGGGAATCTTCCTGCCTGGCCCCGCTGGTTCTAAATTTAAATTTAAATTTAAATTCCTAAATCTGTTTATAGCTCTAATTTTTCTGCAAACTTCTTTGGGCCATAACCGGGCCATACGGACTCCGATTCTCGAAAACTCGGACTCTATTTCGCGTATTTTTCCGAGACGAACGCAATAACGCAGCCCGTTACCCCCAATTCCCACGTCTGAGATTATTTATCCTGTAATTAGTGAATTTTAGTATTAACTAAAATTCGGGGTGTTACATTCTCCCCTCCTTAAAGGATTTCGTCCCCGAAATCTCTAAGCTAAGGAGAATGCATATCCTACCGTCCAAACAACCATCTACTCAAATCATCAACCACGGGCATCCATTGTCCTTAAACAGTTTCTAATGATGTATGAGCATATGCAAACGGTGTGTGTATATGTTCCCTATCTAATGTATGAACATATGCAAACCATGATAGTGCCATGCATCCATTATGTATGCGAGAAAACCCTATCGGCACATACAATATCTACATGAGTGCACAATCATTCACCAAAATGCATCATCCATGTGATAACACAACCATTATACATCCATAAATATATTTTCCTACACACAATTTTATGCAATATGCAATATGAAGTGACTGAGCCGATCTAGTGCCTAGAGTGTGTGTATATGCATCCACGAGCAACCACTAGCAAACACTTGCATCCACTTGCATCCATCAACCATAACATGTCTCAAACACATGTTTCAACCATAGGTTTACCCGATCTAAAGGTCAAAGGTACTAATGAGAGGACATACCAAAGATAAGATAAGTACTAGACAAGCGATAAAGGAGAAAGTAAAGACATACCCTCAAAAAGAAATGGGTACAATGAACGCATCTTCGCTTCCGTCTCCCAAGTCGCGTTGCTCTCATCTTCTCCCCATTGCACTTTGACTAGCTGAACCTCTCGATTCCTCAATTTCCTAGTCTCTGACCCAAGGATGCGAGTAGGAGCTCGTCGAATCGTCGCATCACACTCAACCTCTACATCTCTAAGCAAGCTCGGCTCTACCACCTCTGCGGTCTCATGTAAGCACTTCCTCAGATGTGATACATGGAATACATCATGAACACCACTAAGTCTGTCGGGCAACTCCACCCTATATGCCATCCGTCCAATCCTTTCCTTGATAGGAAACGGCCCAACAAACCTCGGTGCTAACTTCCCAACGGATCCGAAGCGAACAACATTTCTCAACGGAGATACCTTGACAAAAACCATATCCCCAACCTCAAACTCAAGATCCGTCCTTCTCTTGTCCGCATAAGATTTTTGCCAATCCTGCGCTGCTTTCATCCTTCTTCGAATCAAGTCAATCTTCTCAGAAGTCTCCCTAATCATATCAGGCCCAAGCAAGATCTTATCCGTAGATTCCCACCAACATGTAGGTAATCGACAAGGCCTTCCATAGAGAGCTTCGAAAGGAGCCATACCAATATTAGACTGAAAGCTGTTATTATATGCGAACTCCACCAATGGAAGATGCTCTTCCCATGTACCTCCAAAATCTAAGATACAAAGCCTCAAAAGGTCTTCTAGAACACGATTCACCCTCTCAGTCTGGCCGTCCGTCTGAGGATGATATGCGGTGCTCAGACACAATTGAGTCCCCACTGCTTCTTGCAAACTTCTCCAGAACTCGCTAGTGAAGATAGGATCTCGATCACTTACTATGCTGGAGGGTACCCCATGTAATCGAACTATCTCTCGAAGATATACTGAAGCTAGCCATGGAGCAGTCCTCTTACTCTTCACAGGTATGAAATGGGCGCTCTTAGTAAGTCTGTCTACCACCACCCAAATTCCTGTATTACCCTTCCTCGATCTGGGTAACCCATCAATAAAATCCATCGAGACGCTATCCCACTTCCATTGCGGAACCTCCAATGGGTGAAGCAACCCACCTGGTTTCCTTTGCTCCGCCTTCACTTGCTGGCACACCAAACATCGAGCGACATACTCGGCCACATCTTTCTTCATACCGGCCCAGAAGAAAACCCTCTTCATGTCTTGGTACATCTTATCCCCACCGGGATGAATGGTCATCCTAGAACGGTGTGCATCATCAAGAATAGCCTTCCACAAACCCTCGTCTTGCGGTACACAAAGTCTACCGTCTCTACGCAAGTACCCCCTATCGTCTAGGGTGTACCTACTCAAATGGCTGGACGACTCCCCACTTATGAGCTTCTCTACTAACTCAACCAACTGTGGGTCGCCCCTCTGTGCTTCTCCAATCCGCCCCAAAAGAGTAGGTCTAACTTCCAAAGAAGCTAGCAAACAGGGTACATAGTCAACGGAAGGTCTGAAATCAAACATCGAGATAAATTCCAAGCTTTGTCGTTCCACGAACAATGGACTCAAGGACAACCTCTTCCTACTCAAGGCGTCCGCCACCACGTTACCCTTGCCAGGGGTATACGCTATCTCGAAATCATAAGATGCTAAGAACTCCATCCACCTTTGCTGTCTTAAGTTTAGATCCTTCTGAGAGAACAAGTACTTCAAAGATTTATGGTCAGTGAACAACTCGAATCTCTCACCAAGAAGATAATGGCGCCAAATCTTAAGCGCAAAAACAATAGCGGCCAACTCTAGATCATGGGTAGGGTAATTTTTCTCATGTGCCCTCAACTGCCTTCCTCCATAGGCTATTACCCTTCCCTCTTGCATTAAGACTGCGCCAAGTCATGTCCCACAGGCATCGGTATAGACAACAAATGGCTTGCTCCCATCTGGCAACACTAAAACTGGAGCGGTGGTTAAAGCTCTCTTTAACCGTCGGAACGCATCATCACAATCTACGTCCCATGTGAAAACAAGATTCTTCTTTGTTAAGCGGGTTAATGGGGCTGATATCTTCGCGAAGTCTTTAATAAACTTCCTATAATAACCCGCCAACCCCAAGAAACTTCTTACTTCGGTAGCATTCTTCGGAACCTTCCAATCCTGAATTGATACCACCTTCGCGGGATCCACAGCTATCCCTTCCTTGGAGACCACGTGCCCCAAGAATCGTACTTCCTTCCTCCAGAAGTGACATTTAGAGAATTTAGCCTTAAGGCTATGTGCTCGAAGAGTCTTCAACACTTCCCCAAGATGTAGGGCATGCTCTTCTTCACTCTTAGAAAATACTAAGATATCATCCACAAAGACCACCACAAATTTATTAAGGAACTCCCTGAACACCCTACTCATCAAATCAACAAAGTATGCAGGGGCGTTCGTCAACCCAAATGGCATCACCAGCCACTCATAGAAACCATCCGGAGTCCTAAAGGCAGTCTTGTCTATGCTATCCTCAGCCACTCTCAACTGATGAAACCCCGTGGCCAAGTCCAACTGAGAAAATACTGAAGCGCCAACCAACTGATCGAAAAAATCATCTATTCTCGGCAATGGGTGTCTATTCTTCTTTGTGAGCTTGTTGAGTTCTCTATAGTCTACACAAAGTCTGAGGGACCCATCCGCCTTCGTAGCAAATACTACTGGAGCACCCCACTCCGATATGCTCCGTCTTATGAACCCCTTCTCAAGCAACTCCCCTACTTGCTTATGGAGTTCCCTCCTCTCACGAGGAGCCATGTGGCGCACTGGTAAAGATACCGGTTTAGCATTATCCACCAAATATATTCGGAAGTCAATCTCCCGCTTCGGAGGTAAGCCCTTCACCTCCTCAAACACATCCGGATATTCCCGGACCACTCTAACAGATTGCGAACTCTCGACCGAAGCGTCAAGCGATTCAAGATAACTTAGCATAACAGAGTCCATGGGATTACAAGAAATCTCGAGAGTGTTACCCAAGCGGGTCATGAGCCTAACAACTCTCCTTTCGCAATCAAGAACGGCACCATTACTGGATAACCAGTCCATGCCCAAAATCAACCCATAGCCCGTGAAGCCCAATACAAAAGCATCACATCTAAACTCAATGCTAAGTATAGAAATCTTCAAACCCAAACATATCATGGACAAATAAGTGGAGCCCTCAATGGGTTTGAAACAACCAAGGGATCATCTACCAGACTGGTGTCTAGGTGCAGTAACTCAACTAATGATGATGAGATAAACGAATGCGATGCGCCTGAATCAAACAATGTACGGACAGGATGGTCAAATAGAAAAACCAGACTTTCAACGGAAATAGTTCTACCTCTCTCCTGAATCGGTGGAACCGCGAGAGCCTGTACTTGCCCCCTAGCCTGACTCGGTGCCATAAGAGCTTGCACCTGTCCTCCTGAGGTAGACCCCGTCCTTTGCCCCTTCTTAGGGCAATCCTTCACTAAATGCCCTGCTTCGCCACAGTGGAAGCAGCCAGTCTTCTTCTTCTTGCGACAATCCTTGCTTAGGTGGCCAGGTGTCCCACAATTGAAACACTTCTTCTTCTTGCCCTTGCCACCGTTGCCTTTCCCACCTTTGCTTTGCTGTTGTTGAGGTCTCTTTTGATCTCCCTTCTTCTCGGGTGCCTTATTAGCATTAGGACCCTTCTCTTCCTCATACATGAGTGCCATGTCAACTAGCTTCTCAAAGGTGGCCCCCATAGGGATGTGAGTCATAGCCAACCCATGCATCGGTTCATTCAAGCCTTTCACGAACCTCAAAGCCTTCTTCTCCGGTGTATTCACCATGTCTAGGCCAAACCTTGCCAATTGATTAAACTTGTTAACATATTCCTTCACCGAAAGATTTCCTTGCTTTAGAGTCAAGAATCTTTCCATATACAAGTTTTCCTCCGCCCTTGAGAGAAACTTTGCCACAAATCTTTGCCTAAAATCCGCCCAAGAGTCAACGGGGCGTTCTCCATTAGTGACCTCCCACCAGAATGAGGCCTCTCCCTTCATTAACCAAGCAGCCAACTTGACTTTCTTCCCTTCTTCCATCTCAAAGATATCTATCAACTCTTCCACCTCTTTAAGCCAATCTCTAGCCTCCACAAAGGTTTCAGATCCTTGAAAAGGTTTCCCTCCCATAGCTTTAAATTCCTTGCAAGTCTTAGCAAAAGTATCTGTGCGAGGAGGAGGGGGAGGAGGAAGATCGGGTGCTACGGTTGGTGGAGGAATATTTGCTGGACCCGCAGTGGTGGCCCTAGCCTCCATCAATCTCCTATACCATACTGGTACCGTCACACCCTCCGGAAGATTAAGATTCTCGGCCATGCTGAAACGAAAAAGGAAAGATTCAAAACGGAGAATTCGAAGGATATAGATATGGCTATTGGGGATTATGCTTTTCTTTCAAAAACTTTTCTCTTAAAAGACATGTTTTTGAAAATATCTTTTCCAAAAATGTTTTAGAAAAATAGTTTTCTAAAAATTTTATCTGTTCCGGTAACCTTTGCTCTGATACCACGTGTAACACCCCACGCCCGCTAGGGTCACTCACTAAGGGAATGCCATAGCATCGGTGGAGTATTTTAGTGAATATAGAACAGAAAAATTACAACAAGACAGATATAAATAGTACTTGAAATTTTAAAACATCATCTCATAACAGCGGAAATAAACATGTCTGATTACATCATAAAACCACGGTAAAAGTCAAGTACAATATCCATCAAAATAAAGAAGTACATAATCCCACTCTCTCATACAATAGCCAGAACAAAAGAAAAGATAACTGGATAACTGGAGCTTTACATCTACCCAAGCTCCTAAAGACTGGAACAGCAATCCGATCAAGCTCTACTACCGCTAGGATCCACCGTAGGACCTGAGGGTTGGGAAAAAGAAAAAAACAACGGGGTCAGACATAAGTCTGAGTGAGCCCTATAACTTTAACAATACAATCATTAAAGTAACCAGAGAAGACATAAACTTGACCACGGTAATATCTGGGGATGAATGGCTACACTAAGCAGCTTGGTAGACTTAGGATAAACTAAGATAACCGTAAGGACGCATCTACCCACCCAAGGATAATTACTAACTGCACCACACCAGTCATTCCTACTTAAAGGTTGATCCCTTCCAAGGACTTAGAAAATTTCCCCAGTAGTTTCATGTACCCCTAGCCTACTACATAGGTGCCGTCTGCCCCTATCTCCACTAGGTGTACCCAGTAATTCTTACCCAGTAGTTTCGTGTACCCCTACATAGGTGCCGTCTGCCCCTATCTTCATTAGGTGTACCCACTACTCCCCAAGCGATCGGCTCCCTACCGTAGATACCCGTGCTGGTCCCACAGTGGGGTGTATCACTCCCCTAAAGTGGCTACCCAATACTAACGGTGCACGGCTTTATATCTACACGATGCAACAACGGCTTATCTACCAGCCCGGGCCCACACACGCATATGAAACCCGTTGGACTTGCGTTGCCACCGCTAACCCGTTTTGGCCTCTTATAATCAAGCCCAATATGCGTGTCTCGTCACTCGACATGGGTCGAGCCCACAAAGATACGTTTGGGATATTGGTTGAAATGGGCCCCCAACAAGCTACCCACTTAAGCTTGTCAAATATCTAGTGTATCCCACTTAACCCTTTAATCATGTTTAATTACATGTTTCTCTTGGTTAAGTATTCTAATCGTATTTTCTATTGCCACCCAAGGCAACCCACTAGATTCCACATGCCACCCAAGGCAACCATTAAATTTCCACATGCCACCCAAGGCACCCACTTAACCCCTCATGTCCCACTACATGCTACTATGGTTAAGTGTTTCTTAATTAATTAAGACCGTGATCTCCCATAAAGACCTCCCACATTAGACTGGCTGTTATGACCGCCTGGTTAAGCCGGTAGAATCCGGGCAGTCTTACGTCATAACAGAGTCTAACCTCGTGTCTTTACCTTAATCACGTATTTAATTTATGGCTAAGACCTCTCACATTGGGCTGACATTTGTAGCAACTGGTTAAGCCGGTCGGGTCCGGGCAGTTTTACACTACAAATGAGTCCAACCTCGTGTCTTAGTCGATTAATTACACCTAATTAATCACCCCCATATTAATTATCCCTAATTAATATCAAGTTTTCCATAACATGGGTAGACCTAACTCAATAGGTAAATTCCCATGGGGTAGACCTAACTCAATAGGTAAATTCCCACTTATGGTAATTTATTTTTATGGTATGCTTAATCATACCCAATCATTCATTTATTAACATATTTACCAACCCCATCGTTCCCCACGTAAATCCTTCTCATTACATGACATAATAAAGGGGAAGATCCATCACAAATATCATGGGTTTAGCATAAAACTTTGTCATGGGTTAAGAGGATGTCAACTTGCATATATGAACATATATTAACCCAACTACATTTAACCCAAACTTGCATATTATCATACACATGATTTGCATAACATGTTGCATATGAGCTTGCATATTATCATACACATATCTTGCATAACATGTTAAACTTGCATATAGGCATTCTTATAACTTGCATAACATGTTAAACATGCATTTAAGCATACACATAACTTGCATAAGCATTCACATACTTGCATAAGCATCCACATACTTGCATAAGCATTCACATACTTGCATAAACATGCATAACTTGCATATCATGTCATTTAAGCATATACATATCTTGCATAAGCATTCATATACTCGCATAAGCATGCATAACTTGCATATCACATAAATCTTGCATTTAAACATATATATGACTTGCATAAGCATCCATACACTTGCATAAGCATGCATAACTTGCATATCACATTAAACTTGCATTTAAACATATACTTAACTTGCATAACTCACTTTGTTAAACATGCATAATTCCACCCGTTAAATATGCATAAACCCACTTGTTAAACATGCATAAACCAACTTGTTAAACATGCATAAATCAACTTATTAAGCATGCATAAACCAACTTGTCAAACATGCATAAACATAGAACAACATAGAGTAACATATCATTATAAATGATTCAAACTCACTAATCCACATTTAAGACCATAAGTCTCATTACACCCAATCTACTTACTTTAACAATTGATGTTAAAGTGATAGAAACTCACCAAACCCAAAATTAACCAACTTATGAAGAGGGATTAGTTGCTAATTATGAAGATGGTGATGATTAGAGAATGATATGAGAGGGATTAGCTTGAAACTTCCTTCTTAGATTAATGGAGACTCCTCCTAGGATTTAATTTGGCGGCATGAGGCCTTCATTTCTATTTTTAGTATGGATTAAGGTAGGTTTAGGGTGTATTTATAGATTAAGAGAGTGTTTTAGGCCCTTAGATTAACCCTAGATTAATTTAGGTCCGTTAGATTTAGGAAATCTCTAGAACCAAGCCCAGCCCTAGCCAGAAAACCAGATCTGGTGCACCCAAACTTTCTGGCTCGAGACGCCGTGTCGACAGGCAAGTCGACAGGCAAGTCGACACCCCTGTCGACAGGCCTGTCGACAGCCCTGTCGACATGCTTAGGGCGGGAATCTTCCCGCCTGGCCCCGCTGGTTCTAAATTTAAATTTAAATTCCTAAATCTGTTTTTAGCTCTAATTTTTCTGCAAACTTCTTTGGGCCATAACCAGGCCATACGGACTCCGATTCTCGAAAACTCGGACTCTATTTCGCGTATTTTTCCGAGACGAACGCAATAACGCAGCCCGTTACCCCCAATTCCCACGTCTGAGATTATTTATCCTGTAATTAGTGAATTTTAGTATTAACTAAAATTCGGGGTGTTACACGAGATCTCTACGGTAGCCTCGTTCGGAGTTGCCTTTCTACATCCCGGCTCTTCGTCCTCTCTTGGGTCGATGTCCTCGACTTCACATATGGATGGTCCTTACCGGGATGTTCTCTGTAGTTGCTATTCTTGTTTCCCCTCCGTGGGAGGGGGGATTCTTCAGACTCATTGCTACTCTTACTTTGTAGCTCTTTCCATTCTACCAAGTAGCAGGCTCCTCTTGTTGCCTGATCTCCCATACTGTCCCAATTCCACTATCAGTCGGGAATTTCAAAAGCAAACACCAGGGGGCAATACGTTCCCTGGATACAGCTAAGACTGGTCGTCCCCGAAATGCATTATACTGGGAGTCGATATTCATCACAACAAATGGAAGAATCCTAACTCTTCGGCGATCTCCATCTCCCAACTCTATAGGTAGCTTAACCTGACCAACTGGTTTGGTAAATGCTTTATTGAAACCTCTATCTGGCCAGTACAACGCTCTAAGTCCTTTAGTTCCAATTTCATTTGGTCATAGGCATGTTTAAACAACATGTTCAGCGAGCTTCTGTTGGCGACCCGAACCTTTCGCACCGTAGCTGGTTCGATAATGGCTGTTATCACCAGTGGGCCAACGGTTTGGGCTTCTATGCCGATCGACACCCGATCATGGAAGATGATATCATTGAACATCGTTTTTCTTTTCATAACAGGATTTGAAGCTTCGGGGGGACTTGTTTCCGCAACGTCTAGGTGTTTCGTGGAATTCACATAAAGGTCCATGGATTGGATGTTGTAAACTATAGGATATGGTCCTACGATAATAGCATTAATCATAATCCCTTTACCTTTTTACTGGGTGGTGGCTCGAGGCATGGCCTGGCTTTGTTTGGGTGTTGTAGTCCCTTGCCCCTTGTCTCTTGAGGCTGTTTTATATTCATCGAGTGTTCCTCTCGAATTATCTTCTCAATGATGTCCCGAAGATGTTGACATTCATTGATCGTATGTTTGAAAATTTCATGAAATAAGCAATATTTCCCAGTCACCTGCTCCTTCTAGGTAGCTTCACGTGGGGGCAGCTTCTTATACTGGACCATGATACAAGTATCAAGATAGATATTCTCCAGCATGCCGAGGCTGTATAAGTTTCGATAACCTGGAATCGGGGTCGTTTTCTAGCGTTTCCCCTTTGTCCAGGGTTCTCCCTTGCTTCCTTCAATCCTTCGTCATTTCTTTTACCACGGTTCCCAACGTTCACTTCTAATTTTCCTGAGTTATCCTCAGACTGTTTGACCGTGACATTGTTTTGGATCGGTGTGGTAGATACATCTTTCGGCCTATCCTTTTCTAACTGTGCATCTTCCTGCCTCAGCCGGATGTTAGCCTTTTCATAGAATGTTTCAATCATTATGGGTTGCTTCCCGATCAAATACTTTCCGAGCTCTGTTCGCTTATCGATGCCATCGACCATGGCTATCAAGATGGTTTCATGGTTAGGGTTGCTTACTTCGGTGGCAGCCCGATTAAATCGATCGAGATAGTTTCTAAAGGACTCGCCCCTCCCCTCTTTGACTGCTGAAAGAGCCATGACATTTTTTGATTTAATGGCATGGAGGCGGAATTGATTCAAGAATTTCTCACTCAAGTCTTTTAACCTCAGGACCAACCTCGCAAGTAGGCACACGAACCACATGAGTGCCACTCTCCTCAAAAAATTGGAAAGGCTTTGCATTTGATATGGTCGGGAGAAACCGCCTCCTCTATATGCCATAAGTACCTCATTATATTTGTTGCAGACCGGTGGTACCATCATACTAATTTGTTTGGTGCATGTTGAATCTCCTGGAGAATTCTATTCGTAAGATGTTATCGGTGAATGGTGTATGGCTTTGACCGACTCCCCAGTCCTCTTTCTTCTGTCCTCTGCAGTCATTCATAATCTACCATACTATGGCGGTCAGATTCGAAGGAATGACTACGTCTTGATCGGTTTCCTCAACCGAATGACCTCTCCTTGCTCTCTCTACGGGTACCATTGTCGGACTTGCCATCCCGGGAATCCTTCTTCCTCCCCGGGCATCTCGGTCAATCACAAGATTCCAGGGGGATGAACAGGGGCCCGACCTGTCTTGACAGCATTCTAGTGAGCAAGAGGAGAGGCTTCTCGGTTTTGCGGGACCGCAAGGCCTACAACCTCTACCTCGACCTGGTCGGCTGTGTCTAAACCCTTCCCCTAACTGGTCTGGCCGTCCCTCGAGACGCAACTGGCGAATAGTATCGGATCTTTCTAAAGGACGTCGAGGCTAATGCGGATCCCTGCTTCCCCCGGATGATGACAAACTCCCCGAGATGTGGTTTAGCTGAGGAGGAGGGAGTTAATGGTGCCTGACCTCCCGAGCCTATTGATTCCGGAACTCCTCCCATTGCCTTGACTTGCGATTCATATCTTCTCGCATTATAGCATTCTCCCGAGCATTATCTTTTAAAGCATTGGTATTTTCCCGGAGTTGATTTAACACAACCATGAACTCATCTCGGGTGGCGAAGGCTGAGAATAGAACCAAATCTGTCGCGGGGGGTAATGCAGGTTGATCCTGAGTAGTTTCAGGTGCAGAAGATCCGCCGGTTGCGTCCGCAGATGTTCCAACCTACGGTGTTTCTCGGTATTGCGATTTATTTTTGTAGCTATAACTCAACAATGTAAGGATAAAGGTAGGGTTTTCTTCTCGGATTTGGTGATCCGAAAGTAGAGAAAAAATCTGTCTTAGGCTAAGAATATCAATTCTCAATGAAAGCACCAAAGTGTTGACACCAAAAATTGGCAAACACCCAAAGAAAGGATTATGTAGAGAACAAATGAAGATAAATGGTTGTAAATCTGAAAATAGAGGAATTCACACACAAATTTATAGTGGTTCGGTGTTAATGAGCCTACATCCACTTTATAATCCCTTATATATTCTTTAAACTATTATACGAAATAGTTGCAACAACAATACAACAAGAGAATAACAAAGATTTGAAGGCTAGAGTATTCAGACTTCCAAAAGACCCTTCTTCTGAGTCCATAAGGGATATCTATAGATGATACAGTGCCTGAGCTGGCTTGGACACGCGTTGTATGATCCAAAATAGTAGTGAGACCCGAGGAAGCATTCTCCTCCAATGGAATCGGTACATTTTGAATTTCTGGTGATAGGTGACCATTGATCCGGTCTATTCGGATGGCTTGGAACAAGTAAAGCTGAGTATGAGCTATTCTTCAGGTTGGCATTAAGTTCATAGCCAGGTGTGACCTGGATTGACCAGTTCGTTCACAACGGCTTCGACTAAACTGCTTCTGGCTTAAGTGATAAGCCTAAGTGATGGGCCTCATCATTGGACCTATTTCTTGACTTTGGCTGTCTACTCGAGTATCTTGGCCATGGGCCTATGGCATTGTCGAGCCTTGATGGGCTAGACAAAAGCCCCATCAATATGTGGGCTAAATTCAAGACCAACTTTGGAAAAAAAATTCTATGCAATATTGAGATGACAATCCAATTAGAGAACTTTATCCACCTCAAACAAGGAAATCTAAGTCTATAGGAACATTTTGCTAAATTCACCGAGTTATGTAAATTCGATTGCAGTTTGGTGGATATACCACTGAATAAGGCTTTCAGGTCTTTTAAGGGGTTGAACTCCCCTATTAAAATACAATTTGATGGCCAAGTAACTTCGAAGAAACCTTCGAGACATTAGTGGAGACGACCATCTTATACACAGCTGAAGGATCTGAAGGGAATAAGAATGGTCAGAAGGGAGAAGGTAGTTCTAGCTCTAATAAGAATAAGAAGAAAGAATGAAGAAAGAACAAGAAGAAAGGGGGAAAGTTTAAGAAAGAATCTAATACTTGTACAAGGTGCAATCGTAAGAGCCATGAGGCCAAGGACTGCATGATTGCTTTAGCAAAGAAAGACTTTAAAGGAAAGTGCTTCAGAACAGTCTAGAATTATGCAGGACTGTTAAGGGAATTCCATAAGCCTAGAGTGGTTCCAAAACAATCATAATTAAGCATTGGAAGCAGCACCAATACAAAGCCGACTCCCGAAAGATAAAGGTCAACCCACATTCGAAGTTATAAATTCTATTTTAGGAATTTCCGTATATACCTTGTTTGACTCAGGAGTGACCCATTCTTTTATTTCTAAGAGGCTAGTTGATTGGTTGAACCTTTCCTTATCCATCACTAGTAACCCGATAGAGGTGGTCAACCTTATCAGAGGAACAAAGTATCTTGAATTGATATGTAAAGACCTAGTATTGAATATCGACGATGTCAAGTTCCTCTACGAAGCGTATCCGTTGGATTTTATGGGGTATGACCTTATACTAGGTATGAATTGGATATCATTTTATAGAGCCATCCTAGATTGCGACAAGAGAATTGTCCTGCTTAGGAGCCGAGGAGGACTTAGTCTGAGAATCCCTTGTAATATTAGAAACAAGGATGATGCCCTATTGTGTACCTTGTCTCCTAGTTCGAAAGGACCATCTTTGGTCCCTATAGTGCGTGAGTTCTTGGATGTTTTAGGAAGTAATGGGACTTCCACCCCCACGAGGACATCACTTTTTGTATTGACCTAGAGAAGGATGTCAGACCAGTAGCTTTACCCTAACGTCATATGGTGCCGAAAGAAAATAGGGAGTTAGATAAATAGATTTCAGAATTATTATGGGAAGGCTTCAGGAAGAAGTACATCTGAATGGGGTGCACCTGTTGTGTTTGCCACTAAAGCAAATTGGTCCCTAAGACTTTGCATAGATTGTTGGAAGCTAAATAAGCTAACCAAGAAGAATAGGTACATGTTACCCAGAATTGACAATCTGTTCAACCACTTGGAAGAAGCCCGAGTATTTTCCCAATTATATATTGTAACTGGATTTCACCAATTGAGGATTTCAGAAGATAATAAGGATAAAACCACATTTAGGATGCCATATGGATTGTTCTAATGGGAAGTTATGCCCTTTGGACTAATGAATGCATCTGCCTTCTTTGTTGACCTCATGAATATAGTGTTTAGGGACATTCTGAATAAGATCGTGGCGGTTTTCGTAGAAGATATTCTTATATTTTCTAAAGACCATAAAGAGCATGAAAGTCACTTAAGACATGTCCTATGAATACTGAGAGAGAACCGGTTGAAAGCCAATGTTTTGAAGTGTCATTTCTGAAGAGAAGAAGTTAGATTTTTACGTCATATTGTGTCAAGTAAAGGTTTGGAAGTAGACCCTGTGAAGATCGAAGCAATTAAGGATTGGAGAATACCTCGAAATCCTACAGAGGTAAGAAGCTTCCATGGACAAGAAGGATATTACCGAAAGTTTATTAAGAACTTCGTAAAGATTATTACCCTTTTAACTCAACTAATGAAGAAGAACTTGTTGTTTTCTTAAAGTAGTAAGTGTTATGTGGATTTTAAGAAACTAAAGGAAGCATTGACTAGTATGCTAGTTCTTATTATACCAGATGGCTCAAGGATGTTCACGGTTTATCCTTATGCCTGCGAAACTAGTTTTGGAGAGGTTCTCATGCAAGAAGGAAGGGTTGTTGCTTATGCTAGTAGACAACTTAAGGACCTAGAGAAAAGGTATACAAATCATGCTCTAGAGCTAGTAGCAGTAGTGTTCGCGTTGAAAATTTGAAAGCACCATCGTTTAGGAGAGAAGTTCGATCTTTTCACTGACCATAAATCCCTAATGTATTTATTCTCTCAACGTGACCTGAATTAAAGACAACAACGATGGATGGAGTACACTGCCCCTTTTGATTTCATGATCCAGTACACCCCAAGAAAAGGGAACGTCGTACCGGATGCACTGAGTTGAAGGCACGCATCTTTGAATGCAATTTTGAATGGAAAACGTTGGAGTTTCTCTCTAACTTTTAATTTGCAACCCAATATCTTCTAGTAGTTTTTTTAGAGTTATGCTAGTCAGAACCTCTCTGAGAGAAAGGATTCAGGGTATGCAAAATCTTGACGAAGGGATAAGAAACACTAAGAATGACAGTGACTCTAAAAAGAGAAAACTGTATCACAGCATCTTCTCCCTTTTTCTCTCTAATTCTCAATCAAAAGTTATTGGTCATTTAGATTTTGATCATAGAACAACTAAACCTCCGGATCTCTCTTCATTTCAACAACATGTAAGTGGAGTTCGTTCATCGATTCAGAGCAAATCTCGAAGTCCAGATCTAGGATCTAAAGCTGATTTTCTAAATCTAGTACCAAATGCCCAGGCAAGTTCCACTCTAATTAATTCTATTCAAACTAAAAAAGTGGGTTGAAGCAGTAACAGTGAATAACATGCATTAGAATGTCATACAACTTGATTACTACAAACCTTTCATTGGGGGTACTCTTAAAATAGCAGTCTTCAGCGATATTTTAGTGAATAAGGCAAGGAAAAAATGGAACAACTCGATTGTATTTTACGTGTATGGAAACAAACCCTATTATAATTTCTTGAAAGATTATATAGATAGGAATTGAAAACTGAAAGGAAATTATCAGCTATTTTGAGAGAGGATGGATTTTTCATTACTAAGTGTGAATCAGCTGAGGATAGTGAAAGAATTTTAGCTTCAAGACCTTGTTTTTATAGTAAAAGGTTAATTTTTATGAAAAATTGGATGCGTAGAATGAAGTTAACATTTCTTGATTCCATTCCAATTTGGATCAAATTACCTAACTTAGATCTTGATTTCTAGTCAGTCGAAGCTATCAGTAGGATAACTTCTATATGAGTCAACCTCTTCGTACGGATAAATTAACAGAGAATGCATGTTGAATCACTTCTGTTATCATTTCAGTTGAGATAAGTACAGACTTTACTTTCCCAGAAATAGTTCCAATTCAACATGAAAATGGGGTGATAGTTTAGCAAAGGGTGATTTATGAATGGGTTCACTGTGCATGTTCAACTTGTAAAGTATTTGGTCATTCTTCCGATATGTGTAAGTCAACTAAAGTTTGGGTTTCGAAGAATAACTCTAATACAAACAGTTGAATGAATTTAGATGGAAAGATGGATATTCAGGATAAACATATGAATGGCAATGTTAGAAATACCTCCTTGAATCAAAAAATTGATACCGCTGGTAATGGTGAATGTCCTTCTGCATTACACAGAAAGACTCATGAAATTGAATGTCTCCCTTCTATGGGAATGTATATTGATAAAAATACTGAGGTGGATGTCTCTGTTCATTCTAAAGAGTTACCTACTACAATGTTTTCATACAAGAATGTAATGAATAGAGTAATGTGCATGTTAAGGATTTTGATAGTTTTGGAAATAAATTTGTGGACGACAATCATTTAGTTAGATGGTGTGAAAATCAATTCACAGATTAAGCTGCTACTAATGATGCTTTAACAGAAGTGTCTGATAGCTCTTCAAGAAGATAAAAGTTAAGTAGAAAACAGGTAAATTCAAAGTAAAAGTAAATTTGGTGTATGATGAACCGTTGGTTGGAACAAATCCTGGGTGGGTTAAACTGATATCACAAATTCATATAAGGGGTATTCATAGTGGTGTCTTGTGTATAGGAATTTCCAAGAAGTAACCTGTTTGGATGTGTTGTTAGATCAACCTTGGCTTATACAGGTTTTCAGTTTTATGTTTGTATTGGCTTTGCTGGTGGGCTTATAATCTTGGTGGAGCTTTTTGACGATCTCCCTGGGTATTTTCTTGATGTGGGGTTTCAGTGCTATTTCTTTAGTTTAGCTTGGATTATTTTTGAGAAATCTAGTTATGTTCTGTTATCTCCTACGAATGGTTCAATTCTATAGCAGCTTGGCGTCTTTCTGTGTATGGTGGGCTTTCTTGATGGACTTAATGGGCTTCTGAAGTGCTACAGTGGTTTGGTCTTTGTTGTTGTAGTCTTTATGTGTTTTCTGTGTTTGTGTATTTGCGGTGTTTTGTAGTGTTATTCTGCTTTTGATTTGGCTTTAGTTTCTAGTTTGTAAAGTATTTGTTGTATTGTTGTTTTATTTCTTGCAAACTCAAATGTTCTATAACCCTACTATATTTAATTTAAGTACCCTTTGTGTTCAAAGAAGAAACTTGAAGGAGAAAGTTGTGAAGAAGGAGATCTTTCCTCATTCAGTTTGATATTCACTGGGCGGCGACAGAAGTTTTCTTAGAGATGGATGATTTTGCATCCGTAAAGATGAGTAATTAAGAAAGGAAATTTTAGAGGGGTGCCATAGGTCGAGGATGACCATACACCCTGGTGGAGATAAAATGCATAAGGATATGAAGAGAGATCTCCAATGGGAAGGGATGAAAAGAGAGATAGCTGAGTTTGTGGCCAAGTGTTTGACATTCCAAAAGGTAAAAGCAGAGAAAGGAAGGCCCAGAGGATTACTGTTACTTTTAGAAGTTTCCGTGTGGAAGTGGGAGCATATTTCCATGGATTTTTTGGATGGGCTTCTAAGGAACCAGAAGGGAAATGAGGCTATTTGGGTTATAGTGGATCATTTGACCAAGAGTGCTCGCTTTATACCAGTCAAGAAGAATAGGATTACGGCTTCGTTAGCCCGGTTGTATGTTAAAGAAATAGTCATATTTCATGGTATCCCATCTAGTATAGTGAGCAACTGAGATCCCTTATTCACAAGTGAGTTTTGGAGAAATTTACAAGAATTATTAGGGACAAGACTCAACTGAAGTACAACTTATCACCCACAAACTGATGGCTAGATGGAAAGAGTAAATTGGATCATAGAAGATTTGCTCGGAGCTTGCATTATCGAACTCGGAGGAGTAACGTGCAGCACCTACTGCTTGTGGAGGTTACATATAACAATAGTTTTCGAGCGGCGATTGGCATGGCCCCTTTTGAAGCGCTTTATGGTAGGCCATGTAATTCACCAACTTGTTGGTGGGAAACTACCGATAAGGTTTTACTTAGACCAGACTTTGTCTGTGATAATACAGAGAATATTTCTTTGATTAGGAAGAGGATAAGGGCGGCCCAAGACCGTCAGGAATAATATGCTGATAAGAGGATGAGGGAACTTGAGTTCACAATAGGAAACTTGGTATTCATAAAGGTTTCCCCTCTTAAGAAGACTATTCGGTTTGGGAAGACTGGAAAGTTGGATCCCAGATTTATCGGTCCTTTTCGGATTGTCGAGAGAATATGACCTTTAGCTTATCGAGTGGATTTTCCTGAATTCCTATTGGGGATACATAACATTTCTCATGTACTTGACAAAGTGCCTTCATGATTCTGCTATTTAACTCAAGCTTGACGAAATTGGGACATAAGAAAACTCGAGTTAGAGTCTCGGGTGCCCCTAAGCCACTGCAAAGGTCGTATAACACTAAATCAAAAGACTCTGCAATTAGACCATTCGCCTTGTCCGAGTACAATGGAGGAATGAACCGGCAGAAAGTACTTAGGAGACCGCGGACAAAATGAGACAGACTCAACTAGAACTATTCTCGGGTAATATTTCTCTAAATTACGTTTATGGATGCATTGCGGCTCCTAGATTGGGTGTTAGGGAAATGGATGCAACATGGTTGCATAGCCCACTCATATAGAAATAAATGCATATTAGGATGTGTTGCACACACACTGCATCACTTATTTCGCAGACATGCTAGGATTATGCTAACTTTAGTAAGTATGCAGTTCATAATCATTGCGAGTCATGGATGAATTAAAAATAACACGGATGTTTAGAGCAAGTTGTGTTATTCATCCCATTAGATATATTTCAGAACGAAATCTATTTTAAGGGGGAAGAATGTAACACCTCGTAAAATATACATAAATAGACTTAAGATAGTCTAATTTAAAAATAAACAATAACAAGTAATAAAAATCAGCAATTAAATAACAATATATTAATGGGTTGTAAAATGGAATTTTACAAAATTAGGAATTTGGCCACGAAAATATCATAGTTGTGTTCGTGGTGAAATTCTGATCCATTCTCATATATAAATGTAAAACACGGAGTCCATATAAATGATTCACCTTTACAAATGTTGTACGTAAATATGTATACACAAAGGTTTGGAATCTGAATTGAAAGTATAAATATTTGGAATAAAAATAACTAACTAATGGTTGATTATAATATTCCATTAAATTCAAAAGTGTGTGTAGATATACATATAAGAGGGGACAAGAATATTTATTAAATGGAAAGGAATTAACAAAAATAAGTTATGTTTAATAAAAAAATTCCCAATAATCAAAGCAGGCCATTACCCGTATTTGGAGGCTAGGGGGTCGACTGCCTCCTAGAGGGGTGTTGGCCGCCTTCCTTGGGAGGGTGTCGACCGCCTAGTGCAGCCAGGGGCCAGTGAAGCTTGTTTGGATGGTGTTTTAGTTGGTTTTATGGGAAATGAACATTTTAGATATAATCTCTGTTGATCTAACGGATACTATTCATTTACATACTTATAAATACCACCTAACTCACCTCACAATTCTCTAAACCCTTTTATTGTCTGTGCTTCCATTCTACTGTTGATATTCCAAAAATTAGTTTGAAAATAGTTTCTTCTTCTATCCCTAATCTATTTCATTTATAATTTATTTTTATTTAGTATATATTCTAGAATTTCTATAATTTATATATGAGATTCAAATCTGTATGATTCTCTTATATAGATCTGCAGTAGAATCGAAGAACGGCAATTTCAACATTCAAATTAGTATTATCTCCTTTACCAAATCTTTGTGAGTGGAAATATTACTTGATTAGGCTAAATTCTACATTTTGTAGATTTCATATTGAATTGTATGCCTAAGGAGGTTTGGTTTTACGATAACGTCATAATGCAAAACCCCTAAATCTCCGATTTTTATATGTCGCAGATTTGTCAACTAATATTTTGTGTTTGTTAATTGTTTGGGTTATGTTTGAGGAATAGTTTGGTGATTTTACTTTTGTTTAGTTGTATTTACCTCTTTTTATCTAAAAAGTATTTGTGATGTGAAAAGATTAAGATTGGTTTGGTTTTATTATTTGAATAGGTTTAGATTTCCATTCTAAAATGGATAAGTAGAACGTATTCAGATCTGAAATAATCAAATGTTAATGTTTTTATGTGCAACATAGAAAAAGGGTAAATTTGATTTTAATAAAGGTTTATGTATATGTATATATATGTATATGTATATGTACATGTATATAAGTACTGATTTGACACCTTGTTTCTCTTTCATCACCTAAACTATTCCAACAAACTAGGATACAGATTTGAATAGTATGTTGTTATCTTACCATTTGCTACTTGTTATTGGTTATGCCATAAATTAAGTAGTTTAGTATAGGAATTTGACTTGTATACCTTTTATGTGAACAACATTGACAATTTACGCTTTTAAAACATTTCTTAATTCAAATGGATAGTAGTGTTTAGAATATGTATTTAATTATATATTTATATAGTGCAGTCAATGTAATCAAACATAATAAATGTGTAATAAATACTTTAGAATAAGGTTAGAAATTTTAAATGTCCCCATATGAATTGTTGCTTATGTATGCGTATAAATGGCTTATTTATATATATTAAATAATGACACACAAACACAAGATTAGTCGCATTTGTGGTAGAAATATGTTCGAAACCAACCATCGAATCCAGCAACCACAAGTGGGTTTGTCTAATGTGAGAGTTCTGGGTGTCATGGGCCATTTAACTTAGCGCACTATGACACGAGGTTATGCCCGCTTGTAGTAGAAACCCTCCCGGAACCGCCCGACATATCCAGCATCTACAAGTGAACAAATTAATGTGAGAGGTGTAGTGTGGGTGTGTGTGTGTGTATATATACACCCATTATGTGTGCAAATAGGTAGGCTTACTACCGCTTTGAGAAGATCTGTATTGGCTGACTTTCATTTTATCTAGTTTCGGTCTTAGATGGTTCGGACTAGGACCATTCCAAAGAATTATTCCTTGAATTTGGACCAAGGACATGGGACCCTCCCTTATTACATTTGAAGTGGTCTACGGGTTCTGCTTCTCTAGAAAGTGGTTTAGTCAAGGAAATAACAGAGTGGGGTATTTTATCAGAATGTCTACTTTCTCCAGGAGCTTTGTAAAGGCCAACCTAGAGATAGTGTAACGACCCGGTTTTCGCGATCCTGGTTATCGGCATGAACTCAATGTCGACTATCCAAGCATCAGAAATACCGAATAGTTAATAGAAGTTAGAGGGTGATAATAGATAAGATAGAAAATTAGAATAGAAGAAGAACAAGAACATACAGTACATCAGAGTAACACGAACCTCAGAGCGGAACGAATAAAATATAACATAGCTTTGAAATAAAACAGTATATGTATACAATTACGTTTATCAGAGTACAACACTTACAACACAGCGAAAATAAACAATTGCTATAAAATCCTGAAGCCTCCTGCTCCAAGCTCTCAATATCTGTAAAATCTCGACTACTTGACTGCCCGTACAAAACTGGGCACCCAAGAGTTTAGGGAAAACAAAACAAAACAAACTCCGGGTCAGTCATGGGACTGGTATGAGTAAACAATTTAAAACAATTTGAGAAAATAAACGATATCTTATAAGACCACGCCATATAACACGGAACAGATTTTTCCCTTATGAGAGTCCAAAGCATTTGATTTACCATCAAAAATCCTTTTTCAAGAAATGATAATCTTTATATCAAAACTCTTTTTTTTATATTATAATAGTGTCTATCAACCACAATATAATGATCATCTAGGAGAACGCTTCCATCTCACGTTCCACATACATAATATATAA
The DNA here is from genome assembly GCA_030737875.1 of Allium sativum. NCBI lineage: Eukaryota > Viridiplantae > Streptophyta > Magnoliopsida > Asparagales > Amaryllidaceae > Allium > Allium sativum. Next base: position 189,912,520 of record CM060924.1, on the reverse strand, counting down.
TCAAAAACTACAGGCGCTTATTGGTTAATGAATTCCAACTGGCAAGGTATGATACCACCTTCCGACAGTGTATCTCTAGAGAGGAATACACCAGGTTCAACAAGAACATCTTGTAACCTAGGCTAAATATGACCGGTCACTCATTTTGCTTGAGTGTACCGAATGTATTATCACCAACGGTTGGGATCAACAACCGTTTCCCGAAAGGGACAACATCGAAATAGATTATGGAAGCAAATGGAATTTCTCTAGATCAGGTGACAATACACCCTAATTGGCAGCTAACCACTTAGCCATGCGACCTACCTGATTTTATACCATTTCCTGGTTGTGAGGCTAGAGGCCATAACGTACAGATCACACCTTTATTTACTTTGAATGTCACATCGTCATACCCACCAAATCACAAATTGATTTCCCCAAAAATACTATGGGTATACAGTTAAGAGAAACGAATTCCTCTGCCACCAAATGTAAATACGTTTGAAGAGATCATCTTATGCGATCTATTAAATATCTCTGTTAGACATTCATCCAAGGTCGTCCTGGGACTGGACAGACCGAAGGTACTATTCTGTAGATTCATCTTAGGCAATTTCTACCTAGGATTTACTGAACAGCCCTTGCATAACTCCGTCTTCAATTATCTTCATCATATTTGATTCGCAACGCTAATGCTATACGAAATTATTTTTCAGATAATATATCTGATCCCAATCTCTCTATATTGACAACGGAAATGGTTAAAATCTTTGATAGTCGGTGATTTAACTATCAAAGAAAAACATGTGTACAAACAACGGTCATATTTCCAAATGGAAATCTTACCGATCAATCATCATTTCATTTCCCAATTTCCCATTTATCGTTTCCATATATTCATAAGTTCCTTATTTTCTAAATTAGAAAGTATACGTTATTAACTTTAGAAAAACGTTTCCATTTATAATTGACACATCAATATCTTCCCACCTCTATCAGTCTGTCACTGTAAACTAGTAAGAGAACAACTTCCCAAGCATAAACCCCGAAGGCTGAAACAAACATCAGATCGATACCCAAAAAGCCATTCAACTCAACTAATTTCCAGTCAGTTTATAATCTCGTCATTCCATTTAAATTCCTAATTTAAACCCCAGTTTCCTTTATAATATTTTATTTGCAAAATATTTACTTTAATCTATTTTTCACATAGAATGTGAATAATATTTCTTTATATAATCGAAACAGTTTGATTTCGTATTTAAAACAACATCTTAAACCTAAATTCTATTTATATTTTTATTTGTAGAATTATTCATATAAATCTCATTTTTATTTCTAACACTTAAATCTCATTTATAATTCCCTTTATATAATTCTATTAATTCTATATAAATCCTTTTATATAATTCTATTTATTTTAAATAAATCCTTTTACATAATTCTATTTATTTCATATAAATCCTTTTATATAATTCTATTTCATATAAATCCTTTTATATAATTCTATTTATTTCATATATAAATATTTCATTTCCAATATTCGCTTTGAAAATTTCCTTTTTACGTTCTAGTATTTCATATGGTATTTAAAATACCAAATAACATGACCAGTGTCATCATAATCAATCACAGATTATATATCACGTCATATATCACAATATATGAAAAAAAACAGTATTATAATATTGAGTAATCCAGTTGGATCCCTCCAACCTGTTCCCTGCATCACAGATGTTAAACAATATAAATAACATCGATTTCATTTCAATATAAATATTCTGATAAACAGAATCAATATTTGATTAACGATTTATATATATATATATATATATATATATATATATATATATATATATATATATATATATAAACATGCTCGCCTACTTCAGTATACAAACCGCAATGAGCACTGGTACAGTCAAGCATCAATAGTTTTTATCACTCATAAACAAATCACTCCTCTATACCAACATTCGGAACTCGCGCCTCCCCCCAAAATATACATGCACAAGCTGCTAGACCATGTATTCAACCATTTGCCACAAACTTTAAACCTTCCCTCTCCATCGTGTACAGTGTCTCCGTCCTCACTCGCACTACACTTGCCACACTAACTTCATTTGGTTTAACTTGTAGGTCTCCCAAGAATTCCGTTCAGACCCTTCAAAACACGAGTTCCCAGTACACTGCCTTCCGCCATCTTCAGAACTCTAAACTCTCTTCTTCTTTTTTTGTTGCGTGGAGACACAGTAAGAAGAGGAAAGAAGTGAGACACAGTATGAGGAGGAAAGAAGTGGGAGACGAAAGATGAATGAATGGAAGAGGAGAGAAAAACGGGTCTTGTTGCGTTAATGAATCAACCCCCTTCTCTGTGACTCGTCTATGATATTTATAGGGTAGCAATACTTAACAGCAAAGTAAAAAGGATACCCCCTTGCCAGAAAATGCCTACATTTGCTTATGTACATAGTTCGTATTCCTTCATTGTTAAGTAATGGAAGGGAAGTTACCGCTATCAATAGGCTTGCAGTTTCTTTTCTCCACGTGATTTTGCTTTAGGGTAGCTGTAAGTAGCTAAAAAGAAAAAGGTAGGCTACTGATCTAAAATGTCATAGCAGCAACGGTTTACTTCGAGATGAAGTTGTAGAAAAAAAACTAGGCTTCAGTTACTATGGAATATAAGTAATATATATACATGAAGTTATAGACTAGTTTGATTGTTGACATAACACAAAAAAAGAATGATTTCCAATACACAACTACACACAAGTCTAAACCAAAAAATATGATCGGTTCATATTATTTACCAACATTTCATATATGAATTTCAACATCATCGGTACCTTGGAAATCAAACAGGAACGACCAATATCCTCTCCATTCATTGTGATTTTATCATCCATTTTGCTAATTAAAATTTTTGTTCTAATTTGTTATAACCGTTATTTCGTTATCACCATATATTAGCATATATATATATATATATATATATATATATATATATATATATATATATATATATATATATATATATATATGATTTGATCTACGTACGAACAGCTATAGACAAAAATAAAACTACGGTTATGTCAAGCAATGTGCCCCGATTAAAAATATAATAATATGGACAAGTTCATTTATTATGTGAAACCCCAAAATGTTGTTATAGGTTGTGAAATACTCCAAATAAAAAGTTGGTTATTTTCCAAATAAAAAATTACAGTAAAATTCTAGAAATTTAATTATACCTACGCCTTAAAGATCATGTCTAAATTTGAAGCCAAATATTTAATAAAAAATAAATATATCGTTATGGTTTATAAACGATTCCATAGCGACTATTTGAAAATTTGATTTGACCATAAATCAAAATCTACACAACGAAATCCCGATTTTTCTTTTCCATTAGAAAAATATACTTCACCAACTTCGAACGTTTCTTGTTTCACAGAAATCCGGCTTAAAACGGATTGTTATATTCGTTTAAAGTTCGAATCGCCCAATTACGAATTGTCGCGCCATTTCGAGCTCGATTATAATTATAATATAATTATACATTCAATTATAGTTTATACAATATATTCGATAATATAATTCAACTCTAAACTAAATTATATATTATAAATGATCCAATTCACACAATACTGGGAATTCCACTATTTCTGACTATTTCAGAAATTAAATATATTATTCTATTATTTATATTAATTAAATATTCAATAATATTTAATTCTTGTCATTTTAACTTACCAAACAATTATTTAAATAATTAAATAAGTTATTTATTATCCGTTGAAATACGGGTCATTACAGATAGGCTTGGTATAGTGGGACGTAGCGTGCAATTTAATTAACCAACTGTCTAAGGGAAGTATTAAGAAACATAGGTCTACTACCATAATACCAGTTAAGTAGCAATATGAGGCGTCCGCCGGAGGGGTCTTAAATGGCAATATGCGGCCCCACCTTAAACCGATATTAAGCGGCGAGGTATTACTTCTCATTTTACTTGTTAGAATATTTATCTATAAGAACATTAACATGCCTGGATGGGGTCTTAAGTGGCTAGGGTACACCTTAGGGTCATAAGAGGTCATAAGAATCCACCCTTAAAGAAATATACTGGAATGGGCCTTAAGAGACCGAGAGTCAACCTCTTTGGATCTTAAGTGATCGTTGATCCACCCTAGATGTGTCGATGAAGGTCCTTAGCGATTGACTTAGGTATCCCCTCATTAATTAAAGTATTCCTTACTATGTGTGTGCCTGTGTGTTTCACAGATATACTTTGACATATATCACCTGCAAGTATAGAGTATAGTCTATAAACATATATTATTTTCAGTCATCGAAACTTTATGTTCTGAACCCCTCCTTAACATATCCAACAGGTTAGTAGGTGGGGTGGCGACTTGATGGACGAGAGGATGACGGAGCCTGAAGAAGGCAACAATACTATTATACTGCTATTAGCTATTATTACGCTTTTATCATTGGGAACTATGGAAAATGAATAATAATGATGTAGCATTATAAACAAATATGTCTGACATTTTGTATTTGGATCAGTGGCTTTTGAATAAACGGTACATCTTACTTCATTATTAAACTTACTCGTTCCGCTGTGTGAGATTCCACCTTGTTATATTATTCCTCATTCTGTGCAAATGTATTTCCTTATAGGAGTCGACGACCCATTTAGAGTAGCTCTAAATTTCGAAGGGCCTTTACTTGGTCGGAACTTCGACTTACTCGAGGTGGGTTACTACGAAAACATAACCAAAAATTGACCATGGAAGACATCTTTATCGATATTTGCCTCATTCTCGTCCTGACCCAATACAACGATAGCCATGCCTATCCCAATTCTTCTTCCTCCTCACTCAAACTCAACCTCCTTCCTCAAACTCAACTACACGTCCAACTTCCAAATCTCTGAAGCTCCTTCTCTGACCCTCGGCATATGCAACGACCCGTATGCCTCTCCTAAAGTGAGCATCAACTCTAATTCCTCCTTCAAACGCGAGTATAAGGATATGAAGGATTATCGCCTATCACTGTACATGACCAGTGACGATGATGAAGCTACTGCCGCTAAGAAGAAGTTATATCTCAATAAAGAACAGTCGACTTCACTTGAAGAGATATTCAAGTAGCATACCCATGTCAATCCTATTAGTATTCTATTTTAATCCTTTTTGTTTCTTTACCTTTTATGTTTTTTAGATTAAGAACATCATCTTAAATAATATTAGATGATATATGTATATATAGAAACAAAAGAAAGCACTTTCTAAGCAGCTGAATCTTTGGCCACACCAAGTCGAGGTAAGGCACCAGAAAAAAGAGCGAGGTACCATTGGTTTAATTCATATACAAATCTCACAACTATGCATAGAAGACAAATGGCTAAAATTATAGCTATATGCATGTAGAACAAAACGGAAGCAAACAGAGATGGACTGCAAAGTGCTAAAAAGTTGCTACAAAAAGACGGTGGAGGAGAATTAGAGGTTGAAAAGAGAGATAGAAGATCTAAAGTTGATCAAAGGTGTGACGTCGTCTTCGCCATTGACAATGTACAAGCGTTGTCGTTGCATTCGATAGTGTTATGTCAAGGGGAATATTAGACGTGCACGTGTAGTGAAATGTTGTTAGCAATGTATTCATGCGGGTTCACTGGATAAGATACATAACACCCCGTAAAAACATACCTAAATACATTAATAATAACAATTAATGAAAATAAGAAATTAAATAATAAAATGTAAATAGGCTGAAAAATGAAATTTTGTAGTATCAAGAATTTAGAAACAAAAATATATGTAGATTCATGGCGAAATTCTAGTACATTTTCATATATGATATGTTTAAAATGGTGTTAGTATGAAGAAATTAAATAAAAAGAAATCAGATTGTAAACGTGTACACATATGTGATTAAATAAGTAATATATATATATATAGGGATAAAATAATCTGGTAGATTTCAATTTCAAATGAAGAGATAAAGATAATGGGACAAGAATAATGCTTATAAGGTAAGAAATGAACAAAATTGAATAATGTTATATATAATAAAACTTTCCAGCCCTCCTAAGCGTTCATTGGGAAAATCAGGGACCAGGAGTTCGAACTTCCCCAGGAAGGGGAGTTAATCGCAGGTCGACCGTCCTTCAATGGGGGAGGTCGACCGCCTGGCATACGAAGTGCCCAATAAGTCTAGTTTGGGTTGAGATTTAGGGTTAATTTGTAAGAATTAACAACCAGGATTAAATCTTAATAATCCTACGGTTCTTATTTACACAAACACCTATAAATAACCCTCTAGACTCCATACCTAAATCTAGCCACTCTCTCTATCCTTGCCTCCATTCTAGCATTGATTTCATAGGAATTCAAAATAGGTTTTCTTCTTCTCTCAAAATTCAATTCTTCTTTTTCTAATCTCTTTTCTTATAGGATTTGGATTAGAATATAGATATGGAATCACAGAGGCTATATATATATATATATATGTTAGATCCAAAATTGGCTCCAGCACCCAAGTTGTTCAATTATGCAGAGATTAATATCAGAAAAAATTCAAGAAAAGTAGGAAAGACACGAGATTTATAGTGGTTCGGCGTTAACGAGCCTACGTCCACTTTATATCTACGATTATACTTAAAACTCGATTACAATCAATGATTTATCTTTTAACCTTACTTTTACAATGTGGTTCACTCAATAAATTTGAGACAACTCTGAACAGGAATAATAGAGATATGATAATTGGTGGAATCAGAGCTCAGAATTGCCAAAAAAGATCCTGAAAAAGCCAAGTCTGGGGCTATTTATAGCTGATATTTGCAGACGGATCGTGGTCACACGTAGCACAAATCCCGAGGATCTCGGATTGGTTCGTGGCTTAATGAAGAAATAGTCTAAAATAGCCGTTATGGACAGATGTCGTGAGATTCTTCATTCTCGGATCGTGGTAGACTTGGTCTCGACCTTTATCTTGGTTTTTAGGACCGGACCGTGAAGGGGAAAAGGAGATGGATCAGATCGTTCTGCTGTGAACCGATCGGGTCGTGATCTTCATCTTAGCTTCTGGGGTAGGATCGGATCGAGAGGACATGGACGGGTCGGATCGTTCTGATGTGAACGGATCGGGTCGTGGTCATGGAGGGCGATCGCGAATCGTGGAGGATGCAACTTCATGATTAAGGCTTCGTATTAGACTTGCGTTTGAATCTCAGTGGCTTGGTCCAAAAGCTAGCCAACATTTTGCCCCCTTGAAGTATGTTTTATCGAGGATGGAACATGCTTCGAAATTACGGACCTATCTTTTCATGAAGTGACATGAATTAAAAGTCATGTTTGTTTGAAACGTCATACTGCTTCAGGAAGTCGCATTCTTTAACGGGTATAAATGCTGGACTAAATCATCTACCTTTATTCATCGCTCAAATTCCACCTCTTAAATTTCAGAGTAGAGCGTGGTCAACTCACCAGGTAATCTTGGAATTTCATGAGTGTTTTCATATCTCTCCCCCTTCTCTTTCTTCTTCCTTTTTTTTGTGTGTGCCCGGGTCGTCGTGATATAGGGCGATCGGGGTGGATACAATGGGCCCATGGTCAAACGGGTCGCCTTCAATACTATGATGGGCCTTGTTGAGCCTTCGTGGTCCAAGGATCTTCACGGTCCGAATAAGACAAATTTGGGGATACAAACGATCATTAAATCGTCTACATAAGCTGGCCTCCTCTCCTACTCTTCTCCTTACTTCTTCCTTTTGCATCCTCCACCCCCTTTTCATCCGAAACCCTAATTTGACTTTCACCAAAAAATCAAGAATTTCCTACGATTAAAAGGTAATAGCATGAGGCACCTTTCCTATTTTGTTTGATTTCTCTTTCGCTCCTCTTTGTTCCCTTTGAATTTTCATCAATATGGCAAGGGGGATAATGATGGCGCTGGGTTTAACGATGGTGGTAGATGGGTTTGATTTCATGGATTCATGAATGGAGAGGAGAAACAAAAAAGGAAAAAAGGCAGACCTGGTCGGATCGTAGATGGGGTTAAGGCTAGGGTCATGGCAACAGAAGCACCGGAGAGGAAACTGGGGGGTGTTCTAGACAGCGGATCGGGTCGCGATACTGGAATGGGATCGTGGGAGTATTTCATGATCTGCTCGTGTACCCCGAACTGAAATGTTTCACAATCCAAAGCTCATCTATTGGCGAGACTAGTGGGCGACCCATTCTTCACGATCCAACTTAAATTCCACGATCCAAGTGAATCGCGACCCGAACCCCAGATTTTTACGAACCAACTCTTTTGACGATACCTTGTACATATTAACCAAAGAACATAGTGCAATTTTATATCAATGGACAGTTAGGTTAGAGCCTTCGAGATGAAATTTCTGGATCAAACAACAGCATGACTTTACAGCATATAAGAGCTATTATCTGCTTATCTGATTGACTTCATTCTTTTCTTTAATGTATGCACAGGCACACACTTGCACTTACACACACAGGGAACAGGTAACTTGTGTTTTAATTTTTACTTGCCAACATAGCTATGTCAGATAAACAAGTGACTGAGACATCAAATGGGTATACCGAATCAGAGACATTAATACATCATAACCCTGATGTGCTTCCCTCAGATTCAAATGAGGAAAAATCCGATCCTGATTACGAGACAGGCACCGATATAGAGTCAACAGCTTCTGAGAGCACGTCCTTTGAAGATGAGGATGATCGAGCTCCTGATGAAATACCAGGAGTTAAGGAAATAGAGAAGTTCACCGATTCTTTACCCTCTAAGTTAGACGATATTAAACTTAAGAAGATATGTTTAAGACACGGAATTCCCTGAGACGATGTGAAAGCTCCAGAAAGTGAAGATAGACCTCATTCTGCCCCCAAAGGGGTACATGACTGTTAGTCGACTCATGTGCTGGTAGGGGCTATTCCTCCTTTTCCTCCACTTGTTGTTGATCTCTTGAGACAGTTACACATTGCCCCCATGCAACTCCACCCGAATTCCTATGCGACTTTGTATACTCTGTACGTTGCTTATATGGAGATTCTGCAGACCAAAATTACCCTTAAAGATCTGAAATTCTATTACCACTTCAAACATCATTCCGCAGGGGCTCCCAATTTCTCTTTCTTCAAATCGGTCGCCGATAGAAAAGTTGTGACAGATGGTTATATGACATAGGGGATGTCAAATCTGACTGGTTCTATATAAAACATCAAGCCGGATGCGCGAGGAAGTGGCTACAAGCAAGTATGTTTTCAACTTTTTCGCGTTTAATTTGAATGCATAATTTCAGTGCTAACGAATAATTTTTTTCCACACAGATCACAACTTTGAGAGAACGGAAGGATCGATATACGAAGACCGAATGTCCCGCCTCCTCAAGAGTAACTTGGATTTCTTAAGGATTAAGAAATGTATCACCGACGAGAACCTTCACAAACACCGTCTTTTAGATATAAGATTCGGACTTGGAGCAGGCGGCAAGCTTTACAAGTACATACCTCTGACTGAAGGAGAAGAAACTTCTCAAGCTGTTAAGACAACTACCCTTCGCAAGAGTCCTTCGCCAATGATTAATCAGGATGACGAGTATTTAAATGTATACAAAGGAGATGAGGGACGAGCCGATGAATCAAAGGAGGTCCCGACCTCTGAGGGGCAGTCTCCCTTAAGAACTTCATCGCCAGTTGAGTCTGTCACTCAAGATGAATTAAAGGAGGAACAGATACTCGGGGAATTAAATAAGATTTTTTACCAGATGATATTTATACTCAAGAAGATTTCGGAGGGGAACCAATTTTTCCCATCTCTAAAGAGACGAGTTCCCCAGTTGGAGAAAAAAAGTCATCCGAGCGAGCCTAACTCCGGGCCCTAGTCCGTTAAAAAAGGGGATTTCACGGGATGCACAAATCACATGCACCATTTACCATAACACTCTTTTGCTACTGTGGTTCATAGTTTTAACATGCACTTATTTCCTTTGCAGGGAAAATGTCTCACAAACGGTCTTATTCTTATCGTTCCCTTCGCAAGGGCACACCAAGCCTCCTTCCAGTTCCCGAGCATACTCGTAGTGATAGTCGGGGAAGGGATAGTCGTCGGCCCCGGAATCCTCATCAATCTTATTATACACGACCTAGATCTCCATTGAAGCAAGGTTATGGAAAGTCACATAGTCATACATTGCCACCAGCTGGGGGTAAGCAACTTCCTAGAGATTTAACTCCTCCGAAAAGTACGCCTTCTCACGTCCAATCTTCCAAAAAACACCCCGAGCCAGAGGACAAGAACAAAGACGAGGGCAAGATCGTGGAAAAGGGGAAGACAACTCCTATTTCCTCTAGTGAGCCTGGCTTGGATACTGCTACTACAAAGGATGTTGCCCCCAATTCTGAGATTATGGCCAGGCTAGAGCGCTTGCGAAAGCAGTTCCCTGATATTTACTTTGAGAGGATGATGTTCGTCCCAGATCTTGAACCGGTCCCCGAGGATTGGGACACAGAGGTGATAAGGTACGTATGCCATGTGGCTAAATAATACGGGGTAATGAAGAAGCATGCTGCTACACTTTCTACTATCATCCTCCAGATGGAAACAGACGCAACCAGAGCCAGAGTAAAGATTGATAATGATGCTAGGGCTAGGAGCAAAATGGAAAAAGAACTAGCGGATGCACAGGCCCAACTGGCTTTAGCCCGGCGAGACGCAGGTAATTACAGGTCCGAGCTGGAGAGTGCCAGGGAGCATTTTCGCAACGAGCTTGACTTAAACAGCCAGGAACGGGTGACGTTGAGAAAGGAAGTGGAAGATCTCAGGGTAACTAATACCGAACTGAGGACAACACAAGAACGCATTGCTGCTGAGAAAGATGCCTGGGAGAAAGAGAGGGCGAGCTTAAAAGATGACCTCGCTCTTGCCAAAAAGGAAAAAGAGATTTTTAGTGATCAACTTGCCCAAGCTGAGGAGCGTGCAGCTCTCGCTGAAGGTAACGCCAATAATGCTCTTGAATCGGCAACTGCTGCTGCTGATAAGTTTGCTAAAAAAGAGAAAGAAATAGCTAGTTTTGAGGAACTTTTTTTCGACTTCTTTGGTCAAGTCATCAAGATCGAGACATATGTTGGATTTCGGACTATCATGTTACTTTGGCCAATGTATGGGATGCAATCGTCGAAGGTGAAAAGGGGCGGTTGAGGGTCAACGAGATTGACGAAAACCAGCTGATGCAGACCTTTCTTAGAGGTGAAGAACCTGAGGCTTTGGAGGAAGGTAGACGCCTAATCCATGAGGAGATGGAGAGGGAGAAGAGTAGGCTCAAGGTCAAGGATAAGGTTGGCGAAAGCTCGAGCTCGGTGGTGGAGTCCAAAACCTTTGAAGTTGAGGAATATAGCCGATGATCCGTTGATCCCCTTGGCTCCAACTCCTCCGATTATCGGGACCACCAGTACAAATCTGGGAGATTAGTCGGCTGAAGGTATATCCATATTCTCTCCACAGTTCATTAAAGCAATCGTAACTTGTCGTCGTCTCACGGGACAAACAACTAACATGGCCACATCTCCTCCTGATTCACTAACCCTTGCTTCTCATGGTGTAGGTACCAAAGTGGTCGAAAAAGGTGCAGAGGAGAAGGCAGTGGCAGAGAAAGTTGATGTCCCTCCGGGTTCTGGTATTGAAGTTTCCGAGATTCCAAAGCAAACCGAGGGCACAACAAGTGATAGAGTTACGGTAGCACCCATGGAATCTAGCACCGGTGCTCCTACAGACGCTGAGATTATCGCTGCTTTGCATGACACAGATGGCGGTCGTGGATACGAGGAAGAGGAGGTAGAAATCATAGACAAGGCCAAGGATGATGATAGTGAAACCTTGGCTGACTACAGGCTAGGAAGGAGAAGCAGTTGGTCCTTAGGAAGGGGGATGAGGATCATGTACTCATGCCCCCTTATTTCTGAAATCGACCCCAAGACCGGGTTGGTTATAAGATTCTCTTCCAAATCAATAACTTCACAACTCTCCTTCCAACCTTCCAGTCCTCCCCCGGAGCCTCTTATTGATAAGAGGAAGAAAAGTGACCGCTCTGGTACTGATAAAGAGGAGTTGGAGAAACAGAAGAAGGACAAGAAATCAAAGTCATCTCCCAAGCATAAATAGAATGCAGTTATTAGCTCATATTTTAGTTTTAGGATTTCCTTTGGCCAAAAGATGTAGTCGTGAGTGTAACACCCCGTATATTCTATAATAGTGAAATTCACAAATTAAAGTATAATTAATTTCAAATCAAAGAATTAAGGGAAACGGGATTCTCTTTAACAACCTGTATTTTCAATAACTTGTTATAACATAAATGGAGGCAGAATTAAACTGTAAAATCTGAATCAAGGGAAACGGGCTATGCCATTGCGTTCGTCTCGGAAAAATACGTGAAATAGAGTCCGAGTTTTCGAAAATCTGAGTCCGTATGACCAAGATATGGCCTCGCGAAGTTTCACGAAAAATCCCCAAATTAAAGTATACTTAATTAAGTGAAATGGGTTGCGCAGAGAAATATATATATCGATATATATATATATATAATTGAAAATTAAATAAATAAATATGCAAAAATGTTCAAAACAGCGAATTGGGAGAGGGGAATAACCGAACCGGCCGATTTTTGAGGTCGACCCGAGCCCGCTGGGTCGACTAGGGGTTAATCCAGGGTGTTTGGCTGTCAACCCGTGGGCCGATTCGCTCAAATGCAGATTTTGCATTTGGATGGTTCTCATGGTTCATCTTTAATCTAAAGACCCTAGATGGTTCCTACACTTGACTTCTTCCCCAAGACATGCTTTGATGGCTTGGATTGAATCTAGGTTTAATCCTATGGCCTAAAACACTTGCCTAATCTATAAATAAGACCCTAACCTATCCTAAATCCTCATTATTCATTCATGCAACTAAACTATGGCAAAACTGCTCCTCTCATGGCCTCCACTCAAAATCCTAGCCTCCACTTCATTTCTATGAGAGGTTTCATGATCATGAGAGTGTTAGAGAGTTTCTATGTTAGTATGAGAGCCTCTCAAGTTGATTTCAAGGCTAAAGCTTTGATCTTTGTTCATAAAGAGGGGGTTTTCATTGATTTGGAGGGTTCATCTTTGGGGTTTTGGGTAATGGCATGCATAGGCTTCATCACAAGTTTTAGCTTAATCGATTTAGGCCTTCATAGCAATGTAAGCCCTTCCCTACTCTTAGATATTAACTATGAAGTTAAATGTTCATGTTGCAAATTTGGGTTTGATCATTGGGTATGATTTGTGCTATCATGTCATGCAAGTTTATGAAGTCATCATCTTGATCTTATGAGCTAAAAGCTACAACCTTTATGTTGAAATGTTGCATTATGCAACATGAGAACCTTCATACCTTTTATGTCAACTTGCATATGAAGTCATAACCCTTATATGATGATATATGCGAGTTTCTAGTCATCATTCCATGTCATTTGTCACCATGATTCGCTTATGTTGCAAGTTTGGGTTTATGCATGTCTTTGTGAGGCTTAAGAATGTAACATGCAAGCTAATGAACACATTTGTGCCTCATTTGCCACCATGATTAACTTGTGGCTTAATATCCATTTTTGTCATGCCTTTGTCAAGTCTCTTCTTTTAGTCCATTACGTTGTTGCGAACGTATATGCTAGTTTAAAAAGCGTTGGGGTCACATTATGGGGAAACATAATGACATGAATATGACTTGGGTAAATGGGTATAAACATGACAACATGTAACGTTAAATATGACATGTGTTTATACTTGAAAACATGACTTGAAATATAACATGGAAGTTGACATGTAAGTATGCATAAAAACATAAGCTTGGGAATTTACCTATTAAGTTAGGTCTACCCATTGGGAATTTACCTATTAAGTTAGGTCTACCCAATTGCTTGAAAACTTGACTATGAACATGACACTAGACTAAACATGAAAGTGGCCAACTCGAGGTTGGGTTGAGTTTGCAATGTAAAACTACCCGGAACCGACCGGCCTAACTAGTAGTTGCAAACAATAGGACCCAATGTGAGAAGTTGGTCATGTTGTGCTTGAACCCGAGGTTAGACCAAGTTGTGGTGTAAAGCTACCCGGAACCGACCGGCTTAACTAGTAACCACAACAAAGTCTAATGTGAGAGGTTGGGGTGCATTAAGTAATTAATGCCACATGATAGAGTTAAGTTAATTTGATTAATGACTCTTAAACAAATATGACATGGGTAAATGGGTTAAGTAAATTGGTTAGGCTAATGATACTTAACAAAACATGACAAGGTTGGGTAGGTTAAGTGATTTGATTTGCCTAATGACGCTTAACCATTTTTATACGACTAGTGGACGGGGATTAAGTTAACCAACACTTAATCAATCCAACATGATAATTTGGCAAGGTTAAGTAAGTTTTCTTAATGACACTTAACCATACAAGATGATTAGGGGATGAGGTCAAGTAATTTACGCTTAACTAATCCGACACGGTAATTAGATGGGGTTAAGTAATCCACACTTAACTAATCTAAACACGGTAATTTGATGGGGTTAAGTTAAACACTTAACCAATTTAAACTCGGTAATTCAATGAGGTTAAGTAACCAATACTTAACCAACTTAACGTGATAATTTAATGGGGTTAAGCAACTTATACTTAACCAATTATACATGATGATTTGATGGGGTTAAGTAACTTACACTTAACCAATCTAATACGCGGACCTGATAAGGTTAAGTCACAAGACCTTTTTAGAATATACTTAACCATTGTAGTACGATTAGAGGATGGGGTTAAGCCAACCTATACTTAACCAATCCGACTCGATAATTTGATGGGATTAAGATAATCTATGCTTAATCGATCTAGCAAGATAATCCGATAGGATTAAGGTAAGCTAGTACTTGACCAATTTGACTTGATAGGGTTAAGTCATGAGCCTCTGGGTACACTTAACCAACTTGTGGGACTAAGTCTTGAACTTAAATACTTAGCCAATCTTTGACGTGATTCGTGGGCGGGTTAAGTCATGGACTTGAATGATAACACTTAACCCAATAGACAAACCCTAGCTAGAAGAACTAGGTAGAAAACCGTGGTTAATCAAGGATAACGGGAAAGGAAGCTAAGTGGTAAACCTTAGTTAAGGGTAACTAAGTAATAATTCTTAGCTAAGGACATAGGACTAATTCTCAAAACGATGAGTAACCTGATACGGTAGGTCATCGCTTAGTATACGAGGGGGAGCAAGTTATCTGACTTGGATAAAAGCTCCAGCGCACTGGGTGCCGAAGTGGAAGCTTCGGGGGACGTGAGGATATTCTTGGGATCCCTTTGTGGGCTGCCAGGTAATTATACTAGGCCCATGAGAGGTTAAGGTCTGCGTTAGAAGGACCAAGAGTATGCCTTGGTTGCTATGCGAGCAACCTAAAGACTGGGATGGATTAGCGTGGAGTCGACGATTCTTGTTTTTGCCCTGGATAGCGCATCGCCGACTACCTACCATCTTTAGTCAATCGTGTACGTGCGGAAAGGCAGGGAACCCCCAACAGACCATGTGCTTGCTATCGAGTCATGGGTGAGGTTGGCCCGTAGGAAAGTGGGCTATAGTGGGGCCGTGGAGTGGTTCTTACACATGATTTTTCTTGGATTGCCTTTCAGTAGTTGAGGGAGGGGTCACGTGGGACCATAGCCACGGGTACAAAAACAGACCTTGATATCTGCATCGGCAGACGATTTAAAGCTCCCGACCGAGTTCCGTATTTCTTGATTTTCCCTGGCACGGAACTCGGATGGCACATTGGGGAACATGTGCATCTAGACATGGAAAACGATTCACGATACATACGTGGGATCAAGGGCGCGGTTGACGGGTGGCGTAATCCCTAGTGGTCCTAGGTGGCCAAAACCCAAACCGAGACACGGAAACGTTCATTAGGTAGCATAATCCCTAGTGGTCCTAGGTGGCCAAAACCCAAACCGAGACATGGAAACGTTCATTAGGTAGCATAATCCCTAGCGGTCTTAGGTGGCATAAATCCTAAGTGGACGCGCGATAGTTCATGGTAAGGAAACACAACTAGATCAAGGGTTGCAGTCCAAAACAACTTCAAGGATAAACCGTTTACATGGGAAAGCCCGTACAGCCTACGGCAAAGAACTGAACTTATACATGGAAAGAAACATATGAGTTGAGTAACCTATATATGCGGCATATTAGGTTGACAGGGACCATTACACGACTTTTGAGTAAGGGTCATTCACGGATAAACGTAATACAGTTGGGATACTAGTACGGTAGGTGCAGAGCAGATATACAGGATAGATACCATGGGACGTTATACGTGATAGATATCTTGGGATATTATACTTGATAGGAACCTGACGATGTGATACCTTGTTTTGTCTTGACATCGTAATTTATCATGACATCTTAGTTTATCTGAGTTCAGTAGTTCATCCTGTTATTTTGATTTAGCTTATCTATCTTGTTATCATGCTTATGTTCATCTCAGTTTCTCATGTCATTTAACTTTACTAGTTTTTATACTAATAGTAGATAGGGCTTACTCAGTCTTTTTGACTGACCCGTTTTGTTTCGCCTCTTTTCTTCCGTTTCCCCCCCAGGTTACAGGGAGGAAACACTGCTGTTTAGTTTGGACTTCTTCTGCTTGAAGGTCATCATGGATGGCTTGGACTTTTCCTGGCTATGGCTACTTTACTGTTTTTATTTGGGGAATAATTTATGAAAAAGTCTTTATGCTTCTTTACTATTGCAAGACAGGTTTTGATGTACTCTGATGTAAAAGGCTTTAGACCTTATGTATTCATGTTTATGAAAGTTCGATTTTACTTCCGCTATTTTATATGTTCCGTCTTGTGATATTTCTGTGCATGTTTACCAATAATGCCCCTCTAAAGCTAGTGCATTCCTTTGCGAGTGACCCTAGCGGAGGCGGGGTGTTACATTCTCCATTGCGTTCGTCTCGGAAAAATACGCGAAATAGAGTCCGAGTTTTCGAAAATCGGAGTCCGTATGACCAAGATATGGCCTTCGGAAGTTTCAGAATTAGGTTTAAAATTCGAACAGACGAAAACAGCTAAGAAAAACTAATTCAAAATTCAAATCGGGCCCAATTGGCCAAGGCGGGAAAATTCCCGCCCAAAGCACCCAGGTCGACTTGGCAGTCGACCTGGGGCTAGCCAGGTCGACTGGGCAGTCGACCTGGGTAACCCGTGTCGACTGCCAAGTCGACACGGTGTCGACTGGGGTGTCGACCTGGCCTCTGAGCCAGGTCGAACCCAGCCCACCCTGGCTGGCCTAGTCTGTGTTTGGTCGATTTTCTGAGCCTTGCCTTGTCACTAGGGCTAGGTGTCAGCTCCTGGTTGGTCCCTCCTTTGAACGAATGACTATTATTAAACAAGGCTTCATCGACGGTCTAAATCAACTCACAAACTCTATAAAAATGACCTAAGACTAACCCTAATTCACACAAACTAAAATGGAGATGAGACCGTCATGCTGCTGAGGAGAGACTATGTAACACCCCACTCCCGCTATGGTCACTCACTAAGGGAATGCCATAGCATCGGTGGAGTATTTTAGTGAATATAGAACAGAAAAATTACAAGAAGACAGATATAAACAGTACTTGAAATTTGAAAAACATCATCTCATAACAGCGGAAGTAAAACATGTCTGGTTACATCATAAAACCACAATAAAAGTCAAGTACAATATCCATCAAAATAAAGAAGTACATAATCCCACTCTCATACAATAGCCAAAACAAAGAGAAGATAACAGAATAACTGGAGCTTTACATCTATCCAAGCTCCTCAAGACTGGAACAGCAATCCGATCAAGCTCCACTACTGCTAGGATCCACCACAGGACCTGAGGGTTGGGAAAAAGATAAAAAACAACGGGGTCAGACATAAGTCTGAGCGAGTCCTATAACTTTAACAATACAATCGCTAAAGTAACCAGAGAAGATATGAACTGATATACGGTAACATATAGGGATAAATGGGTACCCTAAGCAGTCAACTGAACTAAGATAAAGGATAAAGACGCATCTACCCTCCCTAAGGTAAATTACTAAACTGCACCACACCAGTCGTTTCTAACCTAAAGGTTGATCCCACCCAAGGACTTATAAAATTAACTAAATAGTACTTGCGTACCCCTAGGTGACCAAGTAGGCGCCACGGAGCCCTACAATCCACTAGGTGTACACACTACTTCCCCATTCGATCGGCTCCCTAACGTAGATACCCGTGCTGGCCCCACCGTGGGATGTATCATTCCCCAATGTGGCAACCTGATAAAACTAACGGTGCACGGCTTATATCTACTCGATGCAACAACGGCTTACCTACCAGCCCGGGCCCACTCACGCATATGAAGCCCGTTGGACTTGCGTTGCCACCGCTAACCCGTTTGCCTCTTACAGTCAAGCCCAGTATGCGTGTCCCGTCCTCGACATGGGTCGAGCCCACAAAGATACGTATGGGTTACTGGTTGAAATGGGCCTCCACAAGCTACCCACCTAAGCTTGTCCCTTTTTCTAGTATATCCCACTTAACCCTTTAATCATGTTTTAATTACATGTTTCATTTCAGTTAAGTATTCTAATCGTATTTTCTATTGCCACCCAAGGCAACCACTAGATTTTCTCATGCCACCCAAGGCACCCACTTAACCCCTCATGTCCCTCTACATGCTAATGTGGTTAAGTGTTTCTTAATTAATTAATTAAGAACGTAACCTTTGTAAAGACCTCTCACATTAGACTGTCTTTTATGACCGCTGGTTAAGCCGGTTGGGTCCGGGCAGCCTTATGTCATAACAGAGTCTAACCTCGTGTCTTTACATTAATTACGTATTTAGTTTGTGCCTAAGACCTCTCACATTGGGCTAACATTTGTAGCAACTGGTTAAGCCGGTTGGGTCCGGGCAGTTTTACGCTACAACTGAGTCCAACCTCGTGTCTTAGTCAATTAATTACACCTAATTAATCACCCTCATAATTTTATATTAATTATCCCTAATTAATCAAGTTTTCTTAACATGGGTAGACCTAACTTAATAGGTAAATTCCCATGGGGTAGACCTAACTCAATAGGTAAATTCCCAACACATAGTATGGGTACACCTAACCAAATAGGCAAATTCCCATACTATGTTTATTTATTTTGTGTTATGCATAATTATATTAATTTCACACAATCTTATTAACTTATGCATTTAATTACCCCATCGTTCCCACGTAATTTCGTTCATGATATAACACATATAAAAGGTGTCAACTTGCATATGAATGAACATGTTTCAAAGGTGCCATTTTGCATATTAACAAACACATAACGTGCATATGAACTTGCATAACATGTCACATAACTTGCATATAATAGGTCACATAACTTACATATTCATTTTGCATAACAAACTTGCATATTAGCTTATAGACTTGCATAGTGTGTCATCATGAACTTGCATATTAATAAACATGTAACTTGCATATTTACATACATGTAACTTGCACATAAATAAACATGTAACTTGCATATTTACATACATGTAACTTGCATATTAACCAACATGTAACTTGCATATTAACAAACATGTAACTTGCATATTTACATACATGTAACTTGCATACTAACAAACATGTAACTTGCATATTAACAAACATGTAACTTGCATAGCATATCACTATGAACTTGCATAACATGCATATGATTACATAGCCCACAACTTGCATATTTAGCATCATGCATAACATACATCATATTAAACTTGCATAAACTTACATATTCAACATGCATAAACATACATACTCAACATGCATAAACATAAGATTAATGCTAACATCACATCATATGATTTCAAAGCTCATTAACCCACATACAAAACCATAAATCTCATCACATCTCATCTAATTAGTTTACCAAAAGATCATCAAAGTGATAGAAACTCACAACTAGTAATTTTGCACACCAAATGAAGAAGATTAAGATGCTAAGAAGAGATTAGAGGTTGATTAGAGAGTGATTAGCATGCAACCCTCTTCATTGATTTGTGGAGGCCATGATCAAGTTGCATTTTGCCATAGTTTAATTACAAGGTTTAATTATGAATGAATTAGGGTAGGGTTGGGGTCTTATTTATAGGATTAGAAAGTGTTTTAGGCCCTTAGATTAACCCTAGATTAGATTAGGACCCTTAGATTTAGGAACCCTCTAGAACATAGCCCAAGACTCAGCCAAGACCAAACCTGGTGCACCCAGACCAGCAGGGCCGACACCCTGTGTCGACACCCCTGTCGACAGGGCTGTCGACACCCCTGTCGACACCCCTGTCGACATGGCTGTCGACACGGGGCTAGGCGGGAATTTTCCCCCCTTTCCTCTTTTGGCTCCAAACTTGTTTTTCAAATCTGCTTTTTAAATTTAAACTTCCTAAAACTTCTTTGGGCCATAACCGGGCCATACGGACTCCGATTCTCGAAAACTCGGACTCTATTTCGCGTATTTTTCCGAGACGAACGCAATGACGCAGCCCGTTTCCCCTGGTTCTTCCATCTGAGATTAATTATACTTTAATTACTAACTATTAGTGTTAATTGAAATTCGGGGTGTTACATTCTCCCCTACTTAAAGGATTTCGTCCTCGAAATCTCTAAGTTAAGAAGAACGTATCCTACCAACCAAACAACCATCTACTAAACCATCAACCACAAGCAACCATTATCCCTAGAAACTTCTAATGATGTATGAACATATGCGGAAAGTGTGTGTATATGTCCGTATACTAATGCAAAATCAGGTGGTCTACTGATTCAGTCGACCTCCTTAATGCAAACCATGATAGTGCCATGCATCCAATATGTATGCGAAACCCTATTGACACATACAAATTTCTACATGTGTGCACAACCATACACAAAAATGCATCATCCATATGATAACACATCCATGATACATCCATCAATCTAACTACCACATCCATTTATGCAATATGCAACATGAAGTGACTGAGCCGACCTAGTGTCTAATGTGTGTGTGTATGCATCCACGAGCAACCACTAGCAAACAATTGCATCCACATGCATCCATCAACCATAACATGTTTCAAACACATGTTTCAACCATAGGTTTTACCCTATCTAAAGGTCATAGGTACTAGCGAGAGGATATACTAAAGATAAGATAAGTACTAGACAAGCAATAAAGGAGAAGTTAAAAGACATACTCTCAAAAAGAAATGGATACAAAGAACGCATCTTTGCTTCCGTCTCCCAAGTAGCATTGCTTTCGTCATCTCCCCATTGCACTTTAACTAGCTGAACTTCTCTGTTCCTCAACTTCCTAGTTTCTGACCCAAGGATGCGAGTAGGAGCTCGTCGAATCGTCGCATCACGCTCTACCTCTACATCTCTAAGCAAGCTCGGCTCTACCACCTCTGCGGTCCCATGTAAGCACTTCCTCAGATGTGACACATGGAATACATCATGAACACCACTAAGTCTGTCGGGCAACTCCACCCTATATGCCATCCGTCCAATCCTTTCCTTAATAGGAAATGGTCCAACAAACCTTGGTGCTAACTTCCCAACGGACCCAAAGCGAACCACATTTCTTAATGGAGATACTTTGACAAAAACCATATCCCCAACCTCAAACTCAAGATCCGTCCTTCTCCGATCCGCATAAGATTTCTGTCTATCTTGTGCTGCCTTCATCCGTCTTCGAATCAAATCAATCTTCTCTGAAGTCTCTCTAACCATATCCGGCCCAAGCAAGATCTTATCCGTAGATTCCCACCAACATGTAGGAGATCGACAAGGCCTTCCATAAAGAGCTTCGAAAGGAGCCATACCAATACTGGACTGAAAGCTGTTATTATATGCGAACTCCACCAAAGGAAGATGTTCTTCCCATGTACCTCCAAAATCCAAGATACAAAGCCTCAAAAGATCTTCTAAGATACGGTTCACCCTCTCGGTCTGACCGTCCGTCTGAGGATGATATGCGGTGCTCAAACACAACTGAGTCCCTACCGCCTCTTGCAAACTTCTCCAAAACTCACTAGTGAAGATAGGATCTCGATCACTCACAATGCTGGATGGTACGCCATGCAATCTAACAATCTCTCTAACATAGACCGAAGCAAGCCATGGAGCGGTCCTCTTACTCTTCACGGGTATAAAATGGGCACTCTTGGTAAGTCTGTCCACCACAACCCAAATTCCCGTATTGCCCTTCCTCGATCTCGGTAACCCATCGATGAAATCCATCGAGACACTATCCCACTTCCATTGCGGAACTTCCAATGGGTGTAGCAACCCACCGGGTTTCCTTTGCTCCGCTTTAACTTGTTGGCACACTAAGCATCTAGCCACATACTCGGCCACATCTTTCTTCATACCGGCCCAGAAGAAAACTCTCTTCATATCTTGGTACATTTTGTCTCCACCTGGATGAATAGTCATTCTTGAACGATGTGCATCATCCAAAATAGCCTTCTTCAAACCCTCATCTTGCGGTACACAAAGTCTACCGTCTCTATGCAACCATCCCTTATCATCTATGGTGTATCTACCCAAATGGCTGGACGACTCCCCCCTTATAAGCTTCTCTACCAACTCAACCAACTGTGGGTCGTCTCGCTGAGCCTCGCCAATCCGTCTCAAAAGAGTAGGTCTAACCTCCAAGGATGCCAACAAACCAGGTACAAAATCAACAGAAGGTCTGAAGTCGAACAAAGAAAGAAACTCCAAGCTTCGCCGTTCCATGAACAATGGACTCAAAGATAGCCTTTTTCTACTCAAGGCGTCTGCCACCACGTTACCCTTGCCAGGGGTATACGCTATCTCAAAATCATAGGATGCTAAGAACTCCATCCACCTTTGCTGTCTTAAATTCAAATCCTTCTGAGAGAATAAGTACTTCAATGATTTATGGTCGGTGAACAACTCGAATCTCTCACCAAGAAGATAATGGCGCCAAGACTTAAGTGCGAAAACAATCGCGGCCAACTCTAGATCATGGGTAGGGTAATTCTTCTCATGCACTCTCAATTGTCTCCCTCCATAGGCTATTACCCTTCCCTCCTGCATCAAGACTGCGCCTAATCCTGTTCCACAAGCATCGGTATAAACAACAAACGGCTTACTCCCATCTGGAAGCACTAAAACTGGAGCGGTGGTCAAAGCTCTCTTTAACCGTCGGAAAGCATCATCACAATCTACATCCCATGAGAAAACCAGATTCTTCTTCGTCAAGCGGGTTAATGGGGCTGATATCTTCGCGAAGTCTTTGATGAACTTCCTATAATATCCTGCCAACCCCAAGAAACTTCTTACCTCGGTAGCACTTCTAGGAACTTTCCAATCCTGGATAGATACTATCTTTGCGGGATCCACAGCTATCCCTTCCTTAGAGACCACATGCCCTAAGAATCGCACTTCTCTTCTCCAAAAATGACATTTAGAGAATTTAGCTTTAAGACTATGCGCTCGAAGAGTCTCCAACACTTCCTTGAGATGTAAGGCATGCTCTTCTTCACTCTTGGAAAAGACCAAGATGTCATCAACAAAAACTACTACAAACTTATTCAGATACTCTCTGAACACTCTACTCATGAGATCAACAAAGTATGCAGGGGCGTTTGTCAACCCAAATGGCATCACTAGCCACTCATAAAAACCATCCGGAGTCCGGAAAGCAGTCTTCTCTATACTGTCCTCCGCCACTCTCAACTGATGAAACCCTGTAGCTAAATCCATTTGCGAAAACACTGAGGCGCCAACCAACTGATCAAAGAGATCATCTATCCTCGGTAATGGGTGTCTATTCTTCTTTGTGAGCTTATTAAGTTCCCTATAATCCACACAAAGTCTGAGGGACCCATCCGCCTTCGTGGCAAACACTACTGGAGCTCCCCACTCCGATATACTTCGCCTTATGAACCCCTTCTCAAGCAACTCCCCTACTTGCTTATGAAGTTCTCTTCTCTCACGAGGAGCCATATGGCGCACTGGCAAAGACACTGGTTTGGCATTATCCACCAAATAAATTCGGAAATCTATCTCCCGCTTCGGAGGCAAACCCTTTACTTCTTCAAACACATCCGGATATTCCCGGACTACTCTGACAGAACACAAACTCTCGACCGAAGCATCGAGCGATTCAAGATAACTTAGCATAACAGAATCCCTGGGATTACAAGAGATCTCGAGAGTGTTACCCAAGCGGGTCATGAGCCTAACAACTCTCCTTTCGCAATCAAGAACGGCACCATTACTGGATAACCAGTCCATGCCCAAAATCAACCCATAGCCCGTGAAGCCCAATACAAAAGCATCACATCTAAACTCAACGCTAAGTATAGAAATCTTCAAACCCAAACATATCATAGACAGATATATAGAGCCCCCAATTGGGTTTGAAACAACCAAGGGACCATCAACTAGACTGGTGTCTAAGTGCAGTGACTCAACTAATGATGATGAGATAAAAGAATGCGATGCGCCAGAGTCAAACAAAGTACGAACTGGATGATCAAACAGAAAAACCAGACTTTCAACGGAAATAGTTCTACCTCTCTGCTGAATCGGTGGAACTGAGAGAACCTGAACTTGCCCCCCTGACTGAGGTGGTGCTATAAGAGCTTGCACCTGACCTCCTGAGGTAGACCCCGTCTTCTGCCCCTTCTTTGGGCAGTTTTTCACAAGATGCCCTGCTTCACCACAATGAAAGCAACCGGTCTTCTTCTTTTTGCGACAATCCTTACTAAGGTGTCCTGGTGTTCCACAATTGAAGCACTTCTTCTTCGTCTTCTTTTTGTCACCATTGCCTTTACCGCCCTTGCCTTGTTGTTGTTGTTGTTGCGGTTTCTTCTGATCCCCCTTTTTCTCTGGTGCCTTAGAATTCTTATCATCCTCATGCATAAGTGCCATGTAGACAAGTTTCTCAAAGGTGGCCCCCATAGGAATGTGAGTCATAGCTATTCCTTGCAATGGTTCGTTCAAGCCTCTAACGAACCTCAAAGCCTTCTTCTCCGGTGTATTCACCAACTCTATGCCAAACCTTGCTAATTGATTGAATTTGTTGACATATTCTTTCACCGTGAGATTCCCTTGCTTCAAATTCAAGAACTTCTCCATAAACAGATTCTCTTCCGCCCTTGAGAGAAACTTAGCCCCAAACCTTTGCTTAAAATCTGCCCAAGAGTCAACCGGGCGTTCTCCATTAGTGACCTCCCACCAGAATGAGGCCTCTCCCTTCATTAACCAAGCCGCCAACTTGACTTTCTTTCCTTCTTCCACTTCAAAGATATCTAGCAACTCTTCCACTTCCTTAAGCCAATCTCTAGCCTCTACGAAAGTCTCTGAACCTAGAAAAGGTTTTCCTCCTATAGCCTTGAACTCCTTGCAAACCTTAGCAAAATTATCCACTCTAGGCTGAGGAGGAGGAGCGGTTGTCTCTGGTGTAGTAGCATTGGCCGGACCCGCAGCCGCGGCCCTAGCCTCTTGCAACCTCCTATACCATAGTGGTATAACTAAACCCTCCGGGATGTTAAGATCTTCAGCCATGCTGAAACGAAAGAGGAAAGATTCAAAAAGGAGATTCCGAAAGATAAAGATATGGCTATTGGGGATTATGCTTTTCTTTTTCAAAAACTTTTTCTCTTAGAAGACATGCTTTTGAAAATACTTTCTTCGAAAATACTCTTAGAAGATAGTTTTTCTCAAAAAATTTATCTGTTCTGGTAACCTTAAGCTCTGATACCACGTGTAACACCCCACTCCCGCTATGGTCACTCACTAAGGGAATGCCATAGCATCGGTGGAGTATTTTAGTGAATATAGAACAGAAAAATTACAAGAAGACAGATATAAACAGTACTTGAAATTTGAAAAACATCATCTCATAACAGCGGAAGTAAAACATGTCTGGTTACATCATAAAACCACAATAAAAGTCAAGTACAATATCCATCAAAATAAAGAAGTACATAATCCCACTCTCATACAATAGCCAAAACAAAGAGAAGATAACAGAATAACTGGAGCTTTACATCTATCCAAGCTCCTCAAGACTGGAACAGCAATCCGATCAAGCTCCACTACTGCTAGGATCCACCACAGGACCTGAGGGTTGGGAAAAAGATAAAAAACAACGGGGTCAAACATAAGTCTGAGCGAGTCCTATAACTTTAACAATACAATCGCTAAAGTAACCAGAGAAGATATGAACTGATATACGGTAACATATAGGGATAAATGGGTACCCTAAGCAGTCAACTGAACTAAGATAAAGGATAAAGACGCATCTACCCTCCCTAAGGTAAATTACTAAACTGCACCACACCAGTCGTTTCTAACCTAAAGGTTGATCCCACCCAAGGACTTATAAAATTAACTAAATAGTACTTGCGTACCCCTAGGTGACCAAGTAGGCGCCACGGAGCCCTACAATCCACTAGGTGTACACACTACTTCCCCATTCGATCGGCTCCCTAACGTAGATACCCGTGCTGGCCCCACCGTGGGATGTATCATTCCCCAATGTGGCAACCTGATAAAACTAACGGTGCACGGCTTATATCTACTCGATGCAACAACGGCTTACCTACCAGCCCGGGCCCACTCACGCATATGAAGCCCGTTGGACTTGCGTTGCCACCGCTAACCCGTTTGCCTCTTACAGTCAAGCCCAGTATGCGTGTCCCGTCCTCGACATGGGTCGAGCCCACAAAGATACGTATGGGTTACTGGTTGAAATGGGCCTCCACAAGCTACCCACCTAAGCTTGTCCCTTTTTCTAGTATATCCCACTTAACCCTTTAATCATGTTTTAATTACATGTTTCATTTCAGTTAAGTATTCTAATCGTATTTTCTATTGCCACCCAAGGCAACCACTAGATTTTCTCATGCCACCCAAGGCACCCACTTAACCCCTCATGTCCCTCTACATGCTAATGTGGTTAAGTGTTTCTTAATTAATTAATTAAGAACGTAACCTTTGTAAAGACCTCTCACATTAGACTGTCTTTTATGACCGCTGGTTAAGCCGGTTGGGTCCGGGCAGCCTTATGTCATAACAGAGTCTAACCTCGTGTCTTTACATTAATTACGTATTTAGTTTGTGCCTAAGACCTCTCACATTGGGCTAACATTTGTAGCAACTGGTTAAGCCGGTTGGGTCCGGGCAGTTTTACGCTACAACTGAGTCCAACCTCGTGTCTTAGTCAATTAATTACACCTAATTAATCACCCTCATAATTTTATATTAATTATCCCTAATTAATCAAGTTTTCTTAACATGGGTAGACCTAACTTAATAGGTAAATTCCCATGGGGTAGACCTAACTCAATAGGTAAATTCCCAACACATAGTATGGGTACACCTAACCAAATAGGCAAATTCCCATACTATGTTTATTTATTTTGTGTTATGCATAATTATATTAATTTCACACAATCTTATTAACTTATGCATTTAATTACCCCATCGTTCCCACGTAATTTCGTTCATGATATAACACATATAAAAGGTGTCAACTTGCATATGAATGAACATGTTTCAAAGGTGCCATTTTGCATATTAACAAACACATAACGTGCATATGAACTTGCATAACATGTCACATAACTTGCATATAATAGGTCACATAACTTACATATTCATTTTGCATAACAAACTTGCATATTAGCTTATAGACTTGCATAGTGTGTCATCATGAACTTGCATATTAATAAACATGTAACTTGCATATTTACATACATGTAACTTGCACATAAATAAACATGTAACTTGCATATTTACATACATGTAACTTGCATATTAACCAACATGTAACTTGCATATTAACAAACATGTAACTTGCATATTTACATACATGTAACTTGCATACTAACAAACATGTAACTTGCATATTAACAAACATGTAACTTGCATAGCATATCACTATGAACTTGCATAACATGCATATGATTACATAGCCCACAACTTGCATATTTAGCATCATGCATAACATACATCATATTAAACTTGCATAAACTTACATATTCAACATGCATAAACATACATACTCAACATGCATAAACATAAGATTAATGCTAACATCACATCATATGATTTCAAAGCTCATTAACCCACATACAAAACCATAAATCTCATCACATCTCATCTAATTAGTTTACCAAAAGATCATCAAAGTGATAGAAACTCACAACTAGTAATTTTGCACACCAAATGAAGAAGATTAAGATGCTAAGAAGAGATTAGAGGTTGATTAGAGAGTGATTAGCATGCAACCCTCTTCATTGATTTGTGGAGGCCATGATCAAGTTGCATTTTGCCATAGTTTAATTACAAGGTTTAATTATGAATGAATTAGGGTAGGGTTGGGGTCTTATTTATAGGATTAGAAAGTGTTTTAGGCCCTTAGATTAACCCTAGATTAGATTAGGACCCTTAGATTTAGGAACCCTCTAGAACATAGCCCAAGACTCAGCCAAGACCAAACCTGGTGCACCCAGACCAGCAGGGCCGACACCCTGTGTCGACACCCCTGTCGACAGGGCTGTCGACACCCCTGTCGACACCCCTGTCGACATGGCTGTCGACACGGGGCTAGGCGGGAATTTTCCCCCCTTTCCTCTTTTGGCTCCAAACTTGTTTTTCAAATCTGCTTTTTAAATTTAAACTTCCTAAAACTTCTTTGGGCCATAACCGGGCCATACGGACTCCGATTCTCGAAAACTCGGACTCTATTTCGCGTATTTTTCCGAGACGAACGCAATGACGCAGCCCGTTTCCCCTGGTTCTTCCATCTGAGATTAATTATACTTTAATTACTAACTATTAGTGTTAATTGAAATTCGGGGTGTTACATTCTCCCCTACTTAAAGGATTTCGTCCTCGAAATCTCTAAGTTAAGAAGAACGTATCCTACCAACCAAACAACCATCTACTAAACCATCAACCACAAGCAACCATTATCCCTAGAAACTTCTAATGATGTATGAACATATGCAGAAAGTGTGTGTATATGTCCGTATACTAATGCAAAATCAGGTGGTCTACTGATTCAGTCGACCTCCTTAATGCAAACCATGATAGTGCCATGCATCCAATATGTATGCGAAACCCTATTGACACATACAAATTTCTACATGTGTGCACAACCATACACAAAAATGCATCATCCATATGATAACACATCCATGATACATCCATCAATCTAACTACCACATCCATTTATGCAATATGCAACATGAAGTGACTGAGCCGACCTAGTGTCTAATGTGTGTGTGTATGCATCCACGAGCAACCACTAGCAAACAATTGCATCCACATGCATCCATCAACCATAACATGTTTCAAACACATGTTTCAACCATAGGTTTTACCCTATCTAAAGGTCATAGGTACTAGCGAGAGGATATACTAAAGATAAGATAAGTACTAGACAAGCAATAAAGGAGAAGTTAAAAGACATACTCTCAAAAAGAAATGGATACAAAGAACGCATCTTTGCTTCCGTCTCCCAAGTAGCATTGCTTTCGTCATCTCCCCATTGCACTTTAACTAGCTGAACTTCTCTGTTCCTCAACTTCCTAGTTTCTGACCCAAGGATGCGAGTAGGAGCTCGTCGAATCGTCGCATCACGCTCTACCTCTACATCTCTAAGCAAGCTCGGCTCTACCACCTCTGCGGTCCCATGTAAGCACTTCCTCAGATGTGACACATGGAATACATCATGAACACCACTAAGTCTGTCGGGCAACTCCACCCTATATGCCATCCGTCCAATCCTTTCCTTAATAGGAAATGGTCCAACAAACCTTGGTGCTAACTTCCCAACGGACCCAAAGCGAACCACATTTCTTAATGGAGATACTTTGACAAAAACCATATCCCCAACCTCAAACTCAAGATCCGTCCTTCTCCGATCCGCATAAGATTTCTGTCTATCTTGTGCTGCCTTCATCCGTCTTCGAATCAAATCAATCTTCTCTGAAGTCTCTCTAACCATATCCGGCCCAAGCAAGATCTTATCCGTAGATTCCCACCAACATGTAGGAGATCGACAAGGCCTTCCATAAAGAGCTTCGAAAGGAGCCATACCAATACTGGACTGAAAGCTGTTATTATATGCGAACTCCACCAAAGGAAGATGTTCTTCCCATGTACCTCCAAAATCCAAGATACAAAGCCTCAAAAGATCTTCTAAGATACGGTTCACCCTCTCGGTCTGACCGTCCGTCTGAGGATGATATGCGGTGCTCAAACACAACTGAGTCCCTACCGCCTCTTGCAAACTTCTCCAAAACTCACTAGTGAAGATAGGATCTCGATCACTCACAATGCTGGATGGTACGCCATGCAATCTAACAATCTCTCTAACATAGACCGAAGCAAGCCATGGAGCGGTCCTCTTACTCTTCACGGGTATAAAATGGGCACTCTTGGTAAGTCTGTCCACCACAACCCAAATTCCCGTATTGCCCTTCCTCGATCTCGGTAACCCATCGATGAAATCCATCGAGACACTATCCCACTTCCATTGCGGAACTTCCAATGGGTGTAGCAACCCACCGGGTTTCCTTTGCTCCGCTTTAACTTGTTGGCACACTAAGCATCTAGCCACATACTCGGCCACATCTTTCTTCATACCGGCCCAGAAGAAAACTCTCTTCATATCTTGGTACATTTTGTCTCCACCTGGATGAATAGTCATTCTTGAACGATGTGCATCATCCAAAATAGCCTTCTTCAAACCCTCATCTTGCGGTACACAAAGTCTACCGTCTCTATGCAACCATCCCTTATCATCTATGGTGTATCTACCCAAATGGCTGGACGACTCCCCCCTTATAAGCTTCTCTACCAACTCAACCAACTGTGGGTCGTCTCGCTGAGCCTCGCCAATCCGTCTCAAAAGAGTAGGTCTAACCTCCAAGGATGCCAACAAACCAGGTACAAAATCAACAGAAGGTCTGAAGTCGAACAAAGAAAGAAACTCCAAGCTTCGCCGTTCCATGAACAATGGACTCAAAGATAGCCTTTTTCTACTCAAGGCGTCTGCCACCACGTTACCCTTGCCAGGGGTATACGCTATCTCAAAATCATAGGATGCTAAGAACTCCATCCACCTTTGCTGTCTTAAATTCAAATCCTTCTGAGAGAATAAGTACTTCAATGATTTATGGTCGGTGAACAACTCGAATCTCTCACCAAGAAGATAATGGCGCCAAGACTTAAGTGCGAAAACAATCGCGGCCAACTCTAGATCATGGGTAGGGTAATTCTTCTCATGCACTCTCAATTGTCTCCCTCCATAGGCTATTACCCTTCCCTCCTGCATCAAGACTGCGCCTAATCCTGTTCCACAAGCATCGGTATAAACAACAAACGGCTTACTCCCATCTGGAAGCACTAAAACTGGAGCGGTGGTCAAAGCTCTCTTTAACCGTCGGAAAGCATCATCACAATCTACATCCCATGAGAAAACCAGATTCTTCTTCGTCAAGCGGGTTAATGGGGCTGATATCTTCGCGAAGTCTTTGATGAACTTCCTATAATATCCTGCCAACCCCAAGAAACTTCTTACCTCGGTAGCACTTCTAGGAACTTTCCAATCCTGGATAGATACTATCTTTGCGGGATCCACAGCTATCCCTTCCTTAGAGACCACATGCCCTAAGAATCGCACTTCTCTTCTCCAAAAATGACATTTAGAGAATTTAGCTTTAAGACTATGCGCTCGAAGAGTCTCCAACACTTCCTTGAGATGTAAGGCATGCTCTTCTTCACTCTTGGAAAAGACCAAGATGTCATCAACAAAAACTACTACAAACTTATTCAGATACTCTCTGAACACTCTACTCATGAGATCAACAAAGTATGCAGGGGCGTTTGTCAACCCAAATGGCATCACTAGCCACTCATAAAAACCATCCGGAGTCCGGAAAGCAGTCTTCTCTATACTGTCCTCCGCCACTCTCAACTGATGAAACCCTGTAGCTAAATCCATTTGCGAAAACACTGAGGCGCCAACCAACTGATCAAAGAGATCATCTATCCTCGGTAATGGGTGTCTATTCTTCTTTGTGAGCTTATTAAGTTCCCTATAATCCACACAAAGTCTGAGGGACCCATCCGCCTTCGTGGCAAACACTACTGGAGCTCCCCACTCCGATATACTTCGCCTTATGAACCCCTTCTCAAGCAACTCCCCTACTTGCTTATGAAGTTCTCTTCTCTCACGAGGAGCCATATGGCGCACTGGCAAAGACACTGGTTTGGCATTATCCACCAAATAAATTCGGAAATCTATCTCCCGCTTCGGAGGCAAACCCTTTACTTCTTCAAACACATCCGGATATTCCCGGACTACTCTGACAGAACACAAACTCTCGACCGAAGCATCGAGCGATTCAAGATAACTTAGCATAACAGAATCCCTGGGATTACAAGAGATCTCGAGAGTGTTACCCAAGCGGGTCATGAGCCTAACAACTCTCCTTTCGCAATCAAGAACGGCACCATTACTGGATAACCAGTCCATGCCCAAAATCAACCCATAGCCCGTGAAGCCCAATACAAAAGCATCACATCTAAACTCAACGCTAAGTATAGAAATCTTCAAACCCAAACATATCATAGACAGATATATAGAGCCCCCAATTGGGTTTGAAACAACCAAGGGACCATCAACTAGACTGGTGTCTAAGTGCAGTGACTCAACTAATGATGATGAGATAAAAGAATGCGATGCGCCAGAGTCAAACAAAGTACGAACTGGATGATCAAACAGAAAAACCAGACTTTCAACGGAAATAGTTCTACCTCTCTGCTGAATCGGTGGAACTGAGAGAACCTGAACTTGCCCCCCTGACTGAGGTGGTGCTATAAGAGCTTGCACCTGACCTCCTGAGGTAGACCCCGTCTTCTGCCCCTTCTTTGGGCAGTTTTTCACAAGATGCCCTGCTTCACCACAATGAAAGCAACCGGTCTTCTTCTTTTTGCGACAATCCTTACTAAGGTGTCCTGGTGTTCCACAATTGAAGCACTTCTTCTTCGTCTTCTTTTTGTCACCATTGCCTTTACCGCCCTTGCCTTGTTGTTGTTGTTGTTGCGGTTTCTTCTGATCCCCCTTTTTCTCTGGTGCCTTAGAATTCTTATCATCCTCATGCATAAGTGCCATGTAGACAAGTTTCTCAAAGGTGGCCCCCATAGGAATGTGAGTCATAGCTATTCCTTGCAATGGTTCGTTCAAGCCTCTAACGAACCTCAAAGCCTTCTTCTCCGGTGTATTCACCAACTCTATGCCAAACCTTGCTAATTGATTGAATTTGTTGACATATTCTTTCACCGTGAGATTCCCTTGCTTCAAATTCAAGAACTTCTCCATAAACAGATTCTCTTCCGCCCTTGAGAGAAACTTAGCCCCAAACCTTTGCTTAAAATCTGCCCAAGAGTCAACCGGGCGTTCTCCATTAGTGACCTCCCACCAGAATGAGGCCTCTCCCTTCATTAACCAAGCCGCCAACTTGACTTTCTTTCCTTCTTCCACTTCAAAGATATCTAGCAACTCTTCCACTTCCTTAAGCCAATCTCTAGCCTCTACGAAAGTCTCTGAACCTAGAAAAGGTTTTCCTCCTATAGCCTTGAACTCCTTGCAAACCTTAGCAAAATTATCCACTCTAGGCTGAGGAGGAGGAGCGGTTGTCTCTGGTGTAGTAGCATTGGCCGGACCCGCAGCCGCGGCCCTAGCCTCTTGCAACCTCCTATACCATAGTGGTATAACTAAACCCTCCGGGATGTTAAGATCTTCAGCCATGCTGAAACGAAAGAGGAAAGATTCAAAAAGGAGATTCCGAAAGATAAAGATATGGCTATTGGGGATTATGCTTTTCTTTTTCAAAAACTTTTTCTCTTAGAAGACATGCTTTTGAAAATACTTTCTTCGAAAATACTCTTAGAAGATAGTTTTTCTCAAAAAATTTATCTGTTCTGGTAACCTTAAGCTCTGATACCACGTGTAACACCCCACTCCCGCTATGGTCACTCACTAAGGGAATGCCATAGCATCGGTGGAGTATTTTAGTGAATATAGAACAGAAAAATTACAAGAAGACAGATATAAACAGTACTTGAAATTTGAAAAACATCATCTCATAACAGCGGAAGTAAAACATGTCTGGTTACATCATAAAACCACAATAAAAGTCAAGTACAATATCCATCAAAATAAAGAAGTACATAATCCCACTCTCATACAATAGCCAAAACAAAGAGAAGATAACAGAATAACTGGAGCTTTACATCTATCCAAGCTCCTCAAGACTGGAACAGCAATCCGATCAAGCTCCACTACTGCTAGGATCCACCACAGGACCTGAGGGTTGGGAAAAAGATAAAAAACAACGGGGTCAAACATAAGTCTGAGCGAGTCCTATAACTTTAACAATACAATCGCTAAAGTAACCAGAGAAGATATGAACTGATATACGGTAACATATAGGGATAAATGGGTACCCTAAGCAGTCAACTGAACTAAGATAAAGGATAAAGACGCATCTACCCTCCCTAAGGTAAATTACTAAACTGCACCACACCAGTCGTTTCTAACCTAAAGGTTGATCCCACCCAAGGACTTATAAAATTAACTAAATAGTACTTGCGTACCCCTAGGTGACCAAGTAGGCGCCACGAAGCCCTACAATCCACTAGGTGTACACACTACTTCCCCATTCGATCGGCTCCCTAACGTAGATACCCGTGCTGGCCCCACCGTGGGATGTATCATTCCCCAATGTGGCAACCTGATAAAACTAACGGTGCACGGCTTATATCTACTCGATGCAACAACGGCTTACCTACCAGCCCGGGCCCACTCACGCATATGAAGCCCGT
Organism: Allium sativum; assembly: GCA_030737875.1. Lineage (NCBI taxonomy): Eukaryota > Viridiplantae > Streptophyta > Magnoliopsida > Asparagales > Amaryllidaceae > Allium > Allium sativum. The sequence goes on along the minus strand of CM060924.1, from coordinate 189,877,524 downwards.
TGGACTTGCGTTGCCACCGCTAACCTGTTTGCCTCTTACAGTCAAGCCCAGTATGCGTGTCCCGTCCTCGACATGGGTCGAGCCCACAAAGATACGTATGGGTTACTGGTTGAAATGGGCCTCCACAAGCTACCCACCTAAGCTTGTCCCTTTTTCTAGTATATCCCACTTAACCCTTTAATCATGTTTTAATTACATGTTTCATTTCAGTTAAGTATTCTAATCGTATTTTCTATTGCCACCCAAGGCAACCACTAGATTTTCTCATGCCACCCAAGGCACCCACTTAACCCCTCATGTCCCTCTACATGCTAATGTGGTTAAGTGTTTCTTAATTAATTAATTAAGAACGTAACCTTTGTAAAGACCTCTCACATTAGACTGTCTTTTATGACCGCTGGTTAAGCCGGTTGGGTCCGGGCAGCCTTATGTCATAACAGAGTCTAACCTCGTGTCTTTACATTAATTACGTATTTAGTTTGTGCCTAAGACCTCTCACATTGGGCTAACATTTGTAGCAACTGGTTAAGCCGGTTGGGTCCGGGCAGTTTTACGCTACAACTGAGTCCAACCTCGTGTCTTAGTCAATTAATTACACCTAATTAATCACCCTCATAATTTTATATTAATTATCCCTAATTAATCAAGTTTTCTTAACATGGGTAGACCTAACTTAATAGGTAAATTCCCATGGGGTAGACCTAACTCAATAGGTAAATTCCCAACACATAGTATGGGTACACCTAACCAAATAGGCAAATTCCCATACTATGTTTATTTATTTTGTGTTATGCATAATTATATTAATTTCACACAATCTTATTAACTTATGCATTTAATTACCCCATCGTTCCCACGTAATTTCGTTCATGATATAACACATATAAAAGGTGTCAACTTGCATATGAATGAACATGTTTCAAAGGTGCCATTTTGCATATTAACAAACACATAACGTGCATATGAACTTGCATAACATGTCACATAACTTGCATATAATAGGTCACATAACTTACATATTCATTTTGCATAACAAACTTGCATATTAGCTTATAGACTTGCATAGTGTGTCATCATGAACTTGCATATTAATAAACATGTAACTTGCATATTTACATACATGTAACTTGCACATAAATAAACATGTAACTTGCATATTTACATACATGTAACTTGCATATTAACCAACATGTAACTTGCATATTAACAAACATGTAACTTGCATATTTACATACATGTAACTTGCATACTAACAAACATGTAACTTGCATATTAACAAACATGTAACTTGCATAGCATATCACTATGAACTTGCATAACATGCATATGATTACATAGCCCACAACTTGCATATTTAGCATCATGCATAACATACATCATATTAAACTTGCATAAACTTACATATTCAACATGCATAAACATACATACTCAACATGCATAAACATAAGATTAATGCTAACATCACATCATATGATTTCAAAGCTCATTAACCCACATACAAAACCATAAATCTCATCACATCTCATCTAATTAGTTTACCAAAAGATCATCAAAGTGATAGAAACTCACAACTAGTAATTTTGCACACCAAATGAAGAAGATTAAGATGCTAAGAAGAGATTAGAGGTTGATTAGAGAGTGATTAGTATGCAACCCTCTTCATTGATTTGTGGAGGCCATGATCAAGTTGCATTTTGCCATAGTTTAATTACAAGGTTTAATTATGAATGAATTAGGGTAGGGTTGGGGTCTTATTTATAGGATTAGAAAGTGTTTTAGGCCCTTAGATTAACCCTAGATTAGATTAGGACCCTTAGATTTAGGAACCCTCTAGAACATAGCCCAAGACTCAGCCAAGACCAAACCTGGTGCACCCAGACCAGCAGGGCCGACACCCTGTGTCGACACCCCTGTCGACAGGGCTGTCGACACCCCTGTCGACACCCCTGTCGACACCCCTGTCGACATGGCTGTCGACACGGGGCTAGGCGGGAATTTTTCCCCCCTTTCCTCTTTTGGCTCCAAACTTGTTTTTCAAATCTGCTTTTTAAATTTAAACTTCCTAAAACTTCTTTGGGCCATAACCGGGCCATACGGACTCCGATTCTCGAAAACTCGGACTCTATTTCGCGTATTTTTCCGAGACGAACGCAATGACGCAGCCCGTTTCCCCTGGTTCTTCCATCTGAGATTAATTATACTTTAATTACTAACTATTAGTGTTAATTGAAATTCGGGGTGTTACAGACTAAGGATAGCCGTCAGAAATTGGGAGACAATTAGGAGATAAATCAAAAGCTTAAAGCAACGTTAATTGAATCAAAGCAACGCCTACAACAAAGGATAGCATCTCCAAATTCAGAATTCAGATTCCTGAATTGAAGATTCGTCATACGTTGTAAGTAGAGTGCTATTCCGATGTGAATAATTAATTGCGTTTGATTTATGTAAAATGCGAAATGGAATTGTGGCGATAATAATCTATATTTGTATGTTATTTTGATTCTAACGATTTGGGAATGTTATGGTATACGATTGGATATTTGCAAGTATGTGATTTGCGTTGGAAGTTAACAACGAAATGGAATTGTGGCGATAATAATCTATACTTGTATGTTATTTTGATTCTAAACGATTTGGAAATGCTATGGTATACGATTGGATTCATACAAGTATATGATTTATGTTGACAACCATATGTTGTGGAATTTTAATTGGAATTCATGCAAGTATATGATTCATTATTATGCTAATAAGATGTACATACTTTTATGATCTCTTTTAGTGTGTAATTGGACTAGGCTAAGTACTATGATTTATATGAATCTATGTTGAAATTGGCAAATCATACTTTTGTGTTAGAAACAAAAGTAAGCACCTTTATGAACATGACTAAACTATGTTTGGTATTATGCCTAGTTGAAACATGTTTTAGGCCTAAGTTGTTATCAAAACCATATGGTGATATATGTGACACAATTAAGTTAGATTTACATCCCAATTGCAAGTTTACAATGATTCATGTTTAAGTATTATTTATGCCATGATTACATGAATAGAATGATTCATGTTTAAGTATTATTTATGCCATGATTATATGAATAGAACGATTCATGTTTAAGTATTGTTTATGCCATAATCATATGAATAGAATGATTCATGTTAAAGTATTGTTTATGCCATGATTATATGAATAGAATGATTCATGTTTAAGTATTGTTTATGCCATAATTATATGCTGTTACAATTGCAAGTTCACATGTGCCTACTTTATGTTAATTGAATCGTTCGTTGCAAGTTCATGCGTTCACACTCCCCTCTTTCATGTTACCTTATAAACACCATGTTATAAGCCTCCCCTTTTCATATGGCTAAATTGGGTTTAAATATTAAACCCAACACACCTTACATTGTAGCGAACGTGTAAAACGGGGGTAATGACGTTTGGGTTAAAATATAGAACATATGTGTTGGCATGTTTGACGCATGCCAACAACCTTGAAAAACAATTAAGTGGCATAAATAAATTTTAACAAATAAAGATGAATTTGAATAATGGGCCGCAAATATTTACATATAAAAAGAAAAGAGACAAAATATGTAAAGGTAGAAAATACGATGTGTTTAACCCGAGGTTGGATTGAGTTGTGATGTAAACCTGCCCGGAACCGCCCGGATGTCCAGTAGTCACAACAATACCTATCCAATGTGGGTGGTTAAACACGGAGCCCAATAAGGACCCGAGGTTAGACTAAGTTGTGGCGTAAGACTGCCCGGACCCAATCGGCAACAGGCAGCCACAACAATACCTGTCTAATGTGAGAGGTCGAGGCTTTAATAAAACAATTAAGGCTGAGTCAGGATTGATAGGATTAAGTAAATTATATTAAAATTTAATCAAAATGAAACATGCTAAACTATACAGACTGATTGGGGGTTAGGTTTATAAAACACTTAACCAACTTAGCATGTTGGCTAGAAATAGAAAACCTAGTAGCGGGTGAACCTTTTCAGCAGTAACCCTACAAGGTGTATCAGGATACCCTGAACTAGGCAGGGTGGGGCACGATTACTGGGCTGACTGTAAGAGGTCAAATCGACGGCGGTGGTGCAGCAGTGTAGGTTCTAACGGGGTGCGGGCGTGCACACACTCCGGCGCAGAAAAATGAGGCACTGGGCACCAGTAGCATACCTGTGCATTCTAGAGTTGTGTCGGGCCGCCACCATGGGACTTGATACACCCCATGGTGGGACCAGCAAAGGTAACTACAACAACGGGGGCCGTAAGACACATGTAACTATGCGAGTAGGAGCCGATCATCAGAAAAAGGATCACTTCACCCTGATTATGGGGTGCCTGTTGGGAACTAGTTTGTATGGGTACAGAGATTAATATGGGGTACGATAGTATATTCGACCCAGACAACTTAACTTAGTGTATGGTGCATTCCCATTTCCAGTTTATGTTTATCATACCCAGTTCTTTATTCATAGACTGAATAGTCCTAGACTTACTCAGGCTTTATGTCTGACTCTACTTTTCTTTCGCCTTCTTTTCTTTCGTTCCCCCCCCCAGGTCCACAGGGAGGGAACACCGCAGCTTGACCAGTTTTCACATCCAGCTTGAAGAGAAAGAATGTATTGCTTGGATCTTTTTCCGTTTTGGTCTATGGCTTTGGGCAGCAATGATGGGACTTTTGCAGTTTATTTATGTTTTCTTTATGCTTCTTTAATAATGTAATCAAGACAGTTATGAAGATGTTATGTTTTTGGAAGAATTGTAAAACAAGTATGGTATGTTTTTGTGAACACGTATTTTGATGAAATGAAAGATGTTGTTGATTTTCGCTGTTCAAAAATATGTGTTCTTATATCTGTCTTGTATATATGTGACTTATACTTATAAACCTCCACCAAAATTAGGGCATTCCCTTTGAGAGTGACCCTAACAGAGGTGGGGTGTTTCACTTGGTATCAGAGCATAGGTTTGCCAGATAAGGAAAAAAATTTGAAAATTTATTTTCAAAAGAAAATTTAAAGAAGCATTTTTAAAAGATAAAATATTATATTTTAAAAAGGCAAAGTCCCCCAAAGCCATAGGTACTATCTCTTATCCTTCGTTTTGAATCTATCCTTTTTGTTTCAGCATGTCCGAAGAACTTAACTTGCCAGAGGGTGTACCAATACCTGGTTGGTTTAGATGGTTCATAGAAGCAAGGGCCACTCAGCCAGTTCCTACCGTTCCTCCTCCCCCAGCTGCAGGAAATCATCCAGCTGCAGCAGCACCTCTTCCTCCACCTCCTCCGCGTGGAAACACTTTTGCTAAGATATGTAAAGATTTTAAAGCAATGGGAGGAAAGGATTTCCATGGAACTGAGTCCTTCGTGGCAGCTAGAAATTGGCTGAAAGAAACCGAGGACTTATTCATCATCTTTGAGGTAGAAGATAGGTAGAATGTACAACTGGCAGTATGGCTACTAAAATGTGAGGCTTCCTACTGGTGGGAAGTCACTAATGCAAAAAGACCAGTGGAAACATGGGAGGACTTTAGGGCAAGGTTTGAGGCTAAATTTCTCTCAGACGCGGAAAGGAGTTTGCAGTTGGAAAAATTCTTATTTCTTAAGCAAGGGAACAGGATAGTCAAAGAATATGTTAATCAGTTCGATGAGCTGGCTAGGTTCGGACTGGACCTAGTCAACACCCCGCACAAGAAGGCTCTCCGTTTTGTCAAAGGGTTGAATGAGCCATTACACAGTTTGGCCATGACCCATATACCCATGGGAGCTACGTATGAAAGATTGGTACAGATGGCATTGCTGAACGAAGAGGATAAGGGCAAGAAGGAGACAAAGGCAGAAAGCTCTCAAGGAAAGAAAGAGGGTTTACAGCCTAAGAAGACAGACTTTAAGAAGGGCGGGAAAGACAACAAAGAGAAAAGGAAGTGTAATTTCTGTGGCAAAGTGGGGCACTTAGTAAAAGATTGCCAGAAAAAGAAGGCCAAGATGAATGGCGGGTGCTTTTCTTGCGGTGAGACAGGCCACATGGCAAAGGACTGCCCAAAGAAACGAGGACATGGGCAGAGGGCTGGATCCACCTCAGGGGCACAGGTTCATGTTCTAGAGGCGCCACCTCTGCAACAGTGAGGTGTAAATACTTCTATAGAAAGTGTAGTTTATCTTTATGATCACCCCGTTCGCACTTTATTTGATTCTGGCGCATCACACTCCTTTATCTCGTCTGCTTTAGTAGAATCTCTGCACCTAAAAACTAGTATGGTAGAGGACCCCTTAATTGTTTCAAACCCAATTAGGGGCCCGGCTCATTTGTCTATGATCTGTTTGGGATTGAAAATTTCTATTCTAAGCGTAGAATTTAAATGTAGTGCCTTTGTTTTGGGCTTTTCGGGATATGGTTTGATTTTGGGCATGGATTGGCTATCCAGTAATGGGGCCATCCTTGATTGTGAGAAAAGGGTTGTTAGGCTCCTGACCCAGCTCGGTAACACTTTGAAAATTTCTTGTAATCCCTCGTATGCAGTTATGCTTAGTTATCTTGAATCACTAGATGCCTCTGTTGAAAATTTGCAATCGGTTAGAGTGGTCCGGGAATATCCGGATGTCTTCGAAGAGGTGAAGGGCTTGCCTCCGAAGCGGGAGATAGACTTCCGCATATATCTTGTAGATAATGCAAAGCCCTTGCGTTGCCCGTTAGACACATGGCTCCACGGGAAAGGAAAGAGCTCAGTAAACAGATTAAAGAGCTTCTAGAGAAGGGGTTCATTAGGAGGAGCATTTCAGAATGGGGCGCTCCAGTGGTGTTCGCTACAAAGGCGGATGGTTCACTCCGTCTATGTGTTGACTATAGGGAGCTCAACAAGCTAACGAAAAAGAATAGGCACCCTCTCCCCAGAATTGACGATCTGTTTGATCAACTTGTAGGAGCGTCTATCTTCTCCCAACTCGATTTAGCGATCGGTTTTCATCAGCTAAGAGTGGCTGAAGATAGTATCGATAAAACGGCATTCAGAACCCCAGATGGCTTCTTTGAATGGCTTGTCATGCCTTTCGACTTGACAAACGCACCTGCTTACTTCGTGGACCTGATGAGTAGGGTATTCAGAGATTTCCTCAATAAGTTCGTAGTGGTCTTCATAGACGATATCCTTATCTTCTCAAAGAGTGAAGAGGAACATGCTCAGCACTTAAGGGCAATCATGGAAACTCTGCGAGTCCATCGGCTAAAAGCCAAATTTTCCAAATGCCACTTTTGGAGAGAAGAAGTGAGGTTCCTTGGGCACATAGTATCCAAAGAAGGGTTAGCTGTGGACCCTGCTAAGGTAGTAGCGGTACAGGATTGGAAGACACCAAGGAATGCAACTGAGGTCCGAAGTTTTCTAGGACTGGTAGGTTTCTATCGAAAGTTCATAAGGGATTTTGCGAAAATCTCAGCTCCACTCACAAAGTTGACCAAGAAGAATCTAGTGTTCCATTGGGACTTGGATTGCGAGTTTGCTTTCCAGCGACTGAAAAGGGCTCGTATAACAGCCCCAGTTTTAACGTTGCCAGATGGAAGCAAGATGTTCACAGTTTATACAGATGCATGTGGGACAGGGCTAGGCGTCGTCTTAATGCAAGAAGGAAGGGTAGTAGCTTATGGCGGGAGACAATTGAAAGTGCACGAAAAGAACTACCCGACCCACGATCTTGAGTTAGCTTCCATCGTCTTTGCACTCAAGTCTTGGCGACACTATCTCCTAGGTGAGAAGTTCGAACTTTACACTGACCATAAATCATTGAAATACCTTTTCTCGCAGAAGGACCTTAACTTGAGGCAACAGAGATGGATGGAGTTTCTTGCCTCGTATGATTTCGAGATCTCCTATACTCCGGGCAAAGGCAACGTAGTGGCAGACGCGTTGAGCCGAAAGAAACTGACCCTAAGCCCGCTGTTTGTTGAAAGACAAAGCCTAGAGTTTATAGCCAGTTTTGACTTTAGGCCCTCCTCCGATTTTGTACCAGGCTTGCTAGCATCTCTCGAAGTACGCCCGACTTTAGTGGACTCAATAGGGATAGCACAACGCGAAGACCCTCAGCTTGTGGAGACGATTGATAGGCTAATTATGGGTGAGACTTCAAGTCACCTCAACAGATACTCCATCGACAATAAGGGTTGGCTGAGGCGAGACAGAAGACTATGTGTCCCACAAACAAGGGATTTAGTAAAGAAGGTTCTCGAGGAAGCACATCACTCCAAGATGACGATACATCCGGGCGGAGATAAAATGTACAAGGACATAAAACGAACTTTCTTTTGGAACGGCATGAAGAAGGACGTGGCTGATTTCGTTTCTAAGTGTATGGTGTGCCAACAGGTTAAGGCGGAACAGAAAAAGCCTAGCGGTCTGCTACATCCTCTAGAGGTCCCACAGTGGAAGTGGGATAGCATCTCAATGGACTTCATCGATGGGCTGCCTAGGTCTAGGAGATGCAACACTAGCATTTGGGTAATAGTGGATAGGCTTACTAAAAGCGCCCACTTTTTACCTGTCAAAAGTAAAAGAACTACCACATCCCTAGCATCTCTTTACCTCAAGGAAATCGTTCGACTCCATGGAATACCATCCAGCATTGTTAGTGACCGAGACCCTATCTTCACAAGTGAGTTTTGGCGGAGTCTGCAAGAAGCGGTAGGCACACAGTTATGCTTGAGCACAGCCTATCATCCCCAAACTGACGGCCAAACAGAAAGAGTGAACAGAGTTTTAGAGGACCTTTTAAGACTGTGCGTCCTTGATTTCGGAGGGACATGGGAAGACCACCTTCCTTTGGTGGAATTTGCCTACTACAACAGTTATCAAGCAACCATCGGAATGGCGCCCTTCGAAGCTTTAAATGGAAGACCGTGCCGATCACCCACTTGTTGGTGGGAGACTACTGATAAGCTCATACTTGGACCAGATATGATCCGAGAGACTTTAGAGAAAGTAGACTTAATACGAAGAAGGATGAAGACGGCCCAAGACAGACAAAAGTCCTACGCCGACAAGAGGAGGACCGACCTTGAATTTGAGGTTGGGGACAGAGTTTTTCTTAAGGTATCCCCGCTAAGGAACGTTGTTCGTTTTGGAACCACAGGAAAGCTAGCACCAAGGTTCGTAGGGCCATTCCCTATCATCGAGAAAATTGGGAAAATGGCCGATAGATTAGAGCTACCCGAAAGATTGGCCGGAGTTCACAACGCCTTTCACGTTTCACATCTCCGAAAATGTCTACATGAGTCTGCTGAAGTGGTAGAGCCAAATATCCTAGAAGAAGCTGAAGTGGAACGCGAAGCAACCGTGAGGAAAGTTCCAACCCGCATATTAGGAACGGAAGTAAGGAAGCTACGCAACCGCGGGGTCAAGCTCGTCAAAGTTCAGTGGAGCGACGCCGAAGAAGATGCAACTTGAGAAACTGAAGCTAGAATACGCACAGCCTACCCTTTTCTTTTCGAGGGTACATCTTTGATCTTTCCTTTTTCCTTAAGTTGCGCTTTTATCTATCTTTTTAGGTATATCTCCTCGACCTTATCTTTTAGGAAGAAACCCTTTGGATGAAAACATGTAATCGAAACATGTTATGGATGATGGTTGCAAGTGGTTGCAAGTGATTGCTAGTGGTTGCTCGTGGTTGCATATACACACACAATCTAGGTTTTAGATCGGCTCAGTCACTTCATATTGCATATGCATATATGTTTGCATTCGTATATGGTTGAACTTTAATGTGTTGTCATATGGATGTTGCATTTGTATGAATAATTGTGCACTCATGTAGAATCATGAATAGGAAAATTTGCATACATAATGGATTCATGACACTTACATAATTCGCATTAAGGAGGTCAACTGAATCAGTAGACCGCCTGATTTTGCATTAGATAAGTACATGTACACACACGCACTTCGCATATGATCATGAAGCATTAGAAGTCTTTTAAGGACAATGGATGCTCGTGTTTGATGGATGAGTAGATGGATGTTTGGATGTTAGGATATACATTCTTCCTGAACTTGAAGATTTCGGGGACGAAATCCTTTTAAGTGGGGGAGAATGTAACACCCCGTATATTCTATAATAGTGAAATTCACAAATTAAAGTATAAATAATTTCAAATCAAAGAATTAAGGGAAACGGGATACGCCATTGCGTTCGTCTCGGAAAAATACGCGAAATAGAGTCCGAGTTTTCGAAAATGGAGTCTGTATGACCAAGATATGACCTCCGAAAGTTTCAGAATTAGGTTTAAAATTCGAACAGACGAAAACAGCTCCGAAAAACTAATTCAAAATTCAAATCGGGCCCAATTGGCCAAGGCGGGAAAATTCCCGCCCAAAGCACCCCGGTCGACTTGGCAGTCGACCTGGGGCGAGCCAGGTCGACTGGGCAGTCGACCTGGGTAACCCGTGTCGACTGCCAAGTCGACATGGTGTCGACTGCGGTGTCGACCTGGCCCCTGAGCCAGGTCAAACCCAGCCCACCCTGGCTGGCCTAGTCTGTGTTTGGTCAATTTTCTGAGCCTTGCCTTGTCACTAGGGCTAGGTGTCAGCTCCTGGTTGGTCCCCCCTTTGAACGAACGGCTATTATTAAACCAAGCTTCATCGACGGTCTAAATCAACTCACAAACTCTATAAAAAGGACCTAAGACTAACCCTAATTCACACAAACTAAAATGGAGATGAGATCGTCATGCTGCTGAGGAGAGACTAAGGATAGCCGTCAGAAATTGGGAGACAATTAGGAGATAAATCAAAAGCTTAAAGCAACGTTAATTGAATCGAAGCAACGCCTACAACAAAGGATAGCATCTCCAAATTCAGAATTCAGAATTCAGAATTCAGATTCCTGAATTGAAGATTCGTCATACGTTGTAAGTAGAGTGCTATTCCGATGTGAATAATTAATTGCGTTTGATTTGTGTAAAATGCGAAATGGAATTGTGGCGATAATAATCAATGTTTGTATGTTATTTTGATTCTAACGATTTGGGAATGTTATGGTATACGATTGGATATTTGCAAGTATGTGATTTGCGTTGGAAGTTAACAACGAAATGGAATTGTGGCGATAATAATCTATACTTGTATGTTATTTTGGTTCTAAACGATTTGGAAATGCTATGGTATACGATTGGATTCATACAAGTATATGATTTATGTTGACAACCATATGTTGTGGAATTTTAATTGGAATTCATGCTAGTATATGATTCGTTATTATGCTAATAAGATGTACATACTTTTATGATCACTTTTAGTGTGTAATTGGACTAGGCTAAGTACTGTGATTTATATGAATCTATGTTGAAATTGGCAAATCATACTTTTGTGTTAGAAACAAAAGTAAGCACCTTTATGAACATGACTAAACTATGTTTGGTATTATGCCTAGTTGAAACATGTTTTAGGCCTAAGTTGTTATCAAAACCATATGGTGATATATGTGACACAATTAAGTTAGATTTACATCCCAATTGCAAGTTTACAATGATTCATGTTTAAGTATTATTTACGCCATGATTACATGAATAGAATGATTCATGTTTAAGTATTATTTATGCCATGATTATATGAATAGAACGATTCATTTTAAGTATTGTTTATGCCATAATCATATTAATAGAATGATTCATGTTAAAGTATTGTTTATGCCATGATTATATGAATAGAATGATTCATGTTTAAGTATTGTTTATGCCATAATTATATGCTGTTACAATTGCAAGTTCACATGTGCCTACTTTATGTTAATTGAATCGTTCGTTGCAAGTTCATGCGTTCACACTCCCCTCTTTCATGTTACCTTATAAACACCATGTTATAAGCCTCCCCTTTTCATATGGCTAAATTGGGTTTAAATATTAAACCCAACACACCTTACATTGTAGCGAACGTGTAAAACGGGGGTAATGACGTTTGGGTTAAAATATAGAACATATGTGTTGGCATGTTTGACGCATGCCAACAACCTTGAAAAATAATTAAGTGGCATAAATAAATTTTAACCAATAAAGATGAATTTGAATAATGGGCCGCAAATATTTACATATAAAAAGAAAAGAGACAAAATATGTAAAGGTAGAAAATACGATGTGTTTAACCCGAGGTTGGATTGAGTTGTGATGTAAACCTGCCCGGAACCGCCCGGCTGTCCAGTTGTCACAACAATACCTATCCAATGTGGGTGGTTAAACACGGAGCCCAATAAGGACCCGAGGTTAGACTGAGTTGTGGCGTAAGACTGCCCGGACCCAACCGGCAACAGGCAGCCACAACAATACCTGTCTAATGTGAGAGGTCGAGGCTTTAATAAGACAATTAAGGATGAGTCAGGATTGATAGGATTAAGTAAATTATATTAAAACTTAATCAAAATGAAACATGCTAAACTATACAGACTGATTGGGGGTTAGGTTTATAAAACACTTAACCAACTTAGCACGTTGGCTAGAAATAGAAAACCTAGTAGCGGGGGACCCTTTTCAGCAGTAACCCTACAAGGTGTATCAGGATACCCTGAACTAGGCAAGGTGGGGCACGATTACTGGGCTGACTGTAAGAGGTCAAATCGACGGCGGTGGTGCAGCAGTGTAGGTTCTAACGGGTGCGGGCGTGCACACACTCCGGCGCAGAAAAATGAGGCACTGGGCACCAGTAGCATACCTGTGCATTCTAGAGTTGTGTCGGGCCGCCACCATGGGACTTGATACACCCCATGGTGGGACCAGCATAGGTAACTACAACAACGGGGGCCGTAAGACACATGTAACTATGCGAGTAGGAGCCGATCATCAGAAAAAGGATCACTTCACCCTGATTATGGGGAGCCTGTTGGGAACTAGTTTATATGGGTACAGAGATTAATATGGGGTACGATAGTATATTCGACCCAGACAACTTAACTTAGTTTATGGTGCATTCCCATTTCCAGTTTATGTTTATCATACCCAGCTCTTTATTCATAGACTGAATAGTCCTAGACTTACTTAGGCTTTATGTCTGACTCTACTTATCTTTCGCCTTCTTTTCTTTCGTTCCCCCCCCCCCCAAGGTCCACAGGGAGGGAACACCGCAGCTTGACCAGTTTTCACATCCAGCTTGAAGAGAAAGAATGTATTGCTTGGATCTTTTTCCGTTTTGGTCTATGGCTTTGGGCAGCAATGATGGGACTTTTGCAGTTTATTTATGTTTTCTTTATGCTTCTTTAATAATGTAATCAAGACAGTTATGAAGATGTTATGTTTTTGGAAGAATTGTAAAACAAGTATGGTATGTTTTTATGAACACGTATTTTGATGAAATAAAAGATGTTGTTGATTTTCGTTGTTCAAAAATATGTGTTCTTATATCTGTATTGTATATCTGTGACTTATACTTATAAACCTCCAATAAAATTAGGGCATTCCCTTTGAGAGTGACCCTAACAGAGGTGGGGTGTTTCACTTGGTATCAGAGCATAGGTTTGCCAGATAAGGAAAAAAAAATTTGAAAATTTATTTTCAAAAGAAAATTTAAAGAAGCATTTTTAAAAGATAAAATATTATATTTTAAAAAGGCAAAGTCCCCCAAAGCCATAGGTACTATCTCTTATCCTTCGTTTTGAATCTATCCTTTTTGTTTCAGCATGTCCGAAGAACTTAACTTGCCAGAGGGTGTACCAATACCTGGTTGGTTTAGACGGTTCATAGAAGCAAGGGCCACTCAGCCAGTTCCTACCATTCCTCCTCCCCCAGCTGCAGGAAATCATCCAGCTGCAGCAGCACCTCTTCCTCCACCTCCTCTGCGGGGAAACACTTTTGCTAAGATATGTAAATATTTTAAAGCTATGGGAGGAAAGGATTTCCATGGAACTGAGTCCTTCGTGGCAGCTAGAAATTGGCTGAAAGAAACCGAGGACTTATTCATCATCTTTGAGGTAGAAGATAGGCAGAAAGTACAACTGGCAGTATGGCTACTAAAAGGTGAGGCTTGCTACTGGTGGGAAGTCACTAATGCAGAAAGACTAGTGGAAACATGGGAGGACTTTAGGGCAAGGTTTGAGGCTAAATTTCTCTCAGACGCGGAAAGGAGTTTGCAGTTGGAAAAATTCTTATTTCTTAAGCAAGGGAACAAGACAGTCAAAGAATATGTTAATCAGTTCGATGAGCTGGCTAGGTTCGGACTGGACCTAGTCAACACCCCGCACAAGAAGGCTCTCCGTTTTGTCAAAGGGTTGAATGAGCCATTACACAGTTTGGCCATGACCCATATACCCATGGGAGCTACGTATGAAAGATTGGTACAGATGGCATTGCTGAACGAAGAGGATAAGGGCAAGAAGGAGACAAAGGCAGAAAGCTCTCAAGGAAAGAAAGAGGGTTTACAACCTAAGAAGACAGACTTTAAGAAGGGAGGAAAAGACAACAAAGAGAAAAGGAAGTGTAATTTCTGTGGCAAAGTGGGGCACTTAGTGAAAGATTGCCGGAAAAAGAAGGCCAAGATGAATGGCGGGTGCTTTTCTTGCGGTGAGACAGGCCACATGGCAAAGGACTGCCCAAAGAAACGAGGACATGGGCAGAGGGCTGGATCCACCTCAGGGGCACAGGTTCATGTTCTAGAGGCGCCACCTCTGCAACAGCGAGGTATAAATACTTCTGTAGAAAGTGTAGTTTATCTTTATGATCACCCCGTTCGCACTTTATTTGATTCTGGCGCATCACACTCCTTTATCTCGTCTGCTTTAGTAGAATCTCTGCACCTAAAAACTAGTATGATAGAGGACCCCTTAATTGTTTCAAACCCAATTGGGGGCCCGGCTCATTTGTCTATGATCTGTTTGGGATTGAAAATTTCTATTCTAAGCGTAGAATTTAAATGTAGTGCCTTTGTTTTGGGCTTTTCGGGATATGGTTTGATTTTGGGCATGGATTGACTATCCAGTAATGGGGCCATCCTTGATTGTGAGAAAAGGGTTGTTGGGCTCCTGACCCAGCTCGGTAACACTTTGGAAATTTCTTGTAATCCCTCGTATGCGGTTATGCTTAGTTATCTTGAATCGCTAGATGCCTCTGTTGAAAATTTGCAATCGGTTAGAGTGGTCCGGGAATATCCGGATGTCTTCGAAGAGGTGAAGGGCTTGCCTCCGAAGCGGGAGATAGACTTCCGCATATATCTTGTAGATAATGCAAAGCCCGTTGCGTTGCCCGTTAGACACATGGCTCCATGGGAAAGGAAAGAGCTCAGTAAACAGATTAAAGAGCTTCTAGAGAAGGGGTTCATTAGGAGGAGCATTTCAGAATGGGGCGCTCCAGTGGTGTTCGCTATAAAGGCGGATGGTTCACTCCGTCTATGTGTTGACTATAGGGAGCTCAACAAGCTAACGAAAAAGAATAGGAACCCTCTCCCCAGAATTGACGATCTGTTTGATCAACTTGTAGGAGCGTCTGTCTTCTCCCAACTCGATTTAGCGATCGGTTTTCATCAGCTAAGAGTGGCTGAAGATAGCATCGATAAAACGGCATTCAGAACCCCAGATGGCTTCTTTGATGGCTTGTCATGCCTTTCGACTTGACAAACGCACCTGCTTACTTCGTGGACCTGATGAGTAGGGTATTCAGAGATTTCCTCAATAAGTTCGTAGTGGTCTTCGTAGACGATATCCTTATCTTCTCAAAGAGTGAAGAGGAACATGCTCAGCACTTAAGGGCAATCATGGAAACTCTGCGAGTCCATCGGCTAAAAGCCAAATTTTCCAAATGCCACTTTTGGAGAGAAGAAGTGAGGTTCCTTGGGCACATAGTATCCAAAGAAGGGTTAGCTGTGGACCCTGCTAAGGTAGTAGCGGTACAGGATTGGAAGACACCAAGGAATGCAACTGAGGTCCGAAGTTTTCTAGGACTGGTAGGTTTCTATTGAAAGTTCATAAGGGATTTTGCGAAAATCTCAGCTCCGCTCACAAAGTTGACCAAGAAGAATCTAGTGTTCCATTGGGACTTGGATTGCGAGTTTGCTTTCCAGCGACTGAAAAGGGCTCTTATAACAACCCCAGTTTTAACATTGCCAGATGGAAGCAAGATGTTCACAGTTTATACAGATGCATGTGGGACAGGGCTAGGCGCCGTCTTAATGCAAGAAGGAAGGGTAGTAGCTTATGGCAGGAGACAATTGAAAGTGCACGAAAAGAACTACCCGACCCACGATCTTGAGTTAGCTGCCATCGTCTTTGCACTCAAGTCTTGGCGACACTATCTCCTAGGTGAGAAGTTCGAACTTTACACTGACCATAAATTGTTGAAATACCTTTTCTCGCAGAAGGACCTTAACTTGAGGCAACAGAGATGGATGGAGTTTCTTGCCTCGTATGATTTCGAGATCTCCTATACTCCGGGCAAAGGCAATGTAGTGGCAGACGCGTTGAGCCGAAAGAAACTGACCCTAAGCCCGCTGTTTGTTGAAAGACAAAGCCTAGAGTTTATAGCCAGTTTTGACTTTAGGCCCTCCTCCGATTTTGTACCAGGCGTGCTAGCATCTCTCGAAGTACGCCCAACTTTAGTGGACTCAATAGGGATAGCACAACGCGAAGACCCTCAGCTTGTGGAGACGATTGATAGGCTAATTAGGGGTGAGACTTCAAGTCACCTCAACAGATACTCCATCGACAATAAGGGTTGGCTGAGGCGAGACGGAAGACTATGCGTCCCACAAACAAGGGATTTAGTAAAGAAGGTTCTCGAGGAAGCACATCACTCCAAGATGACGATACATCCGGGCGGAGATAAAATGTACAAGGACATAAAACGAACTTTCTTTTGGAACGGCATGAAGAAGGACGTGGCAGATTTCGTTTCTAAGTGTATGGTGTGCCAACAGGTTAAGGCGGAACAGAAAAAGCCTGGCGGTCTGCTACATCCTCTAGAGGTCCCACAGTGGAAGTGGGATAGCATCTCAATGGACTTCATCGATGGGCTGCCTAGGTCTAGGAGATGCAACACTAGCATTTGGGTAATAGTGGATAGGCTTACTAAAAGCGCCCACTTTTTACCTGTCAAAAGTAAAAGAACTGCCGCATCCCTAGCATCTCTTTACCTCAAGGAAATCGTTCGACTCCATGGAATACCATCCAGCATTGTTAGTGACCGAGACCCTATCTTCACAAGTGAGTTTTGGCGGAGTCTGCAAGAAGCGGTAGGCACACAGTTATGCTTGAGCACAGCCTATCATCCCCAAACCGACGGCCAAACAGAAAGAGTGAACAGAGTTTTAGAGGACCTTTTAAGACTGTGCGTCCTTGACTTCGGAGGGACATGGGAAGACCACCTTCCTTTGGTGGAATTTGCCTACAACAATAGTTATCAAGTAACCATCGGAATGGAGCCCTTCGAAGCTTTATATGGAAGACCGTGCCGATCACCCACTTGTTGGTGGGAGACTACTGATAAGCTCATACTTGGACCAGATATGATCCGAGAGACTTCAGAGAAAGTAGACTTAATATGAAGAAGGATGAAGACGGCCCAAGACAGACAAAAGTCCTACGCCGACAAGAGGAGGACCGACCTTGAATTTGAGGTTGGGGACAGAGTTTTTCTTAAGGTATCCCCGCTAAGGAACGTTGTTCGTTTTGGAACCACAGGAAAGCTAGCACCAAGGTTCGTAGGGCCATTCCCTATCATCGAGAAAATTGGGAAAATGGCCTATAGATTAGAGCTACCCGAAAGATTGGCCGGAGTTCACAACGTCTTTCACGTTTCACATCTCCGAAAATGTCTACATGAGTTTGCTGAAGTGGTAGAGACAAATATCCTAGAAGAAGCTGAAGTGGAACGCGAAGCAACCGTGAGGAAAGTTCCAACCCGCATATTAGGAACGGAAGTAAGGAAGCTACGCAACTGCGGGGTCAAGCTCATCAAAGTTCAGTGGAGCGACGCCGAAGAAGATGCAACTTGAGAAACCGAAGCTAGAATACGCGCAGCCTACCCTTTTCTTTTCGAGGGTACATCTTTGATCTTTCATTTTTCCTTAAGTTGCGCTTTTATCTATCTTTTTAGGTATATCTCCTCGACCTTATCTTTTAGGAAGAAACCCTTTGGATGAAAACATGTAATTGAAACATGTTATGGATGATGGTTGCAAGTGATTGCTAGTGGTTGCTCGTGGTTGCATATACACACACAATCTAGGTTTTAGATCGGCTCAGTCACTTCATATTGCATATGCATATATGTTTGCATTCGTATATGGTTGAACTTTAATGTGTTGTCATATGGATGTTGCATTTGTATGAATAATTGTGCACTCATGTAGAATCATGAATAGGAAAATTTGCATACATAATGGATTCATGGCACTTACATAATTCGCATTAAGGAGGTCAACTGAATCAGTAGACCGTCTGATTTTGCATTAGATAAGTACATGTACACACACGCACTTCGCATATGATCATGAAGCATTAGAAGTCTTTTAAGGACAATGGATGCTCGTGTTTGATGGATGAGTAGATGGATGTTTGGATGTTTGGATGTTAGGATATACATTCTTCCTGAACTTGAAGATTTCGGGGATGAAATCCTTTTAAGTGGGGGAGAATGTAACACCCCGTATATTCTATAACAGTGAAATTCACAAATTAAAGTATAATTAATTTCAAATCAAAGAATTAAGGGAAACGGGATACGCCATTCCGTTCGTCTCGGAAAAATACGCGAAATAGAGTCCGAGGTTTCGAAAATCGGAGTCCGTATGACCAAGATATGGCCTCCGGAAGTTTCAGAATTAGGTTTAAAACTCGAATAGACGAAAACAGCTCAGAAAAACGAATTCAAAATTCAAATCGGGCCCAATTGGCCAAGGCGGGAAAATTCCCGCCCAAAGCACCCAGGTCGACTTGGCAGTCGACCTGGGGCTAGCCAGGTCGACTGGGCAGTCGACCTGGGTAACCCGTGTCGACTGGGGTGTCGACCTGGCCCCTGAGCCAGGTCGAACCCAACCCACCCTGGCTGGCCTAGTCTGTATTTATTCGATTTTCTGAGCCTTGCCTTGTCACTAGGGCTAGGTGTCAGCTCCTGGTTGGTCCCTCCTTTGAACGAACGGCTATTATTAAACCAAGCTTCATCGACGGTCTAAATCAACTCACAAACTCTATAAAAAGGACCTAGGACTAACCCTAATTCACACAAACTAAAATGGAGATGAGACCGTCATGCTGCTGAGGAGAGACTAAGGATAGCCGTCAGAAATTGGGAGACAATTAGGAGATAAATCAAAAGCTTAAAGCAACGTTAATCGAATCAAAGCAACGCCTACAACAAAGGATAGCATCTCCAAATTCAGAATTCAGATTCCTGAATTGAAGATTCGTCATACGTTGTAAGTAGAGTGCTATTCCGATGTGAATAATTAATTGCGTTTGATTTGTGTAAAATGCGAAATGGAATTGTGGCGATAATAATCAATGTTTGTATGTTATTTTGATTCTAACGATTTGGGAATGTTATGGTATACGATTGGATATTTGGAAGTATGTGATTTGCGTTGGAAGTTAACAACGAAATGGAATTGTGGCGATAATAATCTATACTTGTATGTTATTTTGATTCTAAACGATTTGGAAATTCTATGGTATACGATTGGATTCATACAAGTATATGATTTATGTTGACAACCATATGTTGTGGAATTTTAATTGGAATTCATGCAAGTATATGATTCGTTATTATGCTAATAAGATGTACATACTTTTATGATCACTTTTAGTGTGTAATTGGACTAGGCTAAGTACTGTGATTTATATGAATCTATGTTGAAATTGGCAAATCATACTTTTGTGTTAGAAACAAAAGTAAGCACCTTTATGAACATGACTAAACTATGTTTGGTATTATGCCTAGTTGAAACATGTTTTAGGCCTAAGTTGTTATCAAAACCATATGGTGATATATGTGACACAATTAAGTTAGATTTACATCCCAATTGCAAGTTTACAATGATTCATGTTTAAGTATTATTTACGCCATGATTACATGAATAGAATGATTCATGTTTAAGTATTATTTATGCCATGATTATATGAATAGAACGATTCATTTTAAGTATTGTTTATGCCATAATCATATGAATAGAATGATTCATGTTAAAGTATTGTTTATGCCATGATTATATGACTAGAATGATTCATGTTTAAGTATTGTTTATGCCATAATTATATGCTGTTACAATTGCAAGTTCACATGTGCCTACTTTATGTTAATTGAATCGTTCGTTGCAAGTTCATGCGTTCACACTCCCCTCTTTCATGTTACCTTATAAACACCATGTTATAAGCCTCCCCTTTTCATATGGCTAAATTGGGTTTAAATATTAAACCCAACACACCTTACATTGTAGCGAACGTGTAAAACGGGGGTAATGACGTTTGGGTTAAAATATAGAACATATGTGTTGGCATGTTTGACGCATGCCAAAAACCTTGAAAAACAATTAAGTGGCATAAATAAATTTTAACCAATAAAGAAGAATTTGAATAATGGGCCGCAAATATTTACATATAAAAAGAAAAGAGACAAAATATGTAAAGGTAGAAAATACGATGTGTTTAACCCGAGGTTGGATTGAGTTGTGATGTAAACCTGCCCGAAACTGCCCGGCTGTCCAGTAGTCACAACAATACCTATCCAATGTGGGTGGTTAAATACGGAGCCCAATAAGGACCCGAGGTTAGACTGAGTTGTGGCGTAAGACTGCCCGGACCCAACCGGCAACAGGCAGCCACAACAATACCTGTCTAATGTGAGAGGTCGAGGCTTTAATAAGACAATTAAGGCTGAGTCAGGATTGATAGGATTAAGTAAATTATATTAATACTTAATCAAAATGGAACATGCTAAACTATACAGACTGATTGGGGGTTTGGTTTATAAAACACTTAACCAACTTAGCATGTTGGCTAGAAATAGAAAACCTAGTAGCGGGGGACCCTTTTCAGCAGTAATCCTACAAGGTGTATTAGGATACCCTGAACTAGGCAGGGTGGGGCACGATTACTGGGCTGACTGTAAGAGGTCAAATCGATGGCGGTGGTGCAGCATTGTAGGTTCTAACGGGGTGCGGGCGTGCACACACTCCGGCGCAGAAAAATAAGGCACTGGGCACCAGTAACATACCTGTGCATTCTAGATTTGTGTCGGGCCGCCACCATGGGACTTGATACACCCCATGGTGGGACTAGCATAGGTAACTACAACAACGGGGGCCGTAAGACACATGTAACTATGCGAGTAGGAGCCGATCATCAGAAAAAGGATCACTTCACCCTGATTATGGGGTGCCTGTTGGGAACTAGTTTATATGGGTACAGAGATTAATATGGGGTACGATAGTATATTCGACCCAGACAACTTAACTTAGTTTATGGTGCATTCCCATTTCCAGTTTATCATACCCGGTTCTTTATTCATAGACTGAATAGTCCTAGACTTACTCAGGATTTATGTCTGACTCTACTTTTCTTTCGTCCCCCCCCCCCCCCCAGGTCCACAGGGAGGGAACACCGTAGCTTGACTAGTTTTCACATCCAGCTTGAAGAGAAAGAATGTATTGCTTGGATCTTTTTCCGTTTTGGTCTATGGCTTTGGGCAGCAATGATGGGACTTTTGCAGTTTATTTATGTTTTCTTTATGCTTCTTTAATAATTTAATCAAGACAGTTATGAAGATGTTATGTTTTTGGAAGAATTGTAAAACAAGTATGGTATGTTTTTGTGAACACGTATTTTGATGAAATAAAAGATGTTGTTGATTTTCGCTGTTCAAAAATATGTGTTCTTATATCTGTCTTGTATATCTGTGACTTATACTTATAAACCTCCACCAAAATTAGGGCATTCCCTTTGAGAGTGACCATAACAGAGGTGGGGTGTTTCAGTGAGAGTGGCCCTCACTTTTATTTAGCTTCTCCTTCTTGTAAATCTGCTTTCAGTAAATGAAGATCTATTTCTTTTACGCCATTGCGTTCCTGCAAATTCATCATGTTAGCAGAGTTTAAATGGGCATAACTGAAATATTCATAGTTAAATATTAAAGTTATAAGTAACGATTATTAATCATAACGAAAACAATCATCGAGAAATACACATGCTAAGTAAATGTGTAATGGTGCACGTATATGCCCCCAATCAATCGTCATTATAGTGCCTGGCCAGGGCTTATTGGCGATCAATTAGGATTATATTTGTACTATCCCGATCTTTAAGCGGGGTAATGGTTCTTGTGGCGTTACGTATCTAGCGCCTTTATACTCTTCCAATCCTTCAGCGGGTTAGAATTCTTGTTGCGCTAAGTCTCTAGCACCTTTATACTCTCCCAATCCTTCTGCGGGTTAGAGTTCGAGCTCGATTCTTGGTCTGCTCACCGATCCTTCAGCGGGGCAGAAGTTCTGGGGGCGCTAAGTCGCTAGCGCCTTTATACTCTCCCCGTGTTAGAGTGTTATGAAGGTGGTTTTATCACGGTGCACCTTCACACCTTGGGGACGTTATCTTCGCGTCCTTTATACTCTCTGTAACACCCCGTATTTCAGTTAATGCTAAGATTCACTAATTGCAGAATAAATAATCTCAAATGTGAGAATTGGGGGAAACGGGCTGCGTCATTGCGTTCGTCTCGGAAAGATACGCAGAATAGAGTCCGAAATTTTGTAAATCGGAGTCCGTATGGCCCAGTTAAGGCCCAAAGAAGTTTTCAGAAAATTCAAAGTTAAAAACAGATTTATGATTCAGTTCTAAAACAAGTTTGGAGCCAAAAGCGGAAAGGGGGGAAAGTTCCCGCCTAGCCCCGTGTCGACAGGCATGTCGACAGGGGTGTCGACAGGCATGTCGACAGGGGTGTCGACAGCCCTGTCGACAGGGGTGTCGACACAGGGTGTCGGCCCTGTTGATCTGGGTGCAACAAATCTGGTTTTTGGTTGAGTCTTGGGCTGGATTCTAGAGATTTCCGAAATCTAAGGGTCTTAATCTAATCTAGGGTTAATCTAAGGGCCTAAAACACTCACCTAATCTATAAATACACCCTAAACCTACCCTAATCCATACTAAAAATAGAATTGAGGGCTACATGCCGCCAAATTAAATCTTAGAAGGAGCCTCCACTAATTTATGAAGAGGGTTGCAAGCTAATCACTCTCTAATCAACCTCTAATCCATTCTAAGCATCTTAATCTTCTTCATTTGGAGTGCAAATTTGCTAGTAGTGAGTTTCTATCACTTTGATGATCAATTGCTAAATTAAGTAGATGAGATATGATGAGATCTATGGTTTTGCATGAGGATTAATGGGTTTTCAAGTCATATGATATGATGTGAATATGCTAATCTATGTTTAATATTAATCCTATGTTTATGCATGTTGAATATGTGAGTTTATGCAAGTTGGATATGTCGGTTTATGCAAGTTAAGTATGTGGGTTTATGCAAGTTAAGTGGTGGGTTTATGCATAATAAGTAATTGATTCTATGCATGCTAAGTATGTGGTTTTATGCATGCTAAGTGTTTGGTATTATGCATAAATCATGACATGCAAGTTTACCCTTTTAAATGTGATGCATACATATGCAAGATGATACCTTTATATGCATGTTTACCCTCCTTTAAGATGCAAGTCATATATGCAAGTTCAACATGTTATGCAAGTTATGTGTATGCTTATATGCAAGCTCAACATGTTATGCAAGTTATGTGTATGATGTTATGTAAGTTATGTGCATATTGTTATGCAAGTTCATATGCAAGTTATGTGTATGATGTTATGCAAGTTATGTGCATGATGTTATGCAAGTTATGTGTATGTTGATATGCAGGTTATGTTTATGATATTATGCAAGTTATGTGTATGATGTTATGTAAGTTATGTGCATGTTATTATGCAAGTTCATATGCAAGTTATGTGTATGATGTTATGCAAGTTATGTGCATGATGTTATGCAAGTTATGTGTATGTTGATATGCAAGTTATGTTTATGATATTATGCAAGTTATGTGTATGATGCTATGCAAGTTAACATGTAACATGTTGTGCAAGTTCACACCTTTAAGACACATGCAAGTTCACCTTTGTATAATCTATGAACACTTATGCAAGTTGCCTTTATATATGACATATGTATGTTCATGCAAGTTGGGTTATTTAGTAATGCTAGTTGGGTTAATATCATGATGTAAGTGGACACCTTTTAACCCATGTTAATGCTAATGTATGCTAAGTGAAACCCATGTTAATTGTGAAAGAATCTTCTCTTGGAAATATGTCGTGTTAGCATAAGTACGTGGGGAAACGATGGGGTTAATAAACATGTTAATGAAATGGTGTGAAATGGTTATGATTAAGCATACCATAAAATGAATAAGCATAAGTGGGAATTTACCTATTGAGTTAGGTCTACCCCATGGGAATTTACCTATTGAGTTAGGTCTACCCATGTTATGGAATTGGGAATTTACCTATTTAGTTAGGTCTACCCATATTCTTAAAAATGTGTAATTAATTAGGGATAATTAATATAAATATGAGGGTGATTAATTAGGTGTAATTAATCGACTAAGACACGAGGTTGGACTCAGTTGTAGCGTAAAACTGCCCGGACCCAACCGGCTTAACCAGTTGCTACAAATGTTAGCCCAATGTGAGAGGTCTTAGGCACAAACTAAATACGTGATTAATGTAAAGACACGAGGTTAGACTCGGTTATGACATAAGGCTGCCCGGACCCAACCGGCTTAACCAGCAGTCATAAAAGATAGTCTAATGTGAGAGGTCTTTATGAAGATCACGGTCTTAATTAATTAAGAAACACTTGACCATATTAGCATGTAGATGGACATGAGGGGTTAAGTGGGTGCCTTGGGTGGCATGAGGAGACTAGTGGGTTGCCTTGGGTGGCAATAGAAAATACGATTAGAATACTTAACCAAAGTGAAACATGTAATTAAAACATGGTTAAAGGGTTAAGTAAGTGCTTTGGGTGGCATGTGAAAATCTAGTGGGTACCTTGTATGACAACTAGAATATGATTAAATGACTTAGCCAAAATGTATAACATGTAAGTGGACATGGTTAAAGGGTTAAGTGGGATTCACTAGAAATAACAAGCTTAGGTGGTAGCTTGTGGGGGCCCATTTCAACCAATATCCCAAACGTATCTTAGTAGGCTCGACTCTAGTCGAGTGACGTGACACGCATATTGGGCTTGACTATAAGAGGCCAAACCGGGTTAGCGGTGGCAACACAGGACCAACGGGTTTCATATGCGTGTGTGGACCCGGGCTGGTTGGTAAGTCGTTGTTACATCGTGTAGATATAAAGCCGTGCACCGTTGATATTATCAGGTTGCCACTTTGGGTAATGATACACCCCATCGTGGGACCAGCACGGGTGTCTACGTAAGGGAGCCGATTGCTTGGGGAGTAGTGGGTACACCTATGTAGTCAGATAGGGGTACACGAAACTACTAAATTACTAAGTACACCTAGGGGGATCAACTTTTAAAATTAGGAATGACTGATGTGGTGCAGTATAGTAATTATCCTTGGGTGGGTGGATGCGTCTTTACGGTTATCTTAGTTTATCCTAAGTCTACCAAGCTGCTTAGTGTAGCCATTCATCCCCAGACGTTACCGTATATCAAGCTTATGTCTTCTCTGGTTACTTTAATGATTGTATTGTTAAAGTTATAGGACTCGCTCAGACTTATGTCTGACCCCGTTGTTTTTATCTTTTTCCCAACCCTCAGGTTATCAGAGTGGGCCCAGTACGAGTGGGCTTTGATCAGGCTGCTTTATTCTCTTTTGGAGCTTGGACCATAGGTGTAAAGCTCAGCTTACCCTTTCTTTTATGGCTATCAGTTCATGTATTGGGATTATGTACTTTTATTTATCAGGATGGATATTTTGTACTTGACTCTTATTATGGTTTTGTGATGTAACCAAACATGTTTTACTTTCCGCTGCAATGAAATGATGTTTTAAAAAGTTTCAAGTATTACTTGTATCTGTCTTGTTGTAATTTTTCTGTTCTATATTCACTTAAAATACTCCACCGATGTTATGGCATTCCCTTAGCGAGTGACCGTAGCGGGTGTGGGGTGTTACACTCTCTCCCTGATATCGGGAGTTAGAGTGCAAATAGTAGTGCGATTTACCTCGCTGCACCTTTTGGTGCTTTAATTACCGTGAGCCTTCTGATCTGATAGACGACATTTTGAATTAGCTATTTTGAGATTACTGCATAATTTAAAACTAATTTCGAAATGGTAATGGTTTATATTGATCAAAATAAAAGAGTAGATAAGAAATGGTGCAGTAAAGGTAAATGACACGCGATATTTTTATAGTGGTTCAGTCGAATCATGACCTACGTCCACTTTATAGTCTTTTGTTCAAATAACCAGACTGTTCTAGGCAAGTCGAGCCTTTTTACATGGTTCTAAAAACAAAAAGTAAATATGACATCAGATAAGGCCGCAAATGCTGGGCCTTCCACACTCTGGGGATTTCATCTCAATCTACGGTTGCTAGCTTGAAGGTTCCATTATCAAGCCCTCGTAAAATGGAGTACGGTCCTTCCCATTTCAGGCCCATATGTACTGGGGGCGGAAAGACGCACTTCAGAACCAAGTCTCCGGGTTCAAATGTTCGAGCTCAGACTCTTTCGTTGTAATACCGAGCTATTTGTTGTTTGTGCCTTGGGGCGCGTAAGTCGGCTTCGTCCCTTTTTTCCTCAACCATGTCAAGGGATTCAAGGAGCAACTTATTATTGGTCATCGGATCGTAATAAATGGTTTGATGAGATGGTACTTCCAACTCGACCGGAATGACTGCTTCAGCTCCAAAAGCAAGGGAAAATGGGGTGTGACCCGTCGTTGGCTTGTACGTTGTTCTATAGGCCCATAGTGCCAGGGGAAATTCATCAACCCACATGGCTTTGGCCCTCTTCAATCTTTTCTTTATAATGGATTTGACCACCTTGTTTTCCGCTTCATCTTGTCCGTTCAACTGCAGATTTTTCACAGAGGTGTATCTTTTCTCGATGTGATACTGCCGACAGAAATCTTGAAACTCGGTGCTGTCGAATTGGGTCCCATTATTAGTTACGATGACTTTTGGGATCCCAAATCGACATATAATGTTCTTAACGACAAAGTTGATCACTCACTTAGTTGTGATCGTGGTCAAAGGCTCTGCTTCTACCCATTTAGTAAAATAATCCACGGCCACAATAGAGAACTTTGCTCCGCCCTTTGCTATGGGAAGGCTCCCAATAATGTCAGTTCCCCACATAGCAAAAGGCAATGGGCTTGTCATTGTCTTCAACTAGTTAGGTGGTGCCCTAGGAATCTTGGAGAACTTCTGGCAAGCATCACAACGTCGTGCATACTTGGCTGCATCCTTGTTTATGGTGGGCCAGAAATAGCCGTATCGCAATATCTTCTTTGCCAATGTTTTCCCTCTAGTGAGGCCGCCACACTCACCTTCGTGGACTTCCTTCAGTACACGCTTGATGTCATCATGGGCAATGCACCGGAGGAGAAGCATCGAGAAACTTTGTCTGTACAGGACTTCGCCTTGCAACACACATTGGGAAGCCTTCCATATAACTGCACGTCTCTCATTTTTCTTTGTTGGGCGCGTTCCATTCATCAAAAAATTCTTTAGGGGGTCATCCATGACTCCCTTTCAGGTTCAATCTCTAGTATTGAATCAACTTCCATCTAATCCATGCTAGGGAACTGTAGTACTTCAATCGGGACTAGCTCCGTATGTTCTGGATTACCGGAACTAGCCATCTTCGCTAACTTGTCTGCTCTTTGATTCTCCGCTCGAGGAATGTGAGATATGCTGTGGTGATCAAAATTATCCAGCAACTTCTTCACTTTTTCCAAATATGATATCAACCTTGGACTCTTAGCCTGAAACTTTTCATTAACTTGGTTCACAACTAAATTGGAGTCACAAAAGATGTCTAACTTTGTTATCCCCAGTTCCTTTGCAAGCTTCAACCCCGCAATTAGAGCTTCATACTCAGAATCATTATTAGTTGTGTGGAACTCTGATCTAAGAGCATAATATATTAGCAGTTTCTATGAAGTTTCAAGAACCACTCCAACACCAAATCATCTGTCATTTTTAGCTCCATCAGTATATAGTTTCCAGGCGTTAGGGTCAAGGAGTAGCTTTGGTGGATCGTCTTCCTCGGTTACTGCATCATCTTCTGGGATGGTAAACTCTGCTATAAAGTCTACAAGTGCCTTCCCTCTAATCGACCTTTGGGGTTCGAGGTTCAGGTCGAATTGACTCAGCTCAATGTTCCATTAGCGGGTGATCAGTGTAAACAGTAATGGGGTGAGCCTGGAAGTAGTGATGAAGCTTCCTAAATGCAATCAGCAAACTGTACTCAAGCTTTTCTATTTTTGGGTAATTCCGTTCTACGGCTGCCAATTTCTTACTCACATAGTACACCGGTCTTTGCAACTTATCTTTCTCTCTTACCAAAGCCGAACTGATTGCGTGGGATGACACTGTCAAGTACACAAATAAATCCTCGTGATCCACAAGCTTAGACAGTATCGGTGGTCTTTCCAGATGATTCAATAGATTCTGGAATGCTTATATACAATTAGGAATCCATTTAAAGTTGTGCTTGCCTCGCTTTATTAGCTCGAAAAATGGGATGCATTTATCTGTAGCTTTTGAGATAAATCTGCTGAGCGCTGCCACTTTTCCAGCAAGGCTTTGCACATCTTTAATCTGCTTTGGTTCTTGAATATTTTGGATCGCTGCAATTTGATCTGGATTGATCACAATTCCGCGCGAGTTGACAATGAACCCTAGGAATTTTCCAGATGCTACCCCAAATGAACATTTCAAAGGATTCAGTTTCATCCCATATTTTCGGAGAATTTCAAACATCTCTGCTAAATTGTTAGTATGATCGGATGACTGTCTGGATTTTACCAACATATCGTCGACGTATACCTCCATCGTTTTCCTGATTTTGTTGTAGAACATCCTATTCACCAATCACTGATACGTAGTGCCAGCATTTTTCAAACAGAAAGGCATCACCACATAGCAGTATAATCCCAAATCTGTAATAATGCTGGTATGCTCTTGGTCTGGGACATGCATGGGGATCTGATTGTACCCCGATATGCATCCATAAAAGAAAGAAGTTCATGACCCGCAGTTGAATCTACCAACTGATCGATTCTAGGCAATGGGAAGCTATCCTTCGGACAGGCCTTGTTTAAATCTGAGAAGTCGATGCACGTACACCACTTTCCATTGGCCTTCTTTACCAAAACCGGGTTTGAAATCCGGTCAGGGTATGTTGAATCTTTAATAAACCCGTTACTTCTCAGTTTTTCAACTTCTTCTTTCAAGGCGGCAGACCTTTCTGGACCAAGCATTCGCCTTTTCTGCTTGACAGAAGGATGTTTCTGGTTAATGCTTAACGAATGACTCATAATCGAGGGAGATATCCCACACATGTCTGCATGGGTCCAGGCGAATACATCCAAGTTAGCTTTCAGTAAATTTGTTAATTCTTTGGCTCGAACAGGATCCAACTGGGATCCAATCTTCAGGACCTTCTCTGGGTCACTATCATCAATTGGTACATCCACAGTCGCTTCATTGGGAGTCGCCATTCTGCCACCAGGCTCTTCATCCTCTCTGGGATCTATGTCCTTAGGCAACTCTCTAGGCGACCCTCCTGAAGGTATTTCCTTTAGTTGCTATGACGATTCCTCCCTTGAAGGGGAGGAACCACCTTTTGCTTCTACATCTTTCCCTTTGCGGAGCAACTTTAACTCTGCAATGTAAAATGCTCGTGCAACAACCTGATCTCCTCGGATTATGCCTATGTCGGCATCCATCGGGAACTTCAACAACAAGCACCAGGGTGCAATGCAGGCCCTGAATTTGGCAAGATCTGGGCGGCCTAAGAAGGCATTGTACGACGACTCAATGTCCAAGACCACGAAGGGGAGGAACCTCACTCTCTGGCGTTCTCCTTCTCCAAGGGTTACTAATAGTTCCACATATCCCATTGGCGTGGTCGAGGCCCCATCAACCTTTACATGGTTTCAAATCCTTCTGCTCGAGTTTCATTTGGTCGAATGTTTTCTTGAATAAAATGTTGACTGAACTCCCGTTATCTACCAAGACTTTGTGAACTATAGCTGGGCCGACGGTGATGGTGATCACCAATGGGTCTTCAGTTGGGGAGTGTACTTCAATACTCTCTCGCTCGCGAAATATGACATCATCGGACATCGTCTTTTGTTGCTTAATTGGAGCGTTGTCCTCGGTGTTGCTACATTCCCCCACTTCGAAATGCTGTTTAGCTGCATTTGCATATTGATCCATAGCTCTGAAACTATGCCCTGCTAGGTGAAGTCCACCAACTATGGTATTGATAACAATATTTTTTCCCTTTTGCTGAGCCGTCAGTTTGGCAGCAGATTGACTTTGGTTCGAGGCTTGTACAGCTTGCCCCCTGTCCCTAGGAGTCACCTTATACTCATTGAGCTTCCCTTCTCGGAGCAGCCTTTCAACCACATCTCTCAAGTGATGACATTCTTTCGTGGAATGACCATGGATCTGATGAAAAAGACAGAATTTCCCAGTTTCACGCTCTTTCTCTATAGAATCTCTCTGGGGAGGCCTTGTGTACTGGAGGACATTATATGTATCCAGGAAGATGTTTTCCAACGTATCATTTAACAGTGTGAAGCTCTCAAACGGTCTGGGCTGGGATCTCCTCTAAGCGTCATTTCCTCGATTTCTTTTCCGATTACTGTTATTACTATTCCTTGATTGGCGACCGCTACCTTGATTCTTATTCCCGATGTTAACTTCAACTTTTCCTGAGCTATCTCCCGTTTGCTTGATGGCCACGTTGCTTTGGATATCTTCTTATCAATAGCCTTTCTTTTTCGATTAGCGTATATCTCCTCCCGACGCAGGCGAACATTAGCTTTTTCATAAAATATTTCTCTGGTTGGGGACGGTTTGCCGGCCAGATATCTCCCAAACTCGGTATCCTTATCGACGCCATTGATCAGGGCATCAACACAGTTTGCTCATGCGGATCTTTGACTTCTGTGACAGCCAAGTTAAAAGGATCCAAATACGACCTCAGGCTTTCGTCTGGTCATTGTTTAATAAGGGATAACTCAATCACATTCTTAGACCTCTGGGCATGAAGACGGAATTGGTTCACGAATTTCTCACTCAATCCCCTGAAGCTGGATATTGACCATGCTGGCAAGCGGTAAACCACAATAACGCCACATCTTCTAGGAATATTGGGAATGCTTTACATTTTACCACATCCGTAACTGCTGCAGCGGCATTCGTTGACCAGGAGTATCGTATTAGATGTTGGATGGGGTCTGTCCCGCCCGTATAGCGATTCATGGTTGGCATATTGAAGCGCCTCGAGAATGTAACATCTAGTATGTCATCAGTAAAAGGCGTATGACTGTGACCTATGCCCCAATCTTCATTCCTCTGTCCACGGCTATCTACCATGACTTGCCTAATCATTGCTTCAACCTCTGCATGGGTCATGGTAGATTCAGGATCAACACTTCTTACCCGACGGCCTCCTCCAGCATTTCTTTGATGTGCTGCTACAAAGTCTGGGCCCTGAGCAGAAATCCCTTGCCCCCTGTTGCCGCGGTCGACCATGCGACGAGCGGGAGGCACGCCGTTCCTCGATGGTAGAGCGGGATCATTTAAGTTGCGGTTACTAGTTCCATGGTTAAGTGCCTCTTCTTCTCGAGATGGAAGTGACCCAAATCGAAGTTGCTCTATGTTCTCAGCCCTTTCTAATGGGGGCCATCGTCGGTTCCTTCGGGGTTCTTCAGACGACGACGTATGTTCCGGGGAGAAAGGGTGAGCTGGAGGTGGTGAAACCTGCCTTTGAATATCGTCAATTCATCTGCCTAGGACAGTAATATTTTGACACAGCAACGAGCTCTTCTGCCTTTGAGCGGCCAGTTCATCAGTTTGCCTGTCAAATGCTTTGAGTATTCGAGTCAGATGTCCTTCGGTAACTGGGGTAGAAGGGTCGAACTGGTCATCTTCATCTTCTCTTATACGCAAGGAACTTGAACCGGGTTGACCAGAAGTTCCAACACAAGTGGAACAAGCCATAATTTCCTTCCCAGGTCGGGTAATACTGATTGTCTGTTCGGATCGTGGTCCTCTGTAACACCCCACCTCCGCCAGGGTCACTCGCAAAGGAATGCACTAGCTTTGGAGGGGCATTATTGGTAAACATGCATGATGATATAGCAAGACAGGACATGACATATATATATATGTAAATAAACAGAGTAAGTAAATAAAACAGCGGAAGATTTTAAACCATTTCAAAAACAAGTCTGGTACATCAAAATGTCAATTTCCCAAATAAACAAGTCTAGTACATGAAATAACATCATCTGAAACTGAAAAAGAAAACATAATAGTAGCTATCCCCAAAGTGGAAGAAACCATAGCGAGCCCAAGTCCAAAGCATACATGAGCTATCCAAGAAAGCGGCTAAGATCCAAGCTAGGCTCCTGTATTCCCTCCCTGAGAACCTGGGGGGGAAACGGAAGAAAAGAGGCGAAACAAAACAGGTCAGTCAAAAAGACTGAGTAAGCCCTGCTACGATCAGTCTATAAACTAATAAAGTTAACATCATGATGGGAACTGAGATGATCATAGATAACAACATACTGGCATGATAAATTAACCACGAGATAGATAGAGGTGTCATCGCATAAACAGAGTTAAGTTTTGCACCACGGTGTACTAGTAAACCAACATAACAGGTATTGATCCCTTAGCCCAAACCTTGGCCCAATAACATGAAGTGACCTTAATATAAGGTCCAACCCAACGGTCTAGTCGATCGGCTCCCTACAAGCCTAACACGTCAAGTGTTGATGTCCATACGGCCCACATATGGATGTAGGTAGTCTGTGCTGGGCCCACCTTCGGGTGTATCAAGCCCTCGGTTGTCGACCCCGGACACTTAAGCAATAATGCACAGCCCTAACCTACTGGTACCCGTGCCTCGAGTTTGTCCAACATCGGACTACGTGCACGTCCGTAGCCCGCCGGACCCGCACCGCTGTACCACTCGGCCATCGCCCTTTGGTCGTTTACATCCGTCCAGTAATCGTGCCCCGCCCTAGCCTAGTTTCTAGGGTTGTGATGATACCAAACTGGGATTACTGCCGGAACAGACCCACCGCTAGGGTTTCCTAAGAGGGTTAAGTGTGATTTAACCCTTCACTAATCCTGGATTAAACTGGTTAAGTGTGGCTTAACCCCATTCTAATCCCTTGAACTCCCAAATGGATTAAACTAGTTAAGTGTAGCTAACGGTTCACAACTTAACCACATTCTAATCCCTTGAACTCCCAAATTGGTTAAGTATCAGTGGACCCTGACTTAACCCTAATCATGAGGCATTAATTAATTTAATGCACCTTAACCTCTCACATTAGACCTTGTTGTGGTTACTAGTTAGGCCGGGCGGGTCCGGGTAGCTTTACACCACAACTTGGTCTAACCTCGGGTCTTGGCACCCCATGACCAACTTCTCACATTGGGTCCTATTGTTTGTAGCCACTAGTTAAGCCGGTCGGTTCCGGGTAGAATTACGCTACAAACTCAACCCAACCTCGAGTTGGCCACACTTATGTTTTCTAAGTGTCATGTCCACTTTATTTCAAAACATAATTACAAGTCAACAATTACCTGGGTAGACCTAACTTAATAGGTAAATTCCCAAGGGGTAGACCTAACTTAATAGGTAAATTCCCAATCTTATATCTTCATGTATTTTAAGTTTACCCCAAAACCCCCAACGTCATTCTATCGCTTACATATTCGTGGTAACGCATAAAGGATAGGAAGAGGGAACTTGGCACAACATACATGATAAACTTGCACAACAATCATGCATAACATGTTAGACTTGCATAACTTAGCATAGTGATCTTGCATATTACCATAAACATGCATAACATGTTAAACTTGCATAACTTAGCATAGTGAACTTGCATATTACCTTAATCATGCATAACTTGTCAAACATGCACAACTTGTCATTTTAAACTTGCATAAACATGCACAACTTGTCAAAACATGCACAACTTGTCAAAACATGCACAACTTGTCATTTTAAACTTGCATAAACATGCACAACTTGTCAAAACATGCACAACTTGTCAAAACATGCACAACTTGTCATTTTAAACTTGCATAAACATGCACAACTTGCCAAAACATGCACCACTTGTCAAAACATGCACAACTTGTCATTTTAAACTTGCATAAACATGCACAACTTGCCAAAACATGCACCACTTGTCAAAACATGCACAACTTGTCATTTTAAACTTGCATAAACATGCACAACTTGTCAAAACATACACAACTTGTCAAAACATGCACAACTTGTCATTTTAAACTTGCATAAACATGCATAACTTATTAAACTTGCAAATCATGGCTTAGTATACATGCATAACTCAATTAACTTGCAAATCATGGCTTGGTACTCTTGCATAAACATGCATAATCCATTAAACATGTAGAACATGGCATAATAAACTCGCATATGCATGCATAACTTATGAAACATATAAAACATGGTATAGTGAGTTCGCATAAGCATGCATAATCAACTAAACTCACATAAATCTCAACTTTCACCACATCTTAACTTTAGAGTTTGTAAAGTGAAGGTAAGAGGGCTTACAATGTTTATGCGGACTCAAATGAGTATAACCAATGTAAGAAACCCCTTATGCAACTAATTAAAGCCCCCAAATGCAAGCAAACTTGATCAAGACTCCTCCTTTATGATGCCAATTGAAAAACAAGCCTTTAATGCAAGCTAAGGAGGATCATACAAGCCCAAATATGCTTGTATGCATGGAAAATTACTTAGGAATTATTGATGAAGAGATTGGAGGCTAGGGTTTTTAGGTGGAGGCCATGAGAGTTTAGATTTTGGCATAGTTTTGTTGCTAGAATGATTTATGGGGCTTAAGGGTAGGATTAGGAGCTTATTTATAGAAGATTAGAGTGATTTAGACCATAGGATTAACCCTAGGTGAATTTTGGCCCGTCAGATTTAGGAACTCTCTAGAACCAGACCACACAACCAAGCCCAAACCAAGCCCAAACTAAAGAGGTGCGCCAGGCTAATCTGCCTGGCTAGCCCCTGTCGACAGGGCTGTCGACAGGGCAGTCGACTCCCTGGGGACCCTGTCGACAGGCCTGTCGACATGGGGCCCCTGGCGGGAGTTTTCCCGCCTTGGCCCAGCTGGCCCAATTCTTTAAATTTGAATCTGTTTTTACTTAGGATTTTTCTGAGGACTTCAATGGGCCTTAACTGGGTCATACGGACTCCGATTTTCGAAAACTCGGACTCTATTTCGCGTATTTTTCCGAGACGAACGCGATGGCATAGCCCGTTTCCCTTGATTCCCATTTTATAATTTAATTCTGCCTCAATTTATGTTATTACAGGTTATTGAAAATACGGGTTGTTACATTCTCCCCTCCTTAAAGGATTTCGTCCCCGAAATCTTCAAGTTAGGAAGAACGTATCCTACCATCCAATCATCCATCTACTCAAAACATCATCCACGAGCAATCATTGTCCTTACAAGATTCTAAATGCTGGATGAACATATGCAAAAGTGTGTGTATATGTACTTACCTAATGCAAAAATCAGGCGGTTACTGATACAGTAAACCTCCTTAATGCATATGTATGTAAATCAGGCGGTTACTGATACAGTAAACCTCCTTAATGCATATGTATGTCAGTGAAATGAATCCATATGTATGCAGATTCCTAAATTCATAGTATCTATATGAGTGCACATAACATTCATCCATATGCAACATCCATGTGGTGGCACAACAAGTTCAATCATAAATAAGCATAAACACTCATGCACATGCAATATGAGGAGTGTGTGAGCCGATCTAGTGCCTAATCGTGTATAATGCATCCACGAGCAACCACTTGCAAACACTTGCAACCACTTGCAAACACTTGCAACCACTTGCAACCATCAAGCATAACATGTCTCAAACACATGTTTCATCCAAAGGGATTCTACCTAAGGTTCCCATGACCAGATCGATACGATAAACTAGATAAACTCCTTTTTGGATTACAAGAAATCCACTCAAGCTTTGACATATAGTACTAATCGATGAGTCTTAACTCCCTTATGGAGTTTACAACAGAAATAAGATCGAGAATGGGACCGAGAGGATATATACAAAAGATAACTTGCAAGCAAGCTCCACAGGAAAACAAGGATCAAGGACGCACTCTTAAAAGAGATATGATGCGCGTATCTAGTCTTAACTCCACTGTGCTTTGACTATCTTTCACTTCATGATTCCTTGGCTTCCTAACTCCTATTTCCCAAATTCGAGTTGGAACTCATTTCATTATTGCCTCTCGTCTTTCTTTTCCACTTATTCTTCTTTCTGTATACTTGGCTTAACCATACTATAACCCTATGATTTTATGCAAGCTCTCCAAAATTCACTAGTGAATCCTGGATCTCGCCTACTTACTATAAAGTATTTCACGCAGCAGAACTTTACTTGAAAATACCAATCCACGTTGCTAGTTGTCCTATAACTCATGCTTAAATCGAAATGAACCATCTGCCTATGAGTGATAGGTCATACCTAGATTCAGTTGCCTACCCATGGCTACCTGTGGGCTCCCTCAAAACTGGCCAACTTCTTGAGGGTAAACCGTTGCTAACCATGATGCAGTCCTCTCGCTCTTCACCGGACTGAAATGAGCACTCTTCGTGAGTCTACCTATTATGACCCATATACCCGTATTCCCTTTTCTTTGATCTAGGCAGTCTATCCACATAATCTATCGAGATGTTTTCACACTTCCCTTGCGAAACTTCCAATGGGGGTAATGGCCCACTGGGCTTCTATGACTTGGCCTCAACCTGGTGGCACAACATGTATTCCAAAACCAACTCGGCCACCTCCTCGAGTGATGCGCATCTTCAAGAACCTTCTTTACCAAGTCTTTCACTCGAGGAACACATAATCTCTTATCGCGCCTTAGTCATCCTTTATAATATACCTATCGAGGTGACCTAACATCTCGCCTCGAGTCGACTGGTCCATGTTCTTGACCAACTGCGGGTCTTCTTCCCGTGAAACTCCCTTCTTGATCCAGAAGAGTAAGTCTAAGCTCCGGGAATGCTAACTAACTAGCCAAACGGAGAAAGCTTCTTACTTCAATTGCCCTTCTCAGAGCTTTCCGGTCTCAAACCGCAGCCACTTTAGCGGAATCCACCGCTAAGCCTTACTTAAGAACTATGTGCCCAAGAAATCCAACTTCTTTCCTCCAAAGTGGCATTTGGAGAACTTGACCTTCAACCGGTGACTCAAGCGTATCCATCTCCTTCTTGAGATGTCTAACATGTTCTTCCTCGTTCTTTTGAGGAGATCAAAATATCGTCTATGACGACCATGACAAACTTGTTCAAGGACCCCCTAAACACCCTACCCATCGAGTTCGCGTAATATGCGGGTGCCTTAGTCAAACCAAATAGCATGACTAACCATTCTAAAACCCATCCAAAGTCCTAAACGCAGTCTTGTCAATTCCATCCTCAGCCATCCTAAGCTGATGGAATCCGGTAGCTAGATCAAAAGAAAGCGGATGCTCCTACAAGCTGATCAGACAAATCATTGATCCTTGGTAACGGTTACCTGTTCTTCTTACGAAGATCAACACATAAGCGAAGCAAACCGTCCACATTAGTAACGAATGCTACTGGAGCACCCTACTCGAAAATGTTTCGTCTCAGGAAGTTCTTCTCAAGCAACTCCTTGACTTGCTTTCTTAACTCTCATTTCGTGAGGTCATGTGCCTAATCGGCCACGAAACTGGCTTGGCATTACCAACCAGATAATATGGAAATCTATCCCCAGATATCGGGATATTCTCGGACCACCCTCACAGATTGCAAACTATCGATAGACGAGTTGAGGGATTCAAGATATCATAACATGACGGGACCCATAGGGTTGCTAGAAATTTCTAAGGGTACTGCTGAGGCGAATCATGAGCCTCACAACCCTATATACACAAAAACCCAGAATGGCTCCAAAATAGGACAGCCATTCCCTGCCCAAAACCAACCCATATCCCCTGAAGCCGAGAATATAAACATCCCACGAGAATTCTATACTCAAGATAGAAATTTTCAAATCCACTTAGACCACAGACAGGCGGGCAGAACCCCCAAATGGATTTGAAACACATACGGGATCATCAACTAGGCTAGTACTTAGGTGCAAAACTTTCAACTGGATTAGATGAAATAAAACTATGCGATGTGCCAGAATCAAACAAAGTTTGAACAGGGAAAATCAGAAAATGTAAACAAGATTTTCAACAGAAACACTACCTCTATCATGAGCTGGACGAACGGTATTGAGGGGGTGAACTCGCCCTCCAGATAGTCCTGCATACCGAGTCTGACCTTGCCCTCGTTTCCTCGGGCAATCCTTGCTGAAATGTCCAAACTCACCACAATCAAAGCATTCGCCCCGCTTTCTCTTCTCCTTCTTCATACATTCCCTGGCCATATGTCCAACTTTACCACAGAAGTTGCATTTCATATTCTTGCCCCGTTTCCCGGAATTTACTCTTTTGCCTTGAGACTCATTTGTCTTGACCTCTTTCTTATCATTGCTACCTTCTTCTTGAAGTAGGGCCAAATTCACTAAACTCTCGAAAGTCGCCCCCAAGGGTATATGAGACAGGGCCAAATCACGTAATGGCTCGTTTAATCCTAGAGCAAAGTGTAGGGCCTTCTCCTGAGCTGTATTAACCAAGTCTAAATCGACACGAGCCAGTTGATTAAACTTATCTATGTATTCCCTAATAGTCATGTCCCCTTGCTTCAGTGATAAGAATCTCAGTCCAAACCTTCCTCTAAAGTCATCCCAAGTCTCAATTGGCCTAGTAGCGGTGGTGACTACCCACCAACGTGCAGCTTCTTCCTTTAGCAACCATACTGCTAATAAAACCTTCTTGCGGTCACCTATATCAAAGGTGGCTAAAAGATCTTCGGTCTCTTTCAACCAATTCCCTGCTTCTACAAAAGTCTCTGTCCCATTAAAATTCTTGCCACCCATCCTCTTAAAGTTCTTGCAAGTTTCCGCGAAATCCGCTTGTGGAGGCTAAGGGGAAAGAGGAACATCAGCTACGGGAGGAGGAGGGGGAACAGCGGCCTCGACTGGGGGGACAACATTAGGGACACCCGGGACCGGTGCCGTGACTTCCAAGTATCGACGAAACCAATCGGGTATCGTTACTCCTTCGGGCAAGGTGAGATTATCAGACATGCTGGAAACGAAAAGAAAAGAGTTTTAAACGAGGAGTCAAAGGATAGTGCTAATGGCTTTTGGGGAATAGCCTTTAAAATAACTAGACTTTTCTTTGGAAAATACTTAATACTTGGTTTTGAAAATAGTTTTCCAAAAGTTTTTAAAACCTTTTTATCCCTTCTCGTAAACCATATGCTCTGATACCAAATGTAACACCCCACCTCCGCCAGGGTCACTCGCAAAGGAATGCACTAGCTTTGGAGGGGCATTATTGGTAAACATGCATGATGATATAGCAAGACAGGACATGACATATATATATATGTAAATAAACAGAGTAAGTAAATAAAACAGCGGAAGATTTTAAACCATTTCAAAAACAAGTCTGGTACATCAAAATGTCAATTTCCCAAATAAACAAGTCTAGTACATGAAATAACATCATCTGAAACTGAAAAAGAAAACATAATAGTAGCTATCCCCAAAGTGGAAGAAACCATAGCGAGCCCAAGTCCAAAGCATACATGAGCTATCCAAGAAAGCGGCTAAGATCCAAGCTAGGCTCCTGTATTCCCTCCCTGAGAACCTGGGGGGGGAAACGGAAGAAAAGAGGCGAAACAAAACAGGTCAGTCAAAAAGACTGAGTAAGCCCTGCTACGATCAGTCTATAAACTAATAAAGTTAACATCATGATGGGAACTGAGATGATCATAGATAACAACATACTGGCATGATAAATTAACCACGAGATAGATAGAGGTGTCATCGCATAAACAGAGTTAAGTTTTGCACCACGGTGTACTAGTAAACCAACATAACAGGTATTGATCCCTTAGCCCAAACCTTGGCCCAATAACATGAAGTGACCTTAATATAAGGTCCAACCCAACGGTCTAGTCGATCGGCTCCCTACAAGCCTAACACGTCAAGTGTTGATGTCCATACGGCCCACATATGGATGTAGGTAGTCTGTGCTGGGCCCACCTTCGGGTGTATCAAGCCCTCGGTTGTCGACCCCGGACACTTAAGCAATAATGCACAGCCCTAACCTACTGGTACCCGTGCCTCGAGTTTGTCCAACATCGGACTACGTGCACGTCCGTAGCCCGCCGGACCCGCACCGCTGTACCACTCGGCCATCGCCCTTTGGTCGTTTACATCCGTCCAGTAATCGTGCCCCGCCCTAGCCTAGTTTCTAGGGTTGTGATGATACCAAACTGGGATTACTGCCGGAACAGACCCGCCGCTAGGGTTTCCTAAGAGGGTTAAGTGTGATTTAACCCTTCACTAATCCTGGATTAAACTGGTTAAGTGTGGCTTAACCCCATTCTAATCCCTTGAACTCCCAAATGGATTAAACTAGTTAAGTGTAGCTAACGGTTCACAACTTAACCACATTCTAATCCCTTGAACTCCCAAATTGGTTAAGTATCAGTGGACCCTGACTTAACCCTAATCATGAGGCATTAATTAATTTAATGCACCTTAACCTCTCACATTAGACCTTGTTGTGGTTACTAGTTAGGCCGGGCGGGTCCGGGTAGCTTTACACCACAACTTGGTCTAACCTCGGGTCTTGGCACCCCATGACCAACTTCTCACATTGGGTCCTATTGTTTGTAGCCACTAGTTAAGCCGGTCGGTTCCGGGTAGAATTACGCTACAAACTCAACCCAACCTCGAGTTGGCCACACTTATGTTTTCTAAGTGTCATGTCCACTTTATTTCAAAACATAATTACAAGTCAACAATTACCTGGGTAGACCTAACTTAATAGGTAAATTCCCAAGGGGTAGACCTAACTTAATAGGTAAATTCCCAATCTTATATCTTCATGTATTTTAAGTTTACCCCAAAACCCCCAACGTCATTCTATCGCTTACATATTCGTGGTAACGCATAAAGGATAGGAAGAGGGAACTTGGCACAACATACATGATAAACTTGCACAACAATCATGCATAACATGTTAGACTTGCATAACTTAGCATAGTGATCTTGCATATTACCATAAACATGCATAACATGTTAAACTTGCATAACTTAGCATAGTGAACTTGCATATTACCTTAATCATGCATAACTTGTCAAACATGCACAACTTGTCATTTTAAACTTGCATAAACATGCACAACTTGTCAAAACATGCACAACTTGTCAAAACATGCACAACTTGTCATTTTAAACTTGCATAAACATGCACAACTTGTCAAAACATGCACAACTTGTCAAAACATGCACAACTTGTCATTTTAAACTTGCATAAACATGCACAACTTGCCAAAACATGCACCACTTGTCAAAACATGCACAACTTGTCATTTTAAACTTGCATAAACATGCACAACTTGCCAAAACATGCACCACTTGTCAAAACATGCACAACTTGTCATTTTAAACTTGCATAAACATGCACAACTTGTCAAAACATGCACAACTTGTCATTTTAAACTTGCATAAACATGCATAACTTATTAAACTTGCAAATCATGGCTTAGTATACATGCATAACTCAATTAACTTGCAAATCATGGCTTGGTACTCTTGCATAAACATGCATAATCCATTAAACATGTAGAACATGGCATAATAAACTCGCATATGCATGCATAACTTATGAAACATATAAAACATGGTATAGTGAGTTCGCATAAGCATGCATAATCAACTAAACTCACATAAATCTCAACTTTCACCACATCTTAACTTTAGAGTTTGTAAAGTGAAG
This sequence comes from Allium sativum, assembly GCA_030737875.1. Classification (NCBI taxonomy): domain Eukaryota; kingdom Viridiplantae; phylum Streptophyta; class Magnoliopsida; order Asparagales; family Amaryllidaceae; genus Allium; species Allium sativum. The sequence goes on along the minus strand of CM060924.1, from coordinate 189,835,322 downwards.
GTAAGAGGGCTTACAATGTTTATGCGGACTCAAATGAGTATAACCAATGCAAGAAACCCCTTATGCAACTAATTAAAGCCCCCAAATGCAAGCAAACTTGATCAAGACTCCTCCTTTATGATGCCAATTGAAAAACAAGCCTTTAATGCAAGCTAAGGAGGATCATACAAGCCCAAATATGCTTGTATGCATGGAAAATTACTTAGGAATTATTGATGAAGAGATTGGAGGCTAGGGTTTTTAGGTGGAGGCCATGAGAGTTTAGATTTTGGCATAGTTTTGTTGCTAGAATGATTTATGGGGCTTAAGGGTAGGATTAGGAGCTTATTTATAGAAGATTAGAGTGATTTAGACCATAGGATTAACCCTAGGTGAATTTTGGCCCGTCAGATTTAGGAACTCTCTAGAACCAGACCACACAACCAAGCCCAAACCAAGCCCAAACCAAAGAGGTGCGCCAGGCTAATCTGCCTGGCTAGCCCCTGTCGACAGGGCTGTCGACAGGGCAGTCGACTCCCTGGGGACCCTGTCGACAGGCCTGTCGACATGGGGCCCCTGGCGGGAGTTTTCCCGCCTTGGCCCAGCTGGCCCAATTCTTTAAATTTGAATCTTTTTTTACTTAGGATTTTTCTGAGGACTTCAATGGGCCTTAACTGGGTCATACGGACTCCGATTTTCGAAAACTCGGACTCTATTTCGCGTATTTTTCCGAGACGAACGCGATGGCATAGCCCGTTTCCCTTGATTCCCATTTTATAATTTAATTCTGCCTCAATTTATGTTATTACAGGTTATTGAAAATACGGGTTGTTACATCCTCCTAGGCTGGTGGCTCGTGGTACCCTCCTGGCGTTGGTTCGTGGTAGTTCCCTGGGATCGGATCGCGGAAGGGTTAGTAGGGGGATGGCTACGTTATCTTGGGATCTAATCGTTACACCCTTAGCTGCTCGGGTCGCCACGCCCTCATTGGATCAGATCGCTCCCTCCTCTCCACGATCAGGGGACAGAACTTTGACCTGCTCCTGAACGCTCTCTTCAATTGCTTCGTTCGTAGCTTCATTCGCTTGGGAAGCTCGTACTTTCTTAGACTTCTTTCCAGCCATGATATCTGAGCTTTACTAAAATCTACAAAAATCGAAACAATGAGGTTTTGGACTATTTTCTTCGGACTTGACTATCCAAATAATAAAACTACAATGCAATATGTTGAGACTTTGTTCTCAGTGAAAGCACCAAAATGTTAGATCCAAAATTGGCTCCAACACCCAAGTTGTTCAATTATGCAGAGATTAATATCAGAAAAAATGTAAGAAAAGCAGGAAAGACACGAGATTTATAGTGGTTCGGCGTTAACGAGCCTACGTCCACTTTATATCTATGATTATACTTAAAATTCGAGTACAATCAATGATTTATCTCTCATCCTTACTTTTACAATGTTGGTTCACTCAGTAAATTTGAGACAACTCTGAACAGGAATAATAGAGATATGATAATGGTGGAATCAGAGCTCAGAATTGCCAAAAATGATTCTAAAAAATGCCAAGTCTGGGGCTATTTATAGCTGATATTTGCAGACGGATCGCGGTCACACGTGGCACAAATCTCAAGGATCTCGAACTGGTTCGTGGCTTGATGAAGAAATAGTCAAAATATTCGTTATGGACAGATGTCATGAGATCCTGCATTGTCAGATCGTGGTAGACTTGGTCTCGACCTTTATCTTGGTTTCTAGGACCGACCGTGAAGGGGCAGAGGAGATGGATCGGATCGTTCTGCTGTGAACGGATCGGGTCGTGATCTTCATCTTAGCTTCTGTGGTAGGATCAGATCGAGGGGACATGGGCGGGTCGGATCATTCTGCTGTGAACGGATCGGGTCGTGGTCATGGGGGGCGATCGCGAACCGTGGAGGATGCAGCTTCATGATCAAGGCTTCGAATTAGACTTGCGTTTGAATCTCGGTGGCTTGGTCCAAAAGCTAGCCAACAATATATATATATAAAAGAATTTTAATTACTTGCTTCTTGTGTATATAGATCTCTAGGGATTGGAGTTCCCATCAAATAGACAAAACATCATCAGTTCCACGAAATTTCCAATCACTGTGAGTGGAACTAGTACTTACTTAAGCATATTCTACCTTTATACATTATTACATGAAATTGTATGCCCAGGGAGATTTGGAATAACAATAATATCAAACTGTAAAACCCCCAAATCTTCTGTTTTTGCATATATCTCGCATGAATTGTCAATTGATATTGGGTTTGCGGAATTGTTTTAGTAACAGATGAAGAATATTTAGGTGATATAATTTTATTTAATTTTATTTATCCTCTCTATCCAAATCTTTGTTGTGATGTAAGAGGGTTTAGATTTGATTAATTTCATTATTTGAATTGGTTTGGATTTCCAATGTAAATGGATAATCTGAACGTATTCAGATTTGAAGCAAATCAAATGTCAACGTTTTTGTGAACAACACGAGAAAAGGTTAAATTAGACAAATAAAGGTCTATGTGTATGTGTGTGTGTGTGTGTGCGCGTATATATGTGTGTCTGTGTGTGTGTTTATGTATGTATGAGAAATTTACACCCCATTCTTGATTCATTACTTGAATTATTCCAATAAGCCTAGGGATGCAAATTTTGATTTTTATGTTGTATTTTTCCATTACTACTATCATTCATTATGCCTTTATGCCATCATGCTATGTATTTAGCAGGCTAATGCGGAAATTAAACTTGTATGCCTTATATGTAGATTAAATTGACAGTTTACACCGTTATGATGTTTCTTCACATATACGAAAACTTGCATATATTATACGTATTTAATATTCTATATATAGCGTAATCATAACATAATTCAATGTAATAATGACATAATAAATACACTAGAATACAGTTAGAATTTGAAATTTCCCCATAAAATGATTGCTTTTGTGTGTATGTAGAAGGCTTAACAATATATTAAATAATGACAACAGACACGAGGTTAGTCGTCATTTGTGTTAGAATTCTTCCCGGAACCAACCGGCAAATCCAGCAACCACAAGTCGGTCTGGCTAATGTGAGAGGTCTGGGGGTCATAGGTCATTCAACTTTAGTACACTATGACACGAGGTAAAACCAACCTATAGTAGAAGTATGCCCGGAATCTCCCGGCATATCTAACATCTACAGATAGACGGTTTAATGTGAGAGGTCTAATGTATATATATATATATATATATATATAAAAACCTATTATGTGTGGAAATAGGCAGGTTTACTTTGCCTTAGGAAGATCTTAAGTGGCTTACTCTCTTCATATCTAATTTAGGCCTTAAGTGATTAGGACTAGGATCCTTTTCGAAGGTTTATTCCATGGATAGGTACCAAAGACATGGGACTCACCCTTATTAGATTCGAAGTAAGTCTATGGGTCCTCCTTCTTTAAAAATGGTTAGGCATAGTGGTAACGGAGCAGGGTGGTTCACGGGGGATGTCCACTTCCTCTAGAAGCTTGTATGGGCCAATCTAAGGACATATTTGGTTTACGTGATATATAGCATGCTATTTTAATTCACCATCCGCCTTAGCGAAATCTAAAGTGGCATAGGTTTTCTACCGTAATATCAGTTAAGTAGAAACATGTGATATACGTCAGAGGGGTCTTAAATGGCTATGTGCAGGCCTACCTTAAAACTAGTACTAAGCGGTTAGATACTACTTCTCATATTACTTATGAGAATATAGACTTAGGAACGGTGATGTATTAGGGCGTGGTCTTAAGGGGCTAAGGTCCGCCTCAGGGTTATAAGAAATCATAAGAATCCACCTTTATTAAATAAGCAGATATGGGACTTATGTGACCAAGAATGCCCACCTCGTTGGGTCTTCACCCTAAATGCAATAATGGAGGTCTTAAACGATTGACTAGGATATCCACCTTATTGGTTAGATACTTCTTGTTTATGTGTGTCCTTGTGTGTTTCATTGACCACACCTTGACATATATATATAACCTGCTAAATCTAGGGTATGGTCTTTAAGTAAATTCTATTTTCATTCACACATGACTTTATGTTCTGACCCCTCTCCTTAACATATCCAACAGGTCAATAGGTGGGGTAGATTCAATGGACGAAGCAATGATGGAGACTAAAGAGGGCGATGGAGATATTATGCTATTATTGGTTGTCATTGCTGGATTACTTATGGAAACTCTAAATGATGTACCTTTTCAATAATTATACCATGACGATCAATGAATTTTGTGGCTCTTTATGAAATGGTACATCTTGTTTTGGTATTTTATTTACTCGTTTCATTGTGCGAGTTTCCGTAACGCTATGTTTATCTATTATTCTATGCAAATGTATTTCCTTATAGGAACCAACGATCCGTTTGGAGTGGCTCTAAGTTTCGATGGGCCTTTTCTAGGCCGAAATTTAGGGCTACTCTGGGCAGGTTGTTATATTTGATATCAGATTATAGGTTATCGAATTACAAGGAAATTACACGTATGAGAGACGTATTTGTATTCTGAAAAAGGTTTTCACACTATATATATAAGAAATATAATTACCCCAATAAGCATACGCATATATACTATGCAACTTTATCGTTTTCTTCCCTTTTCAGCTTAAATACTATCTTAGGAGTATCCACTGAGGGATTCTTTATTTTCTTTTCAGATAGTAGATAGGTTGATCATCCTTCCGAACAGGAAAACCAAGCAAGACCTCGGTATTTGCCAAAATGGATCCAACTGTATCTTCGTACTATAGAATAAGTCCATGTTGCTAATCCTGCCCCAGCGGTGCCTGCAGCTCCTGCCGTTTAGGTAGACTTTGTTTTTTCTAGATTCTGTAAAAGCTCCACAAACTTTGACGGAAAATCATTCTCAGGAACAGAGGGTTTTACTAATGTCCAAGCTTGGATAACAGGCTATGAAAGGATTTTTGAAGTCATCGGATGGCCAGACAAAGTAAAAGGAGGATTGTCGCCTAGCACTTAAAGGAAGAATCCCTTGAATGGTGGAACTTAGAATCTGGACAGAACGAGTGCCGAACATTTACATGGGCCGAATTCAAATCCCGCTTCGAAGTAAACTTTCTGCCAAAAGCTGAGATGATGATCCAATTAGAGAAGTTTATCCATCTCAAGCAAGGAAATTTGAGCCTACAAGAGTATGTAGCCAAATTCATGGAGTTAAGTATGTTTGGTAGGGGATTGGTGGATACCCCAATGAATAAAGTCTTAAGATTTGTTAGGGGATTGAACTCCCCATCAAAGGACGCTTTGTTAGCACAAGTAACATTCAGAGCAACCTTTAAAACCTTATTGGAAAACGACCATTTTATGCACAGATGAAAGACCTAAGGAGAATAAGGACGGTGAGAAGGGAAAAAGAAGTTTTAATAAGAATAAGAATAAGGAGTGGTGGAAGAATAAGAAGAAAGGGGGTAAATTCAACAAGGAAACTAAGACTTATACGAGGTGCAACCACAAGGGCCATTAGGTCAAAGATTGCAGGACTTATTTAGCAAAGAATGAATTTAAATGAAAGTGTTTCAACTATCACGAGGAAGGACACATGTCTAAGGACTACCCAAAGCCTAAAGTTATCTGAAGTAGACAAATTATTGCGTTAGAGGCAGCACCAACACAGAGCCGACCCCCAAGAGACCAAGGTCTACACACACTTGAAGGTATAGCCTCTATTTTAGGAATTTCCATATACACCTTGTTCGATTCAGGAGTGACACATTCTTTTATTTCTAAGAGGCTAATTAATATATTGAACCTTCCCTTATCATCTCTAGTAACCCAACGGAGGTGGCCAACCCTATCGGAGGAGCTAAGTATCTTGAGTTGATGTGAAGAGACCTAGTATTGGATATCGAAGATGTCAAATTCCTCTGCGAAGCATATGTGTTGGATTTTTCCTAGGTATGGATTGGTTATCATTTTATGGGGCTATCCTAGATTGCAATAAGAGAATCATTCGTCTTAGGAGCCGAGGAGGACATAGTCTCAATATACCTTGTAATGTTAGGAACAAGGATAAAGCCTTATTATATACCTTATCTCCTAGTTCAGAAGTACCATCCATTTTCCCCATAGTATGTGAGTACTTGGACGTCTTTGAGGAAGTCACGGGACTTCCACCCCATAGGGAATATCCTTCCGTATTGACCTCGAGAAGGGCACTAGACCAATAGCTTTACCTTTAAGGAATATGGCACCTAAAGAAAGAAGGGAATTAGATAAGCAGATTTCAGAATTACTACAAAAAGGCTTCATTTGGAGAAGTACGTCCGAATGGGGTGCACCTGTTGTGTTTGCCACCAAAGCAGATGGGTATCTAAGACTTTGAGTGGATTATAGAGAGCTTAATAAGCTGAACAAAAAGAACAGGTACCCCTTACCTAGAAGATGAATTATTTGACGACTTAGGAGGAGCCCGAGTGTTTTCCCAATTAGACCTTACAATAGGATTTCACCAATTGAGGTTTGCAGAAGACAGTAACATTGAGGATGCCGAGTAGATTGTTCCATTGGGAAGTTATGCCCTTCAGACGGATGAATGCACCGGCCTTTTTTGTTGACCTCATAAGTAGAGTATGTAGGGCTGTTTTGAATAAAATTATGGTAATTTTCTTAATTGATATCCTAATATTTTCAAAGGACATTAAGGAGCATGAAAGTCACTTAAGATAGGTTCTAGGGATATTAAGAAAGAACCAGTTGAAATCAAAATTTCGAAGTGCTATTTTTCGAGGGAAGAAGTTAGATTTTTGGGACATATTGTGTCAAGCAAAGGCTTGGCAATATATCCCACAAAGATTGAGGCAATTAAGGAATAGGGAATACCTCGAAATGCTATAGAAGTGAGAAGCTTCCTTGGATTGGATGGATATTACAGGAAGTTCATTAAAGACTTAAAAAAGATTGCTACTCCTTCGACTCAATTAACGAATAAGAACTTGGTATTTTATTGGAGTAATAAGTGAATATAGCCTTTAAGAAATTAAAGGAAGTATTAGCCTGTCCGTTAGTTCTTATCATACCCGACGTTTCGAAAATGTTTACAATTTACAATGACGCATGCGGAACCGGTTTGGGAGCGATTCTTATGCAAGAATGAGGAATAGTTGCTTATGCCGGTAGACAATTTAAGGATCCCGAGAAGAAGTACCCAGTTCATGACATAGAGTTAGTCGCAGTAGTGTCTTCTTTAAAAATGTGGAGGCACTATCTTTTAGGGGAGAAACTTAAAGTTTTCACTAACCATAAATCCCTGAAGTATTTATTTCTCAACGCGACCTGAATTTGAGACAACAACGATGGATGGAATATATTGCCTCTTTTGATTTCATGATCATGTATACCCAGGAAAAGGAAACGCCATAGCAGAAGCAATAAGTAGAAAGCATTCATCCTTGAATGCAATCTCGGAATGGAAACAGTTAGAGTTTCTCTCTAATTTTAACTTAAAACGTTTGCCAATAACTTCTCATGGTTTCTTGGAGCTATGCTTGTTAGACCCACTCTAAATGAAAGGATTTGGAGTATGCAAGACTTGATGGAGAGATAAAAAGATTGAAAGAAAAGGTGCAGAGGAAAGAGACCTTTCCCCATTCAGTTAGATATTCATTAGGCGATGAAGGAAATTTTCTTATGGATGGACGATTTTGCATCCCTAAACATTGGGGAATTAGATAAGAAATTTTAGAGGAGTGCCATAGGTCGAAGATGACCATAAACCTCGGTGCAGATAAAATGTATAAAGATATGAAGAGGAATCTCCACTGGGAAGGAATGAAAAGGGATGTAGCCGAGTTCATAGCTAAATGTTTAACATGCCAAAAAGTAAAAGCGGAGAAAGAGAAATCCAGAGGATTTCTATTACCTTTAGAGATCCCCACGTGGAATTGGGAACATATTTCCATGGATTTCGTTAAAGGACTCCCAAGAAGCCAAAAGGGAAATGAGGCTAGTTCTCACTTTACACCAATCAAAAAGAATAGGACTACATCCTCAGTGGCCTAATTATATGTCATAGAAATAGTCAAATTACATGGTATCCCATTCAGTATAGTGAGTGATAGAGACCACTTATTCATGAATGAATTTTGGAGAAGTTTACAAGCAGTCGTAGGAGAAACCTTTGACTTAAGTACAGTCTATCACCCGCAAACCGATAACCAAATGGAAAGAGTAAATCTGATCCTAGAAGACTTACTCAGAACTTGCATTATCGAATTTAGAGGAGTTTGGGAGTAACACCTACCATTTGTGGAGTTCACATATAGCAAAAGTTTTTGAGCAACAATTGTATGACCCCTTTTGAAGCGCTTTACGGGAGGCCATGCAAATCGCCAACTTGTTTGTGGGGAGTATCAACAATGTTCTACTCAGAATAGATTTTGTCCATTATTCCACGGAGAAATTATCCTTGATTAGGCAAAGGATCAAGAGAGCCCAAGACTTTAACGACCTTTCACAACCCCTGCACTTAAATAAGAGGAATAATGCGCTAAAAGATGTGTCAGGCAGCTATGGGTGGTTATCTAGGTAAGATAACAAAATGGAACCTGTCGTATAACTCATAGCGCAAGGATAAAGTATAATAGAACATATACAATAGGTAGAAATAGCAAAGCATCATATATCAAACTTTCAAAGTTTCACAACATCCTGAAAGATCATCCATACATCAACTGTATATAACATCAAAGTTTGTACATGAAGCCTCATTACAACACTCATCAAACAGCGGAAACAAAGATACTAGGTAGTAGTAAAAGTAATACGCCAGCCTCCTGCTCGCATTCGTTCAACAACATCGTCCCACCAAGATATCACCTACCACCTGCTACTCAGTCTTCCCATCCAACAATGGATGAACAACCCTAGGTAATAAGAGGAAATATAAAACCTTGGGTTAGATAACAGTCTTAGTGAGTGATAAAACAGCTAACTAACATCATCAATAAAGTATATGATAATATGCAAATAACCAAATTAACCTACTTACTTCACCAGAGAAGAAACTCAACCTCATCTTCCCTACATCGGACAGTGATAACCTTTACAAAACAAGCATTTCAACCATACATCCATGGCAATAACCATTCATTCATAGCAATCATAAGTAACCAACAATATCAACCATAATAACCAGTTATATATCTCACGTAAACCATCCTAATCGAGCTCGACATCACTCAAGCGCAAGCCCCGGAGGCCTAAACCAGTATCAGACAAGCAACCAAGAAACATCTCCTTCAACGTCAGACAATCTACGTGAGACGGTACAAGCAAATAAACAACATTCATGACTGACTCTGGCTATCACCACCAATCCTGCTTTGTTATCATATGATTAACCATATCATCCTGCCATCCGTCAAGGGCGAATGGTAACCCCGGTCCTTACAAAAACTCCATACGTCTTTCAACGATATGTATATAAGCCTTTCAACAATACCCATGGCACTCGACCATACAACCGGTCATTCAGACGTCTCTATTGTGCCCCTTCTTTGAGCCTGCTAGAACCTACGACAACGATAATCTCTCAGCCTTCAGTACCTCTAGTCGTCAACACTTGCGACTATCCATAAGCTCAAAACACGCTTGAGCCACCATTATCCACCAACTCAAAACACCCTTGAGTTATCTTCACATTCGCTGTTTTACAACAATCAACGAACGTCTCACACCACTTTGAACATTCCCCCTTGAACTCATTTTGAAGCTACAACCATAGTCGACTAAAAAACAGGCTTCGTTCGATCGACACTGCATTTTATAGCATTTCTAGCTCTTTTGCTATGAAAAACTGGCCACAATGGCAAAACAACCTTTTACAGCATTTCTGAAAGGCCATTATATCCCCTAGCTCAATTCTACATCTATCTGGTGTGAAAAGCAAAACAAAACTGGCTTTCATAGCATTTCTGCCTTTTTCAGCGTCTCGGAAGCGTTGTCAATGCTTCATGTCCATCATTATGTCTTCTGGTTCATCAATATATCGTTCACAACATTTTTCCTTTTTACAGCATTTCAGAAGCGCTATGATAGCTCAGATGCGACATTCGACCTATGAATTAAGCCTTATGCGACATGCGCCTTTAGATCATTCTTGTTCCAGGACTTTCCACAGCATTTTTCAAACGCTGTCAAATCCCACACGACCTACGACATGCGATATGCGCCTTTAGCTCATTCTTGTTGTAGCACTTTCCACAGCGTTTTTCAAACACGATCAAATCTCACATGACCTACGACATGTGACATGCGCCTTTAGCTCATTCTTGTTCCGAGCCTTTCCACAGCATTTTTCTAACGATGTAAGTTTCCAGAACTTGATTTTTGCCCAATTCTTGAAAATTCACCCGATCCGCTTGATTTTTCTTGATGAACCATGATATTTCAACTTGCCAAACATGTTGCCAAGCACTCACAAACTCTCCAATCCATCTCAACTCAAAATCAATCAATTTCATCAACAAATCATCGACATCAAAACAATGGTTCTACAATGATTAAATCAGCATATAAGGATCTAAACATAGAATGAACACATGAAATTACCATTTATAAATTGCTAGATTAGATCCTATAGTGATTCGTATGAAAATACACTTAGGTAGATCTAAGGAAAACGACTTGAAAATGATGAAATTAAGATCATAGAACTCATATACTTGATTGAATCTGCATGAGAGATGCATATCACTCACCAATTCTTCAAAACAACTCAAAAGCAATGAATTATGATTTCGGATGGTAAAGAATTTGCTCTATACTCTTCGATTCGATGAACTCACTCTTGGAATGGCGTAGATTTGGCTTTAAACGATGTAGATCTTCAATCTTCACATATAGATCTTGAATTTTTGTGGTGGATAAGTGTATTTGGTTGAGCAAGGAGGATCGTGAGCTCAACCAAATGAGAGAATGAAGAAAATAAACTATTCTCCATGCCTCTAACCCTCTATTTATAGCCTCCCACCAACTCACTAATGGGCCTCCCCAAATCAGAACATTGTGGCTTAAAAACCTGAATAACCAACTGTAAAACCTTAAAACAGCGATTCCTCCCAAACCGCTGAACCAAATCTTTAATGTGACCACTCTACGGAAAGGGAAACATCATCTCCATTCCAATGGCACAGGTTTAAATACCTAATTCAACAATAATCAAAAATTATGCCTTGCACAAGACTAATAGGGGCAAAATGGTCACACTCAAAATTGGTAAAAAATTATGGACATGTCTCACATCCCCATAACCAACAAATTAAAATATGACAATGGTCCAACCCTCATGGAATAAAATAAAAATATTTTGCGATCCTCGATACGTAAAATGTGGGCTGTTACATTCTTTCCCCTTTAGGAATTTCACCCTTGGAATCCCATGCAACCAAAATAATTTCGCATGCCTATCACTCATGAGCAGCCGATTCTATCATCCAAACCAGCAGCCTTCAAACCATGCATTCATATCCTAACATGCGGAATTCTATAAAAAACATAATAGAACAAGTAACAACGATGCAAGGTGACATGATACTAATGGGTCGTACCAACGAAGTGTTCTGGATGGGCCGCCTTCATGCTCTCTTCTGTCTCCCATATGCAATCGTCGTCATCCTCACTCCATTGTACCATGACTAGCTTAACCGTCTTCCTCCTTAGCTGTTTCGTGTCATTCCACACAACACAAGCAACTTACGAGGTATAGTAACTACGGTCTCTGCTTCTAGATCTTCGTATTGCTCTGGCACTACATTCGAATTGTGCATGAACTTCTGTAGAAATGACACATGGAAAACACTATGCACTCCTGACATCTTCTCGGGTAACTCTAATCTATATGCGAGCTTTCCAGTTCGCTTACCTATCGAAAACGGTCCACGAATCTAGGTGCCTGCTTTCCTTTGCTTCTAAACCGAACAACATGTTTCAACGGCGAAATCTTCATGAATAACATATCGCCAACATTGAATTCCAAATCTTTTCGATGCTTATCGGCAATACTCTTCTGACGATCTTGGGCTGCCTTCATTCGTTTTTGAACGATCTCGATACAATCCGATGGTTCTTTGATCATCTCTGGCCCAAGTATCAACTTATATCCGGTTTCTAACCAACATGCTAGAGAATTACATGGTCTACTATACAACGCCTCATATGGTGTCATCCAAATGCTGGACTGGTAGCTATTATTATTTTTAAACTCAACTATATGTAGATGGTCTTCCCATGATTCCTCGAAGTCCAATACACAAGCTCTTAGGAGATCTTCCAAAACTCGATTAACCCTCTCGGTTTGACCATCGGTTTTGGATGACAAGTCGTACTTAAACACAACTCGGTTCCCAAAGTCTCTTGCAAACTCTTCCAAAATCCACTGGTGAACAATGGATCTCGATCACTGACTATGCTCTTTGGGATACCATGGAATCGAACTATCCATTTTATATAAAGCCCAACCAACTTTGATGTTGTCCTAGTCAATTTAACAGTAATGAACCTTGCACTTTTAGTAAAGCAATCTACGATGACCCAAATTCCTTCGTTTCCTACACGGGTTCGAGGCATTCCACCGATAAAATCCATCGATATCTGCTCCCATTTCCACGTAGGAACTTCCAATCGCTAAAGCAATCCAATTGGCTTTTTCTGTTCAGCTTTCACTAATTGACAGTTCATGCACTTGGATATGAATTTTATGATATCTTTTTTCATCCCTTCCCAGTAGTAGACTCGCTTTATAACCTTATACATCTTGTTACCACCAGGACGAATCATTAACTTCGAATGATGACATTCCCTTAGAACCTCATCTCCTAATTCGTTGATATCACGAACAACCAGTCGTCCTTGCTTTCGAAGCCAACCCTCTCGTTTGACTTTGAACTCTTTATTCTTGGGTTCCAACTTCTGGATAAACACAACAAGCTTTGCATCTCGCTTTTGTCTTTCTCCAATCCTTTTGATAAGAGTAGGTCTTATCGAAAAGTTTGCTAACATTTCAGGTTCCAACTCACACCTTGCCCTGAAATCAAATTTTGCCAAAAACACGAGGCTCTTCCATTCCGAAAACATTGCTCCCACTCCTGCATGTCTACGACTCAACGCACTTGCGTTACCTTTACCAGAAGTATAGGCTATACCAAAATCACACGATGCCAGAAACTCTAACCACCGCTGCTGCCGAAGATTCAAATCCATTTGGGGGAAAAGATACTTCATGGACTTATGATTCGTAAACAACTCGAATCAAACTCCCAATAAGTAATGTCTCCAAATCTTCAGAGCACACATGATCGCTGCCAACTCCAAATCATGAGTTGGGTTTTTCCTTTCGTGTGGCTTCAGCTGTCGACTCGCATATGCCACAACCTTATTCTTCTGCATCAGAACTACTCCCATCCCGGTACCACATGCATCGGTGTATACCACCATTTCTTCATTTCCACTTGGAATCATCAAAACAAGAGCACTTGTCAGTCTCTCTTTCATGATTCTGAAAGCTGGCTCAGACATTGCATCCTATGTGAACACTTGGTTCTTCGTCGTCAATCCTGCTAATGGAGCAGCTATCTTGGAGAAATCCTAGATAAACCGTTAGTAATAATCTGCCAATCCAAGGAAACTTCTCATGTTCGTCGCATTCTTAGGTCTATACCAGTCCTGGATTGCTTCCACTTTAGCGGAATCAACCGCTATTCCATTTTCAGAAACTACAAGGCCTAAGAATCTCACTTCTCTCTTGCAGAAGTGACACTTCAAAATTTAGCCTTCAGCTAATGTTTTCACAAGATTTCCAAAACAACTCTCAAATGCGTTTTATGCTCTCTTCCTTATTCCAAGAGTAAACCATAATATCATCCACGAACACAAGTTCAAACTTGTTTAATTGGTCTGTGAAAACCCTGTTCATAAGATCCACAAAATATGCTGACGCGTAAGTCAACCCAAATGGCATCACCAACCATTCGAAGAAATCGGGTGGTGTCCTAAAAGCAGTCTTTGGCACACTATCCTTCGCCACCCTTAAATGGTGGGACCCCATTGCCAAATCCATTTAAGAAAACATTTTGGCTTCGGGAAGCTGATCGAACAAGTCATCTATCCTTGACGATGGATATTTGTTCTTCTAATTTACCTTATTCAGTTCACGATAGTCAACACACAATCTCATTGATCCATCGTCCTTGGTTTCACACATAACTGGTTCTCCCCATTCGGATACACTTCTACGAATGAAACCTTTTTCCAAAAGGTCACGAACTTGCACCTCTAACTCTCATTGTTTCTTAGGCACCATCCACCTAAGAGGCATAACGATAGGTCTAGCACCCTTGGCCAAATCGATTCTAAACTTAATCTAACGATGCGACGGTAAGCGTTTGACCTTGTCAAAGACATCCTCAAACTTATTTGCGATCAGCATAGATGACAAGTCTTCCTATGGAATCACAAGAGAATATAGAAAGCTCACAAAGTCACCATCTTCTGGCTTACACCGAATCAAAACCTTTTGCCTTTCCTCATCCCCGACTCTCACCTCAAGCTTCTCGCAATTCACTCATGTCGTATACCTCTTGAGCCAATCCATGCCCAAGATGATCCCAAACCTAGGGAAGTTCAAAACGAAGCAATCACACACAAAAGAGAAACCATGACTCGATAAGACTATACCATGATAAAGCATACAAAGGCTGGACAAACCCCCAACTGAATTAGTCACAACCAATGGTCTATTACGTATCTCGGGTTCCAAACACAAGCAATACACAAGCTCATTACAGATAAAAGAATGTGATGCTCCAGTATCAAACAACACATGAACTGAAATACCTTTAACTGAAAGATATTTTGAATGACGACACCCTTTCCTTTCTCCTTTATAGTAGGAGCTCTTGAAGAAGATGGCAAAACTTCCAAAGCATAAGCCTTCACAACCTGTTTACCCTTAACGGATTCTGGGCAATCCTTCTTTTCATGCCTAGGCTTTCCATACTTAAAGAACTTCTTCACAGCTTTAGGATTCTTACAATCATTAGAGAAATGACCCTTCTGTTGGCAGTAATAGAAAGCTACCTCACTCTTAGGATTCTTCTTTCCATACTTTCCCTTCAGTTGTTGCTGCTTCCTCTTCTTATTGTTATTACCACCCTTTTGTGGTTTCAGAGCTTCCTTAGTTCTATTGACAACATTTGTTTCTTTAGGAAACAAGCTTTCATGTTGAACAACTTTTTCCACAATCTTCTCATATAGATCATCAAGATAATTCACCAACGACCTTCCGATATAGGTATCCAAACCCATCACAAACTTCTCATTCTTCTCATAAGGAGAATCAATGTATGAACAAGCATATTCAAACAATGCCTCAAAGTCAAAAACATAATTAAACATCGGTCTACCATTCTGTTTCAACTCCACAAAATTTCTTGAACAGAATGGACTTCTGAGTAGTAGAGATAAATTGCTTCTTGAATTTAACTAGGAACTGCTCCCAAGTTATCTCTTCTTCTGGAGTCTCAAGCGTAAAAGTATTCCACCACTCTATGGCCCTGCCTTGACGCAAGCTTTCTCTTAGTTGCATCTTCTATACCCAAATCTCCAAAAATGTGAATACAAGCATCCAACCACCTTTGGGCTTCTATGGTCAGCTCTGTTCCTTTGAATGGTTTCCCCTAAAGATGTGAAGTCTTTACATAGTTTCACTAAATCCACAACCCTAGGCACCTGCAGACCTACATCTACCGTGGCTGCCACTGGAGCGAGTACCCTTCACATGAATGCTTCCATCATGGCCATAAACATGGCTGGGTAATTTGGTGTACCACCATGTCCTACTCCAGGTACAGCCTCCTCCCTAGCCGTATGTCCTTAAGTACGTCGACTCATTCTAAATCTGCAAATTAGAATGATTAGCCACTTGAAAGAAAAATTGCTAATGGAGTTCAAACGCTACTATACTATATAGTATTATATAGTATACATCCATTAAAATATACAAATACGTCTCTCATATGTAATTACGTCCTCGAACTTTTGCTAAAGTCGATAACCAGAGCTCTGATACAAAATGTAACAACCATCCAACGCCCCTGCACTTAAACAAGAGAAATAATGCATTGAAAGATGTGTCAGGCAGCTGTGGATTGTCATTTAGGTAAGATAACAAAAAAGGAACCTGTCATATAACTCACGGCGCAAGGATAAAGTATAATAGAACTTATACAACAGTTAGAAATAGCAAAGCATTATATATCAAATTTTCAAAGTTTCACAACATCTTGAAAGATCATCCATACATCAACTTTATATAACATCAAAGCTTGTACATGAAGCCTCACTATAACACTCATCAAACATTGGAAACAAAGATACTAGGTAGTAGTAAAAGTAATATGTCATCCTTTTGCTCACCTTCGTTCAGTAACATCGTCTCACCAAGATGTCACCTGCCACCTGCTACTCAATCTTCCCATCCAAAAATGGATGAACAACCCAAGGTAATAAGAGGAAACATAAAACCTTGAGTCAGACAACAGTCTTAGTGCGCGATAAAACAGCTAACTAACATCATCAATAAAGTATATGAGAATAGGCAGACAACCAAACTAATCAACCTACTTCACCAGAGAAGAAACTCAACCTCATCTTCCCCACATCGAACAGTGATAGCCTTTACAAAACAAGCATTTCAACCATACATCAATGGCAACCAGACAACCATTCATTCATGGAAATCATAAGTAACCAACAATATCAACCATAACAACAAATTATATGTCTCACGTAAACCATCCTAATCGAGCTCGACATCACTCAAGCGCAAGCCCCAGAGTACTAAACTAATATCAGACAAGCACCCAAGAAACATCTCCTTCGACGTCAGACAATCTACATGAGATGGTACAAGTGAACAAACAACATTCATGATTGACTTTGGCTATCAGCGCCAATCCTGCTTTGAAACCATCGCTTATCGTATGACTGCCCATATCATCCTGCCATTTGTCAATGGCTAATGGTAACCCCGGTCCTAGCAAAAACTCCATATGCCTTTCAACGATACGTATCTTGGTCGTTCAACGATACCCAGGGTACTCGATCATACAACCGGTCTTTTAGATGTCTTTATTGTACCCCTGTTTTAAGCCCGCTAGAACCTATGATAACCACTCAGCCTTCAACACCTCTAGTTCTCATCACCTTCGACTATTCACAAGGTCAAAACAGGCTTGGGCAACCATTATCCACCAACTCAAAACATCCTTGAGTTATCTTCACATTCATTGCTTTTCAATGATTAACGTACCTCTCACACTGCTTCGAACATTCCCCCTTGAACTCGTTTTGAGGCTAGAACCATTGTCGACTCAAAAAAAAGGCTTTGTTTGGTCGATACTGCATTTTATAGCATTTCCAGCTCTTTTGCTATAAAAAAACTGGCCACAATGACAAAACATCCTTTTACAGCGTTTCTGAAATGCTATTATATCCCCAGGTTCAATTATGCATCAATCTGGTGTGAAAATCTAAACAAAACTGGCTTACACAATGTTTCTGCCTTTTTACAGCGTTTCAAAAGTTTTTTCAACGCTTTATGTCCATTATTATGGCTTCTGGTTCATCAATATATCTTTCATAGCGTTTCTGCCTTTTTACAGTGTTTGATAAATGTTGTCATAGCTTAGGTGCGACATACGACCTACAACCTAAGCCCTATGCGACATGTGACATGCGACAAGCGCCATTAGATCATTCTTGTTATAGAACTTTCCGTAGTGTTTTTCAAATGCTGTCAAATCTCACACGACCTATGACATGTGACATGCGCCTTTGGCTCATTCTTGTTCCAGGACTTTCCACAACATTTTTCAAACACTGTCAAATCTCACGCGACCTACGACATGCGCCTTTAGCTCATTCTTGTTCCAGGACTTTCCACGGCGTTTTTCAAACACTGTCAAATGCTGTAAATTACCAGAACACGATTTTTGACCCGATTCTTGAAAATTCACCCAATCCGTTTGATTTTTCTTGATGAACCATGATTTTTCAACTTGCCAAACATGTTTCCAAACACTCCCAAACTCTCCAATCCATCTCAACTCAAAATCAATCAATTCATCAACAAATCATCGAAATCAAAACAATGATTCAATAATGATTAATTCAATATATATGGATCTAAACATAGAATTAACACATGAGATTACCATTTATAAGTTGCTAGATTAGATCCTGTGGTGATTCATATGAAAATACACTTACCATGATGTAGATCTAAGAAAAACGACTTGAAAACGATGAAATTACGATCATAGAACTCATATACTAGATTGAATCTGCGTAAGAGATGCATATCACTCACCAATTCTTCAAAACAACTTAAAAGCAATGAATTATGATTCCGAAGAGCGAAGAATTTTCTCTAAACTCTTCGATTCGATGAACTCTCTCTTGGAATGGCATAGATCTAGCTTCAAACGATGTAGATCTTCAATCTTCCCATGTAGATCTAGAATTTTAATGGTGGAAACATGTATTTGATTGAGCAAGGAGGATCACGAGTACAACCAAATGAGAGAATGAAGAAAGTAAAATATTCTCCATGCCTTTAACCCCCTATTTATAGCCGCCCACCAGCCCACTGATGGGCCTTTATAAATCAGCCCATTATGGCTTAAAAAACTGGACAACCAACTGTAAAACCTTAAAATAGCGATTCCCCCCAAACCGCTGAACCAAATCTTTAATGTGACCACTCTACGGAAAGCGAAACATTGTTTCCTTTTCAATGGCACAGGTTTCAACACCAGTCAAAAGTTATTCCTTGCACGAGACAGACATGGAAAAATGGTTACAAACAAAGCTGGTAAAAATTATGGACATGTCTCACATTCCCATAACCAACATATTGAAATATGAGAATGTTCCAACCCTCAGAGAATAAAATAAAAATATTTTACGATCCTTTGATACGTAAAATGTGGGATGTTACAAAGATCGTCAGAAATCGTATGTCGATAAGCGAAGGAGGGAACTTGAGTTCAATGTTGGAGACTTTGTATGCGTGAAAGTATCCCCTCTAAAGATGATTGCTAGACTTAGGAAGTCTGGGAAGTTGACTCCCAGATTTATTAGGCCATTTTGCATCATCGAGATGATAGGATCTTTAGCGTATTAAGTAGATCTCCCAGAGCGTCTATCGGGAATCCATAACGTTTTTCATGTATCTCGTATAAAGAAATTCCTTCATGATTCTGCTATCAGACTCGAGCTTGATGAAATTAGGGACATAGGAAAACTCGAGTTGTAGTCTAGGGTGCCCCATGCCACTACAAGGATTGTAGAGCATGGAATCAAGAAACTCTGCAGTAAAACTGTTCGTTGCGTCCAAGTACAATGGGGAAATGATCATGCAGAAAGCACATGGGAGACTAAGGATAAGATGAGACAAACGCGCCCAGAGCTTTACTCGGGTAATTTTTCCTCTAAATTACGTTTGTGGATGCATTGTGGTTGCTAGATTGGTTGTTAGGAAATGGTTGCAACACAATGGCTTAGCGCACTCATATAGAAATGAATGCACATTAGGATGTTTTGTATACATACTGTGTGACAGCCTGTTCCACTCCAGCCGGCATTTCCCTCGAAATGCGTTGCCAATGCCCGACTAGCACAGAACGGTCGTCAAAAGAAAAGGGTTGGAACGATGAATCACCAAGAACCTGTAGTATATCTCACAGTGCATGGAATAAAATATAATAGTAACATAACTTGATATAACACAGGTGAGACAGTACATAAGCTGAAACTAAACCATAACCATTAGAGTAACGGAATCCAAAATACCCCTTATGATCCAAATCATTATTATAACAACTTCAAAATACTGTATCTAAAGCAAGATAGAAAAGGTACACTACTAATGCCCAAAGCAGTGACCAACAACAACATAGGGAGAATATATGTATATAGTACGTGGAAGCCTCATGCTCGTCTCCGAACAGCTACTCGTGCACAACCACCTAACATGTCTTTAGTCTGCTCGTTTAGGAGCACCCAGAGTAATAAAAAGAGACATAAAACTCTGGGTCAAACAAAAGTCTGGTATGAGCGATAGCAGCAAAATAAAACAATAACAGGTATAAATAATCATACCTGAACTTGGACCTACAACCAAAGAGTTAGCACAACAAGATGGACAGTACTCTAAGGTAATACTACCATATAGTTTAAAAATGGGAGTGTGCGTGTCATGGTGATAGCAAATATCAAACATAGCAATCATCCTCACATCTCTCACTCAGTGCGTAAAGCATACGATATCCACCACTTTAATCACCAAATATATTGGGGTCATGACAGCAACTCCGTACAACTATTGCTATGACCACACTTCCCTGGTCTATAGTCAATAACCCTACCCATTCCACACATCCATGGCTCTAGGTTAAGGGAAAACCAGTGCACACTTCCCTGGCTCTGATTCGTTTACATGTCCCCTCTCTTTAATGGTGAACCAAAGTTATAGATATCGATAACCCCTTTGCACACGTCCCGCGGCAAAGCCCAGCTCTAGAAGTTAGCTCATCGGTTCCCATCTAGGTCCTGAGCAATTACTTCTCATTTGGACTTCCTTTGCATCTCGGGTTTTAGGTCTTCTCCGGTTCAGTTCGAATTCAACTCCTCAGTTCGGTTCGAGATTCCCCATTAGGCGCGAGGCACTCCGGTTCGTGGTACCTCGGTTCGATTCGTGGGTGCATATACCTCCGGGTCGTGACACTCATCTGGTCGTGATGCTCTCTGGTTCGTGGGTCGTGGTGCTCTTCGAGTCGGGGTTGGTTCGTGGCATCGGTTCAGGCTCATGGCATCAGGCGGCTCATGATGCATCAGCTCGTGGTGGTCTCCAGGTGAGCTGGTCGATTCATGAGACCATATCCAGGACGGGTCATGATACCTAGGTCAAGAGCAAGTCGGTTCGGGGTAGCGAGCCCGATCCGTCCAATTTTCTGCACTTCTTATAGCAAGTCATTTACCCCATATGATGGCGTTTTCAACTATTCTAACTTTAATATGCGATCATAAAACATCCCTAACAACAGTTGCTACATATGGGTTCAATCAGCAAGATCAAAACATCAAGCATATAGGTTATTTTTGATCCAACATACCCAAATCTATGATTTTCCCCTTAACCATGTTTAACCATATCTAACAATAGGATTAGCAAACTTAATCCAAATTAACCCAAATTTTAACCAGTGACATAAAATAATATTTCAGAATTTATGCAAATTTTTCCATATTTTTCTGAGTTATAATTTCGCTAATCATCACTAATCACCCCTAATTAGCCATAATTAGCATACAAAAGTGCAAATCATTCACCTTAGCCACAAATAAATTACCCACTGATTTGAGCCGAATTCCTATGTATAACAGCAACATTATCTCTAATTTTATGCTAATTTGACTTGATTTGGTGTAATTTTGGTTAATTGGTGATTAGAAAGCAATTAGGGTGAGATTTAGAGGATGGAGGCCATTGTTAGGGTTCAAGGGAGGTTAGTGGCGGCTAGAAAAATGAAAGGGAAACAGTTTCTCCAAACCCTTTCAGCCCTCCCATAACCCTAAACCCGAAATGGTTTGTGGGCTTAGCTGCTAATTACCTGGTTATGCCCAATTATGCTATTTTTTCAATCTTCCAAACTTTATTTCATCCATATCTCCCAAACAGTAAGTCTGTTTGATTAACATGACAACTTTACGAAAAGTTAAACCATCATCCGAATCCAATGGAAATGGTTTCAGGTCAAAACTCCTTACCAGTCATAAGTTATAGGCGAAACAATATTCGTCAGGGGCAAAACGGTTATTTAAAATTCGGCAAAAATCGTGAACATGGGAAATGACCCCAGTAGTCGTTTCCCAAAGTTACACGACCATATGACTTCGTATGAAAATAAAATAAATATTCTACGATCCTTCGATGCATAGAATGCGGGTCGTTACACTCTCCCCCCTTAAGAAGTTTCGCCCCGAAATTCCTTAACTAAAACATACAATGGTGCCTCGCATGCCTGTCATCCATTTACAAGCAATCAAACATACATAACAACACAACAAGCTTGTCCTAGCATGCGGTTTACTAACAAGGGAGTAACTATATCGCTATTAAAATCTTACCAGGCAAAGAGTTCTGGATACGACTTCCTTATGTTCTCCTCTGTTTCCCAAGTACAATCATTCTCATTATCACTACACTGGACTTTGACCAGTTCCACCGTCTTCCTTCGAAGTTGTTTCGTATCGTGTCCGACAATACGAATCGTACTACGGCTTCCAACTGCCTCGGATTCTACCTCGATATCATATAAATGACCTGGTGGAATAGTCATATCAGAATCATGCACAAACATCCTTAACTAGGAAACATGAAATACGTCGTGAACTTCTGCCATCTTGTCAGGCAATCCAACTTTATACGTTAAATTGCCTACTTGCTCGAGAACTGGAAATGGACCAACAAACCTTGGCGCCAACTTACCTCTCCGTCCAAAATGAATCACACTCTTTAATGGAGAGATCTTGACGAATACCAAGTCGCCAACGGAGAATTTCAATTCTCTTCGTCTTTTATCAGCATAGCTCTTCTGCCTATCTTGGGAAGCCTTCATCCGCTGTTGAGTAACCTTGATCTTATCAGAAGTTTCTCTTATTACATCTGGCCATTTCTCACTGGTCTCCAACCAACATGATGGTGAGTTGTACGGTCTTCCATACAAAGCTTCAAATTGAGCCATACCAATACTGGATTGATAACTATTATTATATGCGAATTCAACCAGATGCAAATGGTCATCTCATGACCCTCCAAAATCTGATATATAAGCTCTTAAGAGATCCTCTAATACACGATTCACTCTCTCTGTTTAACCGTCAATTTGGGAATGGTATGCGGTACTGAGATGTAATTCTGACCCTAACGCCTCTTGTAAGCTCTTCCAAAACCCACTAGTAAATAACGGATCTCGGTCACTTACAATACCTTTGGGTACTCCATGAAATCTCACTACCACTTCATATACAGTTCCGCTAAATTAGTTGTCGTTCTATTCGACTTGATCGGTATAAACTTTGCACTTTGGTCAATCGATCCATAATCACCCGAATATTATCGTGACCGAATCTGGTCCTTGGTAAACCATCGATGAAATCCATTGAGACTTGTTCCCATTTCCATTTGGGGATTTCCAACGGTTGTAACAAACCACTAGGCTTCCTCTGCTCGGCTTTAATTAATTGGTAGTTCATCCACTTAGATATAAACTTCCCAATGTCTCTCTTTATCCCTTCCCAGTAGTAGGTCTGCTTCATGTCTCGATACATCTTGTTACCACCGGGATGTATAGTCAGTTTCAAGTGATGACACTCTCTGAGCACTTCATCTCTTAATCCATTTACGTTGGGTACAACCAACCTCTCATTCTTTCAAAGCAATCCTTCTCTATCAAGTCCATACTTGTTCATCTTCTCATCGTCGTTACCCATCTCTACCTTGGAGATGATTTCCAATAGGTTAGGATCATCCCTTTGACTGAAACCGATCCGCTCAATCAAAGTTGGTCTGATCGTCAAACTTGCTAACATCTCTAGATCTTGTTCACATTTAAGTCTGAAATAATATCCCACGATATATTCTAGTTGCTTCCAATTCAGAAACATAGCCCCTAAACTGGTATGTTTCCTATTCAAAGCATCAGTTACCGCAGTGCCCTTTTCGGGTGTGTATACGATATTGAAATCATATGAAGCTAAGAACTCTAACCATCTCTGCTGACGAAGATTTAAATCTCTTTGATAGAAAAGAAACTTTAATGACTTATGATCGGTAAGCAACTCGAATCTTTCTCCTAAGAGGTAGTGTCCCCACATCTTTAATGCGAACACAATCGCGGCCAATTCCAAATCATGGGTAGGATATATTTTCTCATGTGGTTTCAGTTGCCCACTAGCATAAGCTACAACCCTACGTCCTTGCATTAGTACAGCACCTAGTCCGGTACCACAGGCATCCATGTATACCATCATTTCTTCGTTCCCTTTAGGAATAACTAACACTGGTGTGCACGTTAATTTTCCTTTAGGCTCATAAATGCATTCTCACACCTTTTGTCCCAAACAAAAGCTTGATTCTTTTTGGTCAGCTGAGTTAACGGTGCCGCTATCTTGGAGAAGTCTTGGACAAACTTACGATAATATCCAGCAAATCCCAAGAAACTTCTTACGTTTGTTGCATTTTTGGGCGTAGACCAATCCTGCACCATGGTCACCTTCGCAGGATCCACGACAATACCATTCTCCGAAACAACATGGCCCAAGAACCTCACTTCTCTCCTCCAGAAGTGACACTTAGAAAATTTAGCTTTCAATTGGTGTTTCCTCAACACCTCCATCACTGCTCTCAAATGTTCCTTATGTTCTTCCTCTGTCCTCGAGTAAACCAAGATTTCGTCCATGAACACAAGAACAAACTTATTTAATTAATCCTTGAAAACCCTATTCGTAAGATCCACAAAATATGCGGGTGCATTGGTCAACCCGAATGGCATGACCAACCACCCATAGAATCCAGACGATGTCTGAAACGTCGTTTTAGATATACTCTCAGTTGCTACTCGGAGCTGATGAAATCCTGTCGCGAGATCCAACTGGGAGAACGCTCTTGCTCCATTCAGTTGATCAAACAAATCACCTATCCCTGGAAGAGGATACTTATTCTTTCTACTCACCTTGTTCAGCTCACGGTTGTCTACACATAAGCGAAGGGAACCATCGGCCTTGGTAGCAAATACAACTGGTACTCCCACTCGGAAACACTCCTTCGGATAAATCCCTTCTTCAAAAGATCGCCCACTTGCACCTCGAGCTCTCGCTGCTCCCTTGGCGCCATACGATGAAGAGGCATCACTATAGGTCTGGCATATTTCACTAAATCAATCCGCAACTCGATCTCTCGGTGTAGTGGAAGCCCAGTCATTTCCTCGAAGATGTCCGGATACTCACCAACAATAGGCACATCTGATAACTCATCCCGCGGGATCTCGAGGGAATGTAGAAAACTAACAATCACCTCATTACTAGGTAGGCAACCCAATACCACCCTCTGTCCATCATCCACTCTAATGGTCACCGAAGACCCCTCACAGTCTACCATCAACCCATACCTTTGGAGCCAATCGACTCCGAAAATAATGCCAAACCCAGTAAAGCCCAAAATAAAGCAATCACAAGCAAACACGCATCCATGACTCGATAAGACCAAATTACGACAAATCATGCCAAGGCTAGTCGAACCACCGATCGGGTTCGTCACAACTAAAAGTCTATCGACAATCTCGGGTTCCAATTCCAACCTATCTTCCTGATCACTAGATACAAATGAATGGAAATCCCTCTGGTATCAAACAACACTTGAACAGAAACATCATAAACAGAAAGCATGCCTTGAATAACGACACCTTTTCCCTTCTGCGCCGCAGGTTGGGCATTCGACGAAGAAGGAACAACGTTGATAGCATATGCCTTCACGATCTTCTTCTCTTTAGGAGGTTGTGGACATTCATTCTTAAAATGTCCTACTTAGCCACAGTTGAAGATTTTCTTTTCCCCGGGGATCGTTTGGGAATTGCTGGCATAGTGGCCCTCCTTGCCACAGCTAAAGCACTCGATATCTTTCTTATTCTTCTTTTTCTGACCATCCTTGTTCTGATTATGTTTCCTCTTATTTTGGTAATTATTCTTGCCTCCACCGCTTGCCTGCGGCATTGGCTCCTCTGCAGATGTGACAGCAACCTCGCTCTTCGACTTAGGTTAAAAGCTCTCAGAAATCAATGCTTTTCCCATAATAGATTCGAAAGTCTCATCGATATGATTTATGAGTCTTTCCCCCAAGTACTCATCTAGGCCAGTTATGAACTTTTCATTCTTCTTCTCGGCAGTATCGATAAGAGATAATCCATATTTCGATAAAGTATCGAATTCAGCAGCATATTCCGGGACTGCCCTACCATTCTGCTTAAGCTCCAAAAATTTCCTAAACAGTTCTGATTTCTGAGCAGCTGGAATAAACTTTTCACTGAAGCAAGTCTTAAACTGATTCCAAGTAACCTGATCCTCGGGAGTAGCCGCTTTAATGGCATTCCACCAATTCATAGCCCGTCCTTGAAGTTGAC
This sequence comes from Allium sativum, assembly GCA_030737875.1. NCBI lineage: Eukaryota > Viridiplantae > Streptophyta > Magnoliopsida > Asparagales > Amaryllidaceae > Allium > Allium sativum. Next base: position 189,809,041 of record CM060924.1, on the reverse strand, counting down.
GCGATGCTAGCTTTCTCTTCATTGCATCATCGATCCCCAAGTCCTCGAAGATGCACTCACAACTATCAAGCCAATCCTGAACAACTGTAGTCGATTCCGTTCCATGGAACGGCTTCCCACCAAGGCTAGTATAATCCTTGTTAAGCTTGGCGAAATCGGCTTTAGGCGCCTGCACTAATGCACCACCACCATAAGCAACATTAGGAACTGCTCCTTGAGCTTCCCAAAGCATATCTCGCATGAAGGTAGTAAACATCGCCCTTATACTAGAGACATTCCTATTGTTGGCCCCTGAACCCGTACTCCTCATATATCGGTTCATCGTTTTGTCTGTAAAGAGAAAACGATTAACCATCTTCTTAGTGGTGCTAGTGCAGTGCGACTTCATCCTTAGATATACCAATAGTGTGTATATATATATACAACGGCGGATCCAGCCCGGAGGCGGGCCTGGGCTGCAGCCCAGGGTCAGGAACTCGTCTTCTTTTTTGCTTTGACCTCCTCTTCTCCCCTCTCTTTCTCTTCTATGCAAAATTCGCTTCTCTCTTCTCTAGATAATGTTGCGAACTCTTCATTTTCGACTAGATCTAAGGATAAGTCGTTGCTATTGTCTGGTAAAGCAAGCGTGAAGTAAAGAAGAAAGCTGACAGCAGATTGCTCAAATTAAATAATGGAGAAGTCGCTTCATCCAATTCGAAATTGCTCAAATTACCTGGATGGACAAATACTTGAAGAAAAGAAGAAAGTCGGAAGAGTGAAGAAAAGAAGAAAGCTAACATTTGAGTATGCATTTCAAAATTTTGGATATCCTATGCTTTGTTAGAGTTTCCCTTAGTGGAGGTTTGCGCTAATGAAACATGCAAGCATGGTATTCAACAAAATGTCTATAAGCAGCCTGTGCTCTGGTTAGGTCGACTTCTCCCTGTTCACTGCGATGCTAAATAAATTTGAAATGCAATGGATATTGTAAAGAAATTTTAAATGATATTATAGCAAAAATATGATATTAATTGTTGTCATGTTGAATTTAAATAGACATTATTATCCAACAATGTTATTTACCCAATGTCAAAAAATTTAAATGCATTGTTGTCAAACTGTAAATTAGGCAAACTGTAAATCAGCCCATCCCTCTGTTAATTCCTGGATCCGCCCTGGTATATATAGGCTTTGAAAACCAAAATATCACTTATACGCTCTCTCATATATGTATACTATCTCTCCCTGTTGTCTTCTCCTAGGTTAACTATGCAACCTAGGCTCTAATACCAAGTGTGACGGTCCTCCCCGCACCAGCCGACATTTTCCTCAAAATGCACTGCCAATGCCTAATTAGCACGGAATGGTCATCAAAAGAAAAGGGTTGGAACGATGAATCACCAAGAACCCCACAACACATGGAATAAAATATAATAGTAACATAACTTAACATAACACAAGTGAGACAATACATAAGCTGAAACTAAACCATAACCATTAGAGTAGCAGAATTCGAAATACAGCTTATGATTCAAATCATCATTATTACAATTTCAAAATACTGTCTCTAAAGCAAGATAGAAAAGGTACACTACTAATGCACAAAGCAGTGACCAGCAACAACACAGGGAGAATATATGTATACAGTACGTGGAAGCCTCCTGCTCGTCTCCAGACAGCTACTCGTGCACAACCACCTAACCTGCCTCTAGTCTGCTCGTTTAGGAGCACTTAGAGTAATAAGAAGAGACATAAAACTCCGAGTCAGACAAAAGTCTGATATGAGCGATAGCAAAAAAATAAAACAATACCTACAACCAAAGAGTTAGCACAACAAGATGTACAGTACTCTAAGGTAATACTAACATATAGCTTAAAAATGGGAGTGTGCGTGCCATGGTGATAACAAACATTAAACATAGCAATCATCCTCACATATCTCACTTAGTGCGTAAAGCATACGATATCTGTAACGACCCGCATTCTACGCATCATAGGATCGTAGAGTATTTATTTCTTTCACATACGAAGTCGTATGGTCGTGTAACTTTCGGATACGACTATTGGAGTCATTTCCCATGTTCATGATTTTTCCCGATTTTTAAATGACCATTTTACCCCGGGTTGATACTGTTTTGGCCATAACTTTTGACTGGAAAGGAATTTTGACCTGAAATCACTTCCATTGGCTCTGGATGATGGTTTCTCTTTCCGTAGAGTGGTCACATTAGTCAAACGGACTCACCGTTTGGGAGATATGGCTGAAACAAGTTTCAGATGGTGAAAAACAGCTTAATTGGGCTTAACCGGGTGATTAGCAGCTAGGCCCACAGGGGAATTTCGGGTTTAGAGGTATAGGAGGACTGATTAGGGTTAGGTTATCACTTTCATTTCAGTTTTGAGCCGCCACAAACCTTCTTGAGACCTTAGTAATGGCCTCCATCCTCTAAAACCACTCCAAAACACATTTTTAGTGAAGATTAAGCCTAAACTACATCAAAGCAAGGCCAAATAGCAACAAGGCATGGTTGGAGCTACTGCTATACATAGGAATTCGACCCAAACAGAGAGTATTTCAGATTTGGTGTTTCATTTGTGGCCAAGGTGAGTGATTTGCATAGTTTTTGCACTAATTACGGTGATTAAGGGTAATTAGCGAAGATTAGCGAATTTATACGTAAATAAATTCTGGAAAAATTCTTAAAATTCTAAAATAATGTTTTAAGGCTCTATTAGAAATTTGGGTTAATTTCGATGTGTTTTGCTAATCGTATGCTTAAACATGATTAAGAGGGATTATAGGAAAATGTGAGGTTTTAGCCACTTTTGATCCATTTTGGTTCATTTGAATTGTTGTTAGGTGTTTATTGTTGTTCTTACATGTTGTTATGACTATTTGACATGAATTGTGATTGATTAGAATAGTTAGATTTGTCAAAAACGTCGTCGAACGGCGTAAACAAGTTGCTGGAAAAGTCGCAGAAAGTTGTGCAGGGCTTCGGATCGGATCGGATGGGGGCTCGGATCGGATATGTGAACTGGGCAAGAAACCCGACCCGAACCGGAGTTTGGCACATAGGAGGCTTGGCGAGAAGGAAGGCCGTTTGCTTAGAGTTGGAGTGGACAAGGGGATCGGATCGGAAGAATAATTGGAGGCCAAATCGGATCGACTTGGAGACGCAGGGCTCGGATCGGAAGTAAACATTTGGGAGAACTAGCAAGAGGGAAGGCCACGCGGATCAGATGGCAAGGAGGGATCGGATCGGAATACGTGAAGAAATGAGGGAGCGGATCGGAGCACTGGAAGGAAGGACACCCGACCCGACCCGATGAAGGTGATAACTACCGACCCGAACCGATGAAGGTGATGACTACCGACCCGAACCGATGAAGGTGATGACTACCGAACCGAACAGAATTCTAGGACTGTTAATGCGCGACAACTCTTCTGAAGGCCCACTCCAATTCGACCAAACCCGAGATGCAAAGGAAGTCCAAATGAGAAGTTAGAGCTTAAGATTCAGATGGGAATCAACGAGTTCGCTTCATGGTTGGGCTTTGTTGCGGGACGCGTGCCAAGGAGTTATCGACGTCTATAGCTTTGGACTACTATGGTAGGAGGTACGAAGACGGATTCAGGGCCGTTATGGCATCGGTAGAACCAAGGGCTACAACCAATGAAGTGGGTCATTGAAATGTTTGGTCATGACTCCATATGTTTAGCTTGGTCATAGCAGGGTTTCTACCAGTCGGGATTCGTCGTTACCTCAATTTGTCTAGTGTTCCAAGGTGGTAGATGTCGTATGCTTTACGCACTGAGTGAGAGATGTGAGGATGGTTGCTATGGTTGATTTGTTTGCTATCATTATGACATGCACACCCCACCCCCGTATCCTTACACTATTTATTATGGCACCTTAGAGCATTGTACGGTATGTGGTACTAACTCTTTGGTTGTAGGTCCAGGTTCAGGTATGGTTTAGTATACCTGTTATCATTCTGTTTAGATGCTTATCGCTCACACCAGGCTTTATGTCTGACCCAGAGTTTTATGTCTCTTCTTATTAATCTGGGTGCTCACACGAGCAGACTAGAGACAGGTTAGCTGGTGATGCACGGGTAGCTGATCCGGAGACGAGCAGGAGGCTTCCACGTAATATATATAGTATTCTCCCTGTGTTGTTGAAGATCACTGCTTGGGCATTGGTGGTGCATCTTCTACTTTAGTTTTCTTTTGTTAGAGACAGTAAATTTGGAAAGTTGTAATAAGCTGTATTTGGATTTCCGCTGTTCTGATGTTGACATTGATTATTAGTTATCAGCTTATGCACTGTCTCGCCTGTTTTATGTCAAGTATGTTATTATTATATTTTATCCCATGTGCTGTGAGACATTCTACAGGTTCCTTGATTAGTTCATTCCCTTCTTTCTTTTCTCCTGACGACCGTCCCGTGCTAGTTGGGCATGTGTACAGTGCACTTTTGGAGGAAATGCAGGCTGGTGCGGGGCGGGCCGTCACACTTGGTATCAGAGCTCTAGGTTGCGTAGTTAACCTAGGGAAGCTATCAGGGAGAGATAATATACGTATACGAGAGAGCGTATTTGTGATTATTTTGGTTTTTAAAAGCTATATATACTATTACTAGTATAAGAATGAAGTCGTACTGCACTAGCACCACTATGGAGTCGTTAATCATTTCCTTTTTCAGATTGACGATGAGCCGATATGTTAGAGGTACCGGTAGGGGAGCCAATAATGGGAATGCTGCTGACATGAGGACGATGTTTACTGACCTCATGAGAGAGATACTTAGAGATGTGCAGAGGGCAGCTCCCAATGGTGGAAATGGTGGTGGTCCAATAGTGCAGGCGCCAAGAGTCGACTTCGCCAAGCTGAATAAGGATTATACTAGCCTTGGTGGGAAGCCGTTCCACGGAACGGAGTCGGCTACGGATGTTCAAGATTGGTTGGATAGTTGCGAACGCATCTTCGAGGACTTGGGTATCGAGGATGCGATGAAGAGAAAGCTAGCGTCCCGTCAGCTGCAAGGGTGGGCAATGAATTGGTGGAATGCTATAAAGGCAGCTACTCCCGAAGATCAGATTACTTGGGAGCAGTTTAAGGCTCGCTTTAGCGAGAAGTTCATTCCAGCTGCTCAGAAATCAGTGCTGTTTAAGAAATTCTTGGAGCTCAAGCAGAATGGCAGAGCTGTCTCGGAGTACATTGCTGAATTTGACACTTTGTCAAAATATGGGTTATCTCTTATTGATACTACCGAGAAAAAGAATGAGAAATTCATAACTGGTTTGGATCAGTACTTGGGGGAAAAACTTATTAACCACATCGATGAGACGTTTGAATCGATTGTGGGGAAAGCGTTAAGATCAGAAAGTCTCTACCCTAGGTCGAAGACTAAAGTTGCATCCGCAGATGAGCCAAAGCCACAAGCAAGTGGTGGAGGCAAGGGTGGATCCCAGAATAAGAGAAAGCAGAATCAGACTAAGGATGGCCAGAAGAAAAAGAATAAACAAGATGTTGAGTGCTTCAGCTGTGGTAAGAAGGGCCATTATGCTAGTAATTGCCGGGCCAAGCCAGCGGATAGGAAGTGCTTCAACTGTGGCCAAATTGGACATCACAAGGACAAGTGTCCGCAACCCCCTAAAGAAAAGCAAATGGTGAAAGCATACGCAATTAATGCTATTCCTTCTTCGTCGAATGCCCCAACTGCGGCGGAGAAGGGAAAGAATGTCGTCATTCAAGGTATGCTTTCTGTTTATGATGTTCCTGTTAGAGTTTTGTTTGATACCGGAGCTTCCAGTTCTTTCATATCTAGTGACCTGGTAGGTAGGTTGGGATTGGAGCCCGAGATTGTCGATAGACCTTTAGTAGTGACGAACCCAATTGGTGGTTCGACTAGCCTTAGTATGATTTGTCGTAATGTGGTCTTATCGAGTCATGGATGCATGTTTGTTTGTGATTGCTTTGTTTTGGGCTTTACTGGGTTTGGCATTATTTTGGGAGTAGATTGGCTCCAAAGATACGGGGTGGTGGTAGACTGTGAGGGCTTGTTGGTGACAGCTAGAGCGGATGATGGGCGGAAGATAGTGTTTGGTGGTCTACCCAGTAAGGGGGTATTGGCTAGTTTTCTAAACTCCCTCGACATTCCGCATAGTGAGTTGTCAGGTTTGCCCGTGGTTGGCCAGTATCCGGATGTTTTCGAAGAAGTGACCGGACTTCCACCACACCGAGAGATTGAGTTTCGTATTGATTTGGTAAAGGATGCCAGGCCTATAGTGATGCCACTTCGTCGTATGGCACCAAGAGAGCAGCGAGAGCTCGAGGTGCAAGTCAGCGATCTTTTGAAGAAGGGATTTATCAGAAGGAGTGTTTCTGAATGGGGAGCACCAGTTGTGTTTGCTACCAAGGCGGATGGTTCCCTTTGTTTGTGTGTAGACTACCGCGAGTTGAATAAAGTGACGAGGAAGAACAAGTATCCTCTACCGCGGATAGATGATTTGTTTGATCAGTTGAGTGGCGCGAGAGTATTTTCTCAGTTGGATCTCGCGACAGGTTTTCATCAGCTTAGAGTGGAAGCTGAGAGTATAGCTAAAACGGCATTTCGGACGCCGTCTGGATTTTATGAGTGGTTGGTCATGCCATTCGGGCTGACCAATGCCCCAGCATATTTTGTGGATCTTATGAATAGGGTATTCAGAGATCAGTTGAATAAGTTTGTCCTTGTGTTCGTTGATGATATTTTGGTCTATTCGAGGACAGAGGAAGAACACAAGGAACATTTAATAGTAGTGATGGAGGTGTTGAGAAAACACCAATTGAGAGCAAAGTTTTCTAAGTGTCACTTCTGGAAGAGGGAAGTGAGGTTCTTGGGCCATGTTGTATCAGAAAATGGGATTGCCGTGGACCCGGCGAAGGTGGCTACGGTACAGGATTGGCCTACGCCCAAGAATGCAACAGATGTAAGAAGTTTCTTGGGGTTAGCGGGATATTATCGTAAGTTTATCCAAGGTTTCTCCAAGATAGCAGCACCATTGACCCAGTTGACCAAGAAGAATCAAGCTTTTGTCTGGGATGAAAGGTGCGAGAATGCATTCAAAAGTCTAAAGGACAAGTTGACAAGCGCACCAGTGTTAGTCATTCCTAAGGGGGATGAAGAGATGACGGTATACACGGATGCCTGTGGTACCGGACTGGGTGCTGTATTGATGCAAGGCGGTAGGGTTGTAGCTTACGCAAGTCGGCAATTGAAACCGCACGAGAGAAGATACCCTACCCATGATTTAGAATTGGCAGCAATCGTGTTCGCGTTAAAGATGTGGAGACACTATCTCTTGGGAGAAAGATTTGAGCTGTTTACAGATCATAAGTCGTTAAAGTATCTCTTCTCTCAGAAAGATCTGAATCTCCGTCAGCAGAGATGGTTAGAGTTCTTAGCTTCCTATGATTTTGACATCGCATACACACCAGGAAAGGGCAATGCGGTGGCTGATGCATTGAGTAGAAGACATGCCAGCCTAGGGGCTATGTTCCTTGAATGGAAGCAACTGGAGTTTATCGCGGGGTTTGATTTCAGACCAAAGTGCGAATTGGATCCAGAAATGTTAGCAAGTTTGACGATCAGACCCACTTTGATTGAGCGGATCGGCTCTAGTCAGAGGGACGATCCTAACCTATTGGAAGTCATCTCCAAGTTAGAGATGGGTATCGATGAGGAGATGAACAAGTATGGGCTTGATCGAGATGGATGGCTTAGAAAAGATGGAAGACTAGTCGTACCCAATGTCAATGGATTGAGGGATGAAGTGCTTAGAGGATGTCATCACTCAAAACTGACTATACATCCCGGTGGTAATAAGATGTATCGAGACATGAGACAGACTTACTACTGGGAAGGGATGAAAAGAGACGTTGGGAAGTTTATATCCAAGTGCATGAATTGCCAGCTAGTTAAAGCCGAGCAAAAGAAGCCTAGTGGGTTGTTGCAACCATTAGAAATTCCCGAATGGAAATGGGAGCAAGTCTCGATGGATTTCATCGATGGTTTACCAAGGACTAGATCGGGACATGATAGCATTTGGGTAATTGTGGATCGGTTGACTAAGAGTGCAAGATTCATACCAGTCAAATCGACCAGAACGGCAGCTAAGTTAGCAGAATTATATGTGAAGTGGGTAGTGAGATTTCATGGAGTACCCAAAAGCATTGTGAGTGACCGAGACCCGTTGTTCACTAGTGGGTTTTGGAAGAGCTTGCAAGAGGCTCTAGGGTCAAGATTACATCTCAGTACCGCATATCATCCTCAGACCGACGGCCAGACGGAGAGGGTGAATCGCATATTGGAAGATCTCTTGAGAGCATGTATATTGGATTTTGGTGGATCATGGGATGACCATTTGCATCTAGTAGAGTTTGCATATAATAATAGTTACCAATCCAGTATCGGTATGGCTCCATTTGAAGCTTTGTACGGAAGACCGTGCAACTCACCATCATGTTGGATAGAGACTGGCGAGAAGTTTGTGCTTGGACCAGATGTGGTGAGAGAAACGTCGGATAAGATTAAGATCATTCAGCAACGAATGAAAGCTGCTCAAGATAGGCAGAAGAGCTATGCTGATAAGAGGAGAAGAGACTTGAAATTCTCCGTTGGCAACTTGGTGTTTGTCAAGATTTCTCCGTTGAAAAGCGTAATACGATTTGGCAGGAGAGGCAAGTTGGCACCAAGATTTGTTGGCTCATTCCCTGTTCTTGAGCTAGTCGGGAATTTAGCATATAGAATTGACTTACCAGAAAAGATGGCGGGAGTTCACAACGTATTTCATGTTTCCCAACTAAGGAAGTTCGTTCACGACTCAGATATGACTATTTCACCTGGTCAGTTAGAGGACTTCGAAGTAGAACCCGAGGCGGTTGGGAACCGCAAGCCGGCCCGTATTGTCGCGCACGACATGAAGCAACTTCGAAGGAAGGCGGTGAAGCTAGTCAAGGTACAGTGGAGCGAGGACGAGAATGATTGTACTTGGGAGACAGAGGAGGACATTAGGAAGACACACCCAGAACTCTTTGCCTGGTAAGATTTTGACTTCGATTTAGTTTTCCGCATGCTAGGATAGACTTGTTTGCTTGTTTTGCATGTTTGATTTTTGTACGTGGTTGTTAGGCATGCGGGATCCTTTGTATGTTTTGGGTTAAGGAATTTCGGGGACGAAATTTCTTAAGGGGGGAAGAGTGTAACGACCCGCATTCTACGCATCATAGGATCGTAGAGTATTTATTTCTTTCACATACGAAGTCGTATGGTTGTGTAACTTTGGGAGACGACTATTGGAGTCATTTCCCATGTTCATGATTTTTCCCGATTTTTAAATGACCATTTTACCCCTGGTTGATACTGTTTTGGCCATAACTTTTGATTGGAAAGGAATTTTGACCTGAAACCACTTCCATTGGCTCCGGATGATGGTTTCTCTTTCCGTAGAGTGGTCACATTAGTCAAACGGACTCACCGTTTGGGAGATATGGCTGAAACAAGTTTCAGATGGTGAAAAACAGCTTAATTGGGCTTAACCGGGTGATTAGCAGCTAGGCCCACAGGGGAATTTCGGGTTTAGAGGTATAGGAGGACTGATTAGGGTTAGGTTATCACTTTCATTTCAGTTTTGAGCCGCCACAAACCTTCTTGAGACCTTAGTAATGGCCTCCATCCTCTAAAACCACTCCAAAACACATTTTTAGTGAAGATTAAGCCTAAACTACATCAAAGCAAGGCCAAATAGCAACAAGGCAAGGTTGGAGCTGCTGCTATACATAGGAATTCGACCCAAACAGAGAGTATTTCAGATTTGGTGTTTCATTTGTGGCCAAGGTGAGTGATTTGCATAGTTTTTGCACTAATTACGGTGATTAAGGGTAATTAGCGAAGATTAGCGAATTTATACGTAAATAAATTCTAGAAAAATTCTTAAAATTCTAAAATAATGTTTTAAGGCTCTGTTAGAAATTTGGGTTAATTTCGATGTGTTTTGCTAATCGTATGCTTAAACATGATTAAGAGGGATTATAGGAAAATGTGAGGTTTTAGCCACTTTTGATCCATTTTGGTTCATTTGAATTGTTGTTAGGTGTTTATGGTTGTTCTTACATGTTGTTATGACTATTTGACATGAATTGTGATTGATTAGAATAGTTAGATTTGTCAAAAACGTCGTCGAACGGCGTAAACAAGTTGCTGGAAAAGTCGCAGAAAGTTGTGCAGGGCTTCGGATCGGATCGGATGGGGGCTCGGATCGGATATGTGAACTGGGCAAGAAACCCGACCCGAACCGGAGTTTGGCACATAGGAGGCTTGGCGAGAAGGAAGGCCGTTTGCTTAGAGTTGGAGTGGACAAGGGGATCGGATCGGAAGAATAATTGGAGGCCAAATCGGATCGACTTGGAGACGCAGGGCTCGGATCGGAAGTAAACATTTGGGAGAACTAGCAAGAGGGAAGGCCACGCGGATCAGATGGCAAGGAGGGATCGGATCGGAATACGTGAAGAAATGAGGGAGCGGATTGGAGCACTGGAAGGAAGGACACCCGACCCGACCCGATGAAGGTGATAACTACCGACCCGAACCGATGAAGGTGATGACTACCGACCCGAACCGATGAAGGTGATGACTACCGAACCGAACAGAATTCTAGGACTGTTAATGCGCGACAACTCTTCTGAAGGCCCACTCCAATTCGACCAAACCCGAGATGCAAAGGAAGTCCAAATGAGAAGTTAGAGCTTAAGATTCAGATGGGAATCAACGAGTTCGCTTCATGATTGGGCTTTGCTGCGGGACGCGTGCCAAGGAGTTATCGACGTCTATAGCTTTGGACTACTATGGTAGGAGGTACGAAGACGGATTCAGGGCCGTTATGGCATCGGTAGAACCAAGGGCTACAACCAATGAAGTGGGTCATTGAAATGTTTGGTCATGACTCCATATGTTTAGCTTGGTCATAGCAAGGTTTCTACAAGTCGGGATTCGTCGTTACCTCAATTTGTCTAGTGTTCCAAGGTGGTAGATGTCGTATGCTTTACGCACCGAGTGAGAGATGTGAGGATGGTTGCTATGGTTGATTTGTTTGCTATCATTATGACATGCACACCCCACCCCCGTATCCTTACACTATTTATTATGGCACCTTAGAGCATTGTACGGTATGTGGTACTAACTCTTTGGTTGCAGGTCCAGGTTCAGGTATGGTTTAGTATACCTGTTATCATTCTGTTTAGATGCTTATCGCTCACACCAGGCTTTATGTCTGACCCAGAGTTTTATGTCTCTTCTTATTACTCTGGGTGCTCACACGAGCAGACTAGAGACAGGTTAGCTGGTGATGCACGGGTAGCTGATCCGGAGACGAGCAGGAGGCTTCCACGTAATATATATAGTATTCTCCCTGTGTTGTTGAAGATCACTGCTTGGGCATTGGTGGTGCATCTTCTACTTTAGTTTTCTTTTGTTAGAGACAGTAAATTTGGAAAGTTGTAATAAGCTGTATTTGGATTTCCGCTGCTCTGATGTTGACATTGATTATTAGTTATCAGCTTATGCACTGTCTCGCCTGTTTTATGTCAAGTATGTTATTATTATATTTTATCCCATGCGCTGTGAGACATTCTACAGGTTCCTTGATTAGTTCATTCCCTTCTTTCTTTTCTCCTGACGACCGTCCCGTGCTAGTTGGGCATGTATACAGTGCACTTTTGGAGGAAATGCAGGCTGGTGCGGGGCGGGCCGTCACAATATCCACCACTTTAATCACCAAATCAATTGGGGCCATGATGGAAACTTTGTACAACTATTGTTATGACCACACTTCCCTGGTCTATAATCAATAACCCTACACAGTCCACACATCCCTGGCTCTAGGTTAAGGGCCAACCAGACCACACTTCCCTGGCTCTGGTTCGCCTACATGTCCTCTATCTTCAATGGTGAACCAAAGTTGTTGATATTGATAACCCCTTTGCATACGTCCCGCAGCAAAGCCCAACTCTAGAGGTTAGCTCGTCGGTTCCCATCCGGATCCGGAGTAATAACTTCTCATTTGGACTCCCTTTGCATCTCGAGTTTTAGGTCTTCTTCGGTTCGGATTCAACTCCTTATTTCGATTTGAGACTCCCCATTTGGATCGAGTCACTCCGGTTCATGGTACCCCTGTTTGGTTCGTGGGTGCATACCTCTCCGGGTCATGACACTCATCTGGTCGTGATGCTCATCAGTTCGTGGGTCCTGGTGCTCTTCGGGTTGGGGTCGGTTTATGGCATCGGTTCAGGCTCGTGGCATCAGGCGCCTTATGATGCATCGGCTCGTGGTGGTCTCCAGGTGAGTGGGTCGATTCGTGAGACCCTATCCAGGTCGAGTCGAGACACCTAGGTCACGAGCGGGTCGGTTTGTGGTAGCGAGCCCGATCCGGTCCAATTTCCTGCACTTCTTACAGCAAGCCGTTCACACCATACGACGGTGTTTTCAACCATCTTAACTTTCCTATGCAATCATAAAACATCCCAAACAACAGTAGCAACATATGGGTTCAATCACCAAGATGAAAACATCAAGCACATAGGTTATTTTAGATCCAACATACCCAAATATATGATTTTCCCCTAAAACATGTTTAACCATATCTAACAATAGGATTAGCAAACTTAATCCAAATTAACCCAATTTTTAAACAGTAGCATAAAATAGTGTTTCAGAGTTTATGCATATTTTTCCATATTTTTCTGAGTTATAATTTCACTAATTATCACTAATTAGCCATAATTAGCATATAAAAGTGCAAATCACTCACCTTAGCCATAAATAAATTATAGATCTAAAAACTCCACTAATTTGGTTCGAATTCCTATGTATAGCAGTAGCTTATCTCTAATTTGACTTGGTTTGGTGTAGTTTTGGTTAATTAGTGATTAGAAAGCAATTATGATGAGATTTAGAAGATGGAGGCCATTGTTAGGGATCAAGGGAGGTTAGTGGCGGCTAGAAAAATGAAAGGGAATGTTTCTCCAAACCCTTTCAGCCCTCCCATAACCCTAATCCCGAAGTGGGTTATGGGCTTAGCTGCTAATCACCTGGTTAAGCCCAATTATGTTGTTTTTCATCTGCCAAACTTTATTTCAGTAATATCTCCCAAACCTTAAGTCCGTTTGATTAATGTGACCACTCTACGGAAAGGTAAACCATCATTTGAATCCAATGGCAATGGTTTCAGGTCAAAACTCCTTACCAGTCAAAAGTTACAAGCGAAACAAGATTCTCCAGTGGCAAAATGGTCATTTAAAATTCGACAAAAATCGTGAACATGGGAAATGACACCCGTAGTCGTTTCTCAAAGTTACATGACCATACGACTTCGTATGAAAATAAAATAAATACTCTATGATCCTCCGTTGCATAGAATGCGGGTCTTTACATATTGCATCACTTATTACACCCACACGCTAGGGCTGAGCTCACTTTAGTAAGTCCGCGGTTTATTATCACTACGAGTCATGGATGTTTTTGAATAAATTAAAAATACATAGGTGTACAACATCGATGTTTAGAGCCAATTTTGTTTTTAGCCCCTTCAAACAGATTTCAGGACAAAATCTATTTTAAGGGGGGAGAATGTAACACCCCATAAAAAAGCACCTAAGTACAATAATAACAATTATTAATGAAAATAAACAATTAAATAATAAAATATAAACATGCTTAAAAATGAAATTTTGCAGCATCTAGAATTTGGCTACAAAAATATTTTATTTAGATTCATGGCGAAATTCTGATATGTTTTAACATTTGATATGTTGAAAACGGTGTTCGTATGAAGAAATTACAATTAAAAGGAAGCAGATGGTAAACGTAATATATATGTGATAAAATAATATATATATAGGGATAAAATAATCTGGTAGATTTGAATTTCTAATGAAGAGATAAAGATAAAGGGACAAGAATAATGTTTAAAAGGTAAGAAATAAACTAAATTGATTAGTGTTATATATCATAATATTTTCCAGCCTTCCTAAGTGTTCATTGGGCAAATCAGAGACCAGGAGGTCAACCTCCTAATAGAAGGGGTGTCGACCACCAATCAGCCACCCTTCTAAGGGGAGGTCAACTGCCTGGCACATGAAGTGCCCAATAAGGCAATTTTAGGTTGAGTTTTTTGGTTAATTTGTAAGAGTGAATAGCCAGGATTTAATCTTAACAATCCTATGGTTCTTATTTACACAAACATCTATAAATAACCCTTTAGACTCCATACCTAAACGGAATTCAAAATAGGTTTTCTTCATCTCTCAAAAATATGTTCTTCTTTTTATTATCTCTTTTCTTATAGGATCTGGATTAGAATATTGATCTGAAATCACATGGTTTTTATATATAAGAAAATTAATTATTTGATTCTTATGTATACAGATCACCAAGGATTAGATTTTGCAGCAAACCAATAAAACATCATTAGATCCACGGCATTTCCAATCATTATGAGTGGAATTAATAATTACTTAGGAATATTCTACCTTTGTAGATTATTATATGAAATTGTATGCCTAGCGAGATTTGGAATAACGATAATATCAAACTGTAAAACCCCCAAATCTCATGTTTTCATATATATCCCGCATGAATCATCAATTGATATTGGGTTTGTGGATCTGTTTTAGTAATGGATGAAATATTTGGGTTATATACTTTTATGTGATTTGATTTATCCTCACTATCCAAATCTTTGTTGTGATGTAAAAGGGTTAAGATTTGATTAATTTTATTATTTGAATAGGTTCGGATTTCCATTGTAAATGGATAATCTGAACGTATTCAGATTTGAAGCAAATCAAATGTCAACGTTTTTATAAACAACACGAGAAAAGGGTAAATTAAACAAATAAAGGTCTATGTGTATATATGTATACATACGCATATGTATATATGAGAAATTTACACCCCGTTCTTGATTCATTACTTGAATTATTCGAATAAGCCTAGGGATGCAAGTTTTGACTTTTATGTTGTATTTTTTCATTATTGCTATCATTCATTATACCCTTATGCCATCATGTCATGTATTTAGCGGTCTAAGATGGAAATTAAGCTTGTATGCCTTAAATGTAGATTAAATTGACAATTTACATCGTTAAGATGTTTCTTCACCCATAGAAAAACTAGCTTTTATTATACATATTGAATATTCTATATATATAGCATAATCAACAGAAGTCAACATAATAATGACGTAATAAATACGTTAGAATACAGCTAGAATTTGAAATGTCCCCACATAATGGTTGCTTCGGTGTGTGTATAGAATGACTTGTCTATATACTAAACAATGACACACAGACACGAGGTTAGTCGTTATTTGAGGTAGAAGTTTGCCCAGAACCAACCAGCAAGTACAGCAACCACACGTGGGTCCGGCTAAGTGAGAGGTCTTGGTGTCATGGGCCATTCAAGTTTAGTACACTATGACACGTGGTTAAACCCATATATAGCAGGAATATTCTCGGAACCACCCGACATATCCAGCACCTATAAGTAGATGATTTAATGTGAGAGGTCTAATGTATGTATATATATAAACTTATTATGTATGGAAACAGGTAGGTTTACTATGCCTTAGGAAGGTCTTAAGTCGCTGACTCTCTGCTTACCTAGTTTGGGTCTTAAGTGGTTAGGACTAGAATACTTTCTGAAGGTTTATTCCTTGGATAGGTACCAAAGTTATGATACCTACCCGTATTAGATTCGAAGTAAGTCTATGGGTCCTCTTTCTATGAAAGTGGTTAGGAATAGCGGTAACGGGGTAGGGTAGTTCAAGGGGGATGTCCACTTCCTCTAGTAGCTTTTGAGGGCCGGTCTTAGGACATATTTGGTTTACATGATACATAGCATGCTATTTAAATTCACCAAATGTCTGAGGGAAATCTTAAGCGGTGTAGGTATTCTATCGTAATATCAGTTAAGTCGTAGCATGTGACGCCCACCGAAGGTGTTTTAAATGGCAATGTGCGGGCGTACCTTAAAACTAGTATTAAGCCGTGAGACACTACTTCTCATATTACTTGTGAGAATATAGACTTAGGAACGGTGACGTATTAGGACGGGGTCATAAGGGTCTAAGGTCCGCATCAAGGTTATAAGAGATCACAAGAATCCACCTTTATTAAACAAGTAGATATATGCCTTAAGTGACCGAGATTGCCTACCTCATTGGGTTTTCACCCTAAATGCACTAATAGAGGTCTTAAGCGATTGACTCGAGTATCCACCTCATTGGTTAGATACTTCTTGTTTATGTGTGTGCTTGTGTGCTTCATAGACATACCTTGACATATATATAACCTGCTAAATCTAGGGTATATTCTTTAAGTATATACTATTTTTAGTCATACTGGACTGTATGTTCTAACCCCTCTCCTTAACATATCCAATAGGTTAGTAGGTGGGGTAGATTCGATGGGCGAAGCAATAATGGAGACTGAAGAGGACGATGGAGATATTATACTATTATTAGTTATCATTGTTGTATTGCTTATGGAAACTCTGAATGATGCACCTTTTGAATAATTGTACCTTGACAATCTGTGTTTGAATTCTGTGGCTTTTTATGAAATGGTACATCCTATTTTTGTATTATGTTTTCTCGTTCTGCTGTGTGAGATTCCATAACGCTATATTTATATATTATTTTATGCAAATGTATTTCCTTACAGAAACCAACGGTATGTTTTGAATGGCTCTACATTTCGATGGGCCTTTTCTGGTTCGAAATTTAGGCCCATCTTGGGGGGTTGTTACAAGATAGATGGTGACGAACTGCTTACGATGTAGCTTAGGTGATTTTTTACATTCAACTAACTAGTTATCATTCTAAATGTGTACATATAGTAGGTACATATGTTTACAATTTTATGCAGTTCCATAGTATATTTGTTTTAGATCGATTGTTTATTGGATGAATGTTCGTTAAACGTAATCATTATTATCCATGCTTCAATTAGAATTCGAATTTTTTCAATATCTGTAATCGTAGTATGTTATACATATTGTTGATTAATTTTTGTAAACTATTAGCTAGCTACATTCTTTCATAATGTATCTGTTGCTTGTAGCTTTTTGTGCTATTTTTTACAGCTCCATAGGCTACCTCCAATTATTCTTCAGTTTTCTATTTAGGAGGTACAACTCATGCAATAGTAGGTTTTCTGTATTTGTTTACCCTATGCTTTCACGTTTTATGGGTGAATGCAACTATCAGTGTTATGTTTCTTCAATAGAGCATTGAGTCTAAGCTAATTTTGTTTTTAAATAAGCAAAACTGATTAAATTTCGTCTTCATTTATTGTAATATGATCCCCTATAAGACCAAAAAGGGGCAACAACTCTTGAATGGCTCAAATGCTATGAAGGAGTACCACCACCATATAATAGAGTCAAAAGGATGGTAATTTACACTGCAAAGCTAGAGGAGCTTAAAAGGTATTTTAACTTTAACTACATTTGGCCCTATAACTTTCTCATAAAGATTGCCATGAAATAGTCAAGCATCCGAATAATCGGCATAGTTACCAGTTTTCAACTATTTGAATAATAGATGTAGTTAACAGTTTAGGTAAGAATTTACTACTTCGGTTGCTAAAATCAAGGTTGAACTTTTAATTTTATAATCTTGGTATTTAAATCTTAAGAAAATCAACGAGTCAATGCTTATTTATAGGGACACAATAATTTTAAAAGTATTAGCACCAAGTAAAATTATACTCATGTTGACACACAAGTTACATCTATCAAAGACAACACCCAATGGTTAGTTTACTTGGTATTTAAAATTGCATATGCACTATAGTTTTATTGATTCCTGTTAAAAAATTATTTGTACGTGTTGCATTAAAACTTAGTTATCTACCGTTTTATTTCTGGTTTGCTCAATTTGTAGCTGAAAGGTCTCCACTTTAGGTCAAAGCTGAAAACCACTCTCATGATCGTAGGTCATTCTTGTTGTCAATTTCATAGAACCATGCATGTTTAAAACTTAATAACATTTCATTGGGTTTTATCCCAAAGCACAACAAATGTTTTGGGCAAAGCCAACCAGTTTTTATAGTGACCACAAACAATTATTATTAAAGCAAATAATAATTACAATATTACAGGAGATTGACAGATTACCAACCTACTAGTTCAGTTTTTAAGGTGGACAGTCTGCCACTATCAGAGTATAAAATGGTCCATTTACCATATCTAAACTAGATTACAGGACCAGAGCTAGACATTATTTCTAGGCTACGATATACATCCTTATACTCCATACGGGGAAAATTACATCAATCATTACATACTTCAATAGAAGTGAAAATATCATAGCATTACAATAAACACTAATACAAATAATGCACCAACTAAAAATACCATTCATTGTTCATTGAACAATATCATCACATTATAACAAGGTAGGTACATTCGCATAGTGTAGCTTAAGCACAGGGTAGCATAATAGTATTGACTTGGAAAGGTCATAAGAGCTGGCAACCTCAACAAAGACAAAAACAACTGACATGCTGTAGTAGGACAAAAATAGCTCAGCACAGTATCTTCCAAGCCAGAAAGTATTAACGACTAATCCAACTTTCCATACGAAAATTACAAGAGCAAGCAATTGATGTTAATATGCCTGCAATGGAAAATGTACGAGGAAGGAAATGGTAAATCCATCAAGATGACATATTCGAGAGCTTTCGCTTCACCATGGTTGCCTGTGACGGAGAAAAATGACAAGCATACCAACATATATAGCTGACCAAAATAGACCTATATAAATGACAAGGACAGTGACCTAAGAGCTCACATTCAACTTTCCCCTAACATCCAAAAGATTGTCCAAACCTCACACAATAGAAAACAACAATCATAATACACTACATAGCCAAACAAAAGATATCAACAAGAGGTCATCCACAAGAATATTGAATGTTAAGGACCACGCATTGGCCCATCTGTAACACCCCGTATTTTTAACAACACTAAAGAGGATCAATTAAAGAATAATTAATTTAATATCCAGAATTAAGTGAAATTACCACGCAATTGCATTCATCTCGAGATTCTGGTCAAGATAGGCATTTTGTTTGCGTAAAACGAACACCGTATGAAGAAGTTATGAAGGTTTGAAGTTTGTATACGTGCAAGAGAATTATATATATATATATATATATAATTAATTCAAAAAACCAAATTTCAGTTCAAAAATCAAAAATTCCATGAGTGGCAAATTTCCCGCCTCAGGGGTGTCGACCTATGGGTCGACCCTTCAAGGGGGTTGTCGACCCATGGGTCGACCCCCTAAAGGGGGTCAACCCCCCTGCAGCAGATCTGGGCAGTTAGGGTTTCAGGGGTTCGACTATATATACGGCCTCATTTCTCTTGTTTCTCCACACTGAAAATAATGGAGGACTAGATGTTGTCGCTGCCCGGACTGAGTCAAACCTTTTTCTTCTTCTGCAATCAAGTTGTTCAAGTGTAGATCTGTGATTCAACATCCGCTATTCTCCTTCTCCTTTCTAGATCCAAATACTGTGAGTTTAAGTTAATTTCAGATTTAAATAATTAAAAAGTAAAACATGAAATGACTGTAAATTCGGATCTATGCCTGTAACTGCTTGAATCATATCAGATATGTAATAACTTGTGAATCCATGATATTCTGACATAACTACGACTTGTATCTTAACCTTTTTCATGTCAGATCTACCTTTGATTATAGATCTATTTCACTATTTAGATCACCTTGTCACGATCATGTTTGTGGTTAAGTTGGATCTATTATTAGTTGGACATCTAAGTTATTGTTTAGATCTTATCATGCCTATTATGACATCCCTATAATGTTAGAATCAATTTTATTATCACTTGTTCATTAGATCTATTCCTATATGCCTACTGTCATTATGCCACTATATGTTTATGCCTATTTCTTCCATTAGAAGTCAATTTTGCTAGTATGATCATTTCTGTCCTTTTTCCCTCCTTCTTTTCCTTTTTATTTTTATAGTCATGCTACCTTCGAGCCAAGGCATGTGCTGAAATATGCGACCGCGTTAAACTTAGAACAAGGGAAAAACGTTAGAATTGGGGCGTAACTTGAATTGGAAAATTTGGGCATAATGTGAATCAAATAGGTGAATATGGAATTTGGGAAGGTGAATATGGAATTTGGACATAACTTGAAATTGATTAAAAACCTAAAATTGGGGCATATGGTTCATTATGAACATAACTTAGGAATGGGCCATAGAAACCAATAATGACATCGGTATAATTGATTAATATTGGAAATGCCTAGAAGTACACTAACTGAAATCGTAATTGTGCTTAGACATGAGGTTAGATTACACTTGTGTTGGAAGTCTGCCAGGAACCGCCCGACATAACCAGCGACCACAAGTGGTGAATCTAATGTGAGGGGTCTAAGTGCATGAACATGAGACGTGCTAAGACACGAGGTTAAGACAGACTTGTGGAAGAAGTATGCCCGGAATTGCCCGGCTCATCCAGCATCCACAAGTTGTAGGCTTAATGTGGGAGGTCAGGCGTATTACAACCATGAATGGATAAATGGTAATGAATTGGAGTTAATAGAGAATGATAGTAACCTATTATAATTAATTACTTTAATAAGAATGTTACATAATAAGTAGGCTTGTCCCAGGGACAAGTGGAAATTATAACATAGGTTATAATAAAAGGAAAGAAAGCTTATTAATAAACCTTAGTTAAGAAAACTAGGTTAATAAGTAAACAACGTCAAGTTGTAGTGAAACGTTTAACTGAAAACAGGTGAACTGAGATGAAGTATACTTAATTACATATTAAGTAAAATATGTTATTGTAAATATGGAATCAGAAAATGATTATTAAAGAGGATTGATTATGATCCAGGGGTAAAAGATTGTAGATCACTTTCGTTAATTACAATCTAAAGAATAACATGTGATGAGGGTTATTGATAAGCAAGTGGAACTTGGCAACTTGAAAAGAAGTTAATGCGTATGGGGATGACATGTTAATCTGTAATACTTAACATGTTTGAATCCGTAGGGATTGTATGAACATGTTAATTTGAATAGGGGTTAAGTAAACTTGGTTGAAACAATGGGAGGGTTAAGTATATTTGAGATGGGTGGGTAATATTTATATATAGGCCCACAAACTTAACCTATTGGGGTTATGTAATTAAAGACACCGTTAGATAAGCATAACCTATGGAAAACCTATTGGGGTTATGTAATTAAAGACACTGTTAGGTAAGCATAACCTGTGGAATTCCTAGTGGGGATGCAAGACAAAGGAGAGGGCTTGCGTCATCTTGTGTGTGGGACCCGTTTCAGTCAGTAACCCATATAACGGTATCAAACAAGTACTCCACCCTAGGTCGGAGTCGGGGAACACTTACTGGGTAGGTTGTAAGAGATCCAAACGCGGAGGATGGTGTGGGCAGTGCAAACCGACTGGGCCATCTGCGCGCATGGTCCGGGAAGAGGGGGATAAGACGACCGTGAAACCTGCAGATATGATTGTGCATATCATGAAGACGAAGGGTTGCCACTTTAGGAAGCGATACCTCCTACTGTGGGGCCGACATAGGATATCTACGCGAATTAGGGAGCCGATTGATTAGGGTAGTAGTTAGGTTACATCTAGAATCTGGTAAAGTTTAGGAGCCTGTTAGGTTGGGTTGCCTGTTGATTGTATGGGTTTAAAACCTCTCACCAGAAGTATGCCTAAGTCTACCAGCTTATACATGTTAGGGATCATCTCATTCAGGTTATACTAGTATTAGTGCAGAGAAATCATTAGAGAAGTGCCATATACTCTATCATGTTTACCGTGTCAAGCCTGCATTTCATGATGTTATCTATCTTATCCACTTTATATGCCTGTCATGATACTTTTACTTATTTATATGCTTAAAGTAACTGGACTCGCCAGACTTTATGTCTGACCTATTTTGTTTTCTCTTCGTCTCCCTTTGTCCCTAGGTTCTCAGGGTGGGAATACTCAAGCTTGATCAGGATTCTGCTTAGTCTTGCTTGGAGCTACTTAGATATACGGCGTGAGTTTCTATCTCTCTACTCTGGCTTATGTTTTGGGGAATTATGCTTCTTTTATCATTGTACTCTGATATTTTAAGTATAAGACAGAAATCTCAATGATGTGCTGGTTTTTATGTATCTCAGACATATAATGTTTTGAACCACGATACTTTATGATTAATGAAGTTTTTAATTCCGATGTTATTTTATATCTGTCTTGTAATGTTTCTATTTCTGTTTACCTGTAACGCTTCACGAAACTTAATGCATTCTCTTAATGAGTGACATTAACGGACATAGGGTGTCACACCATCACTACCCCAACTACGACATGTCGCATAATTCCACTTCATCTCATCAAGCAGAGACAGTGTACACATTCTTGATAGATAAGGAAGCATAACAGAAATAGTGGGGAGAGATGCGAAACCATTCCAAGGAGCGAGAGGTTGCTGCATCCATGGAAGCTCCACGAAGATGACCAAACTCTAGATCTAAGCAAGTTGAACCCATGCCTAGATCAACCCGAACCTCCTCCAAACTTACACAGCAGTCTCGCAATTACAAACCATCCCCGAACCACCTGGCTCAGGCTAGACAGACACGTGACATAAGGACCACCTGGCAATATAGATCTGACTTTCCAAGAACCTTCGTGCTATGCATTAAAGGTTATCGTACAGCTTGGGATAACGAAAAACTGCTAACACAAGAACCACAAAAAACCTGGAGCACCCAAAAGGGCCACCATGCAACAAATCGAAGGGTTTTCTGGTAGAATGAGAGGGTTACAAAATATGTAGCGGAGAGGACTAGATAAAGAGGGGGCAAAAAGGAGACGTGGGTTCAGATCTAACTTCAAAAAATAGAGGTTCAGTAAAGCACCACGCAGGTGAAATCAAGGGAAGGTGAATAGATTCGAGGTCGTAAGAAGAAGAAGGAGTTTTGAATAGATCTAAAAAGTATAAAAGGAGTCAAAGAATTTTGAAAGAGAAAAAATCGAAAAAGAAAATGATCCCTTGTTGCCACTAAAGGTGCTTTACCGAACCCGAGCCCCTTTGCATGAGCACAATAAATGTTTGCAAAGGTTTGTTATTTGATTTTAGGAGTTCTTATTTCTTTGCTTGTTGATCATATTGATTACCATATTGTATGTCTGTTATTTTATATTTCCTGAAAAGGTTAATTTTGTTTCATAATATAGCTTATGCGATCATAATTCACCTTTCCAACCACAATATAAGGGAACTAAATGTTGAATCAAATCACGTAAAGCTATGTATCAAATGGGTTAAGCTTTGATCAACAATACATTTAACATCAGTACTTCCAACGCGGTTTCTTCAGAAATAAGCGAAATAGTGTTTATCTTATATTATTTGATCTGGTTACAATGTTTAAATTATAATATTCTTGTTTAGCATGCCACAAAAAACATAAGTTACGCTGCTAAAAATATTATTGAAAAACATCATGAAGAAAAAAAAAAACTTCTAGAACTGTTGTCACACCATATTACCAAAATGATTTTTTTTTTGTTGCATTTGATAATTCAAGGTAAACGATATAAAACAAAACATATCTACCTAAAAAAACTATAAGAGTAGGATCGAGTAATATGTAATTGAGTGTAGATGCGGAAGGATGGATAGTGTGATATCTATACTTGATATAGTTATGCAAGTAAATATTTAATGAGAAAAACTATGTAAACTAATATCACAAATAAGCAGAGTAAATAAAGTAAACAAAAATAAACGACACCATGAATTTTAATAGTGGTTCAAAGCATCATCCTACATCCAGTCCCAGACTCCTTCTGGAATTTTACTAAACAATACCCTCACTTCACCTGAAGGAGAAGGTTTACAAACACCCAAGTAGCGGAACGGGGACCTGAGCTGTAGATCGGGATTTCGCCTCAACAGCCGAAGAAGACTTATTGTCTGAGCAGCGGAACAAGACTTCACAAATACAATAATAGCTTTGACTATATATGTTTTCTGAATAACATGGATAAGTCACACTTTGAGTACACCCTTCCTATAATTTATCCTCAAATATATAAGTGTATGTGAAGATTTTAAGGAAGTATATTGCTTTTGAATCAAGAAGTATGTGTATGGAATTAAAGATTCAAGCAATGAAGATGGTTTTAGAACTTTTTCAGTGTGTAGAATATAGAGAGATTAGAATCAAAAATTAGATCAAGAATTGGTGATTTGGAAAGTGATATTAAGTGTTTAAATAGTGTACAAAGAGTTATAATTATTTGCAAAGAGATTCAACCAAAAGAGGCGTCCATTTCTCTTGGATTTGGATCAAATCTCCTCATGAAAGAAAGTGTCTCTTTGCTGAAATATGACAGTGATTCAAATCAGTCGACTGGTAAAAAAATGACCAGCAAACTGGTAAATATTAGATTGTGTACACATATGCGCGCAAGTGCACAAACTTGCACGTACCAGTCGACTTGTAATAAACTGACCAGTAGACTGGTCATGTGCATAAGTGCACAATTTGCACTTGTGCTAATATATAATATGCGATCTTTCGTGCATGTGTGTAGATTTATTTGAGGATAGATTTTAACAAAATATAACAAATTCGAGACTCAACTTTAAGATATAACCATACACTACGAACTTTCATATCATTTTTTCTTTGTAGATGCATGATCTATTGTGAGCATGCATATCAATTCCTCTTTGTAGATGCTTGATCTTCTCTTCTTATTGTCAAGAAGCAAAAACTCGTAATCTAACATTATCTCCCTTTTTAGATTGATGACAACCTTTTGTAGATAATATTTAAAAGTATATTTCACCTCCTAAATATGTGATATATAAATTTATCCCTATGAATATGTGACTATGATTTTTCCTGCAGAAAACTTGTTATTATATCAAACTCTATCCCCCTTTTTTCATCGATAAAAAATAATAACATTAAGATAGAAATACCAAACATACAATTGACAACACAAGTACATACTAGAGCATAGGAGATTATATA
Source organism: Allium sativum (assembly GCA_030737875.1). Classification (NCBI taxonomy): domain Eukaryota; kingdom Viridiplantae; phylum Streptophyta; class Magnoliopsida; order Asparagales; family Amaryllidaceae; genus Allium; species Allium sativum. The sequence continues at coordinate 189,783,906 of CM060924.1, read as the reverse complement.
CTACAAGTTTCGTAAAAGTTTTAGAGACACTAAAATAAACTTACTACCATTTTAACTTCTGTCAGAAGCCGTACTTTCCTTGGAGGTAGACCATGTGAAAGTTGGTGCTGGCCTCTTTCTCAAATCTTGAATTAAGGTTGAAGTTGATGAAGAGCAAGAGATAGTTTCCCATAAGATCCTAAAGAATGATTTAATTTCATCAAACTTTTTGCCAAATTTCTTATCCATTATTTTAAGAGGGGCCTCAAGGAGAAGTTGGTTATGTGTAACTTGATCAATAACCTCCCGTATGGATTGAGATGGTGTGGTGAGTCTGACATCTTCAGGACAAGGCTGGATATAAGGAGCGTAGGATTGACCTTGAGGTTGTTGTTGCTGAGATTTAGACCGTTCCATCTGATCCTCGAAGGACATAATGCGAAGAGATGGAGGTGGTAGCATCATCATTTTAATTATTTTGCTATTTAAAATTTTCACAGCAATAGTCTCACAGTCGGGTTGGGGAATGATGTTATCAGCAAGTAATCTCATGATATATTCACCATAGTAAATGTGTTTCATGTCACCTTGATTAAATCCTAAAAACTCATCCAAAATTTATTTTGTCCAATTTATTTGAATACCATCATATATTGTGTAAAATGCACAAAATTTTTTAGTGTAGACAAAACCGAAAGTGCCGATTCGTGGGAGTATTGTTCTCATCAAAACATGATGTAGTAGTATTGCACTTAGACGTAAACTCGTGAATTTTGTACCATCCGAATCATCATCTATGAAATGATAACATACCTCATCTTGTGAATGAATTACACAATTGACCTCTTGTAGGTCTTTTCAATCAGTTGGTGATTCTAATATATGTCCCATTCTCTCAAGAGAAAAGAATAATTGCTTACCACACACACTAAGCTCCATACGCAGTTTTCCGGATTTTCAAATGTTCGGTGACCTAAGTTGAGATTTTCTAGGAATAATTTGACCATTACATGATTTATTTTCAATTTGTTCTTCTCACAATCTAGTAGAGATTCAATTCTTCCTCTGAATTAAAATCAAGAAATTGCACAAACGAACCTTCTAAAAAATTGATGTCTTCCATATTTTTCCATCTTTCTATGGAAGTAGAATCATATAGCCACTTAGCAATGTAAGAATAGATAGGTTTTTGGGAAGAAGAGGATGCTTTCTTTGATCTTTTTGATGGAGGGGCCATTGTTTGATAATTTTTGAAGGAAAAGATTGAGTTTTGAATAGCTGGAGAGTTTTAGGTTTTTGAACTAAAAGACGATAAGTTGTGGAGTGAGGTTGAAAAGCTGGGAGGATGGAGATTATGACCGTTCGGCTAAACATAGGTTTTTGGGCCAGAACTACGTACCAGTAGACTGGTGCATGCTTCCAGAAAGTTTTCTAGAAGCTCCATCAGTCGACTAGTCCTATTTCCACCAGTCAACTGAATTTTTTTCTCCTTATTAAAATGTAAAGTATGCGAAAATTTAACTTGTATAATCATGTGATTTATGTATTTCATTTTTTATAAGTTTTTATTGTATATTATTTTGATCTTTAGTATTGAGTATATATATTATTTACCTTATAAATAACCTTTTTAATATGATTTAAAAACAAGTATAATAGCATATTATTTATTTCAAGTGAAATGACTCAACACTTGGTTACAAAAAGTAACATTATTATGGAAAATGACTTTGAAATTAGATAAAAGAATTGTGACAGCTTTTATTTTGAATCGAAAGATGTTGATTTCTTCGGAGTTTTCTTTTTCGATTCTTCATTAGCTGCGTAATTTTTATCCCAAGAATTTGGACTTTATGGAGGTCATTTTGGAGTAGGATTCCAAGAGATCCATGATGATGATAGTCGTTCATGAGTAGAATACAAGGGATAATGTATGGGTACATGAACATTTTGTTTTCCACAAATACATAAGGCAATTTGCTCCAAGAAATTCAATCTTCTTGTTATTACTTTCTATCTGAAAAGCGATTCGTGTTGGAGATTTAATTGTTGTTGTTTATGGTTGTGGATATCATGTATATTCTCTTTGGTAGTTGATGAAATAGATAGCGTACATATGGATTTTTTAGAAACCGATGTATGTTCTGTGTGATACTCAGACTGCTTGTATACCAGTTCCTTTTCCTGGTTTGGTGAAATGATTTGAACAGAGGATGATGACTGTTTCGGTAAGGTAGAATTCTTTGGTGAGTTTGAGTTAGACATGATGTCTTTTTTAGAGTTTAAGAGAATATTTGAGTTTTTAAATGATATGTTCTTAAAGCAATATTATGCCTTTTTATAACAAAACTCGCCTTATTGTCAGGAGATTAATGTATGGTTCATATGATAGAAGATATGTTAACCATATATATACAAGGTAAGTTTGTTTGTAGTTTGAAAAATAGAATTCTCATATTTGTACCATAAGATTGTTACAGTATTATTGTTAGACAAGAAACATCAAGTAGCCCAATGGCAAGGCTATGTAACTACCATATAGACCACCAGGGTTCGAGTCCCGGTTGACGCATAAGAAAACTATTTTTCTGAAAATTTTATTTTTGCACCAAGAACTTAAAATTTTATAAATTTTCAAACGAAACAATACCTACTTCTCTTCGTAGTTTGATAAACGTGTTTTCAAGTAGTGGTTTAGTTATCGGTTATTTGATTTTCAGATATTAGAAATTCTAAGTTAATTATTTGTTTTTCTATATTATCCCATAAGAAATGATGTCTAATATCTATATGCTTAGTTCGAGAGTGATTAACCGAATTTTAGATAAATTTGTTGCAATTGTTTTATCACCGTAAATACTTGAATTTGGTAAATTTACATTGAAATCTTGAAGTGTTTGTATCATGTATATGCCTTGAGCACAAGCCAAAGCAGCTGATATATACTCAGGTTCACAAGTAGATAGTGAAAGGAAATTTTGTTTCTTGCTAAACCAAGATATTAGTGATTTTCTGTAATGACTCGACGGATTCAATGCCTGAATTTCGACAGTAATAATAAACCCATATTAGTTGCCAAAACCCAAGTATCGAAAACACCAGATAGTTAATAGAAAGAATTTAGAGGGTGAGAAAAAGATAAGAAAGAAATATTAGAATAGAAGAAAATACGAAGAACCATCTAACCAACAATACACAGAATTTCACTTCACATCGGGACAACATATAATATAGACATAAATATTTGTTGACAACTTGAAATAATAGTTACAATCATAAGAGTACAACATACAACCAATACAGTTGGACAGTTATAACATCCTGTCCTTATATACAACACACAATAGAATACATACTAGATACAAATCATATGTTTGAACTCATCCAACATGTCTTCTAAAGTCCATATTATCCTATCCCGAACTTGTAAAACTCGGTCTGACCAGAGCATTGTAAACACCACGGATCAGTCAACTAGCATGAGAAAACTCACTAAGTTTATAGGTAACATCTAACTTGATTTTAGCTTCGAAAACTTCCTTTTGAAAGGAAAGGATAATCGTATGACCAATCCATACATAAATACGGATGGTTTTTACCTTACAGTAACCTAAAACATTCTTTTGTATTAAAATTATTTTGACATCATAGCAGTGTCTACATCAAATAAATAACCATTTAGCAGAACGCTTGCATCTCACATTCCACATACAAAGTATATAATCAAAAACCGTAGGCTCTTATTGGATAATGCATTTCCAAGTGTGACAAGGTATGGAACCACCTTTCGGTAGTGTACCTCTAAAGAGAAATACACTGGGTTCAACAAGAACATCTTACAAGCCAGCTACACATGACCGACCATTCATTTCCATTGAGTGTACCGAGTATCTAATCACCAATGGTTAGCGCCAACATAACCGTCTCTTGGGAGATATAGAAGCGACAGAAGAAATATATGGGTTTTCTCTAGATGGTGATAATACACCCTATTGGAACGACCCACATAGCCATGCTATTTGCCTGATTTTTGTCATTTCCTGGTTGATAAGGCTTGAGGTTACTATTACCTTTTAAAATATCATGTTACCATTCACTTTAAATGTTGTATTGTCAGATCCGCCAAATTATTAATTGATATCCACAAAAATACTTTGGGTGTCTAACTAAGAGAAATGAATTCCTCTGACACCAATAGAAATACGTTTGTAGAAATCAATGTACGTGATCATTTGGAAGTACCATGTTAGACATTCGTTCATACAAGTCATGAAGGAACAGGATGAACCGTACATACCCTCATACCACATCCTTATATAGGATTACCCCAAGGATCAGTAGCGAGTAGTCCTTGCAATCCGAAGATTTTAATTATGACAGAATCGTTGTCGATATAACTCTGGTTACAAAGTACAGAAATTTGACAAATAATCCTTTCGCTTATAAAGATCCACGGTCTTCAATTGGTCCATCTTCAATCAACATCTTCCACGTATTCACTGGTTCGGAATAGTTTTCGAATATGAATTTGATCCCGGTCTTTCTGTACCAACAATCGCATAGGCCAATTTGATAGTTGGTTATTTAGCTATCAAATAAACAACCATTCATTTATAAACTAAAATAAATTCATTGATTCAATACCAAGCATCATTTAGCCTCTTTAATTAACTAGTTGTTAATTAAAACTTCTAAATCTTACAATATTAGGAAAACATTTCTCTTTTTCTTATTTAATATAAGAATATTCAATTATCATTTCACTTCTACTTTATTAACATCTCATTGTACATTGGTAAGTGAGTAAATTTCTAAGTATACAACCCCGAAGGCCGAAACCAACATCAGATTGACACCTCGAAAGTTACACAACTCAACCAACGTACAACAGGTTCCAATTTCCTAAAAACCACATCATATTCCTTCGGAAATCATTTCTCATAACAATAGTGTTACGGTCAATGAATTCCTTATTATATACAAAAACAATGATCTTTATTATTAAAATTTATGTTTATAAATAACTTAGCCATTTAGTTTTACTTCTTAAAACTCACTTAACTTCCTTTATAATATCATCTACTAAAATATTATTCATTCTCAAACTAGTGCAATAATTTCCTACTTGCTTTTCCAAAACAATTTCTCTAAGTCTTACAAGCCAATGTTATAAAGTTTCAACTCTAGTCGATATCCATTTACTAAATCATTTGAAATACTAGACTTTGAATCCAATAGTAAATATTGGTTTCATATTAAAGTTATAAGTCTATATTTACATTCCATTTTGTATTTTATTCGCTAATTTCATTTACGAAACCCTTTGTAATCAAATTTCGAGTATTTATAAACAACGTTTGCAAAAATGTTCACTAGTTACGAAAAAATCACTTTTCAACACTTTCACTTAACCCTCATATACTTGACGATCCCTTTAACCTATTTCAACACTTTGAAATCTTATAAATTTCATTTATGACATTTTAATGTTATTAACATGATCATTATATTTAAATTCATTAGTACAACCAGTTATATAACACTTAACCATTTATTAAATAATATCTTAGAATTTTCGTTACTTATAATTTAAATGATTATAAAAATGTAAATAAAGCTTCGGCGTTTACTTTTAAAACAAAGATCATATTTCTAATATACATATATAACTTTAAAAATGTTTAGAATTTAGAATTGATTTAACATCGATTCTAAAATTCTTTTATTTTCAACAGTACTAAAGAGGCAAATGTCTACTAAAGTACCAAATCGTGAAATATCAACCAATTTCACATCAAATCAACATGTACAATCGCATTGATAAACGTTATCAATATCTGTGAGGAATCCTATTGGATTCCTCCATTCTGTCATTTCCTGCACCACAAATTCATATTCCAACATGTATTATAATATATAAAAATTTACAACTACTAATGAAGAATCTAGTTGGGTCCCTCTAACCTATTAATCCCTTCATCCAAATAGGTTATCTCAATTAAAGCATTTATATCAATTAGACTGATAATTTCTATAATAATCAATAACAGCAATCAACCATTTTATTTAACAACAACAATAACAATTCAAATAATCAATCAAATTAAACATGTTTAAATTATAAACGTGACCAACAAGGTAAGTTACATTAATTGGTTATAATCGTTAAAAATAAAGATTATTTTCAATTAAATTAAACAAATGTTTAATTTAATCCATTCAAATAATGTAAATAAATATTATTTGGTAATCATCCAACAATGAACAACCATAGCACACAAATATTAAACCCGACTTATATAAAATATAAGCGAGACAAACCGAGTGAGTAAATTCACGTTGATTTCCATTTGACATTAAAACGGTTGGTTTTAATTAAATTAAACATGCATTTAATTTACTTAAAAATCTCAGCTGCTTCTAGTTCTAGCTATTCATTCCCGAGATTGTAGCGTTCGTTACCACGACTCCAATGCTTTTTGTTTCGTTCAATTCTGATTAGCTAATAAAAAGTTATTAATGTTTTAAGCAACACGATTTAATTAAAATAAATTAACTTTTATTAATCAAATTAATTTATAAACTAATTGTGTTGTTTAATTAAATCTAGTAGCCGATTACTTCTCTTCCTCCTGCTCTCGTATTGACTTCGTTCCAGCCCCTCCAACCTAACACGCACAAACTTCACCAAAACTACGCCAATCTCGGACCATCTAACATTGATTGGACGCCACTGGAACCTGCGCACAACTCCTATGTCCATCGCCCAAAATCCCCTGCCACTAGATCATCCCCTCCACGTGTACGAGGCCCACGAACTGTTGTTGTTTCAGGTGAGATTTTGGTCATGCCACAACCCAAAAAACCCATCGCCACCGGTCAGAATGGAGATCTCGAGGAGTTGAACAATTTTTTGGTTGAATGTTTCAAGAATAGATCAGCGGGGTTGAGTTAGATGAGGAAGAAGCTTTGAATATTCCTAGTTGTTATAAATGGTAGAGGCACGTTTGTTGACCATGGCAAAAAAATTGATCGTGTAGATTAGGGTTTGCATTACTATTTATAGACAAACTATTAATATAATAATATTATATGAAACTTTGGCATGAAGTAACACGCAATAACACCCATATATGACCTTTGATTGAGATGAAAATTGAAATCTTAGTATTAATCAATATTCCGGACATGATGGAATTGGTTTTGTTGAATTCCGAGATTGTTTGTAAAAGTTCCTTTATAATTTACAACATGAATTGACACGTTAACTTGAAATTTGAAATCTTATGATAATTAGTTATTATGGATTTAATAAAATTAGTTTCGTTGAAATCTGATTTCGTTAGAAAATTGGTTATTCTTAAATTTCAAATTAAATCGATAAAACGATTAAATAAAAATCAAAGTGTTTACTACTCGCACGATCCAATGGTAAGTCCTATCGATATGAAGATCGAAATCCTACAATAACTTACTAAAACAAATCCAATGGCACAAGTTTCGTCGTATTCCGAGATTGTTTCCCCGGAATGATACTTTATGCGCAAAACGATGCTATTTTGGACAGCAATTTACCTTATCTCCAAAAATAACGAACTACCTACCTATCCCGACTCTAAACATCGATACTAATTCAACGAGACAGGTCTCGCAAATTAATTCGATCGTTAGCTCAAGTTATGCACAAAAAATATCCAATTAAATTAAATTCATTTAATCACGCACTATACAAAATGACTAAACGTTTATGGCTACCGTTATCACATATGATATTGGATTACCACAAAATTTGGTTTCATACAATAATTTAATGTTACGGATCCAGTGAAACTAACTTCATCAGAAAATGAGGCCATTTGAAAAATGGTCATTCTTAAGGCTTATATAATATCAATAAAATATATATAAATCCCAAAACAATCGAATTAAATAATAATAAATTATTATTATCATATATATCCAAATGGATTTATAAATAGCTTCAAATATAAACCAATATGGATTTAAAACTCAGTATTTAAACTTTCGAGTTAAACGATATCCAAATTATTTGAAAATTCCTTTTAAATTTACTAAATAAATGTAATGGTTTATAAACGATTTCATAGCGACTTTCATAAAATTTGATTTTAAGATAACTCAAAAACTATAATATGATATCTTGATTTTTCTCTTTTATTAGAAAATTATAATCAAATAGATACAAACGATTCTTGTTCCAAAGAATTCTGACTTATATTGGATTCTAACTTAATATAACAAACTACCACGCTGCTGCGAGCTCATTTTAAATTACTTATAAATTTATATATTCAAACTTCATTTTATTATTGAATTCCATATAAAATCCATTACTATTTCTAAAATAATATTTAAAACAGATTTAAATATTCAAATTCAAATGACTAAAAAATACGAGTTGTTACATTTGCCAATAAAATGACAAGTACCACTTATACTTTTTCGATCCGTCCGTGATCCTCCAAAATCAACGTCGCTATATGATACTAATTCAAAGGAATAATCTTTCAGGTAAAAAATTCCGAAATCTTTGGTGTTGCTTAGATAACATAATATACATTTAACTGCTCTTAAATGTGATTCCTTGGGATTGGCTTAAAATCGTGCACATAAACAAGCACTCATCATTATATTTGGTCGAATACCTGTTAAGTATAATAATGAACATATCATACAACGATATAATTTTTGGTTAACATTCTATTGTTTTGATATCAATAGAGATGTGTTGTTGTACTCATAAGAGTTGGTTTGGTAGAAGTATTTTCCTTTCCAAATAGTTTTATTAAATTATTACGATATTTTTCTTGATTTATAAAAATACAGTTAGGTAACTGTTTAATTTGTAGACCAAAAAAATATGATAATCCTTCCATTTGAGACATTTCATGTTCATTACTCATAATTTCAGAAAATTCTTGACATAACTTTTCGTTAGTGGAACCAAATATAATATCATCTACATAAATTGGAATTATTAAAATATACTTTTTAGACTGCTTTGTAAATAGTGTTTGATCAACTTTTCTGATTTGAAATCCTGAACTTATTAAATAATTCTTAGGTAGTTCATACCAAGCACAAGGTGCTTGTTTTAATCAATATAAGGCCTTTTTTAATTTATATATGTGATTTGGATAACTTTCATGTATAAATAAAGGTGGTTGTTCAACAAAAACAATTTATTTTATATATCCATTAAAAATGCATTTTTTTACATCCATTTGATATAATTTAAAGTTATGATAACTGGCATAGGCTTATAAGGTATGAATTGCTTCTAATCTATATAGTCTATTCCTTATTCCTGAGTATATCCTTGAGTGACTAGTCTAGCTTTATTTCTAGTTATATTTCCTAGCTCGTCAACTTTATTTTTGTGAACCCAGTTTGTTCCTGTAATAGCTTGATCACTTGGTCAAGGAACGAATTCCCAAACTTCATTATGTTCAAGCTGATTTAGTTTTTCTTACATAGCTGTAATTCAATTTTCATCAAAAGATGCTTCTTTTGGATTTTGGGTTCTATTGACCAACTTTTTACCAAAAGCAACCATAGTTCGGATCGAAGCCCAATATCCATAAACTCACTTCAGCATCGGCCCATCGACCGACACAGTAGCTCGTGCTTCGAAAAGCCTAGACAAGGTTCAGCACAAACCAGCTTCCTTCGAGGCTGGCCCAAATCGGTTCCAATTTCGTCTAATTATCTTCAAGCTTCAATTCGTCGAGCCTAGGAGAATCGTTCTCAATCGACCGAGTCAAAGGCTTCCATTAAAAGCGGATCGATTGAATATCTTGGGCTCTCCTGGAAATATCCTACCGGATCATTCGTTTCTCAGACCGATTCTCAAGGCATTAAAGTTGGTCAAACATATCCGAACAAAGCTCTCCTTTTGATACACCTCACCTAAAATGCCACATAACCCACAATTTCCGAAGATATAATTTATGAAGAGTGGAGTCAGCCTTCCAGCCACACTTCTGTCCAACGGATGAACTCCATGTGTCCAAGTTTTCCCAAAAAGGGCGGGTCACATCACACCAGCCTTAGCCGACTTTCCCATATATAAATACCCTCTTCCCTAAAGAAGAAAGGAGGCAAGTTTTCGGAGGAGCTCACGCCATTTTTGTTACTCCAAGCTCTGGAAGAAGAATACTTTTGGCTTATTCCTCAAATAGCCAATTCTAACTCCTCTAGAGAGCTTCTCATCTCTCACTTTTCTTCAAAAGGAAATAGCATTGTACTTGTTATCAAATATAAATCAATACATATAAAGTGGACGTAGGCACTTTCTTTGTCGAACGACTATAAAAAGTTGCGTATGTTCCCTATCTTATTTGCTTTTCTGCATTTCATAATCGTTATTCGTGTGCTTTCCATACGATCGGGGGTTGACTGTCACTAGTGACCAACTTTTGATGTCAATATTTTGGCGCACCAGGTGGGGGCATGCGCCGAAATACTCTGCGACCTTCTGCTACTTTCAATCCATGGCGAACAGACGAAAGAAAGATATAACGTCTTCTCGTTGCATGAATGTCGATGCAACCAATGCAAACGCTGCAGAAGCAAGTCAAGAAGTCTCATATCATGAAGATGTGTCCCGATATCTTACATAGGATGACATGGACAGAATCATGACCGAGTTCAGAGACCATATAACATCTCATGGTAAACTCCTCGAACGACAACAACAGTTAATGGATCACCTTCTCGGTCGATTGGAGATGGGGCTAAACGCTCCAACATCAATTCCTCCACCGATCGGGACTGGGAAAACAACTGATCTTCGGTCTGCACAGAATCACACCACTGATCAGATCACACCTTTGCATCCTTCTGGCTTGGCTCCACCTCCCGATCGATCACAACCAGGAGTATCGCTACCAATGACCAGTGCAGCTACAGCTGCAAATTCACAAGAGGCCCGCGATCAAGATCTAGGTCATTTGACCACTTTGCCTCCACATTGGCGGATAGCTTGTCCCCCCGGATCAATCGAACAACCACTGGGGTAGTCAGGATCGATGTTGTTCCCATTACAACCCAGTATCTTACTACAGACTCGCCTTATGCCACCTTTTGCTTCAACGAAGAGCTAGTGGAGCCTTCCCTTCGAACTAGGGAGACCACTCTACCATATCGGTTCCCAGATCGGTGGAGGAAAATGCTATTGTAGTTCTTCGTAACATCACCTCGGGCGGAGGCATTGAAGAACCCCGAACATCACATGCTATGTTGGATCGGCCCAGACCTCCAGCCTTGGCTACGACTCGGTACAATGCTCATCAGGTTCAAGTGGGCCTAGTCGGCCCTGAACCAACAGCTGCGATGAACTCTCGCCCTCATCTTCACTCAACTCTCGGAGGTCGACCCCAACCAATGATCACCGCTCCGAGCATGCTTTTGTCGAATCTCGGTATTGGAACTCTCTCGAATGCAGAGCTAGATTCATGGCATCGACTCCACGGAGATGGAAGCCATCTTACAAGTGTAGTCCGACACTTCACTCTGGAAAATTCTTCTCAGTAGGATATAGATAACATCCACCGTTGTCCCTTCACTAGGGAGATCAGGAACTCCGGCAATCCTATGGACTTCAAGTTTCCAGTTATCGAACCATACAACGGTCGGACTGACCCGACCATCCATCTCATGCGATACATGTGACATATGGAAGCGCTCGGTGCATCGACCAACGTCACGGCCAAGTGCTTTCCACTCTTCCTCACAGATATAGCTGGAACGTGGTTTCAGCAGCTAACAACGGAGTTGATCAATAGCTGGAATACCCTGGTCACCCGCTTCATCAAACAATTCAGGGTACATATCTCCCGGCCAAAGAGTGTCATGTTTTTTACCATCATCAAACAACGCCCAGGAGAAACACTTCGGTCCTTCCTCGAAAGACTCAACGCGGCCGTAGCATCAGTCGATCGACCTGAGCCATCGGTGGTACTTATAGCCACCATTGCAGGAGTTCAGAACCGATCAGAATTCTAAATCTCTTTAACTAGAGATCCCCCCAAGGATATAGAAGATTTCTATGCCGAGGCCGATCGATTCCTCCAACAGGAGGACGCCAGCATCGATATGGAGAGCCTCGAGGTCTTAGCTACCAAACACGGAGCTTCATCCAACACTAATGGACAGAATAAAGGAAGAGGAAAGGCCCTGTAAAAGAACGAGCGCAATGGTAAGACCTCGAAGAGAAAATAAGTATGTTCAATATACCGAGCTCAACTCTTCATTGCTCGACATCTACCTCGACGTACGAGGGTCCCTGCCTTTCCCAAGACATCCTCAAAGATAGCCGACCCAGAAAGAGCTCGAATCTGGAAAGCACTGCATGTTCCACACCATTGCTGGTCACAGCACTGATGAATGCAAGCACTTACGCGATCTCATCGAGGATAGGATCAGGCGAGAGGAGCTTCCCAAATATGTCAAGAAGAACCGGCAGGCCGTGCCGCCACAATCTTCTACCAAGCTCCTCAGCCCAGTCCTCGAGCTCTTGGAAGAGGAATGGACCCTGAGACTAGCACTCGTGGCATTATCATTAATTAAGTTTAGATTTCTTTTTTGATGTATTTCTATTTCCTTCAATAAAAAGGACACTTTGATGTTCACATGTATGGGGTTAGGATTTAGCTCCTGAGCATGTTCTGGAATCAACAGTTGTCCTCTTAGAAATTATTTTCATTTTCTCTGTAATAGTTCTCTAGCGACTATGAAATTTCTTTAGCAAACATGGATTATATTTGAATGATTTAAGCTAAGCATGACTAACGCCCCCTCCCCCATCCCCCTACCCCGGAATATGGTTAGTGCGAAAGCCTGCAACTGTCTCTAAACCTACTCCTTGGGCCAGGTATCGTCAGATTTTTTTAAGCCGAGTATGGACTATACTCGCACCCTCTAAGATTTATCCAATGACCTTATGCAAGTTGAGCATGGTTAAGACTTGCCACAAGCGAGTGTGGTTAATACTCGCCACCTTTGTAAGCCGAGTATGGTTGATACTCGCCACCTCTATAAGACGACTATGGCTAATACTCGCCACCTTTGTAAGCCGAGTATAGTTAATTCTTGCCATCTCTGTAAGCTGAGTATCGTTAATACTCGTCACTCCTCTAAGCCAAGTGTAACTATTTCTCGCCCACATATTTTGACCTACCTTCAAGTCGAGTATGACTAATACTCGATTAAATGAAACTAAAGACCTTCTCTAGACCAAGAATGGCTTCTACTATCTTTGCAGGTATTAATCCTCATAACTAGAAATTACGGTTACTCTCTCAGCCTTAATATGGTCTTTGATGGTTGTCGGTTTTCTGGCCTTAATACGACCTTCTTCGATCGTCGGTTTTCTGGCCTTAATACGACCTTCGAGCGTCAGTTTTCTGGTGTTAATACAACCATCGGAGCCGTCGGACTTTTGTCCTTAATAAGGTTTGGCACAACCATCGCTATCTGCACACTGGACTTCGACACAAGGAATCAGAACACACCTCCCTCTACCAAAGAAGATGTATTCTGAGGGGAAAAGTGTTGACCAGCTTTTTACCAAAAGCAGACATAGTTCAGATCGAAGCCTATTATCCAGAAACTCTCTCCAGCATCGGCCCATCAGCCGACATAATAGCTCGCACTTCGGAAAGCCTAGACAAGGTTCGGTCCAAACCAGCTTCCTTCGAGGGTGGCCCGAATCAGTTCCAACTCTGTCTAATTATCTTCAATCTTCAATTCGTCAAGCTCGGGAGAATCACTCTCAATCGACTGAGTCAAAGGCTTCCATCAAAAGAGGATCGACCGAATATCTCGGGCTCTCCTGGAAAAACCATCTCGGATCATTCATTTCTCAGACTGATTCTCAATGCATTAAAGACGGTCAAACATATCCGGACAAAGCTCTCCTTTTGATATACCTTACCTGAAACGCCACGTAAGCCACGATTTTCGAAGATACTATTTATGAATAGTGGAGTCAGTTTTCCAACCGCACTTCTATCCAAGGGATGAACTCCACGTGTCCAATCTTTCCCAGAAAGTGCAGGCCATGTCATACAAGCCTTAGCGGACTTTCCCATCTATAAATGCCCTCTTCCCTAAAGAAGAAAGGAGGAAATTTTTCGAAGGAGCTCACATCGTTTTTGTACTTCAAGCTCTGGAAGAAGAATACTTTTGGCTTGTTCATCAAATAGCCAATTCTCACTCCTCTAGAGAACTTCTCATCTCCCACTTTTCTTCAAAAGGTAATAGCATTGTACTTGTAATCGAATATAAATCAATACATATAAAGTGGACGTATGAACCTTCTTCGCCGAAAAACTATAAAAAGCTGTGTGTTACCTGTTTTATTTACTTTTCCGCATTTCATAATCGTTATTCGTGTGCTTTCCACACGATTGCAGGTTGACTGTCACAAGTGACCAACTTTTAACGTCAACAGGTTCTATATTAGATAAAAAAATTACATGACCTACTAAATTTAATTGATTTCTCGTTCGTACATTTGAATTTATTTCACCAATAATATTTTGAGCTAGATGGTCTCGTAATATTCTTGGTGGAGATCTTAAATTGTTATTATTGTGAATAATGTTTTCATTTTCTCTAAAATTATGAACAATGGTTTCATCTTCTTTATAATTATGAATAATGTTTTCGTTTTCTCTAGAATTATCATTTTTTTGTGGAAGTATTATTATTTTCGGCGATATCTTGGTTTTCAGTAAAATTTTCATTAATATTAGTATTAATAACATTTTCATTTTCTCTAAAAATAATGTTATCATCATCTTGATAATTTTTATTTTTCAAAAACTTCATTATTATAAGAATTTTAAATAAAATAATCATCAAAAGTAACATGAAGTGATTATTCTATTTTATTTGTTCTTTTATTAAAAATACGATGAGCTTTGCTTTAATAAGAATATCTTAGAAATATACCTACAATGGATTTCAAATCGGATTTTCCAAGCTGATCTTTAGTATTTAAAATAAAACATTTTGAACCAAATACTTTAAAATATGAAATATTTGGGTTTCTACCATTAAAAAATTAATATGGAGCATTTTTCATAAGAGGCCAAATAGAAACACGATTCAACACATAACAGGCTATTGCAACTGCTTCTGTCCATAAATGTTTTCGTAACGTGTTTCCATTTAATAGTGTTTTGGCACATTCTTGTAGTGTTCAATTTTTCTGTTCTTCGAATCTATTTTGTTGTGGAGTTCTAGAAAACAAAAAATTATGAAAAGACCTTTTTTTCCATTATATTGATCAAAAAAGTCGTTTTTGAATTCTCCTCCATGATTACTTCTTATATTTTTTATTGTCAAACCTTTTAAATTTTGGGTTTGTTTAACAAAAGTTTTGAAATGTTCAAACGTATCACTTTTATTTTTCAAAAACATCATTGAAGTATATCTAGAAAAGTCATCAAATATTGTTAATACAGATCTACTATATTTTATAGATTGAACTACGGTTGTCCCAAATAAATCCATATGAAGTAATTATATTGGTTGTTATGATGAAATGACATTTTTAGATTTAAAAGATGATTTTATTAATTTTCCTAGTTGGCAAGCATTACACAAATTTTCTGCTTTAAATTTCATTTTGGGTAAGCCTTTTACGATTTCATTTTTCAAAATCTTGTTTATAGTTTTAAAATTTATATAATAAAATCTTTTGTGCCATAGCCAAGGTTCACTTTCTTTAGCTAATTAGAACAGATTTGGATTATTATTTATTTTTATATTTAGAATAAAAATATTTTTATCTATATTTCCCTCTAAGATGAGATTTTGATTTTTATCTGAAATACAACATTTATTTTCAGAAAATGATATTTTGAAACCTTTATCGCATAACAAACTAATACTGAGCAAATTATGTTTTAAATTTTTAATTAGCAAGACATCGGTAATAAGAAGTAAATTAGATGTGACATAATTGCTCACATCGCCTTTGCCGATGATATATCCTTTGGAGTTATCTCCAAATGTGATAGTTCCTCTTTTTGAGCAGATAATATCTGTTAGCAACTCTTCATCTCCTTTCATATGTTTTAAGCAACCACTGTCGAGTATCAATTTTCCTCTATTCTTGAGTGGGACTTGCAAAAAATATGATATGATGTTGGTACCCACTTCCTCCGATAGGGTCCTAAGAGTTAGTTCTTAGTAGACCAAACCCAAGTCGGTTCAGTGTCCCTTTTATAAATACAATCTTCATTATTATGGACAGTTTCTAAGAATGTTTTATATACTTGTTCCTTATCAAATAATTTTTCATTTTAGGAACCCATATATTAACAGTTTTAAAAACCTTGGTTTTTGTCACAGGTGTTACTAGCTTGCTTGGTTTAGACTTTTTTATTTCTTTGAAATAACATTTTTTGTAAATATCCTAGTCCCCTTTTCTCGATGATGGTTGAGAGTTTTCTATAATTCTAGATAAATTCTCTCTACCTTTATTGACATTAGTGGTGTTTTTAGTGATATCATCCAATTTAATCTTGAGACTTGAATTATCTAATTCTACAATTTTAATCCTAGTTTTCAACTCATGATTCTAAGAAATAAGCAGGTTATTCTTTTCTTTTTTAGTTTCAATTTCTTGACTCAATAAGGAAATTTGAGAATTTGCATTAGAAAGAGATTCTTGAAGTTTTCTAATTTCATCCTCTAATATTTCCTTTTCATCTTTTAGCATATCCCTTTCGAATTCTGCTTGTGTCTGATCTTCATTAGCTTGTTTATATTTCCTTTTGAAATTATTTCTTGATTCTAATAATTATGTATTTATTTTTACCATTTCTTCAAAAGTAAAATCACTAACCTCATTTTTGTTAGTCATGAAGCACACGTTTGCTTGTTCATTATCACTTTCACTATCACTTTCAGAAGACGAAAAATCTAAGTCATCCCAAGTTACTGAGAAAGCTCATCTTTTGAATTTTTCCTTCATATTTTCGTCGCGATACCCCTTCTATTCTGCATAATCTTTTTGAAAATGTCCTTTCTTGTGACAATCGTAACATTCAATTGCTGATGAGGAGGCTTTGTTATTGAGATTTTTCTTTCCATTGTTTCTGAAACCTTTCTTATATTTCAAAAACTTTCCAAAGTTTTTGGCAATAAAAGCTAGATCTTCTTCATTTGAGTCTGATTCATCCTTTTTAGCATGAAAAGCTAAGTTTTTTTGTCCTGTGCATTAAATCTTTTTTCTAGCAAGTTTACTTCATACGACATTAGATTTCCTATTAACTCTTTAGGTTTCATGGCAGAAAGATCGTTACTTTCTTCAATAGCCATGACGTTTCTTTTCTAATCTTCTGTTAAAGAGTTTAGGATTTTCGAAACTATATCAAAAACAGAATATCTTACTCCTAAGTCCAATAATGAATGATAAATGTTTTGAAATCTAGAGGACATATCGTTAATAGATTCATTTTCATTCTTTTTAAAATTATGACATTGGCTTTTTAAGCATGGATATCTTGCTTTGTTTAACCTTGTTTGTTCCTTCGTGAATTACTTTGAGTGTTCGCCAAATTTCAAATGCAATATTGCACATACAAATTCAGTTAAACTCACTTTTATCCAAGGCATGATGCAACATATTCATAGCTTTAGCATTTGTAGTAGCTACTGCTTTCTCATTGGATGATCACTAGGAATAATTAGTAGAAGGACGTGAATATTCTTTTTAGGTAATATTCCAAGAATCAAAACTATTGGGTTGCATATAAATTCTCATTCATGTAGCCCAGTAATTATAGTTCAGGCCATTAAAAAGTGGAGGTAGTGCAATGGGTTGACTTCTGTGAAGCTTGTACTTGTTCTAGTGTTAGTGTTATTTCCCATATTATCGAATTATAACATAACTATTTTACGGTTACAAAATGTCCTACTTTGATACAAAATGAATAAACTATAAGAGTAGGATCGAGTAACATGGAACTTGGTATATATGTGTAACACCCCGTAATTTTTAAGAACACTTAATATAATGTTGGAAATTAAGTAAAATGGAATCTACCATTGTGTTCGTCTCGGAATTCTGATTCAGATAGACTCCAAGTTTGCGTAAAATGGACATCATACAAAGAAGATGTTATGGTTAGAATTTTGCATATATATAAGAGAAATATATACAAACAAATGAACCAGAAATTCAAAATAATTCGAATTCAAAGAGCAGGAGCCCAACACGAGATTTAGTCCCATTAGGGGTTGACCCGCACCCCAGGGGGGTCGACCTATGAGTCGACCCACTCAAGGGTAGGTCGACCCTAGGGTCGACCCTGGGTCGACTTACCCCAGATCTGGCAAGTTCATTTTCTAAACCTGGACATGTTTCGTTGCGAGATTCGTTGGAAAAAGCCTATGTAAAGGCCAGCATTTCTATTTTTTTCTAACCTAAAGCAATGGAGACAAGGAGATGCTGCCTCAGCTTGGATTGAATCAGATTATCTTCTACAAAAACAGCCTATACATACACAAGAATATCTTCTGCAACATAAGCATATTATTCTTTGTTCATTATATCCAATCTCTGTGAGTTCATGTTACTTTTAGATATAAAAATTTAATAGTAACCTTGACATGTTAAGAAACCGGATCTGAACCTATGCCTATTAAGAAAGTGATTTATATCAAAATTGATCTGCTATAATTATGTGTAATTTTTCATACACCTATTCTGTTGTTCAGTTATTACT
The DNA here is from genome assembly GCA_030737875.1 of Allium sativum. Taxonomy (NCBI): domain Eukaryota; kingdom Viridiplantae; phylum Streptophyta; class Magnoliopsida; order Asparagales; family Amaryllidaceae; genus Allium; species Allium sativum. The sequence continues at coordinate 189,765,160 of CM060924.1, read as the reverse complement.
ATATGCTTATTTCTGATTGTTATATTCCTATTTTTGTTCTTCTCTCTCTCATTCCCTTTTTATTTTTATAGTCTAGCCTACCTTCGAGCCTAGGCCAATATCGCTGAAATATGTGTACGAACGAAACTGGGATTAACTAGGAATGATAAATTGGGGGCATATCATGTGTTATGAATATGACTAAAATTTGGGGGCATACCTTATACTGTGTAATATGACTGAAATTGGAGGGTGTAAGAACATGTAAATATTTAGGCTTAATTCAAAGATTAAGTGGAACATGTTAATGAAACTGTATGTCACCTATATAACCTGTTTAGTTTATTGAAGTTAAGTAAACTTGTTAATCTGTTGGGGTTGTATGGACGCTGTTAACCCATGAAAACTTAACCTGTTGAATTTATGGGGGATTAGGCTGTAAGACTTAACCAGTGGAAATCCTAGTTTGTTGGGGACACAAGTTTAGGGGTTTTGACTTGTGTCATCTATTGTGGGACCCGTATTAGCCAGTATCCCATGTTGGTATTAAACAGGGACCCGCACTAGGTAAGGGTCAGGGCACGCTTACTGAGATATTTATAAGAGGTTCATCTAGGATGGGATGTTCTGATGACATGTTCCAATGGGGTCATGTGTGTGCATGGATTCGGCCTGCCTGGGAAATAAGCTGCCATAACACCAGTAAATAGGTATGTGTCCTTCTGTCGGTTGCTACCTTTAGGAAGTAATGCACCCACCTGTGGGACCGACACAGGGTATCTACGTGTTACAGAGCCGATCGCTTGGGGGTAGTAATTAAGGTACATCTAGTCCTGTTTACGTACCTGTTATTTCTGTTTGGAGTAACACTCGTTATTTCTATTGGGTACCTGTTATTTCTGTTTGTGGTAGAACCCGTTACTAAAAGTACACCTAAGTCTACCATTATGTTTATGTTTGGATCATTCTATTTCTGTTAAGTAATTGGAAAACACTTAACCCGGTAACTAGCATTGGTGCAGAGAAGTAATTGAGAAGCATAGCTAATCTTGTTTATTCTGTTTATCCTGTCCATCCTGTTTATACCTGTTATATAGTGTAATTATCTCTCATCCAGATTATTTTATTATCTTGATACTTTTATTTCTTTTTACGCTAAAAGTTATTGGACTTGCCAAACTTTATGTCTAACCCGTTTTGTTTTCTTTTCTCTCTCTTCCTCCCCTCTCCCCAAGTTCTCAAGGTGGGAACGCTCAGGCTTGATTAGGATTCTCTCTTCTGTTTCTACTTGGATCTGGATCTGCTTAATTGTATCACTTTGACTACTTGTTTATGTCTTGTTATAAGGATTATGATTTTTCGTTACTGTACTTTGATGGTTTTTAGTGCAAGACATATGTTTTTATTTGATGTATTTTGTTCCAGTATTTTAGTTTGATGGTGTAACTGGATTCTTAGTCCATGATGTTTTCTGTTGGAAAATAAAGTTTTAAATTTCCATTGTTATTTTATATATCTATCTTGTGAGATTCTGCTTTCTGTTTACCTATAACGCTTTACATAACTGAATGCATTCTGATAAAGAGTGGCATTAATAGACATGGGGTGTCACATTTGGTATTAGAGCTGAAGGTTACAAGATCGGATAAAAGTTTTGAAAATTGTTTTAAAAAGAAAAGTATTTTAAAAAAAAGTCTGTTTTTATAAAAACATATTACCCCAAAGCCATATAAAGTATCGTTCGATTCTTTGTTTGAACTCCTTTTCTTTTTAGCATGTTTGGGGAACCGAATCTTCCCTAGGGCATTCAGAAACCAGCTTGGTTCCATAGGTATCTTGAAGCTACGGTGCCTGCCGGAGGCCAAGGAAACACTACTCCGATCCCCCAGCTGTAGCCGTCGTTCCTCCTCCTCCGCGAGCGGAAAATTTCTCTAAGATATGCAAGGACTTCTGTGTTATGGGAGGAAAACCATTCTGTGGAACTGAAAGCTTAATGGCTAAAAGAGACAGAGAATTTTATTGGGCTTTCTAAGGATGATGTCCGTAAAAAGATACAGTTGGCTACATGGCAGCTTAAGGATGAGGCTTCGTTCTGGTGGGAAGTGACGTAAGTAGGGCGTACAGTTGATACTAGGAATGATTTCTGACAGAGATTCAAGACGAAGTTTCTTTCTCAAGCAGAAGAGAGTAAGCAGATGGAGAGGTTTCTAGCAGTTAAGCAAGGAAGCATGTCCGTTAAAGAGTATGTCAATAAGTTCAATTAGTTGGGAAGGTTTGGTTTGGAGCTAGTGAATACCCCATATAAGAAAGATTTAGGGTTTGCAAGAGGATTGAATCAACCTTTTCAAGCATTGGAATTATCTCACATACCTATGGGAGCAACTTTAAGAAACTGGTTAATATGGAACTGATGCATGAAGATGGTAAGGATGAGAAAAAGGAGGCTAAGACTGATTAGACGCAAAACAAGAAAGCGTGGCCCAAGAAAGAACAGCAAAATAATGGTGGAAAGAATGACAAATCTAAGAATAAGAAGAAATGTCATGATTGTGGGAGCTTGGGTCATTTGGTCAAGGATCCCACAAAAAAGAAGAACTCTTGTTGTAGCTGTGGTGAAACTGGACACTATATTAAGGAATGCCCGAAGAAGCAAGGACAAGGGCAAAGGATAGGACATTGTCGAGGGCAGGTGCATGCTCGCCAGGCTAGCAGACTAGACAGAGATAGGAAAGTTTTTGTTGAAGGTTTGATTTCCCTTTCTGATCATCCAATTAGAACTCTTTTTTATTCTGGCACTTCTCATTCTTTTATTTCTGATTCTATGGTCGAGTCTCTGCACCTTAGTACTAGTATTGGTTCTGATCCAGTTATTATCTCATAATACATTAGGGGCACGGCTCATCTGTCTATGATATGTCGGGGTTTGAGGATATTTGTATTGGATGTCAAATTCGAGTGCGATGCATATGTGCTTGGTTTTATGGGCTATGGTTTGATTCTAGGGATTGACTATCTAGCCATGTATGGTGTCATCCTAGACTGTGAGAGGAAGGTCATTAGACTTTTGACTTTCCAAGAGAGGATTCTCGAGATTTCCTATGACCCAAGGAGGTCTGTTATGCTTAGTTTCCTAGAATCACTTGATGCTTCTTTTGATGATTTGCGATCTGTACCTGTAGTCTATGAGTATCCGGATGTTTTTGATGAGGTTATGGGCTTACCTCCGAGGCATGAGATTGATTTCTGGATATACTTGGTGGATAATGCGAATCCAGTCACATTGCCAGTGCGCCACATGGCTCCTAGGGAAAGGAGGGAGATAAACAAGCAAGTAGGGGAGCTCCTTGAGAAGGGGTTTATTAGGCGAAGTATATCAGAATGGGGTGCTCCCGTCGTCTTTGCAACTAAGGCAGATGGCTCGCTTCTCTATGTGTGGATTACAGGGAGTTGAATAAGGTCACTAAGAAGAATAGGCACACACTCCCGAGGATCAACGATCTGTCTGATCAACTTGTTGGCGCATCTGCTTTCTCGCAATTAGATTTGCCCACGGAATTTCATCGGTTGAGGGTGGCCGAAGACAGTATAGATAAGACTGCTTTCAGAACTCTAGATGACTTCTTTGAGCAGTTAGTCATGCCATTTGGTTTGATGAATGCACCCGCATATTTTGTAGATCTGATGAGTAGGGTGTTCAGGAAGTTTCTGAATAAACTCGCGGTGGTCTTTGTCGATGACCTTCTAATTTTCTCGAAGAGCGAAGAAAAGCATGCCCTACATTTAGGGGAGGTCTTGAGGACTCTCAGAGCACACCATTTTAAGGCAAAATTCTCCAAGTGTCACTTTTAGAGAAAGAGGTGATATTTCAAGGGCATACGGTCTCTAAAGATGGGATAGTGGTGGATCCCACGAAAGTAGTTGCATTTCAAGATTGGAAAGTTCCAAAGAATGCAACATAGGTGAGAAGTTTTCCTGGTTTAGCTGGCTAATATAGGAAGTTCATTAAAGACTTCGCAAGGTTATCAGCCCCACTCACCATACTGACGAAGAAGAATCTGACCTTTGCTTGGGGTATTGAATGTGAGGATGTTTTTCAGCAATTAAAGAGGGCTCTGAGCCCCAGTTTTGATGTTGCCCGATGGGAGCAAGGTGTTCACAATGTATACTGATGTATGCGGTATAGGGTTGGTGCCGTCTTGATGTAGGAGGGAAGGGTAGTATGCTATGGTAGTAGACAGTTGAAGGTTCATGAGAGGAACTACCGTACCCAAGATTTGGAATTGGTAGTGTCCGCGCTTAAGACTTGGCGGCGTTTTCTCTTGGGGGAAAGGTTTGAGTTATACACGGACTATAAGTTTCTCAAGTATTTGTTATCGTAAAAGGATCTCAATTTGAGACAGCGGAGATGGATGGAGTTCCTAGCATCCTATGATTTTGAGATTTCTTATACCCCTGGCAAGGGTAATGTAGTGGAGGACGCATTGAGTAGGCAGAGGATGACATTGAGTCCTCTATTCGTAGAAAGGCGGAGTTTGGAGTATATACCGACCTTCGATTTTAGGCCATCTATGGATCTTACACTTGGTTTATTGGCATCTCAAGAGGTGCAACCTACTCTTATGGATCAGACAGTATCTTCACAGTGAGAGGACCCACAAATAGTAGACATCTTAGATAGTCTCTGTAGAGGGGAGAATTCTAGTCACCTTAGTAGATATTCTGTGGATGATAAAGAGTGGCTACGACGAGATGGTAGGCTTTGTGTTTCCCTAGTTAGGAGTCTGTTGAAGACAGTCCTTAAGGTAGCCCATCATTCTAGGATGACTATCCATCCAAGCGGCGATAAGATGTATAGTGATATGAAGAGGGGTTTTTTGGGCTTAGATGAAGAAAGATGTAGCGGAATTCGTAGCTCGATGTTTAATATGCTAGCAAATTAAAGTTGAACAGATAAAGCCGAGCAGTTTGCTTCATCCTTTAGAGGTTATACAGTGGAAGTGAGAGAGCGTCTCTATGGATTTTATTGATGATTTGCCTAGATCGAGGAAGGGCAGTGCCAGTATTTGGGTTATAGTAGACAAGCTTACTAAGAGCGCTAATTTTATTCCTGTTAAGAGCAAGAGAACAACAGCATGGTTAGCATAAGTTTATCTTTGTGAGATAGTCCATCTACATGGAGTACCTTTTAGCGTAGTGAGTGATCGTGATCCCATCTTCACTAGTGAGTTCTGGAAGAGTCTACAAGAGGCATTAGGAACACAGTTATGTTTGAGCACCACATATCACCCTCAGACGGATGGACAGACTAAGAGGGTGAATAGAGTTCTTAAGGATCTTTTGAGGTTGTGTATCCTATACTTCGGAGGGTCTTAGGAGGAGCACTTTCCATTGGTGGAGTTCACCTACAACAAAAGTTATCAGACTAGCATTGGCATGGCACCCTTCGAGGCACTGTATGGACGACCTTGTAGATCACCGACTCGTTGGTGGAAATCTACGAATAGGCTTCTACTTGGACCTGAGATGATTAGAGAGACTTCAAAGAAAATTGATCCTATCCGCAGACGGATGAAGATAGCTCAGGACAAGTAGTAGTCCTACGCCGATAAGAGAAGGACTGGCATTGAGTTTGAGGTAGGAGACAATGTTTTCATCAAAGTATCACTGTTGAAGAATGTGGTTCCCTTTGGATCTATAGGGAAGTTGGACCCAATGTTTGTAGGGACATTTCCTATAGTAGAGAGGGTAGGTCAAATGGCCTATAGGGTAAGACTACCAGAGAGATTGGCAGGTGTCCATAATGTTTTACACGTTTCCCATTTGCAGAATTGTCTGAACAATATGGCAGAAGTAGTTGAACCAAGCATGCTTGAGGAAGTAGAGGTAGAAAGGGAGGCGACAGTTAGACGAGTTCCGATCTGTATACTTGGATCAAAGGTTAAGAAGCTATGTAACAAAGAGGTCAACTTGACGAAAGTACAATGGGGAGAAGACAACGAGTATGCAACTTGAGAGAATAAGGACAAGATTTGTGCTATGTACCCTTTTCTTTTCAAGGGTATGTTCTTAACTTCTTTTTCCAAGCTTTTATTACTAGTTGTTTCTATCATTCATGTGTATCCTATCGATTGAATCTTTGACCTTTAGGTAGAAAACCAATGGGTGTAAACATGTGTTTGAGACATTTTATGTTTGATGGATGCAAGTGGATGCAAGTGTTTGCTAGTGGTTGCTCATGGATTCATTCACACACACACACACTAGGCACTAGATCGGCTCAATCACTTACATATTTCATATGGATGTGTGTGCATTATGATTTTATATGGATGAAAATGGATGTATCATCATATGGATGTTGCATTTGGATGAATGATTGTGCACAGATATAGAACTTCCATGTTATACTAGGATTATTTGCATATATTTTAGTTACATGGCACGAACATAAATTGCAATAAGGATTATTTGCATATATTTTAGTTACATGACACTCTGCCCCGCACCAGCCGACATTCCCCTTGAAATGCGTTGTGTTAATGCTTGACTAACACGGGACGGTCATCAAAAGAAAAGGGTTTGCAACTATGAATTCACCAAGAACTTATAGTATATCTCACAGTGCATATGATATAAAATAATTTGATATAAAACAAGCGAGACAGTGCATAACCTGAAAACTAAATCATATCCACCAGAGTAGCGGAAATCCAAAATACAGCTAATGATCCAGACCATTATTACAACTTCAAAATATTGTCTTTAAAAAGGAAATAAAAGAATTACACTATGAACGCCTAAAGAAGTGACCAACAACAACTTAGGGAGAATATCTATATAATACGTGGAAGCCTCCTGCTCGTCTTCGGACAGCTATTCATGCACACCCACCGAACCTGTCTCTAGTCTGCTCATTAGGAGCATCCAGAGTAATAAGAAGAGACATAGAACTCTGGGTCAGATAAAAGTCTGGTATGAGCGATAGCAGCAAAATAAAGCAATAACAGGTATAAATAATCATACCTAAACCTAGGCCTGCAACCAAAGAGGTAGCACAACATGATGTACAACACTATAAGGTAACACTAACATATAGTGAAAAAAATGGGAGTGTACGTGTCATAGTGATAGCAAACATCAAACATAGCAATCATCCTCTCGTCTCTCACTCAGTGCAAAAAGTGTACGAGATCCACCGCTTGGTCACCAGAACCATTGAGGCCACGATAGAGTCCGACTCCATACAACTATCGCTATGACCACTTTTCCCTTTGGAGTCTTGATGGAGTCCAACTCCATACAACATCTGACCCCACTGCACTGGTCCATAGTCAATACCCCCTCCTTCAATAGTGAACCAAAGTTATAAACATCGATAACCCCTTTGCACACGTCCGGCAGCAAAGCCTAACTCTAGAAGTTAACTCGTTGGTTCCCATCTGGATCCTGAGATCCATTTGGACTTCCTTTGCATCTCGGGTTTTGGTCGAATTGGAGTTGGTCTTCAGAAAAGTTCACGATCGTCACTGCGTAGGAATAGCACTAAATAATTCTCACCAATTTCGGTTCGGCTCGGTCTCCTTTTCCTGGGTTCGGTTCAGTCTATGGTGTTCAAATCCTCCGATTTGGTTCGGCGCTTCCTCCTCGGTTCGGATCGGGTTCCTCAACTCAACTCACCCTCTTTTGTTTGGTTCGATGCTTCCTCCTCGGTTCGGTTCGGATATGTCGAACCTATCCCATTCTCCACTACTTCCTATGCCAGCTCGATCCAGCTCCAACTCACTCGCACTGGCCTTCCTTGTTGCCATGCTGCTGAAGATACCACCACTCCAGTTCGGCTCGTACACTCTGGACCGGTTCGATACATACACCCCGATCCTCTCCCCCGTCCGATCTGAACCAGATCCCTGCCGCATTTCCAGCAAGCTATTTTTCGTCCATTCTCGCCATACAATGGCGTTTTCAACTGTTCTAATTTTTTTTAAACAATTACAAAACATCCCAAACAACAGTAACAATATATAGGTTCAATCAACAAGATCAAAACAACAAGCATATAGGTTATTTTAGGCCAAACATACCCAAATCCATGGTTTTCCTCTTAATCCCCTAAATTCCAGGATTGGCAAACTTAATCCAAATTAACCTAAATTCATATTAGTGGCATAAAATAATATTTTAGAATTTTTACATATTTTTTTAAGTCATAATTTTGCTAATTTTCACTAATCACTCCTAATTAGCCATAATTGGTGAATAAACATGCTAATCACTTCCCTTAACCACAAATGAATTTTAGATTTGAAACTTATATTGATTTGGCACAGATTCTAATGTAGTGCAGCAGCTCTACCTCGATTTTTGATGCTAATCCGCCTTAATTTGATGTAGATTGCTTAATATGTGATTAGAAAATGATTAGAGAGAGATTTGGAAGATGGAGGCCATCACTAGGGTTAGAGAAATGTTTGTGGCGGGTAGAAAAATTAAAAGGAATCATTCTCTAACTCCTTTCAGCCCTCCCATAACCCTAATCCCAAAATGAGTTATGGGCCTAGTTGCAAATCACCCAGCTAAGCCCAATTAGGCTGTTTTTACATCTTCAAAACTTATTTCGGCCATATCTCCCAAATGGTAAGTCCGTTTAATTAAGGTGACCCCTCTACGGAAAGGTAAACCATCATCTGAATCCAATGGAAGTGGTTTCAAGTCAAAACTCCTTACCAATCAAAAGTTATAGATGAAACAAGATTCGCCGGGGCAAAATGGTCATTTAAAATTCGACAAAAATCGTGGATGTAGGAAATGACCCCTATAGTCGTTTCCCAAACTCACACGACCATATGACTTCTTATGAAAATAAAATAAATATCCAACAATCCTCCGATACGTAGAATGCGGGTCGCTACACATACACACTATTGCATATATTCATACAAGCATTAGAAAAATCTTAAGGACAATGGATGCTTGTGGATGATGGATGAGTAGATGGTTGTGGTTGTTACAACAATAACATTCTTCTTAAACTTGGAGATTTCGGGGACAAAATCCTTTAAGTGGTGGAGAATGTAACACCCCGTAATTTTTAAGAAATTAATAAACTAAAGAATACTTAATTTAATGTTGGGAATTGAATAAAACGGACTATACCATTGCATTCGTCTCGGAATTCTGGTTCAGATAGACTCTGAGTTTGCGTAAAATGGACATCGTATGAAGAAGAAATTATGGTTAGAAGTTTGTATACATATAAGAGAAATATATATAAACAAAGAACCAGAAATTCAAAATAATTTGAATTCAAAGAGCGGGAGGCCAATGCGGGATTTAGACCCGTTGGGGGTCGACCCACACCACAAGGGGGTCGACCCACTCAATCATATGTCGACTCTAGGGCCAACCCCTGGGTCGGACCACCCCAGATCTGACCAGGTTCATTATCTGAACCTGGACATGTTTCTTTGCGAGACTCATTGGAAAAAATATGTATAAAGGCCATAATTTCTATTGTTTTCTACACCTAAAACAATAGAAACAAGAAGATGCTACCTCAGCTTTGATTGAATTAGAGTATCTTCTACGACAACAGCCTATACATATACAAGAATCTCTTCTGCAACATCAGCATACTATTCTCTGTTCTTTAGATCCAATCTCTGTGAGTTCATGTTACTTTTAGATGTAAAAATTTAACAGCAATCTTGACATGTTAATAAACCTGATCTGAACCTATGTCTGTTAAGAAACTGATTTATATCTAAACAGATCTGCTATAATTACATGAAATTTTCCATACACATATTATGTTGTTCAGTTATTACTATATGCTTATTTCTGATTATTATATGCCTATTTTTGTTCTTCTCTCTCCCTCATTCCCTTTTTATTTTTATAGCATAGGCTACCTTCGAGCCTAGGCCAATATCGCTTAAATATGCATACTAATGAAATTGGGATTAATTAGGAATGATAAAGTGGGGGCATATCATGTGCTATGAATATGACTAAAATTTGGGGCATACCTTATACTGTGTAATATAACTGAAATTGAGGGGGTGTATGAAATTGTAAATCTATAGGCCTAATTCAAAGATTAAGCGGAACATTTTAGCAAAATTGTATGTAACCTGTTTAATCCATTTGGGTTAAGTAAACTAGCTAATCTGTTGGGGTTGTATGGACATTATTAACCCTTGAAAAACTTAACCTGTTGAATTTGTGGGGGATAAGCTGTAAGACTTAACCTGTGGAAATCCTAGTTGATTGGGGACGCAAGTTTAGTGGTTTAACTTGTGTCATCTATTATGTGGGCACCATATTAGTTAATAACCCATTCTGGTATTAAACGGGGACCCCGCATTAGGTAGGGGATAGGACATGCTTACTGAGCTAATTATAAGAGGTTCATCTGGGATGGGGTGTTCTGATGGCGCGTTCCAACGGGATCATGTGCATGCATGGATCCGGCATGCCTGGGTAAACAACCCGCCATAATACTTGTAAATAGGTCTGTTTCCTTTTATAAATTTCCACTTTAGAAAGCAATACACCCTACTGTGGGGCCGACATAGGGTAATTATGTGTTACGGAGTAGATCGCTTGGGGGTAGTAATTAGGGTACATCTAGTCCTGTTTAGGTACATGTTATTTCTATTTGGGGTAACACTCGTTATTTCTGTTGAGGTACCTATTATTTCTGTTTGGAGTAAACCCATTACTAAAAGTATAGCTAAGTCTACCATTATGTTTATGTTGGGATCATTTTGTTTATATTAAGCAATTGGAAAACACTTAATCCGATATACTAGTATTGGTGCAGAGAAAGTAATTGAGAAGCATAGTTAATCCTGTTTATTTTGTTTATCCTGTCCATCCTATTTATACCTGTTATATAGTGTAATTATCTCCCATCCTGTTTATTTTACTGTCTTGATACTTTTATTTCTTTACATGCTAAAAGTCACTTGACTCGCTAGACTTTATGTCTAACCCGTTTTGTTTCTTTTTCTCTCTCTTGCTCCCCCCAACCAGGTTCTCAGGGTGGGAACGCTCAGGATTGATTAGGATTCTCTCTTCTGTTTCTGCTTGGATTTGGATCTGCTTTGATGTATCTCTTTGACTACTTGTCTACTTGTTTATGGCTACTTGTGAGGATTATGATTTTTCATTTCTGTACTCTGATGGTTTTTAGCGCAAGAATGATGTTTTTATTTGATGTATTTTGTTCCAGTATTTTAGTCTGATGTTGTTACTGGATTTTTAGACCACGATATTTTCTGTTGGAAAGTAAAGTTTTAATTTTTCGCTGCTATTTTATATATTGTGAGATTATGTTTCTGTTTATCTATAACGCTTCACGGAACTTAATGCATTCTGATAAAGAGTGACATTAACAGACATGGGGTGTCACAATATGTGGAAGTCTTGATAGTGTAATATATTATACTTGATATAGTTATGCAAGTAAAAAAATTAATGAGAAAAACTATGTAAACTAATATCACAGATAATAGGGTAAATGCAGTACATAAAAATAAACGACACCAGGAATTTTTATAATGGATTGGAGCACCGTCCTACGTCCAATCCCAAAATCCTTCTAAAATTTCACTAAACAATACCCTCACTTCACCCGGAGGAACATATTTACAAACACTCGAGCAGTGGAATAGAGACTGGAGCAGCAGAACTGTATTCTGCCTCAACAGCCAAAGAGGACTTCTTGCCTGAGCAACGGAACAGGACTTCACAAATTCAATGATAGTGTTGGCTATATATGTTTTCTGAATAACACAGATAAGTCACACTTTGGGTACGCCCTTACTATAATCTTATCCTCAAATATACAAAATGTATGTGAAGATTTTAAGGAAGTGTATTTCTTTTGAATCAAGAAGTATGTGTATGGAATCAAAGATTCAAGCAATGTAGATGGTTTTAGAACTTTTTGAATGCATAAAATATAGAGAGATTCGAATTTGAAATTAGATCTATAATTGGTGATTTTGAAATTGATATTGAAGTGTTTAAATAGTGTATGAAGAGTTATAATCATTTGCAAAGAGATTCAATTAAAAGAGGTATTTATTTCTCTTGGATTTAGATCGAATCTCTTCATGAAAGGAAGTGTTTCTTTGCTGAAATATGACAGTTGGTTCAAATCAGTCGACCGATAAAAAAAGACTAGCCAATTGGTAAAAATTAGATTGTGTATACATATGTGCACAAGTATACAAACTGTGCTAACTTGCACGTACCAGTCGACTGGTAATAAAATGACCAGTCGACTGGCCCTGTGCATAAGTACCTTGTTTGCACTTGTGCTAATATATGATATGCGATCTGTCATGCAAGTGTATAGATTTATTTGAGGATAGATTTTAATAAAATATAACAAATCTAAGACTCAACTTTAAGATATAACCATACACTGTGAGTTTGCATATCACTTCTTCTCGGTAGATGCTTCGTCTTCACTTCTTATTGTCATGAATAAAAAACTCGTAATCTAACACTACCAACTCATTTATAAATAGCAGTGCAAGTTGAGTATACTCAGTTTTAAAACATTGAAAGTCTTCTATAATATATACATCTTGTTCAAAACATATTTTAAGGTATCCGTACATAACTATTCAGTACATCCTCAACTCACGCTGTGTATATTTACAGTGAACTATATTGTGGATCTTCGATTCATATATATCACCTCCCAGTTTATCGTAATTTCAAGATTGTCATTATATCCGCTGAATGGATTAGAACCATACACCATTTGTAAAGCAAAAGAAGGAATCGAAAAGGAAAAAAGACATGGCGAAAAAGTTGGTTTATTGGGTTAAAAATATCTGCAATCGAGCTTATGAAAAATTACTAGATTTGCTTTGGATATAAGCTTATATCTGGTTGGTATAAGCTTACAATCTAACTTACATAAACTTACATCAGTTTGATTCTAAAAATTGCAGCATTTTGTAATTGTGATTTTTAACAATCCGGTCAAAAGCTTACATTCAAAGCAAATAAAATTGGTCAGATGGGTTAAGTGCTCTAGTCGATATATCTGTTATCAAGGCCCTACCTTTACAGTGACCAACTGGAAAATGAAAATAGATGTAGTATACAGCCTAAAAGTATTATATTGATGAGGTTAATATAGGGATGCACTAATTAAATAAACATGTTAATATTTTTCTCTCAGAATAGAAACAATGGGATTCCATGAGTTTATATTACATAATTTTCATGTACATACCAACATAAGTAGCCATATTTCGTAATCTTGCACCCTTGTGTTATTTCCTTGAAATTATAATCAACACTTTTGTAGAATAAAATATCAGATTGCAAGCGAATATTTCACATATAGATGCCTATTGCGTTTGCAAGTCTTATTGTTATTATTATTAATTGTTCTTGATTCACACAGAAGTCAAAAGTTGATAACTTATTTATGATTAGTATATGCGCCAACTTTATCAGTCAAATGGATATGTCTAGAAATATTACTCCTATGTTGTAAAATTTTCAAAATAATTTAGGCTTGGGGTTTTATTTTGAAGAGGGAAGCGGGAAGGGAAGAAGGAAGGGTGTGGGGATTTGTCCCACATCATGAAAGTGAAAAAATATTTCAACGTACTTAAGAGGCTTTCTCAAGAAGGTTTGGTGCCTTGGGGCTCCCACATGTTTGCTTAATTGTGAGGAGGGAGACCATGCATCTCCAATACCACACACGCGCGGACCGCTATTGTCGTTCATCCAACGGAACCGGGTTGGGTACGGGTTGCTGGTCCAGATCCAGTAATAATATTTTTTGACATAATTTACAAATGGTAAAAGGATGAATTTCAGCCCCTTACGATCTCGAATAAAATTCAATAATTGAGCGGGTTTTGAAATGTTTTAAAATTTGCAACGCTTTATGGCTATTGCAAACAAAAGGGCACGACGCTTCAGAAGTGGTGCAAACGAAGAGATGCAGCGTTTGAATATGAAATGGGCGTAATTGTTATAAACAGTTGCAACACTTCGCTACCTATAATTAGAAACTACCAGAAGGCATTTTAATTCACTTCCGAAATCAACTCTTCTTCTTCTCACGCAGTTTTGCAACGCCATTAAACAGCTCCAATGCTGTTTCGTTTGAAATGCTTCTACAGTGTTTCAATTCTAGAAGCTTTGCAGAATTGTTTACTTCTTCTCTTCTTTCTATTCTGTAATTGCATCATCAGTTATCAAGATCAGAGTGTTCTTGGTCGGATCAAAGTAGTACAAACTTTGAATCCAATTACGTTGTTCCAAGGCTTTATTGGGTCCTGAAAGTCGATAGTTCTCTGACCCATTTGTACCTGCTAGTTAAACTATTGTGTGAAAGAATCTATTATATAGATCCTTAAAGTCTGAAGTACAACTATCATCTTCCTCCAATAGTCTCAAACTAAAAATTCCCCAACAAATTTTCAGACAATAACATCAACCATGGAAGGTTTGAGTGTGCTACCAATGATGAATCGACATTTGACTTGTTTGAAATGATTTGATGGCAAAAATTTCACTCGTTGGCAACAGACAATGAAGTTCTTTCTGATCACCGCCAAATTATTCTATATCTTGGAAGACGATTGGAAGTGATATCAGAGAAAATTGATAAGGATGATGTCGCTTTAAAGGCGAAACATGCAAAGAACAAAGAGGATGATTTTATATGTGGAGGGAACATCTTGAATGCATTGTTTGCTCTAGTCTACAATGCTCATAGGAACTTGGAAACTACTAAGGCGCTCTAGACTGCATTAGAAAGCAAGTATCGCATATCTGAGGCAAGTAATTTTTTTTATTAAATTTATGGATTTAAAAGTGGTCGCCAACAAGTCCATAGTTGGATAAGTGAGTGAAATCTTACTGTTGGTGAATCAACTTAAAGATGCCAGAATTGAACTTCTTGAATCTTTTGTTGTTGGAGTAATTATTTCGAGACTCCCGAATTCTTGGACTGATTATAAGTAAAAATTAAACATGCAGAAATGAATTATGGTTTAAACGGTTTACAACGTCATCTTCGTATTCAATAGGATTCTCGTAAACGCGAACTGGATGATAATCTGCAAACCGTGTCTCATTCTAAGACAAATAATGTTGAAATTAACATAATTTAAGAAGAAAAATAATTCCAAAAACAACAAAAGGAAGGGTGTCTATTACTATTGTAACAAACTTGGCCACCATGCCGTCTACGGAAGAAACAATAAAAAGCGAATGTGGTCGAAAAAACTTGTGGTTGTTGTACAAGAGACAAACTCCGTTAGTGGAACTGATAATGATTGATGGCTTGATACTGGAGTGACCATTAAAATTTGTAAAGACTGTAATCTGTTAAGACTTATGAAGAAAATACGGAGAATGCAGCAAAGTTGCTGGCGCAAACAGAGTTGCAAGCAAAGTTCTGGGGAAAGGCACAAGTGAACTTACATTCACCTATGGGAAAGTTCTTACATTAGTCAATGTATTTTATATACCTGATATGTATAAGAATTTGGTTTTTGGATACCTTCTTAACAAAGGAGGATTCAAGATGGTGAATAAGTATGATAAGTTAGTGTTGTACAAGAACATCAAATTTATTGGACATGGATATTCTTGTAACGGCATGGTTAAGATGAATCTAATAAAGAAATCTTCTGCTTATATTGTTGATTCTGTTAATTTATGGCATGGTAGATTAGGATATATCAATTATAAATCTCTTAAAAATATGCATAAATTAGGATTACTTTCTGATTATGATTTCGATTCTATCTCTAAATGTGAAATATGTGTTCAAGCAAAAATACACTGGAAATCCTTTAAATCTATAGAAAGGAAAACTGGTTTGCTTGATTTGGTATATAGTGATATGGGGGACTTAAAAAGTCATATCACTTATGGTGGTAACCAATACTATATAGCATTTATTGATGATTATACAACATATGCATATGTATGTCTAATGAAATCTAAAGATGAGGCTTTTGATAAATTCAAAATTTACAAAGCAGAAGTTAAAACACAATTAAGAGTTAAAATTAAAATGTTACATTCAGATCGTGGTGGTGAATATTTTTCAAATGATTTTTTTTTTTTTGCAAACAACATGGTATAACTCACCAATGTACCACCCCATATACACCACAACAAAATGGTGTTGCTGAAAGGGAAAATAGAACTTCAGTAGAAACGGTTAATGCCATGCTCATAAGTTATAATTTACCTTATAACTTATGGGGTGATGCTATGCTATCTGCATGTCACATTTTAAATAGAGTACCACTTAAAAAGAATAATATTTCCCCTTATGAATTATGGTTTAACAGAAAACCTAATCATAATAGACTTAAAGTTTGGGATTTCTTAGCATATGTTAGAAAACCTAACCCTAAACAACCAAAGTTAGGTAATATGGCATTTAGATGTGTTTTCATAGGTTATTATCTTAATAGTATAACTTATAGGTTCCTTATTCTTGATACCTTAGAAGTTATAGAATCCATAGGCGTAGGTGTAGAATTCTTTGAAAATCAAACTATTGATAATCCATTGAGATCATCTAGTCCAAAACCAATGTAACTAATGATATCAATGACGATGAATATGCTTCTGCTAAAAAAAGCAAGGAAGTGCCAGTACCAGATAACAGTACTGAACACAAGAGAAGTAAATGAGAGATAATAAAGAAAGACTATGGTCATGACTTCATAACATATCTCGTAGAAGGAAATAAGGACGAAGTCCTTAGTGTGATAAGATAAGAAATAAACCCCGATGATGATCCCAAAATTTATTCTGAAGTTATGAGTTCTAGATATTCTAGTTTCTGGAAAAAAGCTATCAATGATGAAATGAATTGCATAATATTAAACCAAACTTGGGTTTTAACTGAGTTACCTCCTGTTGTTAAACCTATAGGATTTGAATTCAAGAAAAAGTTGAATACAAATGGATCCATTGATAAGTTTAAAGCTAGATTAGCTACTAAAGGATATAAGCAAAGACAAGGAGTAGATTATTTTGATACATATGCTCTGGTTCCTCGCATATCTTCTATAAGTTGTTTAGTAGCATTTACATCAACTCATAATTTAGTCATACATCAAATGAATGTAAAGACAGCTTTTCAAATGGAGATGTAGAAGAAGAGATATATATGGAACAACTTGAAGGTTTCATAACCCCAATCCAAGAAAAGAAAGCTTGTAAATTAGTAAAATATCTTTATTGCCTGAAGCAAGCTCCCATGCAATGGCATGAGAAGTTTGATAAAGTTGCACTGTCATATGGATTCATTGCTAATGATGCTGATAAATGTATTTATAGCAAATCGGATAACAACAGTTTTGTTATAATATGTTTATACGTTGATGACATGCTAATATTCGGTTCTAGTATATCTTGTAAGAATGAAACTAAGAAGTTTCTATCTTCTAAATTTGATATGAAAGATCTAGGTGAGGCTGATGTAATTTTGGGAACTAAAATCATTAGGAAAGTGGGGGAGTTATTACTAACTCAATCTCTTTACATTGAGAAGTTGCTAAAGAAATATGGCCATTATAATGACAAACCAGGACTAACTCCTTTAGATCCAAGTATCAAATTAGAAAAGAACACTGGACGTACCATTTCTCAACTGGAGTATTCCAGTGTTATTGGGAGTCTTATGTATGTTATGCATTGCACTAGACTAGACATCACACATGCTATAAGTGTATTGTGTCGATTTACGAGTAATCCAGGTTTCAAACACTGGAAAGTTATTTCCAGAGTTTTTAGCTTATTTGAAAGGAACCATCAGCTACGGTTTATCTTATAAAGGTTATCTTGATGTAATAGAAGGATATAGTGATGCAAACTGGAACAATATAGAATTCAAATCTAAGTCTATGACTAGATGGACATCTACATTAGGAGGCGTTGTTGTGTCTGGGGCTTCCAAGAAGCAGACCTATATATTCGACTCAATTATATTGTCAGAGTTGATTGCATTAACAGATGCATGTAAGTTAGCGGAATGGCTTAGGAATTTGTTCATGAAAATTCCATTGTGGAAGAAGCTATCTTCAGCGGTCTTGATTAACTTTGACAATCAAGCAACAATATATAACATCTCTAATAAGACATATAATAGAAAGTCTAGACATGTGAGTTTAAGACATCAAATGGTAAGACAATTACTCAAAAGTGGAGTTATAACTGTTGACTACATAGAAACAAAGAAAAACTTTGCTGACCTACTGACAAAAGGTCTTCCAAAGGCAATGGTTTCTATAAAGTCAAAAGAAATGGGACTAAGATCTGTGAATGAAGAATGATCATTCTTAATAGAAACCCAACTTATGTCTTGAAAAGGATAAACAAAATTCAATGGGTACCAACAAGTTAAGAAAATGATTATGGAACACTAAATCAATAATCCCATAATATTTAATGTTGGATTTTGCAAGAACTAAGTATGGATAAATGTCCTTAATAAGTCTAGAAAACCTTAAAAGGTGTATCACAGAAAACACCTTAAGAGACTTACCTATATAAACAGGGAAATCAGGCCGTTTCCTAGGAAAGTAAGACCGCTTTCAAAGTAAACTCATGAACAAGGATTAAAAGCACGTGACCATCAATGTGTTGAGCAATACAGAACACTCTAACTATGGAAATCAACATGTGTGATTGTTCCGGATTTATCACTGAGGGATACTTGATTCAAGATTCGTTCACCATAGAATCACGATAGAACTTTGAATGGTTTACACTAAGTAAAGGCTCAAATCCAAAAGATACCTTTTATTTATGTGTTGTTTCCACGAACTACGTAGGCTTTATCTCACTTGGATATGTAGGAAGTCACACTAGTGATTCAGCCGTCCACTTTATTTTATTTATTTTGAAATTGGGGGAGATTGTTGTAAAAATTTGAAAATAATTTGGCCTTAGGGTTTTGTTTTGAAGAGGGAAGCAAGAAGGGAAGAAGGAATGGTGTGGGGATTAGTCCTACATAATGAAATGAAAAAATGTTTCAAGGTACTTATGGGACTTACACATGAAGGTGTTGGGGCTTTGAGGCTCCCACATGTTTGCTTTGTTGTAAGGAGGGAGACCATGTGTCTCCACTACCACATATGCACGTGCCACCGCGGCCGTTCGTCCGACCGAACCGGGTTGGTATGGGTGCGGGTCTCAGGTCCGGGTCCAATAATAATATTTTTAGACAGAATTTATAAGCATTAACGGGCCGAAATTCGGCCCATTACATACCCGAGTGAAATTCAATAACTTGGCAGGTTTTGAAATGTTTTCAGAATGTTAGAAAAAGGCACGACGCTTTAAAATTCGCAACGTTTTATGACAGTTGCAAACGAAAGGGCACGACTCTTCAGAAGTGTCGGAAACAAAGAGATGCAGTGTTTAAGTATGAAACGGGCGTAACCGTTGAAAACAGTAGCAACATTTTGCTTCCTATAAATAGAAACACCAGAAAACATTTTAATTCACTTCCGAATTCAACTCTTTTTCTTCTTACACAGTTCTGTGACGCCATTAAACAGTTTCAACGTTGTTCTGTTTGAAATGCTTCTACAGTATTTCAATTCTGAAAGTGTTGCAAAATTGTTTTCTTCTTCTCCTCTTCTTTCTATTTTGTAATTGCATCATCGGTTATCAAAATCAGAGTGTTCTTAGTCGGATCAAAGTAGTACGAACTTTAAATTTGATTACACTGTTCCAAGGCTTTATTGAATCTTGAAAATCAATAGTTCGCTAACCCGTTTGTACCTACTAGGTTGAACTATTGTCTAAAAGAATCTATTATATAGATTCTTAAAGTCTGAAGTACGACTATCATCTTCCTCCAATAGTCTCAAACCGCAAAATTCTCCAACATCCTGTTGCATTACTGAATCCATACCAACAAAATTGAAGGATCAAAGTTCGAGTGACAAACAATGTAAATTTGAGATCTTACGAAAAAATTAAGGAGGAAGGATGTGTGTTTAGCCTAGATCTCATTGATGATGATGTAACTTTTTTTTAACTTAGTCCTTTCAATTGTATTTTCTTCTGCAGTACTATTATTTAAATGCTATTACAGTACTTGTTTTTTTAAATAATAGGGTGCCTATGTCCAAACGACAATATTTAACAAAGCTGCAAATAAGCATTATCCTATATTTGAGTGTGATTTTTTTTATTATATTTCTAAAGGAACTCTTAGGCCTGTAAATAAAGAATTCAACACTATAAGAAATAAATATGAGATGATTTTAGATGAGTACTTATCAGTCGAAATGGTACTGGATGAAGTGAGCTCCTCTATACCAAAGGTTATATATAATATTGTCAAGATTAATCAACTCCAAGAGTACCTTACAAAAAGGGAAGTAGTAGGTAATGCATCTACATTATTAATTTTAAAATCTTATTGCGTGTTTTATCATCATAAGTATTTTTTAGATGTAGTCGGCCTTGCTCAAAGTGTCTCATTAATTAAATAAGTTTGAAGACAAAGCAGTGAGACCATTCTAAAACGGGGTGTAATTATTGTAGATGATTCGTAAGCAAACATATTAAACTTTTTATTTTTTTTCAAAATTGAACTATTAATGATTAGATTTAAATTGCAAAACCAAAAATGTTAATGTAATGTTATGGGGAGAACTTGCTATGAAATCAGGTTTCGAATTGGTTAAAATTGTTGATTAAGCTCCTATGGTAGTTATTAAATATGCAAAAGTTGGAGAATTTCAAGATAAAATGTTTAGTATGTTTTAACTTTACCATGCCATCACTTTTTAATACTATTTGTTGTTATCATAGGTTTGTCTTTATCAACATTGAGCAAAAGTAACGTAGCCATAAACCCAAACATTTTAGAAGTTAAAAACCTCATATTTTGGTATGATCATGAGGGGGAAAATGCGAAAATATCACCTACTATTTGTGATAGAGTCATGCTTTCTCATATTACAAGCAATTCAACATTAATTGAGGATAAGGTTTGTCCTTGCTTTTTTAAATTATATTTTACATTAATAATTTCATATTCGTTGTTTGCTATTATTCAATATGCAGTGTGTGTTCTTCAGTGTATTCGCATACATAACTTATATCAAAAGCCAAAAATCATGGTATTAAGTTTGTAAAAATAGCAAGAAAAAGATAATAAAAGCTACATAATCTATCTATTGGCGTGAAGCATGCCAACAATATGAAAGCACTTGTGTTTGAAGGTAAAAATATATATGTAATTGTTGACGTCAAAAGTTGGTCACAAGTGATAGTCAACCCCCAATCGTGTGATGAACACATGAACAATGATTATAAAATGTAGAAAAAGACAAAAAGAACGACGAGCACACACAGAATTTTTATAGTGGTTCGGCAAAGATTGTGCCTACGTCCAATTTATATATTATTTCTCTTTTTTGGATTATAAATACAATGCTTTTTCTATTTGAAGAAAGAAGGCGGCTATCTCCTCTTCCTTTTGGGGAGAGACTGAAAGAGGTGAACTCTAGAAATGAAGTGTAAGGGAGTCGGAAGAAGATCCAGCCCTCTGTCCATTTCCTCTTTAAGCTTAGAGGTATTTATAGGTGGAGATTGCAGCTTGGGCTGTTGTGATGTGGTCCGGCCATTCTGGGAAAGCCCGGACATGTGGAGTTCATTTCTTGGTTAGAATAGCGGCTGGAAGACTGATTTCGCTATTTATAAACAGTATCCTAGGAAGTTGCGGCTGACGTGGCATCCACTGTGAGGTAAATTAAAAGTAGAGCTTTGTCCCGGGATATACAGTGGAATAGCTCTATTGAAGATTTCCATGCTGGCCCGAGATATTTGGTCGATACGCTTTATATGGAAGCATGATGCTAGGTCGAGCGATTCTTCTGGAGTGAGCTGTCGATGGATGAGGCTGGACTTGGGCCGATATGTGACTGTTTCGGACCGTACATCTGTTGGGCTTCCTAAAGCGCGGTATAATTCCAGTTGTGCGTTTGGGCTTCGATCTGGCTCGTTGAAGCTTTTGCCAAAAAGAGGGTTAACATTTTGCCCCTTAGAATGCATCTTCTTCGATAGAGGGAGGTGTATTCTGAAATTTGAACCGAAGCATAAACGCTCGAGCAGCTATGGTCACACCGGACCATATTAAGGGCAGAAAACCGACGGTCTCGATGTTGTATTAAGGCCAGAAAACCGACGACCATACTAGGGCATATTAAGGCCGGAAAACCGATAACTATCGGGAACCGTATTAAGGCCGAGATGATGATCGCTACCTGTTTGAAAGTTGGTTCCTGCAAATACAAAATAAACCATTCTCGTTTTTGGAGAATGCTGATGGGTCGAGCATTTTATTGCACTTGGCTTTGGAGGGCGGCGAGCATTAACCATACTCGGCTTAGTGGCGAACATTAACCATGTTCGGCGTAGTGGCGAACATTAACCATGTTCGGCTTGGTGGCGAGCATTAACCATACTCGGCTTAGTGGCGAACATTAACCATGTTTGGCTTAGAGAGGTGGCGAGTATCAACCATACTCGGCTTAGGGCAATTGTTTTTTATGCTCCATTCATGATAAGTTAGTTTGTCCAGCGAGCTATGAATGCTCGTGGTGTAAAAAGGAAAGAGAGTATAATCCATGCTTGTTTTTAGAAAACATGACCCCACTCGGCTAAAGGAGTAGGTGTTTAAAAATGGTGGTCGGCTTTCGTGCTGACCACATAAAACAGGGGCGAGCATTATACATGCTCGGCTCAGAGGTTTTCAAATATTATCCATGTTTGTAAAAGAAAACTCATAACTGCTAAATAATTACTACAAAGAAAAGAAATTCTAAGGGACAACACTTGATTCCAGAGCATGCCAAGGAGCTAAATCCTAACTCCATACATGTGTACATCAAGGTGTCCTTATTATTGAAAGAAATACATCAAAAAGAAAGATAAAATTTTAATTAATGATAATGTTGCGAGTGCTAGTCTCAGGGTCCTTTCCATTTCTAGGAGCTCGAGGACCAACCTGAGGGGCTTGGGCAAAAGTCGCGGCGGCATGGCCGGGGCGTGACTTTTGACATATTCGGGAAGCTCTCCTTTTCTAACTCGTCCTTCGATGAGATCTCGCAGATATCGGCATTCATTTGTGTTATGTCCAGCTACGTTGTGGAATATACAATGCTTGCCGGAATCGAGTTCCATCTGGGTTGGTTCTCGTCGAGGTGGTCTTGGAGTACGCAAGGACCCTCGTATGTCGAGATAGATATCGAGCAAAGAGGAATTGAGCTCAGTGTACTGGTCGTACTTATTTTCATTTTGAGGTCGCACATTGCGCTCCCTCTTCTCCGGGGCCTTTCCTTTTCCTTTATTCCGGCCGTTGCTGTTGAATGGATCTTGTTGTTTGGCTACTAAAACCTCGAGGCTCTCCATTTCAAGGATGACATCCTCTTGTCGAAGGAATCGTTCGGCCTCGGAGTAAAAGTCGTCTATATCCTTGGAAGGATCTCTGGTTAAAGAGATTGAAAATTCTGACCGATTTTGAACTCCTGCGATGGCGGACATGAGCACCATTGATGGCTTAGGCCGATCGACAGATGCTACAGCCATGTTGAATCTTTAAAGGAAGGATCTGAGCGTCTCTCCGGATCGCTGCTTGATGGTAGATAGGAACATAACACTTTTCGGTCGAGAGATATGTTCTCGGAATTGCTCGATGAAGCGGGTGGCCAGAGTGTTCCGGCTGTCGATCGACTCCGTCGTCAGCTGTGGAAACCACATGCCAGCTATATCTGTGAGAAAGAGGGGGAAACACTTAGCCATGACGTTAGTCGATGCGCCAATCACTTCCATATGTCGCATTATCGCATGAGGTGGATAGTCGGGTCCGTGCGACCGTTGTATGGTTCAATAAATGGGAACTTGAAGTCCGGGAGGTTTCGGGAGTTCTGATTTCCCTGGTGAAGGGGCTGCGATTGACATTATCTTTGTCTTGCTGCGAGGAAGTTCCCCGAGTAAAGCATCAAATGATGCTTGCAAACTGGCTGCCATCTCCGAGGAGTCGTTGCCATGAATTTAGCTCCGCATTAGGAAGAGCTTCTGTGCGGGGACCTGGCAAAAGCATGCTCGGAAAGGCGTCCGTTGACTGGTTTCGACCTCCGAGAGTTGAGTGAAAGTGTGAGGGAAGGTGGGGTCTGGTAGGTGGTTCTGGGTAGAATGACCCCTCTCGAACCTGATGAGTAGTGGGTCGAGCCGTACCTGTAACAAAGGTCCTAGGCTGATCCAGCATAACATGTGATGTTCGAAGCTCGGGGTTGCCCCCGTTTGGAGAGAGGTTAGGAGGGTCTACGGTAGCGTTATCTTCTACCGCTGTGAGGACCGGAACAGTGGGGTGGCATCCCTGGTTTGAAGGGAAGTCCGGACCAGTTCTTCATTGAAGATGAAGAGTGGTTGGGCTGGTCTATGGTAAGATTCTGGGTTGTAATGGGAATGACATTGATTCCGAGGGACCCGGTGGTTGCTCGACTGGTTCGATAGGTCGAAGAGTGGGGGCAAAGTATTCGATCGACCTAGATCTTGATCGCGAACCTCCTGAGTTTCTACAGCTGCAGCTGCGCTGGTTGCTGGAAGTGATACTCCTGGTTGGGGTCGATCGGTTGGTGGGACCAAACCAGGATGAAATAAAGGTGTAGCCTGATCAGTGGCCTGATTCTGTGCAGACCGAAGATAAGTTGTTGCCCTAGTCTCGGCCGGTGGAGAAATTGATGTTGAAGCGTTATGTCCCATCTCCAATCGTCCGAGAAGGTGATCCATCAACTGCTGCTGTCGTGCGAGGAGTTTTCCCTAAGATGCCATTTGTTCTCTGAACTCGATCATGATTTTATCCATGTCATCTCGGGTAACATGTCGAGATACATCTTCGTGAGAGGAGGCTTCAAGACTTACTTCTGTGGCGTTGTTATCGCCAGCACCGGCAGAAGAAGGGCGAAAGGATGTTGCATCTTTCTTTCGCTTGTTCGCTATAATCAGAAGTGAGCTGAGGCTCTAACAGACTATCGATGCGCTCCCCCTACCTGGCGCGCCAAATTGTTGACGTCAAAAGTTGGTCACTTGTGACAGTCAACCCCCAATCGTGTTATGAACACACGAACAGTGATTATAAAATGCAGAAAAAGATAAAAAGAACTGGAGTACACACAGAATTTTTATAGTGGTTCGGCAAAGATTGTGCCTACGTCCACTTTACATATTATTTCTCTTTTTTGGATTACAAATACAATGCTTTTTCTATTTGAAGAAAGAAGGCGGCTATCTCCTCTTCCTTTTGAGGACAGATTGAGAGAGGTGAACTCCAGAAATGAAGTGTAAAGGAGTCGGAAGAAGATCCAGCTTTCTGTCCCTTTCCTCTTTAAGCTTAGCGATATTTATAGGTGGAGATTGCAGCTTGGGCTGTTGTGATGTGGTCCGGCCATTCCGGGAAAGCCCAGACACGTGGAGTTCCTTTCTTGGTTAGAATAGCGGCTGGAAGACTGATTCTACTATTTATAAACAGTATCCTCGGAAGTTGCAGCTGACGTGGCATCCACTGTGAGATAAATCAAAAGTAGAGCTTTGTCCGGATATGATTGACCACTTTTAGTGCTTTGAAAGTCGGGATATAAAGTGGAATAGCTCTATTGAAGATTTCCACGCTGGCCCGAGATATTTGGTCGATACGCTTTATATGGAAGCATGATGCTCGGTTGAGCGATTCTTCCGGAGTGAGCTGTCGACGGACGAGGCTGGACTTGGGCCGATATGTGACTGTTTCGGACTGTACATCTGCTGGGCTTCCTGAAGCGCGGTACAATTCCAGTTGTGCGTTTGGGCTTGGATCTGGCTCGTTGAAGCTCTTGCCAAAAAGAGGGTTAACAGTAATTAATTATTTATAACAATTGTTGATGTATGCAATAATATGTTTTTATAATGCAGATATATTATAGTAATAAAAATTAATGATGCAACTGCCGAAGCATGATTACCGCTTTTAATGAAACAACAAAGGAAATCATAGGTTGTAGTGCTGACGATTGTTGCAAGATTAAGAATGAAAAAGATGAGGATGTATATGAACAAAAACCGAGGAAGTTGCTATGAATACCTCGTCTTTTCTGGGTTGGTGTTGTCCAAATTGACTACATGAATGATAAAAAACAAAAGATCACTGCTATGTCTCAGTCGATTGTTGACTATTCAAATGCATCAATTTTTTTGTTGGAAGAAATATCAAGGATGACAGATTCTTCAGTTTAGTTATTTACTTATTTTAGCAATGTTAGTTTAATCATCTCAGCAATTTTAGTTTTTGAAAATAACAATGGTACTTTTAGGCATTTATTTAAATAATGTAGTTTATCAATATGTGATTTATTTATTACATTTATTATTGCATTATCCTTCTTTTTTAATTGAGTACTTACACAAATATAATGATGTATTTTAAGCTAACCTTTGTTTAATTTGTTATTTCATTTTGCAAATTCAATAACGATTTAGAATATATTAATTAACAGAATTTACATGTTTGCACTCATTTTCATTTTTTTTTTAATAACATAGTGAATTTTTCATTAATTTCTTATTTAATGGACTAGTTAATAGAATTTGTTTTTTTTTTAAATATCACACGATTAAATAGTCGGTTTTCTGTCATACTAGTTAGGGTGTGTTTGGCGCAAGGGAAAACGGAGAATTAGAGCGGAAAATTTAAGCGGATATTTGTGGTTAGCGGAAAATGCATTTGGCGCGTTAAGCGGAGAATTTGAGCGGTGCATTTAAGCGGATCATTTTATTTTTATTTTGTAGTTTAATTAATTAATGGTTAATTTATTTATTATTTGTTTTTAATAAATAATACGTATCAATAATTTACACAAATAAATAAAAAAAATAAAAAAATTGAAAAATTATAAGTTGCTCCGATTCAGTTCAAACCAACTTCATTACGTAGAGCATTTCGATACGATAGCAATGCAAAAAACCGCGTCTCAAACGGATTATTTTTGCACAGGTTAGTAATTTCTAAAATTTATAAAAAGCTAAATTTATTAAACAAACAAAAAAAAAATATTTATATACCCAATGGCTCAAAATTTGGGTTGTTGGACCCGACGCGTCGGGGCCCAATAACTCGATTTTGAGCCGTTGGACAACCGGTTCATAACGGACCGTTATCAAACGGACGCGTCCGTTTGATAACTGGTCCGGTTGTTGGACCCGACGCATCGGACGTGTCGGGGCCCAACAGCTCGATTTTGAGCCGTTGGACAACTGGTCCATAACGGACCGTTATCAAACGGACTTGTCGGACGCGTCCGTTTGATAACTGGTCCCTTATGGACCAAAGCACGGGCCCTTAATCTTTTGCAAACAGATTTTCAAAGTATACTAGCAGTAAAGAAGTATTTAATAGAATGCCCAATCATGCTTGCCTTCAAATCAATGCCACTAGACAAAAAATCTTCTTCTGCAAACACTTCCTAGGCAGAAATATGGAACATATTAGTAATACAAGAAGTGAAACTGCCAGTAAGATATTTTTGAACAAGAATACATTGCGGCCAACTTGGATGAGCAAAAAATATTTAAAGGGTAGGCACTTAATCTAAAAAATGGATATTCATTTGAAGGTTAGGCACCCGATCACATAAATATTTTTGAAGGGCATGCTTAGGGGTGGGCGCGGTTCGGTTCAGTGCGGTTTGGAGTTCAAACCGCTTCCGCACCGCATCAAACGGTTAATCAAAAATACAAATCATTACATTAACTGTTCAAACGGTTCGGTTTCGGTTCGGTTTTGATGCAATACGGTCCGGTTTTGGTTCGGTTCGGTTTGAACCCGTATTAAATATGTAACAAGAGAATTACTTCCATCAGCAATCGATTTATGATTGTATGACATTGTGTCACCTGAAGATTAAAACACATAGTGCTATCTTGAATTGATATAACTACAACATATGCTGAAAATAGAATATATATAGTTAAAATAAAAAATTAGATAGGAATTTTTTAATTTTTTATCGTAACATTACCGGTGTAGCTATTTGGTTCGGTTCGGTTTAATATGGTTTGGTAACAGTTCAAACCGCAACCGAACCGTATCGTTGTGGGTCGGTTCGGTTTGGGTTGTTGGCTTTAGAGAGAGAATCTGGTGCGGTTTTCCGCACTGTTTATGCGGTCCGGTCTGGAGGGTTTCCGCATTGCGGTGCGGTTTATGCCCACCCCTAGGCATGCTACTTCCACCTCAATCTTTTATTGGTTGTTTTCTCTTCAGGATATAATTAATTATGTATGAACTGGCAGCAATGTAGTGTGGATTCCATATTTACAGCGAAGCTTAAGAGTGTTTGTATAAGAGAATGAAATTGAAGAAATCCTAATTGCAACAATGGGCAAGACTATGGCATTGTCACATAAATAAACATTCATTACAATATGTCAATATCTTCATACACCGGTACTGCATAAAGATCACAGGTTGCACATTGTGAACATTTATGTTTCACGGGAACTTGCTGTGTACCATTATTCAGCTATATTAATGCTGAAATTACATTGAGGAAATCCTAATTGCAGCTATACTTCACAGACTAGATTTTACAAAATTATATACAGTTCTTCAACAAAGCTAAACTACAAATTTTAGTCGAGGCATGACACTTGTTTCGACCAGTTATAGAGAAGGGCAGCGCCTTCTTTATAGAGAACATATAAAGCAGAATGTTAATCTCTTCTGATAGGCGAATAAGGAGGATGGCTAGGAACATAACTTTTCATCGAGTGGTGTAAGTGTAACCCTGTAGGAGCGTGCGGTCTCTTTTTATGAAGAACTGTGATACATATCGCAAATGCTTGCAGTAAAGCAATGGATTCCCCATACTTGACTCTATACACCCCTTCATCATAAGCAGCCATTTTGAAAGCATGCTTATTGGTTTTATCTTCACCCTGTAATTTAGGATATTACATCAGTTAACACATCATTTATCTGGGAGCATTTTAGAGCTGTAATGGAGCATAAACCGGTAATGAGCTAGATGACGTATAAAATAATCTGTTTGGAGTTTTCAGCTTCAATGCATGACCAGGAGAAAACTGGCTCGATGGCATTTGCTTCAGACCAAAAGAGTGTACAGTACAGACAGAAAAAAAAAAAGGGAGAAAATTATGCCCCTACAGACAAAAGATTTGGAGCATTCATGTTTTGTTTCTTTTTCTTTTCCTTGCTTACTTTTTGCTAATTGATATAATAACAGGAGGACAGGAAGGGGAAAAAAAGGGGGGGGGGGGGGGGGGGGGTGAGTTGGTGGCATGTACAAACACGAATTTTATAGCCTTATGGTTAGTAATCCTAGACTGACTGTATAGTTATTCAGATGGGAGTTGCATCATGCGAATACAGTTTGGCATATTAACTATGTTTCCATGCTACATGAAACATTAGGTAACCATGACAAATTGCCACACACCGAACTGATATATGCATACTAATTGATATGACCTACTTCTGCATTTTTTGGACTATTTTATCATCAGCATGCTGCATGTCTAATTTGATGTATCATCAGCATGCTGCATTAATTGGTAGGTGAATGATATCGACTTATCTCTAATTTGCACACATTCATGTACGTCAAAGAGTGATTTTCAAGTCTGCCACAGACATGGATGGATTTGCTACAAATCTACTCCAAGATATAGTCCTTGTCAAAATTTGTAGACCATGTACATGTTAATGACAAACCTAACGTATTCAATGCTCTATATTTTATGACGAATTTATAGACAAATTCAACAACAAATTAAATTGTGTGTGTAACTTAACTTTTTGTAAGGTTCAAAGTAAAAATTAAAATGGGATTCAAAAGGTTCGTATGTTAAGGTTTGCATACAGATCGAAATTGATTTTCATGTTTGAACTTTCACAGTTAAATATAAAACTCAATTTTCTCTCATGTTCCCTTTTTATTTTGTTTTGAAAATAAAATTATGAATATACATAAGTATGCTAAATATGAAAGTAAGAGTTGAATGTGGTTTTGACTAAGTTTGAATTGGAATGTAAATCAGATCATTTAGACCCGATCCAAATCGAGATTTAAATCGTAAGCTTTTAGGATTTTTGACAACAATGTTCCAAAAAAGCATGTTTGTAGCATGCACACACGCAAAAGTTGTCAAGAGGATTTGATCAAAAGACATGAACGGTGTATAACACCTGCTAAAATAAAAAAATAGATCGGTCGAAATGACAAACCTTTGGAAGAAGTTCAACTTGGAGGCAAGCTCGAGACCTTAAAAGATTCTTCTCCTGAGGTTTTTCTGTTAAAACTGTTAAACGACAACCTTCATCCCATCCTCCACAGTCACAGTGACCTCCATTTCTCCATCTCTCAATCAGAGGCGTAGGTTTTCCATCAGATGAGCTACCGTGCACGCCTTCTGGGATAATTGCAACAAAATTGATTTGCTTTGTATCTCTATTATTCAACAATTCTTCATTTGGAACTCTGTTGATAACTGCCACAAGTTCATGACTAAATTCAGATGTACTGCAAGTATGAATAGAAGGCTGCATTTCAGTGCCATACAATACAAACTCTCTTTCAGAAGAAGAAACTTTCATCTGAGCTACTGCATTGTATACTAGATCATGATTTTTACTCTTACTTATTTGGTTTTTCCAGAAACTGCCTCTTTTTTTGATTTCACAGGCAGAAAGAATATAATAGCAATTAGCCTTTGCTTTTTCCATTGTTGCAGCCAAAATGTCACCATTGTCTGCTGAGAATACAAATAAAGGAAGTCCGTTTTCCCAAGCTAGTTTTAGTACTGCTTGCCTTGAATTATATGGTTCTCTTCTTGCTTTTGATTCAATATGAGTCGGTAATTTGATGATATCTTCATCAATTTGATGAACATGATTCCTCTGGTTTTCACATGTACTTTCCTCTTTCTCTAATATAGTCTTATTAGTCGAAGGAAGTGGGCATGAATGAGGTATGGAATGGCAATTAATAGACTTAGAACCACTACTAACAGTTATTCCTGAAAAACTCTTCCTGCTTTCCTCTACGTATCGTTCATCGTTATTTGAAATGGAATCATGGCGACCGCATTTTCCTTTTTCTTTTTCCTTCCCCAACATGTCCCTGGTCAAGAAATCATCAAACTTTTTGCTTTTCGAAGTGGAAGCAGAAGCATCATGAGTATGTGAAGTACGAGGGCTATTAGAATTTCGAGTTGACTGCGATGAAGATTCGAACGTAGAAAAGGATGGCGCTGGCGAAGAGTTAGAGGTAGATGGAGAGTATCCACCTCTTAGGTTCGGTGTTTGTGGTTGCTTACTTGTCCATTGCTCAAGGCGCGACCAATCCAGAACACCGAAATTCAAGGCTTTTTCTTGAACATTATCTCCCTTCTCTAGTTTCTGTAGATAAGTTGGAACACTTGACATGTACTTGATGACGCCATCTTGTAAATTATTCCCATCACTGTGTGATGATACTCTTGAAGTCTTTGACATTATTCTGTGTTACCTCTTTGAATCTCACATATATACTTTTTGAACCTGAGAGGGATAGAAAAATAAAATCAATATAGAATATCAATGTAACCACACATATCAACCCTTCATTCTTTAGTTTATTCACCACGGTTTTCATCAACCCTTAATCTTCACCTATGTACAGGAAATCCCTTAGTTTTGGCAACTACGAACTCCTAGCCAAATTAAAGTCAAGGATTACAAGTTTTCACAGAGAATTAGTACTGAAACGGTTAGACCTGCATTAAAAGAGAAAAACGAATACAATGCTTCTGAGAAAGAAAAAAAAAACTCAATTGGCAAAGAAGACGGCTTTTATCTTGTAGTAATCCAGGAATTGAACAAGTCACAAACACAGAATAAAATGCACACATCACCAAAACGGGCAATTTAACCAAATCAAACTTATAAATAGGGAATATATGAAATGTAATGACAACAGAAAACTAAATCAACATTACCTCAAAACATGAAGAAAGGAACTGACGTCCAACCACGAATATATGAATTTTAATCCAATATCAATAGGAGATATACATGAATGATACTGAAAATTTTATCAGCTTTGCCAAGACTGGAATCGTAAAACCTTAAAAGGCAGCTATTTCCAAAGAAAATGAAGCAGTGCGGTATTTTAAGATAAGAAGGGGGGAAAGTTAATAATGAAATAAAGAAGGTGGAGAATGGACGATATGAAGATTCTTTCTTTGGGATTTGTAAAAACACTACCCGCCATATGAAGTTAAGGAGGCGGTGGTGGGAGCCACACGAGCGTCAGCAGTCGTTTAAGTTAATCTTGAGCTCTAAAAAGTCTAGAACCCGGGCCCTCTTTGTCTTTCTTGCTCCCTTTTTTACTTGTTTCTTACGATTACACTTGAGCACGAAAATGGTACAGTTTACCCTCTTCTTCCTCCATTTCATATGTTATATTATACTGATTTTAAAATTCAATTTAAAATTTTGAATGAATGTATAGAATTCAATATAAATCAGATTTGATAAAATAAGAAATATTGAAATATTTTGAATCGTAATTTTCTAAGGAATGTAAAAAATTGAGATTTCACTTTATAAATTGTAAGTTATGTCTAAGTTAAAATTTAGAATAGTCGCTATGAAACTTATATATATTTTAATCTTATATATAGCTCTTAAAAATAGTCATTTTGCAAATGACTTCCGTTTTCAACGAAACGCTTCCATTGAGTTCAAAATGTCATTTGTGAGTTTTTAAACTATAAACATCGGTACCTTTGAAGTTGGAGAATTTGGCCTTTTACATTGAATGTATGACCAAAATATCACTTTTTACATATGGATGAATTTGGATTCGAAACTACTTTCATTGAGTTCAAAATGTCGTTTACATGTTCGAAAACTACAAACGTCGATATATTTCGAGTTTGTGAAAATTGGGACCTTGGTTGTGGCTTGGTTAGCCAACCTAGCCCACTCACATAAGAGCTCCATCAGCCTCCTTTTCTCCCATTCATTCTAACACTTCAAAGAAATTAGAAAATGGGGAAAGGAATGCGAAATTAAAATTCTTAAGCTATGTTTTGCAATTGGAAGCTCAATTCTTGAGGAAATCAAGTGTAGAAGCTTTGGTAGGCCTCATCTTCATCTTATCCATCTTCTCTAGCTTACCTCCTCTTCTATTTTTGATGATTCCTGTAACCTAATTCTTAGGAGACTCGTTTGTTTGTGTTTATATTGGAGATTTGCATGCAATATTGGAAGAGATGTTGGTTTTGCTTGCTATTAGATCTATTCCTTGTTTGTAAACAAGCAAATGTGAGTTATTCAATAATTCACATTAATGCCTCAAGCTTTATGCTTGTATAGTGTACCTATGACACGTTTGAATTGAGTATATATTGTGTATGCATTGGGTTAATTGCTTGGGTCGTCGATTTCTTTGTTTTTCTAGTATTGGAAATCTTAGTATAATCTAATTCGGGTTGTATATGCTATAGGCGAAGTTATTGTGTACTCACAAGCCTTTATAGTTCCCTTTAACATTGCCAAACCATCTTGTTCTAGCTTGAATCGCATTTGATAGCTTTTGGTTAGAGAATTTGTTCATTTTGGAATATATAATCAAATCATAGCAATATCATGTATGTATGTTCGTGCATGTGTGCATGTGTTCTTGAACGGTTTCGGTGAGCTAAAGCGAATTCATTTTCATTTATAAAACTTTATAAGCCATCACCATTGATCCGAGCTCGTCCGAGAACCGATTTCAAATCATTACCTAGGCAAATTATTGCATTTTGTTTCAGTCAGACGTCTAAACCGAAGCAACAAATGTCTATTGAAGCTCTCTGTAAGGAAATAATTATTTGCTTCAACTCAGATGTCTGAACCGAAGAAACAGATGCCTGTCAAAGCTCTCTGATTAGAAATAATTATTTGCTTCAGCTCAGACGTCTGAACCGAAGCAACAGACGTCTGTCAAAACTCTCTGATTAGAAATAATCATTTGCATCAGTTCATACGTGTGAACCGATACAACAGACGTCTGTCAAAGCTTTCTAGCTAGAAATAATTATTTGCTTCAGCTCAGACGTCTGAACCAAAGCAATAGACGTCTATCAAAGCTCGTTGATTAGAAATAATTATTTGCATTAGTTCAGACGTCTGAACCGATGCAACAGATGTCTGTCAAAGCTCTCTGGTTAGAAATAATTATTTGCTTCAGCTCAGACGTTTGTCAAAGCTCTCGGGAAATAATCAATTGCTTCAGTTAGATGTCTGAACCGAAGCAACAGACGTTTTTCAGGGGGCAAAATAATTAAATTTTTAATTGATTATAATTTTTTCATATGTTGTCGGAAATTCGCAAACTCTGGTCCGTTGGAATCGTGACAAAAAACACTACAACATGAAAACGTATAAAATGAATTATGTATATGGTATCAATTGAGTATTCAATTCGATGACCGAAATAAATTCTCGAATAAACCTTTTTACATAAGGTAATGAATGATGAAGGTCAATGATTTAATAAGGAAAAGAATTTGATTTGAAATTTTATGAGAGAATTATCTGAAAAGACCGAGCAAATCTCATTTCGAATAATTAAATGACGACTAGAAGTCGAAGACAAGGAAGATGGTGTAAGACTGACAATCTTCACATAGAATGGATTACTACTGATGCCTTGAATATGGACAGCTCCCTGAAGGGGTTATAGTGGTAGTTGTCTGAACGTACTTGTTGATTATCCGAATATGGGAGGACCTCTCTCCTGTATTGGACATATGGGATGAGGATTAAGGTGCCTCTGGTTTCCTTCAGACCCAGAACAGACGTATGAATGGATTGTATGTTTGACATTGTAGTGTGTGCTATGTTGTTGATTTCTGCTAAATATATATCTGTTTGGTGGCGGAGAAATAATTCTCTTGCTTAACACCCTTCTTTGTGACGTACGAGCTTAGAGGTTATATATTGGTGGAGATCAGTGGCATATTATGGATTGACAGTGTGGCATGCCAATATTCATGTAATCAAAGCTTTTGTTGAAAAGCAGAGTCTTGTGATTGATGATCAAAGTACGGCTTTAATTAGTATAGCTTTGTGTATAGCGTTAATTCGTGAGGGACGCAGGGAGTGCATATGTTTCTTTTTAGCTAGAAGTTGTGTCAAGGTATGGAGCCTAGACATATTTACTTATGTGGATGTTGGATTGCGAGGCGCCTCGGATATCGAGCCGACTAAAAGGCTCAGTGATAGGTCCTTTAGGACCGGAAAACTTATTGTTCAGGAATAACAAATCCTCAAAAGTAAGAGACACTACACCATATATGTTGATTAGGCTGTGTTTTTAGCCGTATCTAAAGCTGTTGGGCACGGTAAATAGCCGTATCAAAAAGTGGCATCTTAAATTATTAGATATGGCTTTAACCCATATCTCAATGGATTAACATATGGCTATTTAGTCGTATCTAAAGTGTATGTAGATACGGCTAAAAACCGTATCTTATACACACACACACACACACACACATATATATATATATATATATATATATATATATATATATATATATATATATAAAAGCAGAAACCGCATCACATATTTTTTGTAACACAAAGCATATATAGCAGGATACACTAGTTCACAATTGTAACAGTAAACAAAACATTTGTATGAAATATTTCATTACATTACAATATATAATGATACATGCTATTTGATTACATTATAATAAATAACTACACGTTGTTTCATTACACTAAAGAAGATACATAATGTTACATTACAATAAGCTGTGATAAATACTCGAACCGGCGTCGTGAGCTTGTTGAATCAATGCTTCCTTCAAGATGAACATCCACCGAAACATTGCATCCTATACAAGACATGAAGGAACCCTTCAGGAAGATCAACACACTAGTCTATCCAAGGCCTGGTAATAAGTTAGCTTGGATAACATATAGCATGTACACTACAAAGACCTGTAAAAAAGTGCAAACCGCATAGTTTAGGATAGGATATATGTCCACATTATTATTTTCATTAGTAGCTGAATATTGCAAGTCTACAACATTTTTACTTGTTCAGTCGAGACTGAGTCTGTAACACCCCGAATTTTAGTTAATACTAATATTCACTAATTACAAGAGTAAATAATCTCAGATTTGAGAATTGGGGGAAACGGGCTACGTCATTGCGTTCGTCTCGGAAAAATACGCGAAATAGAGTCCGAGTTTTCGAGAATCGGAGTCCGTATGGCCCAGTTATGGCCTAATGAAGTTTTCAGAAAAATTCAAAGTTCAAAACAGATTTTTAATTCAGGTCCAAATTTCGAAATTGGGGCCATTGGGCGCAGGCGGGAAAATTCCCGCCTAACTAACCAAGTCGACAGCCCTGTCGACTGGGCAGTCGACTTGGCTAGGACCAAGTCGACAGCCCTGTCGACTTGTGTGTCGACAGGGGGTGCTCGGCCAGTTTGGCCTGGTGCACCATTTTAGGGTTTGGCTGTGTTTTGGGGCTGTTTTCTGGAAGCTTCCGAGATCTGATGGTCCTAATCTAATTTAGGGTTAATCTAATGGCCTAAAACACTTGCCTAATCTATAAATACACCCTAAACCTACCCTAATTCATACTAAAAATAGATTCAAGGGCCTCATGCCGTCAAATTAAAACTAGAAGGAGCCTCCACCAAAGTTGAGAGGAAGTTAGCATCTCAAATCAACTCTAATCAAGTTCTAATCCACTCTAGCAACTTAATCTTCCTCATTGGAGTGCTAATTAGTTATTTGTGAGTTCCTATGCCTTTAGCAAGCAATTGCTAAACTAATTAGGATAGGATATTATGAGGCTATGGTTGTAAATGTGGATCTATGCGAGTTGTGGTTGTCATATGCTATATGTGCATAATGATTAGTTTGCAAGTTTATGCTAATTGTTAGTTATGCAAGTTTGCCTATATGTATGACATATTATGCAAGTTCATATGCAAGTTTATATGCAAGTTCATATGCAAGTTTGTCTCTTTTTATGATATGCACAACATATGCAAGTTTGCCTATATGTATGACATGTTATGCAAGTTCATATGCAAGTTCATATGCAAGTTTGTCTCTTTTTATGATATGCACAACATATGCAAGTTTGCCTCTATGTATGACATGTTATGCAAGTTCATATGTGGGTTTATATGCAAGTTCATATGCAAGTTTGTCTCTTTTTATGATATGCACAACATATGCAAGTTTGCCTCTATGTATGACATATTATGCAAGTTCATATGTGGGTTTATATGCAAGTTCATATGCAAGTTTGTCTCTTTTTATGATGTGCATAATATATGCAAGTTTGGGTTAATGATTTATGCTAGTTGGGTTTAATGTTATGATGCAAGTTGACACCTTTTAAACCCATGTTAATGCTAATGTTATGATAAGTGGAACCCATTATAATTATGATGAATCTTCCCATGTATATGTCATGTTGTGTGAACGAATTACGTGGGGAACGATGGGGATTAATATGCATGTTAACAAAATTGTGTGAAGTTGGTATGATTAAGCATAACATAAGATGAATGGACATAATTGGGAATTTACCTATTAAGTTAGGTCTACCCATATTATGGAGTTGGGAATTTACCTATTAAGTTAGGTCTACCCATACTATGGAATTGGGAATTTACCTATTGAGTTAGGTCTACCCATATTCTTAAAAATGTGTAATTAATTAGGGATAATTAATACAAATTATGGGGGGGATTAATTAGGTGTAATTAATCGACTAAGACACAAGGTTGGACCCTTTTTGTAGCGGAAGTCTGCCCGGAACCAACCGGCAAATCCAGCAGCTACAAATGATTGGCCCAATGTGAGAGGTCTTAGGCAGAAATTAAATACGTGATAGTTGTAAAGACACGAGGTTAGACTCTTTTATGGTGTAAAACTGCCCGGAACCAACCGGCATATCCAGTTGCCATAAAATATCAGTCTAATGTGAGGGGTCTTTATAAGATCACGGTCTTAATATTTAAAAAACACTTAAACAAATTAGCATGTAGTGGGGCATGAGGGGTTAAGTGGGTGCCTTGGGTGGCATGAGGAAAACTAGTGGGTTGCCTTGGGTGGCAATAGAAAATACGATTAGTATACTTAACCAAAATTATAACATGTAAGTGAACATGGTTAAAGGGTTAAGTGGGATTCACTAGTGGGGGCCAAGCTTAGGTGGATAGCTTGAGCCAAGTGATGGGGGCCCATCTCAGCCAATATCCCAACGTATCTTTGTGGGCTCGACCCAAGTCGAGGACGGGACACGCATATTGGGCTTGACTATAAGAGGCCAAAACGGGTTAGCGGTGGCAACGCAAGTCCAACGGGTTTCATATGCGTGTGTGGACCCGGGCTGGTAGGTAAGACGTTGTTGCATCATGTAGGTATAAGCCGTGCACCGTTGACATTGTCGGGTTGCCACTTTAGGGGATGATACACCCCACTGTGGGACCAGCACGGGTATCTACGTTAGGGAGCCGATCGAATGGGGGGGTAGTGGGTACACCTAGTGGAGATAGGGGCAGACGGCACCTATGTAGTCAGCTAAGGGTACACGAAACTACCGTTAAGTTTTACTAAGTACTCTTAGTGGGATCAACCTTTAAGTTAGTAATGACTGGTGTGGTGCAGAGTAGTAATTATCCTTGGGTGGGTAAATGCGTCTTTATCGTTATCTTAGTTCATCCTAAGTCTGATTGGCTACTGAGTGTAGTCATTTATCCCCAGTCACACCGTACCAAGTTATATCATACCCTAATTACTTTAATGATTGTATTGTTAAAGTTATAGGACTCGCTCAGACTTATGTCTGACCCCGTTGTTTTTATCTTTTTCCCAACCCTCAGGTTCTCAGAGTGGGCCCAGCACGAGTGGGCTTTGATCAGGCTGCTTTATTACTCTTTTGGAGCTTGGACCATAGATGTAAAGCTCAGCTTACCCTTTTCTTTTATGGCTATCAGTTCATGTATTGGGATTATGTACTTTTATTTATCAGGATGGATATTTTGTACTTGACTCTTATTATGGTTTTGTGATGTAACCAAACATGTTTTACTTTCCGCTGCAATGAAATGATGTTTTAAAATTTTCAAGTATTACTTATATCTGTCTTGTTGTAATTTTTCTGTTCTATATTCACTTAAAATACTCCACCAATGTTATGGCATTCCCATAGCGAGTGACCATAGCGGGTGTGGGGTGTTACAGAGTCTCGATTAAAGACAGTTGTTATAGCCTAATTAAAGAGCAATATACAGGATATGTCCACATTATTATAATTCTCATTGTTGTCACTTGGCTGCAATGTAGATATAACATTGCATTAGCAAGTTCTACGAGTGGTCGCCCTTAACCAGCCCTATTCGCCCTTAACCAGTCCTATTCAGAGCTTCAAACATGGACTCATACTCTAGTTTGACCTGATCTAAAATCGCTTCTGGTTACGACCTTGAGGCTAAAAGAATTAATGAATTCCGACTTGATATGAAAGAGTTAGGGACACTCAAAAATGGACTCAGGCCATGTTTGCAGCAACAAAACGTGCACTTGCAAAATCTTATGGCCGATCTAATCTCGCCGCAAAGGTTATAGATATCAAACGAAGTATATTTGCACATAAATTTTCATGTATCTATACCATAACACATAAATTTTCATAGAAAAAGCGAGATATTACCTGAAGTTTAGATCAACAAACTCGCATCCATGCTTATTAGCTTCATCCAAATGACGGAGGCTGCATGCTGCACACACATGTTATATTAATAGTCAGCTTCTATTTTTTCACGTAAGTTGACTAACAAAAATGATTTGTTACATGAGCACAAAGCAACTTGGTTCAATGCAGCAAGTCATAAATGGAAAAGCAGTTTTACGCCTTTACTCACACGCAGTGTGACACACATGACACACCAAACAAATTGAATAAATCTCAACCTATAAATGCCATTCTATTTTCATTCATGCATCCATCACCGGCTTTTCTACTCAATCACACAAATTTCCCAATATCAATTACCAGATACATGCAGCTCAGTCAACAGAACTAGTGTGCTTTAGTTCTCAAATCAAATCATAGGCATGCACTTCAGATCAGTTATAAGGATCAGTGTACATGGTGCAATAATACACACAAATGAGCAGGGCAACACAATCAAAAGTTTCTGAGTTCAAGGTAGACAAATACAACACAAGTAAATGATAGCAAATACACTGCTGCACTATAACACTGGGGATAATACCCAATTTAAACACAATAGCAGCATATTAAACCTAATTTAAACCCAATTCGAATTCAAATTAAACCCAATATATATTTAAATTTAACGGTGATCTAGTACTTACCTCCAGAGGCGACGAGAAGGATGAACAGCGGTGGACTGAGGCTTCGCCAATCAGTTGAAGGCATCGCGAGATGATGATAACTCATGGACTGCGGTGGATCGATTATTGACAAAAGAAGTCGGTCGAGTACCAAAACCTTAATTTGGGTATTCGGTGGTCGCCATTGCAAAATAAAAAGAGGGATTATTCAGCCGAAAGTTTTGACAAGACAAAACTCGATCGTGCCTATGTACAGTTGCGGAGGGGGGGAGGGGGAATTTGATACGAATTTCATACGGTCCAAAGCAACATCAAATGAACTAATCCGGGACTTCGTTGATGGACGGTCAGATTAAGGGTGTTTGGGGTGGTGCGAATCGCAAAACTAAGTTTGATACGGATTTGAGCACTGTCAAATTTGATACGGCTTATAGCCCAATTTTACGCCCGCATCCCGGTGTGCCAAATTGGCTGATATGGTGTAGTGAAAGGACCGGACCTGCAGGATCTAAGGGTCACGTGTGTTGATCATGGGCATCCCGCTAGAGATGGCCCGAAACCAGTAAGGAGTACATCTCTTGCCTTGACTCATGACGGAAATCCAGTTTCCAATACGACATTGTGCGGTTTTAGTTGTAAACCTATATGGCGACATAATATATGGTACCTATGTCGTCTATGATTGATACATTTATATTGAAATTATTTATGAAACATCTAGACACAAATAATTATATCAAATGATTTTTGTTTTATGCATATCAAGCATATTTGACCCTTATAAGGTAAAACTCAATCCTCCGGCTTGTGTTACATTATGTGATGGGACCTAAGTCTTATAACGACTTCATTTTTCTAAAAAGCATTGCGTTGTTTACTTGATTTACTTTATTTTATGTGTTGGCAACCCAATGGAGTAAACCCGTTTCATGACAGACGGTGTGGTCCTGTGATTTGCCTCAATCTTAAATAAGTTATGTAATTGTAGAATTTCTCATGCTAATCCCATGACTGACTCGTAGTTTGTTTTTCCATTGCAAACTCGGGTGCCTATATTTTTACACGGGCAGCCAAGTGAACAGGTGAGTGGCTTTCTTTTGGATAAGCAACGTAGCATTGTTGCTCTTTTGGATGAAGATGAAGACTTGTCTTTTTAGCATTTCTTTTGAGCTTTTAAACACTACCTTATGTATATTTATATTTGATTCTGCTATAGATTTATTATCTATTTGATGAAACTTGTTATGTACTAAGTAGGATCATGTATCTGTGTAAATCTGATGATGATTATGGTTCTGCTGTTATGATATGGTGTAAGTTATTCTCTGATTTTATGTATTATGTTATATTCTGTAATCTGTTGATGTGATTAATGTTTTATTTTCCAAAGACCGACCTTACCACCATGGAGCGGGGGTTTGTTTCATGTCAGATCTGGAACCCAATCATGAATCAGAACAGTATTCGCAACCAAGATCCGATTCAATCAATTCCAGCAACACAGCTACCAATCAAGCGTCTAAACCACTCGAAGAAGCACTGAAATTAATCACAAATCCTCAAAATCAGTTGATTACAGTAACTCTAGATGACAGTAATTTTCTCTTCCACAAATTTCAGATTGAGACTGCAATCAGTGGATATGGTCTACAGAAATTCATCGATCCAACTACAATAGTTCCACAACAATTCGTTACTGGACAAGATGATTAGCTAAACTTAAACAATGAATTCATAGTGTACCAGAGACAAGATAGCTTGTTGTGCGCATGGCTTCTCTCATCAATCAGTACCAATCTATTGTTATAGGTCGTAGGATGTAAGACTTCGCTTGAAGTATGGAACACTATACATCATAATTTCAACTCTCAGGCAGCAGCAAGGATTATGAGTTACAAAGACAATTGCAAAATGTCTAGAAGAACAACATGAGTATTAGAGAATACTTAAGAAAGATCAAAAACGTACATGATTTACTGGAATCTTCAGGTCATAAGTTTAGTGAAATTGAACATGTTCTTTGCATTCTAAATGGCTTGAGTGATGAATTTGTAGCC
This sequence comes from Allium sativum, assembly GCA_030737875.1. NCBI lineage: Eukaryota > Viridiplantae > Streptophyta > Magnoliopsida > Asparagales > Amaryllidaceae > Allium > Allium sativum. The sequence continues at coordinate 189,722,665 of CM060924.1, read as the reverse complement.
ATAGTGGCAGCGGTAACCTCAAAAGAAACAACTCCCTTAGTACAATATGTTAGCTCAATGCTACTCGGGCATGAAGGTAGGTTGGAATATAATAGCAACTTAACTCAAGAATTTTCTATTAACTATACTGTTAATAATCGGCCGAATAATTGAACTTCAAGTGATAATACTGAAATTTTGACTACAATAGGAGGTTAAATGTATGGAAGAGGTAGAACATATGGTAGAGGAGAATGGAGGGAAAGGTTCTCAAATAATCGGTCGAAGTGCCAAATTTGCGAAAAAAAACTTGGTCATACGGCTATAAGATGTTATTTCAGGTTTGATTCCAACTTCATAAGCAATCAGCAGAATTCTCAAAATCAAAATATGTCGAGATCTCGCCCATTTAATGTCAATCTATGTCTACATCAAGGCAGTGTCAAACACAGCTGTAGAAATTAGTTCTCACCAACTAGAAAACATGATGTTCTGGCTAAGGATGCGGAGATTCAGGACGAAGCTTAGTTCCTCGACTCAAGTCCGACACATCATGTGACGAGAAATCTTCAAAACCTGAATCTGCAGTGAACAACATACAGAGGAAAGAATTATATTTATATGGGAAATGGTACACCATTAAAAAAACACATGTCGGACATGCTCAATTTACTTTTGCTGGTAGAAACAAAATTTTGTTGCTAAGAAACATGCTGAGAGTGCCTTAAATCAAAAAGAATTTAATCAGTGTCTCACAGTTTGCAAAAGATATTCAAGTATTCTTCAAATTTCATTCCAATATAGGCCTGATTAAAGATAATTTGAGTTGTGAAATCTTATTACAAGGAGTACAGCATGATGGTTTGTATAGGTTTGATTTCAAATCTGATGAGAAAACTGAAGACAAATTGGTATGTTACAATTTAGTCAATAATAACGTAGAGGAAGAATATGATGTACGACACATGAAACTTGGTCACCCAAATGTAAATGTGATGAAAACTGTGTTGAATAAAGAGAATTTGATGCATCTAAATCATGTGACATCACATATATGCACTCAGCGTCAACTTGTCAAGAGTCATAAATTGCCTTTTGATCATTCTAAAACTATTTATAGTCATCCTCCGGAATTAGTTGAATGTGATTTGTAGGGTCCTGCACCTATGAACTCTGATCGTGGGTATAGATATTACGTTGCATTTGTAGATGCATACATGAGGTATTCTTGGATTTATTTCCTTAAGTTAAAGTCTGAAACTACTGAAGTTGTGAAACAATTTATTCTGCAAGTAGAGAGGTAGTTTGAACGAAAACTAAAAATGTTTCAAATGGATAGGGGATATGAGTTTAAGCCATTAAAGCAATTTTTCAGTGAAAGAGTTCATAGATATACTTGTCCCTATACCTCTGCGAATGGAATCGTAGAAAGAAAGAATAGACATGTCATAGAAATGGGATTAACACTAATAGCACAAGGATCATTACTTCTAATGTTCTAGCCATAGGCATTCTCAACCGCAATGTATTTAATGAACTATCTGCCTACAAGGTGCTGAGTGATATAAGTCCACACGAAATTTTTTATGGCACGAAACAAGACTAAAAATTGTTGAGAGTGTTCGCTTTGCTTATGTTTTCCATTGTTAAGACCGTATAATCAACACAAACTTGACTTTAGATCTTCTCCCTGTACCTTCATCGAATATGGAACAAGACATAAAGGATATAGATGCTTAACAAGTGAGGGAAAGGTTATAGTATAGAGGCACGTTAACGAGAGAGTGTTTCCATTTGGAAATGATAAAATAAAAACTACAAGAAAGGAAGCAGATACTCAGAGAACAATATCAACTATACCATTGCACTCAGCTTATGAAAGCACTTACAACGTACCAATAACAAGAGCAGAAACCCAGGAGCCAACTATTTCACATATATCAGAAACAAGCAGTAGTAAGAATAATCATATAACTCAGCGCCAAACCAAAGAGGATGGTGAAAATTCTAATAACATAATTCGCTCATTTTCATCAAGAAACACATCAGACAATGGAGTGAATCATACACAAACAAATATATCAACTAGAGTTGCAGAACCAAGTCAAGGGCATCACATGATAATAAGTGCAAAGATGGGTATTTTTAAACCAAAAGTATATAAAATGGAATGTTCAACACTAGAACCCGCAAACCACAAACAAGCAATGAGGCATATTGAGTGGAAAAGAGCTATGGAAGAAGAATATAGAGCATTAATGAGCAATGGGACATGGAGTTTAGTGACACTTCCTTGAAACAAAGTAGCAATAGGGTGTAGGTGGATATATAAAGTGAAGTATAATTCTGATGCAACAATTTCCAAATACAAGGCCCGACTTATAGCAAATGAATACACAGAATAGCCCAACTTCAATTTCAAAGAAATGTTCTCACCCATAGTAAATCCCACTACAAATAGAGTAATGCTTACTATAGCGTTGAAAAATGGATGGTCAGTGAAACAACTAGACATGCATAATGCACTCTTGAATGGAGAACTAGAAGAAGAGGTTTATGTGAATTAACCTAAGGGATTTGAAGACAACAGTAGATGATAGATGGTATGCAGGTTAAACAAAGCGATATACGATCTGAAACAAGTGTCTCGCGAGTGGTTTGAAAAGTTGAAGGGTACATTAACAGGACTGGGATTCACTCCTACCAGGTCATATAATTCATTGTTCATTAGGAAAGATAACACTCACACAATATATGTTCTCATATATGTGGACGATTTTAATAATGCCGAGACTGATAAGCTGATAGGCTACCTGAACGAGCAATTCAAGCTGAAAGATCTGGGTAGTCTTAATTTCTTCTTGGGAATCGAAGTGAAATGGACAGAGGATGGAGCACTTAATCTCAGTCAAACCAATTATATACAAAGTGTATTTAAGAAGGCTGGCATGGATAAGGCAAAAGCTTCAATTACTCCAATGATCACTAGTTTGCAACTATCCAAGAATTCTGGAGAGCCGGTAGATAATCCACAACATTATAGAAGTATCGTTGGAGCTTTGCAATACATCACTATCACAAGGCCCGAAATATCCTTTTGCGTGAACAAGGTCTATCAGTTCATGCAACATTCGTTGAGTGAGCATTGGAAGACAGTGAAGAGAGTGCTAAGGTACTTGGCAGGAACAGCCAGTCATGGGCTTGTCATTCATCCCAGTGAAACACTGAAGATTAATGCATTTGCTGATGCGGATTGGGCTACAAATCGAGAAGTTAGAAGATCGATCAGCAAGTATTGTGTTTATCTTGGAAGAAATTTAGTGTCTTGGTGCTCTAAAAGCAGCCTACGACGTCAAGGTCGAGTGCTGAGGTGGAGTATTGAAGTGTGGATGGAGTTATTTCAGAAATTATGTGGCTTAAGTCCTTGTTGTCTGAAGTTCTTGGATATGATGTTGGGCTAAGAATGGTGTGGTGTGAAAACTCTAGCATATTTCTACTTGCAGCTAATCCTATATTGCATTCAAGGATGAAACATATAGAGTTAGACCTTTACTTTGTGAGGGAACAAGTAGCAGCGCGAAACGTTTGCATCAATCATATACATGCACTATATCAACAAGCTGACATATTGACAAAGTCACTTTCTTCTACTAGATTTGTGAAGTTAAGAGAAGATTTGAATGTTGAAGGTGTGTCGAAACTGAAGAGCAGAGAAGGATTGAAAGTGGAAGAAAAGCTTATGAAGAAGGGAAGTTCAGATTGAGGGAGAGAGTTAAATTATAATGAATTGTTTTCTGCTAACAAATTGCAAATTTTGTTTTAAAATTTTACTGGTAGTCATGTGTACATGTTTATATATACCCTTGAAATGCAATAATAAAGTGGTTGGTTGATTCATTTATTTTCTTGCATCTAACACTAATATTTCGAAGATTTTGCTAAACGTTAATGTGACTGTTAGCTAACCATCACACATCATTTTTCTATACATACCTACATATGTGAAATCAGGGGCGAAGGGATGTTAGGGCTGGTGAGGTCACGTGACCTCACCGGAAACATAGCCAATATTAGAGAAACAAGACTCGAAAAGAAAAACAAGCAGAGAGAGAAAAAACACTAAAACTGCAGCTTCTCTTCTAATGTTCACTACTTCCACTCAATTTCGGCATCACCACTTCCGCGTCTTTCCTAGAATTCTTTGCCACAATCTACAGCTACGGGTAACCAGCTAACCCTACTTATAATTTCTACCGATTTGAATTTAATTTGTTAGGGTTTCGCTTGAATCGGTTATGCAATCAATTAGTGCTACTTATTTGAAATTGGCAAGTGATTTTTATTTGATTTGAATAAGCTGAATTGATTAAATTAGGATTGGATTGATTTTTTTTCTTGAATATTTGCTGAAAAATAAGCTCAATCAATTAAGGCTACTATTTTGTTTTGTTTGAAATTAGGATAGGATAGGATTGGATTGATTCAGTCTACTAATTATATTAAATTTAAAGATATAATGAATGTGACAATAAAAAAATATATTTTTTATTATAATGAATCTATTTGTTTCTCAGATTTGTGAATCTTTTCAAAAGATCGCATCTCAAACGAAGTTGTTTCTTTTACAATTTCTGCCCCAATGGATAATGTTACTAGAAGTAATAGTCAAAACACTGTTCATTCAAGGTTAGTAATTCGAAGTCGTCTTGAAGTTGAATTATCGGATCTTCCTTCTGCTCCTAGTTTACGACATTAAATTACCGACTATGATCCAAAAATGAATCAGAAGAAGAAATGTAAGTAAATTTACATGACCTCACCAACAAAAATTCCTGGCTAGACCACTGTGTGAAATAAGATCAAGAGCACCTCAAACAGTCCAACATCCATATGGCACTCTTATTTCCACCAAACGTTTTTGTTTCTCTTTCTTCTCACTGACTCTCTTTTTTCTTGCTAATTTATTTTAATACCAGTGAACGGCGACAATTCGGATGTTTTTGGCATACTTTCAAATCAAGGTGTCATGCAGCGTGTGACTCTATGCGTGTAAATATGTGTGTGTATATTCCTTCTCAATATGGTGGTGTCTGCATACTGCATCGCATGTTTGCTTGCGAAGACGCGTTGATTTCGCTCCATTTAGATGAAATATGTAGAAGTTGTAATTGCGGTGCAGGTAACGTCTCTAACTTGATCGTTGTTAACAAACTTGCGATGGATGTGATGCACTCTTCTTCAAAGGAGGGCAAATTGATCGGAGATGAACCCAACACTAATTTGATTGCAGACCAGATACGCTCTGAATAGTCACAGTTAAAAAATAAATGATTTGCATTTTGTCACCATTACCATATAAGACACATGTTGTGTTTGGTACAATGCCGAGTCGAAAAAACCGAGATTTGGTGTTCAATGTGTCAGATATAGACAGGTAAGAGATGAACGATATTCGTCTGTTGTTCATTATATGCCATATTATTGTAGTTGCGGCTTGACCGCTCCATCCTCATGAACACTGTCTGCATCTTTAAGAAAGTAAAGTTACCTCCAGTACCCCATTCGTAATAATCAAAAGAACTCCTAGCACGGATGGTGATATGTTCAATATGTCTTGCAGCTTTACGTGGAGCTGGATGCAAGGATGGCCGAACTAACCTGTCTTGGATCATCGTAGACACCCTCTACATTCCATTACCATAGGGAGGTATATTCTCTTATATATATAATCAATCATAAACACTCATGTAACCATCTGCAAACTAATTTGTTCGTTGATGTAATAAACATGCAAAAATGTAGAACTAGTTAATATTTCTCTAAATTATATTTTCAAATTGTGCAGTTTATTGGACTCAAGGATCACTAGCTAATTTGGTTAACGAATTTGGCTCTAAATTCAATTTTTAACGTTACTAGTTCAGACATCTATGTCGTCAAATTAATGTTAGTTTAAATAAAGTAATGTTCACACTATCAAAAATTTATATAATATATTGCATAATACTGTATAAATAAAATTATGCATGTTGGAGTGATTTACCACGTTACTAAATAAATATATAGCTATTAACATAATTGTTATTAGGGCAGAAGATAAACATACGTCTAATGTTGCTTTCAAGTTTCAAGTAACTTCTCTCAATCAAACTCCAAGAAAAAACCTATTAATATATTGTATGTATTCTTTATTAAAATGGAATAAAATGCTACCTACATTGTGATGACCGCCCTGTACCTCCTGCACCGAACTAAGGACCGGTGCGACATATGATGTGTCATGCCAATACGGAACGATAATTAGAGTATAATAACTCGAAATCAAACCTATCGCATAACTCACAGCGCATGGATAGTTTATAATAATAAAATATACAACAGGATATAGTAATGAAGCATAATTGAACATAAAATCAAATCACCATAAAACATTAGAATATTAAGTACAATACATCTGAGTACATGAGTCCTTGAATACAATATGCCTCACTAAAACCCTCAGAGTCTCAATAACCATTAACATACAGCGAGAATGGAAAAAATATATCTAAATAGTCGGTAGTAATAGTTAGTCAGCCTCCTTCTCGTCACCACTCAACAATAATGGCACCAAACCTGCTACCTACAACTCAGTCTGCTCAACAACAACAATTATGAACAGCCCAAGGTAATAAGAGGGAAACATAAAACCTTGAGTCAGACAATAGCCTTTGTGAGTGATAAATAACTAACAACAGTAACACATGATAATATGAGTATAAGCGGATCCTGTGCAGCTAAAGCCACGATAAAGCCCCGTAATATCCCCGCTATAGCCCACAGCGCTCTTCAACTGCTACGCTATTTCAATTTAGCACTGATGAACAGAATATCCTCTTCTGCCCCCCCTATTTTCCGCTGCATCCACTAAATCAACACTTTTTAGCGTCCGCTTTAGCAGTATTAATATATTGAGATTGATTTGACTAGTTCTCTGTTTACAAAAAAGTCAGTAAATTTTGCGTAAATGACTAAATTTAAGGCATATGTGCCTAACATATAGTAACAATCAATTACACTCATCAAATTTAGAATGCATAACTATGATATTCCTTAATTTTGTTATATAAGATTAATTAATATTAGTTTCTTGTACACATATAATGTGAAAAAGACGATTAATTAATTTTCAAATATCTGGTTTTACATTTAATGAACCTTTTTGCACCTCCGCTATATCCCCGCTATTTCCCCGCTTTATCCCCGCTACATCTTTTTGCACCTCCGCCGCTATAGAACCACTAAGTGCTTTAACTGCACAGGGCGGATCAACCATCTGATCTTCCTAACAACCAACAAGTAACACGTGAAAACCATCCATTTCATGCCATTACAGAATAGGAAAGGAACAAGCCCCAATCCTGTTTCTCTTCGACATCGTACGGTGATAGCCTACCTGGAGAAAAATAGAGAATAAAGTACAAAATCAACCACAACATCCAATATCCTAGCTATCACCAACTACAATCTTGAATCCATTGATAATCGAACTTGATTTCAACGATCAAAAGGGTTCATGGGAAACCCCGGTTCTAGCCGAACTACCATAAGCCATCGTGACTTGTATGTTTTCCTTACTCGACGAAGACAATTAGTCCCAACATGAATGCCCAGGGTACACGATCTATCGAATTAGATCCTAACAAGCATCCCCATAATACCTCATCTTTGAGTCTACTAGAACACTTCGATTACCAACGATTTCTTAGCGCTTCAAATCTATCAAGCCTTTCACCTCAGCGACTCAATCCATTTCTTGAACCATTCCATTATCATCCCTGATTGACTCACATCCTGTCAATCCATCATCATACTGGATGGTATAACGAATCATGACCAGTATCATATAAATTTAGCTTTGACCACTCCTTCTTGAGTTCACAATCGAAATACCATCGATCATTGACTTACACATCGATCATCTGAAGTCCATTCATCACGAAACTTCACTAGCAACTCCCAAAAGATTCCACAGGCACCAAGCCTCCCCTTATGGGTTGGTACCGACCCATGATGGGTTGATACCACCCTATACACTTAGCGAGTTTTCGTTAAGTTTTTGCTCCGGTACTTCCTCACCTCGGGTGCATCCTATTGGTCCATTCTCCAATCATTTTGGCGTTCGTGTTGAAGCTTCTATCGATCCATTCATATCTCGAGCAATCAACCTTTGAACCATCCAAAAACAACTCTGAATGACTTAAAGTTTGTCAGCAGTCTCGTTTAATCAGCACGAATCTATGCTTCAAGAATAGTCGCCATCCTGTCAATCTACATGGTTTGGTGCCAACCCATCATGGGTCGGTACCGATCCATGTACTTAGCTTAGTTCGGCACGAAATTTATCGTGCTTCCATCTCTCTTCTACCATAGTGCCTCCGCCAAGTTTCATCTAAGTCTGATCATCTGAACCTCTGATTTTCTCTGTTCTTCAATCCTATGTTTCTACGACAAACAATCTAATATACAACTCAAGCAATTCGTCCACGAAAACTAAAACAGTCATCAATACAGCAACACATGACTATAAAAGCATATCCAAATCATCAAAACATCATATAACAATAAATAAATGAAATTGTAGATCTAAACATACCTAAAATCATGATTAACATATGAATTTCCCATTTAATAGGTTTATTTAAAACTTATGGACATACCTAGGTCTGAGATGAACTTGAATGAATAGATTTAGGGTGATTTAAACATATATGAATGAAATTAACACAGATCTATCCCATACAATCCTCTGCTTCTGTGTGTGATATATCCATCACTCACCTAATCCTCAAATCGAAGTGAATCAGATGAGATCAGATCCGGACAACACTGAAAACCTTTAGATTTGATGTAATTTGACGCGATCTAACTTCCCTAAATGATGATCTTTCTTCTAGATGCAATCTATTATGAATCTGATCGAAAAGAACGGAGAAATAGGGTTTTAGCTTGAACCAGAGAATCACAGACGTCTAACTTAAAGTTTAGAATGAAGAGAGTAACCCTAGTTCTCTCTTTAAGTTCCTCTACTTATATATGCAGGTCATTTGTTTAACACAAGCTGAAACTTAAAATAACGATTCCTCCCAAACCATTGAATTAAATCCTTCATATGACCATTCTACATAATCGTAAACCGCCATTCTGATCCAATGAGACCAATTTCAGTACCTGATTAGATCCCTATCAAAAGTTATAGCCCAAACAGTAAACTCAAGGGGAAATGGTTATACATGAATTCGGTAAAAATCATGGGCATGTCTCACATCCCTATGAACAACATATTTAAATCTAAGAATGATCCAACCACTTAGGAATAATTTGTAATTATTTTATGATCAATCGATACGTAAAATATGGGTTGTTACATTCTCCCCCTTTTAGGAATTTCATCCCCGAAATTCAAAAAAAAACACAAGCAAACATAAGCTATCATAACATACCATATATTCACCATCCACGAGTATCCAATTTATCATCCAGTCTAGAATCCAGTAATCTACGCATCCAATATCCTATCCTACCATGCTTAACTTCTAATAGTGCGAGACACAATGGTACAAATAAGATAAATATATGGGATTTACCACTCAAAGAGTTCTGGATGGGTCACTTTCGTACTCTCTTCCGTTTCCAACGTATAATCGTCATCTTCCTAGCCCCATTGTACATAGACTAGCTTAACAATCTTCCTCCTAAGCTGTTTCATGTCACTCCCCACGATACGAAGCGACTTACGAGGCCTAGAAACTTTGGGCTCGACTTCAAAATATTCAGACTGATTAGGAGATACCGTAACATTCGGGTTGTGCATGAACTTCAGTAGAAACGATACATGAAGCAAATTATGCACACTCATCATCTTCTAAGGTAAACTCAATCTATAAGAGAGCTTCCCAATACGCTCGACAATCAGAAATAGCCAAACAAACCTTGGCGCTAAGTTTCCTTTCTTTCCAAAACGAATCATATTCCGAAGAGGCAAAATCTTAACGAACACTAAATCTCCAGAAGAGAATTCCAAGTCCTTTCCTCGCTTGTCAGCATAGTTTTTCTAACGATCCTTGGTTGCTTTCATTTGTTGTTGAATGACTTCAATATTATCTGTATTTCTCTTATCATCTTTTGCCTAAGTACCAAATTCTCACTAGTTTCCAACCAACAAGATGGAGAATTACACGGTCTACCGTACAACGCCTCATATGGTGCCATCCCAATACTTGACTGGTAACTCTTATTTTAAGCAAACTCGACTACATGTAGATGATATTACCACGATCCTCCAAAATCCAATACACAAGCATTGAGTAAGCTTTCTAATACTTTGTTAACCCTCTCAGTCCGACTTTCTATCTGGGGATGGTAAGCCGTACTCATACCTAGCTCGGTTCCCAATGTCTCTCGCAATTTTTTTCCAAAATCCACGAGTAAACAATGGATATCGATTGCAAAAAATACTCTTCGGAATTCCTTGGAATCGAACTTCCACTAAAGATATAACTCAGCAACCTTCAATGCCGTCCTATTTGGTTTGATAGGAACAAACCTTACGCTTTTAGGCAAGCAACTATTATTCTTTGTCCTTGTCCTAGGTTATCTATCAATAAAATCCATTGATACTTCTTCCCATTTCCACGTAGGAACTTCCAATGATTGTAGCAATGAGGCCAGCTTTTTCTACTCAGGTTTAACCAACTGACAGTTCATATATTTCGAGATGAATTTACCGACATCTCTTTTCATACCTTACAAGTAGTAAACTCGTTTCATATCTCCATACATCTTATTACCACCACGATGAATAGTAAATCTAGAGTGATGGCACTCCCTTAAAACTTCATCTCTTAACTTGTTCAAATCAGGAACAACCGATCGTCCATTCTTGCGAGGCTAGCCATCTTGATTGACTTCATAATCCTTAAATCCCTCGGGTTCCACTCTCATCTTTAACCCTCGAATGATTTGCATAAGGATATTGTCTCGCTTATGGCTTTCGCCAATCCTTTTGATCACATTCAGCCTAACTGAGAAGCTTGCTAACATCCCTTATTCTAATTTACAATGGGATCTAAAATTAAATCCATCCAAATACTCGAGATGTTTCCATTCCGAAAACATGGCTCCCAAACAAGCATGTCTTCTATTTATTGCACCGCTACTGCGTTACCATTTCCCTGAGTATAGGCTATACCAAGGTCATACGATGCCAAAACCTATAATCATCGCTGCTGCCGAAGATTTAGATCCTTCTGGGAGAAAAGATACTTCAATAACTTATGATCCGTAAATAAATCAAATCTAAATCTAAACAAATAGTTGTCCAAATCTTTAGAGCAAATACTATGGCCGCAAATTCCAAATCATGATTTGGGCAATTCCTTTCATGTGGCTTCGATTGTCGACTCGCTTAAGCTACAACTCAATCCATTTGCATTAGCACTGCTCTAAGTCTGATGCCACATGCATCGGTATATATTATCATGTCCTCATTTCCACTTGGAATAGTTAAAATAGGAGCACTTGTCAGTCTCTCTTTCAGAATTCCAAAGGCTTGCTCGTACTTCACATCCCATGTTAAGACCTGATTCTTTTTTGTTAGTCTTGTTAATGGTGCAGCTATCTTAGAGAAATCCTTGATAAATAGTCGATAGTATCCAGCTAAACCAAGGAAACTCCTCACATCCATCGCACTTTGGGTCGATTCTAATCTTGTATTGCTGATACTTTAGCGGGATCCACCACTGTTCTTTGTCCTGACACGACGTGACCCAAGATTCTCACTTCCTCCTTCCATAAGTATTTTTGAAAACTTAGCCCTCAGCTGATGTTTTCGCAAGACTTCCAAAACAATTCTCAGGTGCGTCTTGTATCTCTCCTCAGTCTCGGAGTAAACCAACATATCACCCACGAACACAACAAAATTATTTAACCGATCCTTGAAAACTCAACTCATAAGATTCACAAAATATGCTGGCACGTTAGTCATTCGAAATCGCAACACTAGCCACTAATAGAATTCAGATGGTGTTCTAAAAACAGTCTTTGGCACACTATCCCTATCCACCCAACTGGTGAAATCCTGTTGCCAAATCCGCTTGGGAAACCACCTTGGCTTCGTGAAGCTGATCAAACATGCCATCTGTTCTCGGCAATGCATACTTGTTCCTCTTGGTCACCTTATTCATCTCATGATTATCCACCCACAATTGCATGATACATCAGCCTTAGTTGCAAACACAACTAGTGCACCCTATTCAGATACACTTCTCCAAATGAATCCCTTACTCAGTAGATCGTTCACTTGCACCTCTAACTCTCACTATTCCTTAGGCGCCATCTGCCTAAGAGGCATAATAATAGGTCTGGATCCATCCATTATATCAATATGGAACTCGATCTTTCGATGCAGCGACAATCCTCCGACCTCATCAAACACATCAGAAAACTCTCGTACTATTGGCATAGATGACAACCCATCCCGTGGAATCACAAGCGAATTTAAAAAGCTAACTAGAAATTCATCTGAACCTCTAGTAGACAACGTAACACTACCGCTCGCCTTTCCACTTTCTTGATTATCACCTCGTGCCTCTCGCAATCCATCACAGTAGCATATTTCTATTCCAGTCCATACCCATAATGATCCCAAACCCAGCGAAATTCAAAACAAAACAATCACACACAAAAGAGCAACCATGACTCGATAAAACTAGACCACGATAAAGCATACAAAGGCTAGACGAACCCCTTGCTAGATTAGTCACGACTGATGGTCTATCAACAATTTCATGTTCTAAACCTAACCTGCAAACAAGTTCACTAGAGATAAAAGAATGCTATGCTCTAGTGTAATAAAAAACTCGAATTGAAATACCTTTGATAGAAAGCGTACCTTGCACTACAACATTATTACCCTTTTCCTCAACAGTCGGACCTCTTAAGGAAGATGGCATAACATCCGAAGCATATACCCTCACAACCTGCTTAGCATTTGGTAGTTCTGGACAATTCTTCTTCATATGCCCAGGCTTATCATAGTTAAATCACTTCCTTACCACCTTGGCGTTCTTACAATCCTCGGAAAGATAGCCCTTCTGTTGACAGTTATAACAAGTAACTTCACCCTTTGGTTTCTTCTGGCCATTCTTCCCTTGTTGTTGTTGTTTTCGTTTACCATTCCACTTTTTCTTATTATCGTCTCCTTGTTGTGGCTTCAACTCATCCTTATTTTCAACAACAGCCTCATCCTTCTACGGAAACAAACTTTCCTTCCTTAAAGTCTTCTCAACTAACTTCTCAAAAAGTTATAAATACGGTGGATAAATTTCTTTCTAATTTTCTCATTTAATCCAAAGATAAATATCTCGTTCTTCTAGTAAGGAGTCTCAATATATGAACGAGCATACTTAGATAGAGCTTCAAACTCGGTCACAAACTCAAACACTGGTTGACCTCCTTGCTTAAGCTAAACAAACTTCTTAAACAACATCGATTTCTAGACCATAGAAATGAACTCTTCAAACTTAGTTCTAAACTGATCCTAAGTGATCTGGTCCTCTGGAGTCTCTAAGGGAATAGAATTCCACCAATCTATTTCCCAATCTTGTAGCTTCCTTGATGCAAGTTTCTTCTTAATTGCATCGTCACTTCTTAAGTCTCTAAAGATTCGAACACAAGTATGCAACCAATTCTGAACTTCGACCGCCATTTCTGTCCCAACAAACGGCTTGCCAACCAAAGAAGTATAATCCTTGCATTATTAGAGAAATCCACTGCTCTAGGTGACTACACAAGAACACCACCATCTACTGTCGCTCCTGGAGTAGGCATCCTCCTTTTGATCCCTGCCATCATGGCCTCAAGCATAGTATGATAATCGGGAATAGTAGCTACAGCTCCCGACTGGATATGGTCGCCTACCCCTCCAGTCACAGGCTCATCCTTAGCAGCATCCCTCAAAGTTCTTCGACTTGTCCTTACTCCGAAACAAGAGTCAATTCACATTAGAGAAAGCCAAATTAGTGTTTAAATGCATACTAACCTACTGTACTATAATATATACGTATATAATATAGTAAACATCCAAATAAAATTGCAAATACGTCCCTCATACTTGTTTACATTCGCAAAATTTGGGTAAAATCTATTAACCAAAGCTCTGATACCAAATGTGACGATCACCCGTACCTCCTTCACCGAACTAAGGAATGGTGCGCTATATGATTTGCTAAGCTGATATATGACAATCATCAGAGTATAATAACTCGAAACTAAATTGTCGCACAACTCACAACACATAGATAATTTATAACAATAAAATATAAAATAGGATATATGTAATGAACCGCATTGGCAGAGGTATTATAATTAATTTATTTAATTATATAAATGGTGGTTTAGAGAATTTAATGGTCATGGAATTAAATAATGGTGAATATTTAATTTAAAATAACAAATTAAATAATAAATTTAATTCTGAAATAATTAGAATTGGCTGAAATGGCGATATGGTGTGAACTGGATCATTGGTGATATTTAATTCGAATTGAATTTGAATAACGAATATATTATTTGAAAGACAGTTTGAATGTATAATTATATATATAATTAAAATCGAGCTTGAAATGGCGTTGCAGTTCGTAAATTGGCGATTCGAACTTCAACTGAATGTACAGGATTCATTTTAAGCCGGATTTCTGAGAAACAAGAAACGTGTAGAGCTGGTGGAGAATATCTTTCTAGTGGGAGAGAAAAATCTGGATTTCGTCGGGTGGATTTTGATTTACGTCCAAATCAAATTTTAGAAAAGTCGCTGTGAAATTCCTTTATAATTCGTAACGCTTTATTTACGTTATAAAAGGATTTTTCAATGTAAAATTGAATATCGATTCAATCTGGACTCGGAATAGCGAGTATATAATTACGCTGGAGTTGTATGATATTCCTCAGTGAATATATACGATAATATTTATTTGTAAATATTTAGTTTAATTATATTTAAATATATTTATATATTTAAATGGGTCATCCAGAGCTTTAAAAATAGCCACTTTTGCAAATGAAGTCGGAATTCGACGAAACTAATTTTGTTGGATTCGCAATGTCAAATAGTTGTTAGATTTCCAGTTTCGTGATTTTTAGAGTCACTGTGTGGTCATACGGATTTGTAGAGTGAGAAACAGTCAGTTTTTCGACAGTTAAAAATACGTTGTGTGAGCAAACGAAGTCGGAATTCAACGAAACCAGTTTCGTTGGGATCGGAATGTCGAACTATAGCTACATGTCTAGTTTTGTAATTTTTAGGTATCGTATGTAATCACAGGAATTTTAGAGGACATAGAAAAATAGCGTTTGCTTATAATTTAATAAAATAATCGAATATTAAATTATTTAATATATCCTATATAATATCATTAACTTCCTAAACCTAAATCCATATCCTCATTTGGTCAAACAGGTTTCGCTGTCACCTATTTTTCCAGCAAATGATTTTTTGCGATCTTTCAAAAATCCAAGAAATCAAAATAAATTCTTATAAATCCTAATTTATTTATATATGGACTTCTGGGAAGATCCTCTTCACATTGGTACACACATTTATGGGTTCGACGTCAGTTTGTTTACTTGGGTTTTTCTACAGCGAGATAGGGTTCAGCTGCGAATGAAGTACAAGCGTCGATGAAGGATTTGAGCATCGTTTTGAAGATGGCGGTAGCAAGGGGGACTTGCTGTGAATTTTTGGTGCAATTCCGTTCTGAAAGAGGTCGCACTACTGTTGAACAGTGCTCGAAACCCATCGACGCGATTTTAGATAGATGATTCTAGTTGGGGATGGTTTGTTTAGGATTGAAGAGAAATTGATGGAGAGTGTAATGGTGGATATGGGTGGTTGAATCACTGAGGGAATGGAGGAGATAAACGTCGGCCGTGGGAGTTGAAATGAGGAGCAGGTCAATGAAAGCAGTTCAGGGAAGAAAGGCTTCAGAATGAGGCGGGTCCGAAATTTGTTAAGTGGGCCGGAGGTTTTGGAAGTTAAGCCCAATTTAAATAATTTAGTTTTATTTTGATTTTTTATATAGTGTATTAACTTGTCGATATCATATCTTTATCATACGATATCAGAATCACGAACGATCGAATCCGTTGGGACCGTAGGAACGAGGACATCGAAATGAAACTAACTAGAAGTCCATCGGAGCTCGTTACAATTTATGGCGAAATAAATTGTTCGATTGAATCAAATAATGCAAATCGTTATTTAACGGTTAACGCGAAATGTGAGTAAATCTCACTAACTCTGAACAGTTTATAAATTCATGTGGTATTTTTAGAACTGTTAGATATTGACTGATTGACTGTGTGTTGACTGTTTGATTGAACTGCTAGTCAGTTAGTTAAATTTCTATATTGATTCTGTTTAACAGAATATATCATATGAAACTGAAAGTGATGTTATCTATATTGTTTAACATCTGTGGATGCAGGGAGACAGGTTGGAGGAATCCGACTGGATTCCTCAACAGTTATTTTATTGTTTTCATATATTGTGATATATGATGTGATATATAATCTGTTGTCGATTATATGTGTTTGGACAATACTGATCATCAGGATTTGATATGTTGAATACCATAACATACCGAAATGTTGATAAGGGAATATTTTCAAAGTGATATTTGAAAATAAAATATTTATAAATGGAATATTTATAAATAAGAAATATTTATAAATTGGAATATTTATAAATAGGAGATATTTAGAAAATGAATAAACGTTATAAAATGGAAACTGTTATAAGAAGGAAATCATTTGTAAAGTGAAGAACCATTACTAAAAGTAAATCTTTATAATTGAATAGTTTACGAGTTAAAAGGAGTTAATCGATGTTAGTTTAATTGAGTTAAAAGGAGTTAATCGATGTTAGTTTAATCGAATAGTAAAAGGAATTAATCGAATATAGTTTATTCAAATAAAGTAAAAGGAGTTAATCGAATATAGTTTATTCGAATAGAAAGTAAAAGGAGTTAATCGAATATAGTTTATTCGAATAGTAAATTGAGTTAATCGAATATAGTTTATTCGAATAGAATAAAGAAGTTAATCGAATAGAGTAAAAAGAGTTAATCGAATATATAGTTTATTCAAATAGAATAAAGGAGTTAATCAAATATAGTTTATTCGAATAGAGTAAAAGGAGTTAATCGAATATATAGTTTATTCAAATAGAATTAAAAGAGTTATCAAATATAGTTTATTCGATAGGAGTTCAGTGAATAGAGTTAGAGTTAAATCAGAAGAGTTAAGTGAATAGAATAAATGGAAAAGAGTTATCGAATATACCTTATCAAAGGAAAGAATTATCGAATAGAAAAGATTTGAAAGAGAATTATGTAAGGAAGTTTGTTAAAGAATTAGAAGGGTGAACTTTGTCTGTTTCAAGGTTAGAAACGTTGTTCAGTTAAGGTCTGAGAGGTAGTATTACCCCAACTTTATTGACTTCATTTTTAACTAAGGAATGGTTAAGGTTCGATAGTAAAGGATGGTTAAGTGAATTTAGTAATTAAAGGAAATGGTTTGAGTTGGCATCGCGATGGTTTGTTTAAACATCTGTCTAAGTCCAACGAAGAAGCTTTGGAAATGTTTTCCAAATAAGAAACCAGAAATGTTTTCTAATAAAGATAACAAGAAATGGAAATGTTATCCATTGTTATTAATGTATATTTTCCAAATTTTGAAAATAAGAAATATTGAATATAGGGAAACAGGAGATAAGTAAATTAATGAAATAAAGAGATAAATGTTGAATGATGTTTGATCGATATAAATTTCCATTTGGAAATAATATCGTTGTTTGCACACCTGTTTTTCTTCGATAGTTAAATCACAGACTATCGAAGTTTTGACCCTTTTAACGTCATTAATATGGAGAGACCGGTTGGATTATTATCCAAAGAACCACTCTATATTGGCATAAGCGTTGCGAATCATATATGCCAAAGGAAATCGAAGGCGGAGTTATGCAAAGGCTATCCTGTTTACAGAATAGTGCCTTCGGTTCATCCTGTTCCTGGATGACTTGTATGGACGGATGTCTGACAGAGTATTTCCAGACGATCACGTATATTGATTTCTCTAACCGTACCAAGAGTGGAAGCGGAGAAGGAAACTTCTTTTAGCTAACACATAATGTATGGTTGAGGGCGTCAATCGGTGATTTGATGGATTTGACGATGTGGCATTCAAAGTGAATCTGGTGTGATGATAAAGCGTACTTCTAGCCTCACATCTGGTAAATGACAAAAATCGGGCAGGCAGCATGGCTAAGTCGGTCGCACCGAAGTAGGGTGTATAATCACCTGATCTAGAGTTTCATTTACTTCTAAAAATCTATTGTTGATGCTGTCCCATTCGGGAAACGGTTGCTGATCCCAACCGTTGGTGATATACATTCGATACACTCAAGCGAAATGAGTGGTCGGTCATGTGTGGCCGGGTTGCAAGATGTTCTTGTTGAACCCAGTGTATTCCTTTCTAAAGGTACACTAGCGAAAGGTGGTTCCATACCTTGTCATAGTTGGAAATCCATTACCCAATACGTGCTTGCGGTTTTGATTGTATACTATATATGTAGAACGTGAGATGAAAGTGTTTCTGCTAGATGATTATTATATTGTGTTGATAGACATTATTATAATATCAAAAGGTTTTTGATATAAAGATATTTGGATTCTCATAAGGGAAAAACCCGTTTCGTTATACGGCGTGGTCTTATGAGATATCGATTACCTGCTTGAACTGTTTTAAACCGTTTTACTCACACCGGTCCCATGACTGACCCAGAGTTTATTTTATTTTGTTTTCCCTAAACTCTCGGGTGCCCAATTTTGTACGGGCAGTTAAGTAGTCGGGATTTACAGATATACTGGAAGAGCCTGGAGCAGGAGGCTTCAGGATTTTATAGCTATAATTATTTCCGCTGTGTTGTAAGTGTTGTACTCTGATAATGTTACTGTATACGTATACTGTTTGTATTTCAAAAGTTATGTTATATATATTATATGTTATTCGTTCCGCGGTGGGATTCGTGTTACTCTAATGTTGTGTTCATCTTCTTCTTCTATTCTAAGTTTCTATCTTATCTTTCCTCACCCTCTAATTTCTTTCATTAATGACCGGTATTTTCCGATGTTTGGTTAGTCGTCATTGAGTTTATGGCGATAACCAAAGTCGACAAAATCCCGGGTCATTACAATATAGTAGTGAAGCATAACTGAATATAAAATCAAATCTTCATAAAGCATAAAATCTCAAGTACAATATATCAGAGTACATGAATCCCTGAATACAATATGCCTCACTACATCACTCAAACTCTCAATAACAATTGACATACAGTGGAAATAGAAAAGAAAATATCTAAATATTAGGTAGTAATAGTACGCCAGCTTCCTGCTCGTCGTCGCTCAACATCAACGACACCAAATTAGCTACCTACAACTCAGTCTTCTCATCAACAACAATGAAGAATAACCCAGGGTAAAAAGAGGGAAACATAAAACCTTGAGTAGGACAACAACCTTGGTGCAGGATAATATAACTAGGAACAGTTACACAAGATAATATGAGTATAAGTGGACCAACAATTTGACCTGCCCAACAACCAACAAGTTAACATGTGAAAACCATCCATCACATGCCATTAGGAAAGTAATAAGCCCCAAACCCATTTCTCTTCGACATTCTACGGCGATAGCCTACTCAGAGAAAAATAGAAAAGAAAGTACAAAATCAACCATATCATTCAATATCCTAGTTATCACCAACTGCAGCCTTGAATTAATCAATAATTGAAATTGCTTTCAATGATCAAAAAGGATAATGGAGAACCCTGGTTCTAGCCAAACTACCATACACCATCTGACTTGTATGTTTACCTTACTCGACGAAGGCAATTAGGCCCATCATTGCTTCCTAGGGTACACAATCTATCGAACCTGATCCTAACGGGCGTCCCCACAATACGTCTGCTTTAATTCTACTAGAACACTTCGATTATTGATGATTCCTTGATGCTTCAAATCTATGAAGCCTTTCGCCTCGGTGACTCAATCCATTTCTTGAACCATTGCATTATCACCCCTGATTAACTCACATCTTGTCAATCCATCATCATACTAGATGGTATAATGAATCATGACCAGTGTCACAGCAATTTAGCATTGACCACTTCTGCTTGAGTTCACAATCGAAACACCATCAATCATTGAGTTACACATCGATCATCTGAAGTCCATTCATCACCAAACTTTACCGGCAACCCCTAGAAGCCTCCATAGTCAAGCTCCCCAAAAATCATAGGCACCAAGCCTCCCCTTATGAGTCGGTGCCGACCAATGATGGGTTGAAACACCTTATACACTTAGCAAGTTTTTGCTAAGTGTTTGCCTTTGGTCCTTCCTCACCTCAAGTGATCCTACCGGTCTATTCTCCCGTTATTTTGATGTTTGTGTTGAAGCTTCTGCCGGTCCATTCATATCTCGAGTAATCAACCTTTGACCCATCCCAAAACATCTTCGAATGACTAAAAGTTTTTCAGTAGCCTATACTTATCAACACGAAGCCACAATTTAAAAATGGTCACCATCTGGTCAACTTACATGGGTAGGTGTCGACCCATCATGGGTCGGTGTCAGTCCATGTACTTAGCTTAGATCGGCACGAAAATTTTCATGCTTCTATCTCTCGTCTTCCAAAGAGCCTCTACCAAGTTTCATCTGAATCCGATCATCCGACCTCTGATTTTCTCTATTCTTCAATCCTATGCTCAACGGCAAACAATCTAACATACAACTCAAGAACTTCATCATATTTAACCAAAACAGTCATCAATAATGCAATACATGATCATACATTAAAACATTATATCACAATAAATCAATGAAATTGTAGATCTAAATATGTCTAAAATCATGATTAACATATAAATTTCTGGTTTAATAGGTATATTTAAAACCTGTGAACATAAGTAGATCGAAGATGAACTTGTATGAGTAGATTTAGGGTGATTTAAACATATGTTAGCCTACTTTGTGGATTAGGCTACACAAAGCTAAAAGAATTATCGATGCTAAGTATTGATTAATAAGCCATACAACAAAATCCTGGATCGGTTCGGAGACCCCCGAACCAAACCCATGCATGGTGAAACAAACAGGCTCAAAAAATGGAAAGGTAGCGGCAGAGTCGGATCAGTTCGGAGCTATCCGATCTGCCCCCCACCCATTTTTTCTGCACTCCCGATCCAAACCGGTGAGGGCCAGCATAGTAGTTACACTCCAAGTTCCTGAAGATCCAGAGTGGTTTCCTTCCATATTACTACGTTCTCCAATGCGCTATCACCATCCGAACTCCTCCAAGCCTGACTCTAACGGGATGATCTCCACGTGTATCCGAACCAGAGACCTTCGTGGGGATTTTCTGCCTATAAATACACCACCAAGCATCATTTCAAGGGATTTTTTGGAAATTTTTTGACTCAAGCTTCCATTACAACCGAATTCCAGTACTTCGTTCAAATTATCATCAACTTTTGGAGCATTATTCATCAAAGATTGAGTGAATTTACTAATTGTAAAAGTGAGATTAAGTGATAATCATCATTGTATTTGCACTTTAATCATCCATCAATAAAATATAAAGTGGACGTAGTCTCTTTAATGCCAAACGACTATAAATCATGTGTTTTATTTGCTTTTCTCTTTCAGTTATCTTTAAATTGGGTGTTAGGACCACTTTTTGTTCTAACATTTTGGTGCTTTCACTGAGAATGTTTGAACTCTCAACATTTTGGATTGTCATTCTACTATTTGGACCCTCAAGCTCAAAGAAGTTAATCCGTTCTCTTTAGTATTTTTGAAAACTTTCTGACTAATCTCTAACGGATTGGGCATCACGGCTAAAGGAAAAGGAAAAGTGGTGCCAAGTGCTCAGGAGAATGAGGCGAATGAAGATCAACAAGCTATGGTTATCACTAGATCAAGGGGACAAGGCTCAGGTCCAAGCAGGTCAGGGAGAACGTCTTCGATCTGATCCAGGGTGGAAACTCTGAATCGAACAGAGAATACTGACTCGAACCGGATCGAGAACCATATCATTGTTGTTCATTCTCCCCTGACCTGATCCAAAGGTATGATTACAACCCGATCCGACCCGAACGCGGTAGATGTTGGTACTTCTATTCGAGCTCTTGTCAACGCTCTGATATCGGCCGCGATAATTAGTGATCAGTCTACTCCTTTTGCGCATATCACACATGGAGATTTTTTGCGCTTGCTCGATATGCTTGACAGCACCAATAATGCTTTAGAAGCCCATAATCGCGACAGCGTTCTCATGCGAGAGAAAATGAAATCCATGAGTAGGGAAATAAATGAGCTGCATAGGCAAAGAATGCCCTCTCCAACTCATCGTCCTGTTGCTAATCACTCATCTTCTTCAGACGAAGAACGCCCGCATCAGAGAAGGCCATACGAGATACCCGAGAATTTGTGCCAGTTAACATTTGGATTGTTGGGGTATCGTGAGTATGTAGCTCGGACCTTTGGAACTGACAATCCAGGTTTGAGGGGATCACATGTTTTACCTAGGAACCCTAATATCGTCAATCCTGCTCAAGGCCAACTTCTCCAGCCAACTCATCCCGTGAGCGACCGGGATCGTAGAAGATGGTGAAGTTCAGCCATAACTTGGAACCAAAGAATATCGCCTGACGTAGGCGCTGGAAATTCTAGAAGAAATATAAGTGTGGACCCTGAACATACCCTAACTAACGCTGAAGTAAAAGTGATTGTAACACCCCACTCCTGCTATGATCACTCACATACCCTAACTAACGCTGAAGTAAAAGTGATTGTAACACCCCACTCCTGCTATGATCACTCACTAAGGGAATGCCATAGCATCGGTGGAGTATTTTAGTGAATATAGAACAGAAAATTTACAACAAGACAGATATAAATAGTACTTGAAATTTAAAACATCATCTCATAACAGCGGAAGTAAAACATGTCTGGTTACATCATAAAACCACAATAAAAGTCAAGTACAATATCCATCAAAATAAAGAAGTACATAATCCCACTCTCATACAATAGCCATGACAAAAGAAAAGATAACTGGGTAACTGGAGCTTTACATCTATCCAAGCTCCTAAAGACTGGAACAACAATCCGATCAAGCTCCACTACTGCTAGGATCCACCGTAGGACCTGAGGGTTGGGAAAAAAGATAAAAACAACGGGGTCAGACTTAAGTCTGAGCGAGTCCTATAACTTTAACAATACAATCGTTAAAGTAACCAGAGAAGACATAAACTGATATACGGTAACTAATGGGGATGAATGGCTACACTAAGCAGTCAACTAAACTTAGGATAAACTAAGAAACGTAAAGACGCATCTACCCTTCCAAAGGTAAATTACTAAACTGCACCACACCAGTCATTCCTAACTTAAAGGTTGATCCCACCCATGGACTTATAAAATTAACTTAATAGTTCTCGCGTACCCCTAGGTGACTGAGTAGACGCCACAGGGCCCTACAATCCACTAGGTGTACACACTACTCCCCATTCGATCGGCTCCCTAACGTAGATACCCGTGCTGGCCCCACCGTGGGGTGTACCATTCCCCAACGTGGCAACCTGATAAAACTAACGGTGCACGGCTTATATCCACACGATGCAACAACATCTTATTTACCAGCCCGGGTCCACACACGCATATGAAACCCGTTGGTCATGCGTTGCCACCGCTAACCCATTTTGGCCTTTTATAGTCAAGCCCAATATGCGTGTCCCGTCATTCGACTAGAGTCGAGCCCACTAAGATACGTTTGGGATATTGGTTGAAATGGGCCCCCACAAGCTACCACCTAAGCTTGTTATTTCTAGTGAATCCCGCTTAACCCTTTAACCATGTCCACCTACATGTTATAAATTCTGGTTAAGTCATTAATCATATTTTAATTGCCATTCAAGGCACCCACTAGATTTCCACATGCCACCCAAAGCACTTACTTAACCCTTTAACCATGTTTTAATTACATGTTCCACTTTGGTTAAGTATTCTAATCGTATTTTCTATTGCCACCCAAGGCCTCCACTTAACCCCTCATGTCCCTCTACATGCTAATATGGTTAAGTGTTTCTTAATTAATTAATTAAGATCATGACCTCATAAAGACCTCTCACATTAGAGCGTCTTTTATGACTGCTGGATATGCCGGTTGGGTCCGGGCAGCCTTACGTCATAAAAAGGGTCTAACCTCGTGTCTTTACTTTAATCACGTATTTAATTTGTGCCTAAGACCTCTCACATTGGGCTAACATTTGTAGCAATTGGTTAAGCCGGTTGGGTCCGGGCAGTTTTACGCTACAACTGAGTCCAACCTCGTGTCTTAGTCGATTAATTACACCTAATTAATCACCCTCATAATTTATATTAATTATCCCTAATTAATTAATCATGTTTTCCAGAATATGGGTAGACCTAACTCAATAGGTAAATTCCCAACTCCGTAGTATGGGTAGACCTAACTCAATAGGTAAATTCCCAACTCCATAATATGGGTAGACCTAACTCAATAGGTAAATTCCCAATTATGTCCATTTAATTTATGTTACTCTTAAGCATACCCATTCCACATCATTTTATTAACATGCATATTAACCCCATCGTTCCCCACGTAATTCGTTCTCGTAACGTGACATAATAAAAGGGAAGATTCATCACAAATTTCATGGGTTTAACCAACATAGCTTATAACTTTATCATGGGTTCAAAAGGTGTCAACTTGCATATATGAGCATACATTAAACCCAACTAGCATTTAACCCAAACTTGCATTATGCATGTCATAAAAAGAGACAAACTTGCATATGAACTTGCACATAAACTTGCATGTGAACTTGCATAACATGTCATACATAGAGGCAAACTCGCATATGTTATGCATATCATAAAAAGAGACAAACTTGCATATGAACTTGCATCATAATAGGGTAAACATGCATATGTATGCATAGCATACAAAGGTGTCATCTTGCATATGTATGCATCTTATTTAGAAAAAGGGTAAACTTGCATGTCATAATGTATGCATAAAACCAAACACTTAGCATGCATGAAATCAAATACTTAGCATGCATAAAACCAAACACTTAGCATGCATAAAATCAAATACTTAGCATGCATAAAATCAAATACTTAGCATGCATAAAATCAAATACTTAGCATGCATAAAACCAAGCACTTAGCATGCATAAAATCAAATACTTAGCATGCATAAAACCCAATGCTTAGCATGCATGAAACCCAATGCTTAGCATGCATGAAACCCATCTCTTAACTTGCATAAACCCACATACTTAACTTGCATAAACATAGGGTTAACATTAAACATAGATTAGCAAACTAACATCATATCATATGACTTAAAACCCACAAATCCGCATACAAAACCGCATGATCTCATCATATCTCATCTACTTAATTTAGCAATTGGTTATTAAAGTGATAGAAACTCACCAAAACCAAGATTAGCAAACTTATGTAGTAGAACTAGTTGCTATACAAGAAGAAGATGATGATTAGAGGTTGATTAGCTTGCAACTTTCTTCATAAACTAGTGGAGGTTCCTCTCAAGTTTGATTTTGGCGGCATGGTGGCATCATTTCTATTTTTAGTATGAATTAGGGTAGTATTAGGGTGTATTTATAGATTAGGTGAGTGTTTTAGGCCCTTAGATTAACCCTAAATTAGATTAGGACCCTTAGATTTCGGAACCTTCCAGAAACCAGCCCTAAGACCAAGCCCAAACCCCAAACTGGTGCACCCAACCACAGAACTCTCTAGAAACTGTGCAGGTTTCCTGTCCCGACATGGGCGCACTTCCCAAGTGCGCCAGTGTATTTTTGTGCTGGCGCACTTCACAAGTGCGCCAGTGCATTTCTGGCCTGTTTCGGGTTTTTCTGCCTAACTTCGTTCGTCCATATCTCTTTCATACGGTACCCGTTTTACGCAAACTCGGACTCTATTTCGCGTATTTTTCCGAGACGAACGCAATGACGCAGCCCGTTTCCCCTAATTCTCACATATGAGATTAATTATACTTTAATTACTAACCATTAGTGTTAATTGAAATTCGGGGTGTTACATTCTCCCCTACTTAAAGGATTTCGTCCTCGAAATCTCTAAGTCAAGAAGAACGTATCCTACCAACCAAACAACCATCTACTAAGCCATCAACCACAAGCAACCATTATCCTTAGAAACTTCTAATGATGTATGAACATATGCAGAAAGTGTGTGTATATGTCCGTATACTAATGCAAAATCAGGCGGTCTACTGATTCAGTCGACCTCCTTAATGCAAACCATGATAGTGCCATGCATCCAATATGTATGCGAAACCCTATTGACACATACAATTTCTATATGCGTGCACAACCATACACAAAAATGCATCATCCACATGATAACACAGCCATGATACATCCATCAATCTAACTACCACATCCATTTATGCGATATGCAACATGAAGTGACTGAGCCGATCTAGTGCCTAATGTGTGTGTATATGCATCCACGAGCAACCACTAGCAAACAATTGCATCCACATGCATCCATCAACCATAACATGTTTCAAACACATGTTTCAACCATAGGTTTTACCCTATCTAAAGGTCATAGGTACTAGCGAGAGGATATACTAAAGATAAGATAAGTACTAGACAAGCGATAAAGGAGAAGTTAAAAGACATACTCTCAAAAAGAAATGGGTACAAAGAACGCATCTTCGCTTCCGTCTCCCAAGTAGCATTGCCCTCGTCTTCTCCCCATTGCACTTTAACTAGCTGAACTTCTCTTTTCCTCAACTTCCTAGTTTCTGACCCAAGGATGCGAGTAGGAGCTCGTCGAATCGTCGCATCACGCTCTACCTCTACATCTCTAAGCAAGCTCGGCTCTACGACCTCTGCGGTCTCATGTAAGCACTTCCTCAAATGTGATACATGGAATACATCATGAACACCACTAAGTCTGTCGGGCAACTCCACCCTATATGCCATCCGTCCAATCCTTTCCTTAATAGGAAACGGCCCAACAAACCTCGGTGCTAACTTCCCAACGGACCCAAAGCGAACAACATTTCTCAACAGAGATACTTTGACAAAAACCATGTCCCCAACCTCAAACTCAAGATCCGTCCTTCTCCGATCCACATAAGATTTCTGTCTATCTTGCGCTGCCTTCATCCTTCTTCGAATCAAATCAATCTTCTCTGAAGTCTCTCTAACCATATCTGGCCCAAGCAAGATCTTATCCGTAGATTCCCACCAACATGTAGGAGATCGACAAGGCCTTCCATAAAGAGCTTCGAAAGGTGCCATGCTAATACTAGACTGAAAGTTGTTATTGTATGCGAACTCCACCAAAGGAAGATGTTCTTCCCATGTACCTCCAAAATCCAAGATACAAAGCCTCAAGAGATCTTCTAAGATACGGTTCACCCTCTCGGTCTGACCGTCCGTCTGAGGATGATATGCAGTGCTCAAACACAACTGAGTCCCTACCGCCTCTTGCAAACTTCTCCAAAACTCACTAGTGAAGATAGGATCTCGATCACTCACAATGCTGGATGGTACGCCATGCAATCTAACAATCTCTCTAACATAGACTGAAGCGAGCCATGGAGCGGTCCTCTTACTCTTCACGGGTATAAACTGGGCACTCTTGGTAAGTCTGTCTACCACAACCCAAATTCCCGTATTGCCCTTCCTCGATCTCGGTAACCCATCGATGAAATCCATCGAGACACTATCCCACTTCCATTGCGGAACTTCCAATGGGTGTAGCAACCCACCGGGTTTCCTTTGCTCCGCTTTAACTTGTTGGCACATAAGCATCTAGCCACATACTCGGCCACATCTTTCTTCATACCGGCCCAGAAGAAAACTCTCTTCATGTCTTGGTACATTTTGTCTCCACCGGGATGAATAGTCATTCTTGAACGATGTGCATCATCCAAAATAGCCTTCTTCAAACCCTCATCTTGCGGTACACAAAGTCTACCGTCTCTATGCAACCATCCCCTATCATCTATGGTGTATCTACCCAAATGGCTGGACGACTCCCCCCTTATAAGCTTCTTTACCAACTCAACCAACTGTTGGTCGTCTCGCTGAGCCTCGCCAATCCGCCCCAGAAGAGTAGGCCTAACCTCCAAGGAGGCTAGCAAACCGGGTACAAAGTCAACGGAAGGTCTAAAGTCAAACATAGAATTAAACTCCAAGCTTTGCCATTCCACGAACAATGGACTCAAAGACAGCCTTTTTCTGCTTAAGGCGTCTGCCACCACGTTACCCTTGCCAGGGGTATACGCTATCTCAAACTCATAGGATGCTAAGAATTCCATCCACCTTTGTTGTCTTAAGACAATGCGCTCAAAGAGTCTCCAACACTTCCCTAAGATGTAGGGCATGCTTTTCTCCACTTCTAGAGAAAATCAGGATATTCTCCCATGCAAAATCGTCACAACTATCCATCTCTCACGCAAACCACCCTAGTCGAACTCGACATCCCCCAAATGCAAGCCCCAAAGGCCTAAACCAATATCAGACAAACACCCAAGGGATACCTCCTTCGAATTCAGACGACCTACGTGAGATGATACTAGTAAAAACGGCTAAATAATTAAGTCCTTGTCCAACTCTGGATGTCCTTGCCAGTCTCGCTCCAAAACCACCGTTTATCCCATAACTGGCTTTGCTCAACCTATTGAGCACATACGAAAACTTATTTCGCTCCTAGAAAAGACCAAGATGTCATCCACCAAGATCATCACGAACATATTTAGGTACTCCCTGAACACCCTTCTCATCAAATCAACAAAGTATGCGGAGGCGTTCGTCTAACCAAATGGCATCACCAGCCACTCATAAAACCATCCGGAGTCCTAAAGGCAATCTTCTCTATACTATCCTCAGCCACTCTCAACTGACGAAACCCCGTGGCTGAGTCCAATTGCGAAAATACTGAGGCGCCAACCAACTGATCAAAGAGATCATCAATCCTCGGCAATGGGTGTCTATTCTTCTTTGTGAGTTTATTTAGTTCTCTTTAGCCTACACAAAGTCTGAGGGACCCATCCGCCTTCGTAGCAAAAACTACTGGAGCACCCCACTCCGATATACTTTGTCTTATGGACCCCTTCTCAAGCAACTCCCCTACTTGCTTATGGAGTTCCCTCCTCTCGCGAGGAGCCATGTGGCGCACTGGTAAAGATACAGGTTTAGCATTGTCTACCAGATATATTCGGAAGTCAATCTCCCGCTCCGGAGGTAAGCCCTTCACCTCCTCAAACACATCCGAGTATTCCCGGACCACTCTAACAGATCGCAAACTCTCGACCGACGTGTCAAGCGATTCTAGATAACTTAGCATAACAGATTCCATGGGATTACAAGAGATCTCGAGAGTGTTACCCAAGCGGGTCATAAGCCTAACAACTCTCCCTTCAAAATCAAGAACGGCACCCCTACTGGATAACCAGTCCATGCCCAAAACTAACCCATAGCTCGTGAAGCCCAAAAAGCATCACATCTACTCTCAACGCTAAGTATAGCAACTTTCAAACCCAAACACTTCATGGAGCCCCAATTGGGTTTGAAACAACTAAGGGATCATCTACTAACTGGTGTCTAAGTGTAGTGACTCAACTAACAATGATGAGATAAACGAACTCGATGCGTCAGAATTAAATAAAGTTCGAATCGGGTAATAAAGAAATCCAAATTCCAACCTAGACGGTCTATCCCCATTTGGTACCCTAGTCGTGAGGGAATACAACTACCCTCTAGGAGATTCCGTACCTTGCCCTTGCCTCTTTGGACAATCCTAATAAGGTGTCCTATTCCTCCCAAAAGGATAACTACTCGCCTTCTTCATCCCATTCTCCACTCGTAACCTCCCACCAATGAGGTTTCATCCTTCATTAACCAAACAACTATTTGAGCCTTCCTCCCTTCGTCTATCCAATAGATACCTACCAGTCCTCCTCCTTCTTGAACCAACTTCTAATCTGACTAACGTCTAAGTCCCTTGAAGTGGTTTTCCATTCTTATCTATCTTGGAAAGGTCATCTATACGCGGAGGGGAAACTCAAAACGAGGGAGGAAGAGATTCAAAACGGAGAATTCGAAAGATATAGATATGGCTATTGGGGATTAGGCTTTTCTTTCAAAAACTTTTCTTTTAAAAGACATGTTTTTGAAAATACTCCTTTCAAAAATATTCTTAGAAAATAGTTTTTCTAAAAAATTTATCTGTTCTGGTAACCTTAAGCTCTGATACCACGTGTAACACCCCACTCCCGCTATGATCACTCACTAAGGGAATGCCATAGCATCGGTGGAGTATTTTAGTGAATATAGAACAGAAAATTTACAACAAGACAGATATAAATAGTACTTGAAATTTAAAACATCATCTCATAACAGCGGAAGTAAAACATGTCTGGTTACATCATAAAACCACAATAAAAGTCAAGTACAATATCCATCAAAATAAAGAAGTACATAATCCCACTCTCATACAATAGCCATGACAAAAGAAAAGATAACTGGGTAACTGGAGCTTTACATCTATCCAAGCTCCTAAAGACTGGAACAGCAATCCGATCAAGCTCCACTACTGCTAGGATCCACCGTAGGACCTGAGGGTTGGGAAAAAAGATAAAAACAACGGGGTTAGACATAAGTCTGAGCGAGTCCTATAACTTTAACAATACAATCGTTAAAGTAACCAGAGAAGACATAAACTGATATACGGTAACTAATGGGGATGAATGGCTACACTAAGCAGTCAACTAAACTTAGGATAAACTAAGAAACGTAAAGACGCATCTACCCTTCCAAAGGTAAATTACTAAACTGCACCACACCAGTCATTCCTAACTTAAAGGTTGATCCCACCCATGGACTTATAAAATTAACTTAATAGTTCTCGCTTACCCCTAGGTGACTGAGTAGACGCCACAGGGCCCTACAATCCACTAGGTGTACACACTACTCCCCATTCGATCGGCTCCCTAACGTAGATACCCGTGCTAGCCCCACCGTGGGGTGTACCATTCCCCAACGTGGCAACCTGATAAAACTAACGGTGCACGGCTTATATCTACACGATGCAACAACGTCTTATTTACCAGCCCGGGTCCACACACGCATATGAAACCCGTTGGTCATGCGTTGCCACCGCTAACCCATTTTGGCCTCTTATAGTCAAGCCCAATATGCGTGTCCCGTCACTCGACTAGAGTCGAGCCCACTAAGATACGTTTGGGATATTGGTTGAAATGGGCCCCCACAAGCTACCACCTAAGCTTGTTATTTCTAGTGAATCCCGCTTAACCCTTTAACCATGTCCACTTACATGTTATAAATTCTGGTTAAGTCATTAATCATATTTTAATTGCCATTCAAGGCACCCACTAGATTTCCACATGCCACCCAAAGCACTTACTTAACCCTTTAACCATGTTTTAATTACATGTTCCACTTTGGTTAAGTATTCTAATCGTATTTTCTATTGCCACCCAAGGCCTCAACTTAACCCCTCATGTCCCTCTACATGCTAATATGGTTAAGTGTTTCTTAATTAATTAATTAAGATCATGACCTCATAAAGACCTCTCACATTAGACCGTCTTTTATGACTGCTGGATATGCCGGTTGGGTCCGGGCAGCCTTACGTCATAAAAAGGGTCTAACCTCGTGTCTTTACTTTAATCACGTATTTAATTTGTGCCTAAGACCTCTCACATTGGGCTAACATTTGTAGCAACTGGTTAAGCCGGTTGGGTCCGGGCAGTTTTACGCTACAACTGAGTCCAACCTCGTGTCTTAGTCGATTAATTACACCTAATTAATCACCCTCATAATTTATATTAATTATCCCTAATTAATTAATCATGTTTTCCAGAATATGGGTAGACCTAACTCAATAGGTAAATTCCCAACTCCGTAGTATGGGTAGACCTAACTCAATAGGTAAATTCCCAACTCCATAATATGGGTAGACCTAACTCAATAGGTAAATTCCCAATTATGTCCATTTAATTTATGTTACTCTTAAGCATACCCATTCCACATCATTTTATTAACATGCATATTAACCCCATCGTTCCCCACGTAATTCGTTCTCGTAACGTGACATAATAAAAGGGAAGATTCATCACAAATTTCATGGGTTTAACCAACATAGCTTATAACTTTATCATGGGTTCAAAAGGTGTCAACTTGCATATATGAGCATACATTAAACCCAACTAGCATTTAACCCAAACTTGCATTATGCATGTCATAAAAAGAGACAAACTTGCATATGAACTTGCACATAAACTTGCATATGAACTTGCACATAAACTTGCATGTGAACTTGCATAACATGACATACATAGAGGCAAACTCGCATATGTTATGCATATCATAAAAAGAGACAAACTTGCATATGAACTTGCATCATAATAGGGTAAACATGCATATGTATGCATAGCATACAAAGGTGTCATCTTGCATATGTATGCATCTTATTTAGAAAAAGGGTAAACTTGCATGTCATAATGTATGCATAAAACCAAACACTTAGCATGCATAAAATCAAATACTTAGCATGCATAAAACCAAACACTTAGCATGCATAAAATCAAATACTTAGCATGCATAAAATCAAATACTTAGCATGCATCAAATCAAATACTTAGCATGCATAAAACCAAGCACTTAGCATGCATAAAATCAAATACTTAGCATGCATAAAACCCAATGCTTAGCATGCATGAAACCCAATGCTTAGCATGCATGAAACCCATCTCTTAACTTGCATAAACCCACATACTTAACTTGCATAAACATAGGGTTAACATTAAACATAGATTAGCAAACTAACATCATATCATATGACTTAAAACCCACAAATCCGCATACAAAACCGCATGATCTCATCATATCTCATCTACTTAATTTAGCAATTGGTTATTAAAGTGATAGAAACTCACCAAAACCAAGATTAGCAAACTTATGTAGTAGAACTAGTTGCTATACAAGAAGAAGATGATGATTAGAGGTTGATTAGCTTGCAACTTTCTTCATAAACTAGTGGAGGTTCCTCTCAAGTTTGATTTTGGCGGCATGGTGGCATCATTTCTATTTTTAGTATGAATTAGGGTAGTATTAGGGTGTATTTATAGATTAGGTGAGTGTTTTAGGCCCTTAGATTAACCCTAAATTAGATTAGGACCCTTAGATTTCGGAACCTTCCAGAAACCAGCCCTAAGACCAAGCCCAAACCCCAAACTGGTGCACCCAACCACAGAACTCTCTAGAAACTGTGCAGGTTTCCTGTCCCGACATGGGCGCACTTCCCAAGTGCGCCAGTGTATTTTTGTGCTGGCGCACTTCACAAGTGCGCCAGTGCATTTCTGGCCTGTTTCGGGTTTTTCTGCCTAACTTCGTTCGTCCATATCTCTTTCATACGGTACCCGTTTTACGCAAACTCGGACTCTATTTCGCGTATTTTTCCGAGACGAACGCAATGACGCAGCCCGTTTCCCATGATTCTCACATCTGAGATTAATTATACTTTAATTACTAACCATTAGTGTTAATTGAAATTCGGGGTGTTACAGTGATGGTGCGCCAAATCATGGCCGATAGTCGGCCTTATACTAATGAAGACTAGGGTACTGAGCATAGTCACACCCCGTTCACCGTTGAAATCCTGGACTTCCAATTTCCCCGACGATTAACTTGCCACAAATGGACTGATATGCTAGAACAACAGATCCAGGACAACATTTGATGAGGTATAAATGGTACATGAATGTCGCAGCCGCGCCTGACGCTGTGAAATGCTAAGCCTTCCCGATATATCTAGAAGATGTTGCATTAATGTTATGAACCAGTTCTGGCTCCATTCCCGGAGAGCTAAAAACGTCACTAAGTTGTCCAACATCAAGTAGACCTCTGGAGAGCCCCTGAAATCATACTTAGACCGCTTCAACTTAGTAGTTACTGAAATAAGAGACCCTCATGAGCCAACCATCTTGATGGCATTAATACAGGGGGTAGATCCAGACATTGAGTTCAGGGGATATCTAGTTGGAAAACCGCCATTAATTAGGGAGAAATTCTATGAAAAGGCGAATATTCGCTTACGGCGGGAGGAAATATACGCTAGTCGAAAAAGAAAATCCGAGAGAGCTTCAAAGAAGATATTCGTAGTAATGGAGCCATGAAACAGTCCAGTGACAGTACAGGGAAGATTGAGGTAAACGTTGGCAACAAAAATGAAGGAAGTGGCAATAGGAACGGAAACAACAATAAAAGAAATAGGAACGAGGAAAAAACTCCGGAAAAAGACCTCGACTCCAAAATTTGAAAACTACAAACCGTTGAAAGATACGTTGGAAAACATTTATCTAGATACATATAATGTCTTGCAATATAAGAGACCTCCACCTAGAGACTCCACTGAGAAGGAGATTGCGACTGGAAAATTTTCTTTGTTTCATGGAACCCACAGTCACTCTACTAACAAGTGTCTCCATCTAAGAGACGTTGTTGAAAAACTGCTGTAGGAAGGAAAGTTAGATGAATACACGGTTTCCCCCAGAGACAAGGGGCAAGTAGGGCAATCCCCGAATCAAAATCAGCCTGCTCCTATCCCGATGGCCATACCTACAGTTCAACAGAAAGCTAAAGGAATCGTTATTAACACTATTATACGGGGCCCCCATCCCGATGGCCATAGCTACAGGGCGATGGAACAATATGTAAATGCGGCCAAGCACCTCGAAGTAGGGGAGTGTAAAAATCCCAAAGACGCCACCCCGGTGAAGTAACAAAAAATGATGTCAGATGATGTCATATTTCGTGATAGATATGACATTGGAGTTCAATTGCCTATCGAGGACCCAATTGGTAATCACCACCACTATCGGCCCTGCCCTAGTTCACAAGGTATTAGTGGACAATGGGAGTTCAGTTAATATTCTCTTTAAGAAAGCATTTGATCATATGAAACTCGAAGCGAAAGATTTGAAGCCTTGCGAGGGATGGATACGCGGTTTCAATGGGGCCCCAACAACTCCAACGAGATGTGTAGAATTGTCAGTGACATTGGGACAAGGAGATTGCCGAAGAGTGAGAATTCTCCCTTTTGTAGTTTTGGACATTGACTCGCCCTATAACGCCTTTTTGGGTCGACAGGCACTCACAGAATTCATGGCCTACATCGCGCCCTGGTGCTTATTGCTGAAATTTCCAACCGAAGCAGGAGTGTGAGTAATGAGAGGTGATCAGGCCACCAGACGACCCTACTATATGGAGGAACTGAAGATGTTACTAAAAGGATTAAACCTGGAAAGTAAAGGTGCTTCCTCCACCGCGAAGAAGGGTTCAATATAGCAATTAAAGGGGCTGACCCCGAGGGAGTCGCCCAGAGAACTGCCCGAGGACATAGATCCTAGAGAGGACGAGGAGTTTGGGGGAAGGATGGCGACCCCCAACGAAATAACTGTGGATATCCCTATTGACGATGTTGATTCGACAAAAGTATTAAAGATTGGATCCCAGCTAGACCCGCTTCGAGCAAAGGAATTGATTGACTTTTTAAAGGCAAATTTGAATGTGATTGCTTGGACCCACGCAGTTATGTGTGGGATATCACCCTCAATTTTGTGCCACTCATTGAGTATCAACCCAAAACATCCACTCGTTAAGCAGAAGAGATGTATGTTGGGCCCGGAGATGTCAGCAGCCTTAAAGGAAGAAGCAGAGAAGTTAAAGAATTATGGATTCATTAGAGATTCGACATATCCCGCCTGGATATCGAATCCCGTCTTGGTCAAGAAATCAAATGGGAAATGGCGAACCTGCATCGATTTTTCTGATTTGAACAAGGCTTGTCCAAAAGATAGCTTCCCACTGCCCAGGATTGATCAGCTGGTGGACTCAACAGCCAAACACGAACTTCTGTCCTTCATGGACGCATATTCTGGATACAGCCAGATCCCCATGTACATATCGGATCAAGAGCATACAATTTTTATTACAAACTTGGGATTATATTGTTATGTGGTGATGCCATTTGGACTAAAGAATGTCGGAGCCATATATCAGTGCTTGGTAAACTGAATGTTCTATAATCAAATTGGGAAAACTATGGAAGTTTATGTAGACGACATGCTTGTGAAATCCAGATCGTCTTCCAATTATGTGAAGATTTGGCAGAAATGTTTGACATTCTACAGAGGTACGGGATGAAGCTGAACCCCTTAAAATGCTCATTTGGGGTTGCATCAGGAAAATTTCTCGGTTTCATTGTAAGTTCTTGAGGGATTGAAATTCATCCTGACCAAGTAGCAGCAATTAGGAACATAGAAGAGCCATGGAAGATTAGATGTGTTCAAAGCTTGGCTGGGAAAGTTGCGGCGTTGAGAAAATTCATTTCCAAAGCCACGGACAAATGTGTCCCTTTCTTTGATTTAATTAAACGGGGAAAGCGAAAATTTGAGTGGACCCTCGATTGTGTAGAGGCCTTCCAAAATCTGTTAAGTTTGCTAGAGAAACCTCCGATATTGTTGAAGCCAGTTGATCATGAAAATTTGTTCGTATATTTAGCAGTGTCATCCCATGTTGTCAGCACAA
The DNA here is from genome assembly GCA_030737875.1 of Allium sativum. NCBI lineage: Eukaryota > Viridiplantae > Streptophyta > Magnoliopsida > Asparagales > Amaryllidaceae > Allium > Allium sativum. Next base: position 189,685,881 of record CM060924.1, on the reverse strand, counting down.
CTTTGGTGCGTGAGGAAAACAAGATTCAAAGGCCAGTGTACTACGTAGGCAAGAAGTTAGCAGCAGCAGAATGAAATTATCCGAAAATAGAAAAACTTGCTTATAATCTCTTGATCGCATCCCAGAAGCCCCGTCATTATTTCAAAGCTCACCTAATAGTCATATACACTGATCAATCACTAAGACAAATGCTACAACGACCTGAAGCATCGGGACGACTACTTGAGTGGAATATCGAGTTGAGCCAATTCGATTTAAATTTTCAAACAAGGAGATCGATAAGGGGACAAGCCCTAGCTGACTTCATAGCAGAATTCACAATTCCTGAGGAAGAAGCATTGGATGATAAGGCTGACCTTTCGGAACATAATTTAAAACTTAGCTTCTGAAAATTATATACCGACGGGGATAAGAATGATCGAAGGTCCAGTGCCGGAGTTGTTTTAACTACCCCTGAAGGACAATCTATTTACTACGCCTTGCGATTGGAATTCTCTGCCACCAACAATGATTCTAAATACGAGTCCCTGATTGCCAGGCTAAAACTCGCTAAGGAACTAGGGGAAACGACACAGGACATATTATGTAACTCCAAGATACTTGTCTGCCAAGTTCGAAAGGAATTCAAAACAAGGGGGCCTCGACTTGTTACTTACCTTGAAAAAGTAAAGGAGTTACTAGGTAACCTGGAACATTATAGCATAACTCGTATCCCGAGGATAGAAAATCAGAAGGCAGAACGATTGTCTAAGTTAGCAAGTTCTGACAACCCAGTAGAAACCGAGATGGTTCCAATAGAGATATTGGAATCGCCAAGATTTGACCAAATGGAAGTCAACTTAGCCCTGGAAGCTGGAAACGGAGTCATGGATGACACGATTAAGAACTTTCTTAGGAGAGGAATTCTCCCATCATAAAAGAGTGAGAGATGAGCTGTAATACGTAAAGCCGCAAGATATATCTTATAGGACAACGTCTTTTATCGCCAAGGATTTTCTATGCCTCTCCTCCGGTGTATATCTCATGACGACATCAAGATTGTACTTAGGGAAGTACATGAAGGTGAGTGTGGAGACCACATCGGAGGCTAAACTTTGGCGAAGAAAGTATTACGATATGGCTATTTTTGGCCTACTGTAAATAAAGATGCAGTTAATCACTACAACGCTGCGATAAATGCCTTCGCTAAAGTTTCAATGGCACCTCCGAGACAGCTTAAATCAATGGTCAGCCCATGATCATTCACTGTGTGGGGAATAGACATCATCAGGACCCTGCCAATCGCCAAAGGAGGAGCTAAATATGCAATCGTGCCCGTGGATTATTACACAAAATGGGTGGAGGTCGAACCCTTAACCACAATCACAACAAAATGAGTGATAAACTTTGTGGTCAGGAATATCGTTTGTCGATTTAGGATACCAAAAACCGTTATAACAGACAGTGGAAGCCAGTTTGATAACACAGAATTCAGAAATTTCTGCAGAAGTATAAAATTGATAAGAGATATACTGTCGTAGCTCACCAATAGTCAAATGAACAAGTTTAAGCAATAAATGAAACTATCGAGTCCATTTTTAAAAAGCGATTGGAACGAGCAAAATCCATGTGGGTTGACGAATTACCACTAGCTTTGTGGGCCTATCGAATGAACTTCAAAACGGCGACTGGTCACACCCCTTTTTCACTCTCCTTTTGATCATAAGCGGTAAATCCGGTGGAGCTTAAAGTCCCCTCTCATATGGTGACGTATTACGATCCGATGACAAAAAAAGCGCTCCTCCTTGAGTCTCTGGACATGATTGAAGAGAAGAGGGACGAAGCAGACTTGCATGCCTTGAGGCACCGACGCTAAGTGGTATGCTATTATGACAGAAAGGTTCACCCTTGGACCTTTGAACCTGGAGACTTAGTACGGAAGCGAGTCTTCCCACCTCAGTTTCATCTAGGTCTAAAGTGGGACGGGCCATATACCATCCAACAGAAACTTGATACAGGAGCTTTCAAGTTAAAGACCATAGATGGTGAAGAAATTCCTAGAGCTTGGAATGCCCAACATTTTCGGTGATACTTGACTTGAATTTGTACTGTTTTCTTTTGTTTAATAAGCCATGTAAAAAGGAATGATTTGCCTAGAAAAGTTTGGTTAATATAAACAAAAGATTATAAAGTGGATGTAGGCCACGACTTGGCCGAACCACTATAAAATATTGTGTGTGATTTATTTTTCCTACTCAAATTTTGTTTCATGTATATTCTGTGATTGTCATGATATAAATGTAAACATTAGAAATTTGAATCGATACTAGATCAAATGAAATAACCATTTGCGTAGCGAAATAAAAAGGATGGAAAGACAACATCCCAAACTCTAACTCTCAAGATTTGAGAGTGAGTATGAAGAGAGGAAAGACGGCGTCGCAAACTTTAACTCTGAAGAATTGAGAGAGAGTATAAAGGGCGGAAAGACAGCGTCCCAAACTCTAACTCTCACGATTTGAGAGAGAATAAAGGGTGGGAAGATAATGTCCTTAAGGCATGAAGGTGCACCATGACAAAAGACCGCCTCGAATCCACTCTAACCTGACGTACGACCGGAGAGTATAACTGTACTAGGAATAAGTACCAATGAAAAAGAATCTTACTCTTATTAAAGAGCTGGGGGCAGTTTAATGTCGAACCTAATCAATCTCGAGTGAGCCTCGGCCAGGCATTTTATTCAAGATTGAGTGGGGGCATACATATCACACCCTCTATCATAGATCATCTATTTAAGCGGCAATTTCTGCGAATGATATTTTTCCTATCTATACACTAGCAGGGGAACTTAATCGTGACTTAACTTGTGTTTACCACTTATGCTTATTAACCTTTTGACACTAATAGAGATAAATAACGAATTTGCAAGCATTTGACAGGGTGGGAAACAAACTACTTTATTTACATGAGTGCAGGTTTGTACAAAATGACTAAACAAAGAAAGGCGAGGGCACCACTCACTACAACAATAGCAGGACGGGAGAAAGTCAAAACAAAATATAAAGTCGCCTTTCATTTGGACTTCGGGGCGGACTTCGCTTTTTTAGCAGCCTTGAGCTTTTCCTTCTCCTCTTTCTCAGCTTTGATAAAAATACGCTTTGGCTTCTTCTTCCTTGAAACTGGGGCGTTGGGATCAATGGAAGATTTTTTAGCAAGCTCTTTAGTAATTGGCCTAGTTGAAAGTTTGACAACTTATCTTGAACCAGGAGGAATTGTCTCAAGTGGTTTGAAAGTCTCGGCATCTTCCTTCTCAGCTTTGGCTTTTAAAAGCATATCCTGCTTGGCTTTTATATCAGCCAAAGTCATATCATCGACATTCCCCGAATCCCCGGTCACGACGACGTCATCATCTTCCTCATGCCCATCATTGCCGCCATCATCTTTCAAGGCATTATTATATCCCCATCTTTGGGAATCTCAATGTTGGATGGCATGGGAGCTTTCTTACCAGCCTCTTCCTTATCCTCAATCCTCTCTGTAGATTTCGCGCTAGAGAATTCATCATGTTTCTACTTGGTCTCTTCAGTTAACTTTGAGTTGGTCATTCCTCGTCGCTCATCGACTTTTTCAACCGGTTTTGCACCTACAGATCGAGAAGCAACAGTTATTAACTCAGGGGAAAACTCATATTCTTCAACTGTTGGTCCAACAATATGACGAAAAGTTGAGATGGCTCTAACAAACTGAGGTGAAAAGGTGGAGATACCTTCGAATGATTTCTCAACATGAGTAATGGGAATCTCTGAATTTGTTTCAGCAATAGGAGATAATAAAGATGCCTCAGGATTTCCCGGATTCTTCGGATCATATCCTTCCATTTTGGTAGCCCCGGGGGCAGAAGAGGAGGAACCGGTTTCGATAGTTTCTTTCCCCTTTGCCTGACGCCTCTCATTCTCTTTAGCAGCAGCAATAAGTTTGCTTCCTTCTGCCAAGCGTGTTGTTTCCTCACACCGAAGATATTTCTCTTAACTTGTCCTCGTCGATTGAATCCACTTTGAGTTCTTGCTCTTCCCATTCGACCACCTGATCCCACACATACACCAAAGGGATAGGATATCCTTAAGCCATGCAATGTTTCGATGATGGAGCACCTGGGAAAAAAAATCCAATCATAGTTTTAGCGCTCTCATCCAGCTAATTTTGAGCATCTGTAAGCTGATCAATGAACTTCCCGACCTGTTGTAAAGCTACATTCGCATTCCCGAATTGCTGGAATGTCTTCGGTGTGAGGAATGCGAATAAGCTTTACAACAGGTCCTTTCTTCGGACGTAAAAGTGTGGGGGATCAGTTATAAAATCTTCTGAAGTGTAATGGGTCTCGGGAAAGGGAAGATTTCCCAAACCTTGATATATAGAATCATTAATAGTGGAATCATCTCCTTGGGGAATGACTGACGATAACTCTTTTGGGGAAATTGGTTTTTCAGGGTTAGCCACGTCCTCAGGGGTGATATATTTATCTCTATCCTTTTCAGCTATGTTTGCTAATTTCTCGTCTTGAGTCAAAGTAAGGGAAGGACTCTTTTCAGGCATCGTTGGATCTTTTGAGTTTCCCACCACCTCAGGTAAAATGTCAATTGGCCCCTTGACTGGGGGTATGTACACATAAGACCCTCTCTGTGGCCTATGCTACGGGTGATAGCCAATAATCAATGACGGTGAAGAGATTCATCCACTAAGCAATCTTTGATGGTCATGAATTTTTTATTACCATTGAGTAGTTGGTTTAAACGACCAAAATACATCTGATGTGTTTCATGTTTCGGATTGGGAACTGCAAGTAAGAAATGAACAGATGTCAATACATTTACAATAGCGAATGAAGTCAGAAACCAAGAAGCTGAAATTTTTACTTGATCTAAGCCACCTTCTGGCACACCCAGGTTGCTGCCTGATGTAAAACAATTCGGATTTGGGATCACCAACCTTGCTACTAAACGGCACATTGATGATTTTCTTTTTGGTACTGACTCAATGTATACGAAGAACGGAATTTCTTGGGTCCGATGCTTGAAATTTTAGAAGAAATGGACATCCTCAAAGGTAATCTCTACACCCAAAATCTCTCTATAAACTATATATAAGGTGCACAGATAAACATAGGAGTTGGGTTGGAGCTTCATTGGAGCGATCCACATTTTTCTCAGCAAATCGACGAAAAATGGCGAGAATGGGGGAATCACCCCAACAAGACACATTAATCTGCCGATGGCCATGTACCCTTCAGGAGGATTATGAGGTCGATCTATTTTGGAGGGCAGCTCTTCCAACCTGAATCTGAAGTAGAGGATACATCCTCAATGATGGGGTTCTCAGATGTTCTTACAACTTCCCTTCTCTCCGCTAATTTGGACGAGCGTCTCTCGGTCATGGCTGTTGTACTATCGAAGAAACAATAGTAGAAATTAGAGTGAAGTTCCCCGTGTCCCCTCATGCATGTGTTTGAGTTGAATGTGCAAATGTGTAAGCAATGACGAAACTAAAGAATGCAAGGTAAATAGAAAAAAAGCAACGCGAGAAGTAATCGTATGCTCATTAAGCCAAATTAATCCGATGTCAAGGGCTCTATCCTAACTATCTATGATTTCACAAGTTGCACTAGTTCTTGGTTAAATTGACTTGAACATGTTTATGTTTCACATTAACTGCTGCTAGATCGGTTCGGGAGTACATGATTTAAGCGGTTCGGCTCAGAAATTTGGCTAATGCAACGAGGTCAGTCCAAGGGACAATGTATTACTGCACATCGGATCGGAGATTCTAGGAAGATAGTAGCGGATTGGTTCGGAATTTAAGAACAGACGGGATCAGATGGGTCTTCGAGGAGAATGCTCCATTCGGATCGGTCAGCCTCGAACCGAACCGCACCAATGTATCAAAGCTTACTTTACCTCACTCACGTATTTTTGGAGTTCCCATCCATATTTAGCCACTCCGATCTGAACCGAGGTCGTAGACTTTACCACAATTACTTATGTCCACCTGATATGACCTGATCAAATCCCATCGTCCCAAAATTTCATACTGCAGAATCTTTTACACCGAAGCGATCCATCTCCCCTCTTTTTAAAACATCATCTCCCTTCTTCCTTAATTAAATAAGAGGACTATTGACATAGTTCTCGTCTCATGAAAGACCTCTTCATACACACGAACAGTCACCCACAATGTTATGCTTGGACCACCAGCACCGATACCTCGAGGTGGTGAGAGCTCCACTGACGACGACGGCGACGAGCTGAAGCTCCTAGGATCGACATCGAGGTTGATTAAGAAGTATTAACATGAATTAATGCGGATTTCAAGTACGATTGTTGCAAGATCATAAATTAAATTAACAAAAATAGCATTTAAACCCACCTTAGGATTCAATTTTAGAGTCAGAAAGGATTTGGGAAAATTTGAGAATTAGGGTTTTTAAAAAGCATTGAAAAATCGATGATAGAAAAGTAAAGAATGAAAGAAGAGAAAGTGAATTTATATGCGCATAAGACGGCTCTTCATGTTCCAACTGATATGACAGTCTAATCCGACCCGAATAGAAAACAAGCCCAAGGTCATTCAACCTGTTGGCGCAGTGATGTTTGAAATGCGAACTGGGCCAGACGAGACAAATCCGAACCGAAGCAAGATCACAAAGATTAATTCAGCACATGAAATAAAACCAAAGGGGAAAAAAGTTTGTAGATGCACGTTATAAGAGTTTACTTGGAAAAATTGCTCTGACAATAAATGAACTCCCAAAGTTATTGAAAGGAACAGGAATGGTTCATACATCCGATGTTGTATTTATAAGCACTAACAGATGCGACTCTATGAAATGTCATGAACGACAATAATATGGAGGCAGATTGGAAGATCATTTCAAAGCACACATTATCCTAATATATGTGTGTACTTTGAGGGGGCAAAATGTTAGCCTACTTTGTGGATTATGCTACACAAAGCTAAAAGAATTATCAGTGCAAAGTATTGATTAATAAGCCATACAACAAAAGCCCGGATCGGTTCAGAGACCTCGAACCGAACTCATGCATGGTGAAATAAACAGGCTCAGAAAATGGAAAGGTAGCGGCAGAGTCGGATCAGTTCGGAGCTATCCGATCCCCCCTTTTTCTACACTCTCGATCCGAATCGGTGAGGGCCAGCATAGTAGTTACACTCCACGTTCCTGAAGATGTGAAGCGATTTCCTTCCATATTCCCATGCTCTGCAATGCGCTGTCACCATTTGAACTCCTCCGAGCCCGGCTATAATGGGATGATCACCACATGTATCCGAACTGGAGACCTTCATGAGGGATTTTCTTCCTATAAATACACCACCAAACATCATTTCAAGGATCTTTTGGAAAAGTTTTGACTCAATCTACCATTACAACCGAATTCCAGTACTTCGTTCAGATTATCATCAACTTTTGGATTCATCAAAGATTGAGTGATAATCATCATTATATCTGTACTTGAAAATATAAAGTGGACGTAGGCTCCTTAATGCTGAACCACTATAAATCGTGTGTTTTCTTTGCTTTTCTCTTTCAATTATCTTTAAACTGGGTGTAAGGACCACTTTTTGGTCTAACAACATATATGAATGAAATTAACATAGATCTATCCCATACAATCCTCTTCTTTTATTTGAGATATATCTATCACTCACTTAATCCCCAAATCGATGTAAATCAGATGAGATCAGATCCGGACAATGCTGAAAACCTTCGAATTTGATGTAATTTGACGTGACCTAGCTTCCCTTGATCATGATCTATCTTCTAGATGCAATCTATTATGAATCTGATTGAAAAGAATGGAGAAATAGGGTTTTAGGTTGAACTAGAGAATCACAGATGTAACAACCCGAATTCCGATGGATTGTTTTTTTTTTCAAAATTCCAATCTATTAAAACTCGGATTGGTTTGCTCTGGTATCTTGCAGAAAAGATAGAGACATAAAACATGTCAGAGCTCAGAAAATATCTCACAGCGGAATGGACAAAATATAATATAATCAAAGTGTAGCCTTACTGTATTAATGATACTGCCTAACCAATATCCAAAGCTATAGTGTCTGATGTCTCTGCAAAAAATCTAACCTGCAAGTATGTTATGCGGAGGGGGGGCCATAACCCAAATTCTGGTGACTGGATTTAAATTATACACTTTGGATAATCCTACATATACCATTCAATCATATTCTCTTATTTATTAGGTTATTTGGGTTAATCAGCACTCAAGGCTTACAGACACGTCGTACCCATTTACTTCCCAGTGGATTAACCTAATATAGTATAAAAGTAGCTACCCCCCATATTAAGGTACACCCCACGGTACCCTACTCGCACGGTCTCCGCCGTAATGCCACAGAAAGGAATGCAGTCCCTCATCCTATGCCGGGGTGACATGTGGATTTCTACATAACAATGTTACGTTCCGCATATATCTTTCATTACTATGCTACGTAAACATACAGACTTCCATTGTCGATCGAATCAGATTCCATACTAGAATAACACCCTCAAGTCAACAATACACCACCCTGAGCTGACATGCATGTATCTAGACAGTCCTATATACGTATCGTCAATTATTGCTCGATGGCTTAACCGCACGTCCTCTAATATGCACCAAGTCCCTTGCAGGGCGATACAAGAAACACGGAACTCAGTCGGGAGATTTTCCATATCTGTACAGTCCCGTCTTTAAGAGCATCTACATACAGATATACCTAGGGTCTGTTTTCATGGTGGCTATGGCCCCACCCCGACTCCACCCTCAACTAGTAAAGACGACAAGAGTTAAACGACTGCCTCTAAATAAAACAATCTAAACATCCATTTGGCATCTTCCCTCAACCACCGTACCCTGATAGTGAAAGGTGAATGGTCTATTAGTTTTAGCTCTGGTCTTTTCGCATCCCACTGGCTGCCGATGATGGGTATTTGATGATCTACTATCCTTGTTGGTTGTGACCCTTCACCTCCCCCATTGAGCCAACCGCCGAATCGCCTTAGTGTCACCACGTCACAGCATTCTGACAGCGTAGCTACTTTTGCAGTCAAGGCCCACCCACCTAGTAGTTACGCGCAGACCTAACCCCCTGCGAGCACAGCCTAAGCAGCTGCCACTGCACAGAGGACTACCAGGAGCACCTTACGCATCTCAGGAAGCCGCGTGCTTCCCCTTCCAGTCCTTCGGAGCCGTCAGAACAATCAGATGAATGTGCGCTCCCCTCGTGCCTTATAACACCACGATGATATACCTCGTTGGGTTATTCACCCTCAAACGTGTGAACTGGTCCAAGCGCGTACCTTTAATATGTTGTTAGACCCTATGTCTAAGCATTCTTTTACACGCTTGACTTACCTCATCAGGTTTCCATTTAACTTGGTTATTCCCATTCACAATGAATTCTTAATCAAGTTACCAAGTTCCTCTTGCTTATTAATTCTAGTTATATAACTTAACCCATTAAGTTTATTAATAAGCCCACAACATGTTATTCTCTAGATTGTGGCCCGAGGTTTGTAATCCATAATGCCTTTTATATTCTTGTTTGATTTCAAGGTTACAATAACATGTCCTACTTAATATGTTATTAAGTATACCTCAATTCACATGTTTTCTAATTAACATGTCACTTACCAGTTATGATTAAATATAACTTATTTCATTAGTTTTCCTCATTCTTTCTCGTTTAATCATAATCTCATTTTACGTCATTACTACAACTTATTATTGTTTACTTATTAACTTAGTTCTTTTAACTAAGGCACACTAGTAAGTTTCTCTACCCATTTATTATAGCCTATGTTATAATTTCCTTTTGTCCCTAGGACAAGTCCAAACATGTTATTCTTATTAGTGGGTTTTAGACTTCCAAGTTTACAGATTACTTAATTTATAGATAAGTACAACTTCTTATATTCCAAATATTTTCCCCTTTTCTCAACTGGTTTCCATTTTTCCCCATTTACTGATTACTTAATTTTACAATTAAGTGTCCCTTATCTCATTTCACCAGTTATCTCATTTCCTTACTAGTTTATTATAACCTAAGCTATAATCTTCACTTGTCCCTAGGACAAGGCTACTTATTATATAACATTTCCATTAATGTTAATTATTTATAATATGTGATTATCATTCCCCATTTAAACCATTTTCTTTTATTGTTGTATTCCAGTATTCGTCATTTACTGTAATATATGTTCCTTATTTCAATTAAGGAAAACACTACATGCACCTTATCAGTTTGATGTATAGAAGGAATCGGTGATTTATTTTCATAACGTATTCCCATCTAAATCTGTGTTGGCAAATAATTTCTTTCCTTTTTTTTACTTTATTGGCTGTGGCTTACTTGCAATCACGTTCTCAGAAATAGTTCATTTAGGGAAATACATCACTATTTCCTTCGCATCACCCTAACTCAGTCCATTACATCCCTTTGTTTCTTATTTTCTGAGTTAGTCATTTAATTATTATTTTCACATCGTATATATATATTTTCCACATTTCATATATATATGTATATCATTCACATTCCATATATATATATATATATATTATTCACATTTCATATATATATATATATATATATAATTTTCATTTCAAATATATATTATTTACATTTCACATCATTGCCATTTATTCATATCTTATATATATATATGCACTGGACCTCTCACATTAAGTCTACACTTGTGGATGTTGGATTTGTCGGGCGGGTCCGGGCAGACTTCTATGATAAGTTGACTTAACCTCGTGTCTTAGTGTCATTGCATGTTTTAAATATGCACTTAGACCCCTCACATTACATTTACCACTTATGAATGCTGGATATGTCGGGCGGCTCCGGGCAGACTTCTATCATAAGTGCAATCTAACCTCGTGCCTAAGAGCGTTATAGTGTCAAATTACTTCAAATCTAGGCATGTTCATTCTTTAACAACTATTCCTATTCATATGAATTTTAGGCATATTATTCTTTTTACTGTAATCTAGTTTACAATAATCTAATTTACATGTCATCCAATTATGCTTATATTTTGTCGTATGTCCTTTTTAACATATGTTTAATTCTATTTTGACACGTAAACATTCAATCGGATAGTTATTCAAATCCAACAAGTTAAACATATCGCTTACTCAATAGTATGCCACAAGTGAATCACATAATTGTAACAACAGTAGTCACTGCCCATATTCTAACAAGTATATTCAACATGTAATCATTTCAACACTTTAACTGATTCAACATATGAATTATTCATATTAACATCCCAACTTGTTATAACCATGATTTATAATTAATCTGGCAATTTCACAATTAATAAAAAGGGGAATGCTAAACGATAATATATTATGATTTAAAGGCTATAGCTTAAACCCACTCACCTCGTAAGCTTTCCAAATCCTAGATCTGGTCCAAATCTATCATTCCATGGTTTTTCCCTCTGATTTGATTCAGAACCTAACAACAGTGGATTCATAACTTTTTACTAAAAGAAAGAAAGAAAAAGAAGAAAGAGAATTGAAATATACTAGATCTAGAAAATTACCTCACTTGGATAAGAGATCTGAACACCTATTTACAAATACACGTTCCTTTCCTTTAGATCTAGATACATAATTTTTCCTAAACTAAAAATCTTAATTTTCTGAATAGATTAGAGGAGAGGAAAAGGAACGGCGGAGCTTCAGTATAGCCTCAGAAATATGAGGTTTAGGTTTAGCTCTAGGGTCTTATTTATAGGTGTATTAGAGAAACCAGGACCATGAGATCTGAATTAAAAATATCCAAATGGACCATGTCAGGGAGAACTTCCAGATCCGCGGGTGGGTCGACCCCTAGGTCGACCCACCTATTGGTGGGTCGACCCCCAACGGTCTAATTTCCCTCCAAATTTCCTACTCAAGAATTTTGATTTTTGAACTGATTTTCGAATTTTCTAGACATATTTATTTAATATATATACACACACACATATAAGCTCCTTATATGTACACAAACTTTCAACGCTCATAACTTCTTCATACGGTGTCCGATTTACACAAACCAGGTGTCTATTTTGACCAGAATTTCAAGATAGACGTAATGGCGCAGTCCATTCTACTTAATTCTAAATATATTAAGTTATTCTTATTTTATTATCTTATGTTAAAAATGCAGGGTGTTACATTTCCCCACCCTTAGAAAATTTCGTCCTCGAAATTTGATAAGGGTAAAACTAATTAACCCCTCGCATAATATACATCCATCATGCGTGTTTCCAATTTTGCAAACATTGTGCACTTGTGCAAAGTGAAATACAACATAATAATGCATGTATGCCCAAGCGGTACCTCCTATGTGTATGCAAATCTTTCAAAAACGCTTTTAAAATATGATGCTGACTTCCTAAATATACTGGAAGTTCTACATGAATGCAATATTTTGATAATTAAAATACTTTTTTCTCCAAATTTTCCTATACTCTTACTGAATAAGAGCATAGTTCATCCAATTGTTGCATCCATAGTCCTACCAACCAACTTTATTTTTCGAATTTCAGATAAATCTAATTTTCTAAATTCGATTTCTTATGTTACAAAAAGGTAGAAAACGGAAAATTTCACATCTTTCGGTTTTCTTTTATATATCTTTTTCCAACCATACTTGGATTTTATGAAACTATTTATAAAGATTCTCCTATTTTCTTATCCAAGCACAACCCACATAAGAAAATTTTCTTTTGTCACTGTTTTTTTTCCATCTTATCTTGGAAATTTTTATCTTTATCTATCTTTTCTTATAACATATCATGTTTTTTGCTTTACTGAATTTGTTGTTTCCTTTTTTAGTTGTACCTTTTCTTTTTTCTTAGCTTATTTAATTATCTGATCTTAGTTTAAATTTAAATAAGTCTTTCAACTAAAACAGGAGAACAAACACCTACACAACTACTACTAAGGGCCAAGAATCTCGGGATTATGTCCTCCTCAAACAGAAAAGTCCAAACTATGGGATCCACAATAGGCTTAGGTGTTACCCTAACTACCCAATAAGAACAAAATAACATAACGATCCCAACAGAAATGTAGTAACGGGATTTACCCCTAACTTGAAAATTAGCAACAGGATCTAAACACTTACTTGCCCCTTTTACTATACAATGGTCGCCACTAGTCCTAGCTTCATACCGACAATTAGTTTTAAGCAACACCCTAGGCTTTTCAATGCTTACGCATTCTACGGGAACTTACCGTTTGTCCAAAATAATTTTTGCTATTTACTTTATTGCCTCAAAACTTTTCCCATCTTCCCTAGGCTCTAATCCTTTCCTACTCCATCATTTTAAAACATGGTTTGGCTTTTCATACTTTCTTCCAAAAATTTACAAGTGTCAAAAGTTTATTTTTCTTATGAAAACTTTCTCTTGCCAAACAATAAAAACATGTCATCTTAAAAAAAATGTAAATCATTTTTTTTTCAAATCACAAAAACTGGAGTAGATAAGGACGACTATTTCTCAATCGGGTTTATGGCTCATCCTTGCCTATAAGGTCCATTTAGTCTCTTACTACAAGATGCAACCATCTACTCTATTCTTAATTTCTATAACTTATTTTGTCCACCCAACAAAATTATGTTGTCAAAATAATTTATCCAAAAAGGATTGTCATAAGAATAGAGACTTCAAATCTTTCTTTTTTAAAAACCCTTGTATGAAGTAGAACAAGAAAACTAGCGAGTTATACATGGTCTATAATATGCACCTTTTACTGAGAGTATTTTACTTTAGACAAAGTTTCCGAAAGAAGTCACTATTTACAAAATATATCCCATTTTACTTTAAAACTCAATATGTATACTTTACATATTTAAAACTATAGCTTTTAAGATTAAAACTTGAAAACACCATAAACCATTTTTCCAAAACTTTTATAATTTCAAGTTCTTAAAAGTTAACAATAAGGTTAGACTCAAAGCGAGTTTCCAATTTTTCCTAGGCTTTCCTAGTCACTCTCACAAAGTCAATTCTCCCAACTATATGTATTCCTAATCCATCTTTTTCTTTTTAACCTTTTCTAGTTCAAAAGGTTTTCAATCCCACTAACCCAAAATACTAATCATATGGGATTCACTTTCCTTCCATACAGAGTACATTGTACACTCTCTACCCAAATTACCTAAGGGTCTCAGATTTTCATATTCATTCCTTTAGTGTACAAAACAAACATCCATTTCTAGCCATGTTATACTCATTCTATTTAGCGGTTCCTCTATGGATCTAGGTGTGTGTATATATATATAATATTTACATTTTGAAAATACAAATACGTTCACTCGCTATCTATACAGGAATCCTAAACCTAAGCTCTGATACCAGATGTAACAACCCGAATTCCGACAAACCGATTTTTTTCAAAATTACAATCTATCGAAACTCGGATTGGTTTGCTCTAGTATCCTGCAGAAAAGACAGAGACATAAAACATGTCAAAGCTCAGAAAATATCTCACAGCGAAATGGACAAAATATAATATAATCAAAATGTAGCCTTACCGTACTAATAATACTGCCTAACCAGTATCCAAAGCTATAGTGTATCATGTCTCTACCACAAATCTAACCTGCGAGTATGTTATAAGGAGTGGGGTCAAAATACAAGTTCTGAGGACTTGATTTAAATTATACACTTTGGATAATCCTACATGTAACACCCCGTGTATTCTATAACAGTGAGATTCACAAATTAAAGTATAATTAATTTCAAATCAAAGAATTAATGGAAACGGGATATGCCATTGTGTTCGTCTCGGAAAAATACGCGAAATAGAGTCCGAGTTTTCGAAAAACGGAGTCCGTATGAAGAAGATATGGCCTCCGGAAGTTTCAGAATTCAGGTTAAAATTCAAACAGACGAAAACAGCTCAGAAAAACAAGTTTAAAATTCAAAATTGGGCCCTATTGGCCAGGGTGGGAAAATTCCCGCCTAAGGCACCCAGGTCGACTTGGCGGTCGACCTGGGCTAGCCAGGTCGACAGGGCAGTCGACCTGGGTAACCCGTGTCGACTGCCAAGTCGACACGGTGTCGACTGGGCTGTCGACCTGGCCCCAGAGCCAGGTCGAACCCAGCCCACCCTGGCTGGCCTGGTCTGTGTTTGGTCGATTTTCTGAGTCTTGCCTTGTCACTAGGGCTAGGTGTCAACTTCTGGTTGGCCTCTCCTTCAAACGAACGGCTATTATTGAACCAAGCTTCATCGACGGTCTAAATCAACTCACAAACTCTATAAAAAGGACCTAAGGCTGACCCTAATTCACACAAACTAAAATGGAGCTGAGACCGTCATGCTGCTGAGGAGAGACTAAAGATAGCCATCGGAAATTGGGAGGCAATTAGGAGAATAAACAAAAGCTTAGAGCATCGTCAAATCAATCAAAACAACGCCTACAACAAAGGATAGCATCTCCAAATTCAGAATTCAGATTTCTGAATTAAAGATTCGCCATACGCTGTAAGTAGAGTGCTATTCCGATATGAATTAAATAATTGTGTTGATTTGTGTAATGTAAGAAATGGAATTGTGGCGGTAATAATCTATATTTGTATCTTGCTTTGATGCAAAACGATTTGGGAATATTATGGTATACGATTGGATATTTGCAAATACGCGATTTGCGTTGGAAACGAAATGGAATTGTGGCGATAATGACTTATATTTGTATGTTATTTTGATTCTAACGATTTGGCAATGCTATGGTTTGATTCATACAAGTATATGGTTTATGTTGACAACCACATGTTGTGGAATTTTGATTGGGACTCATGCAAACATATGATTCATATTGAAAACTACATGTTTGTGGTAGTTATTTACAACACCCATTTGATAATTGCAAGCATATGATTCATGTTGAAAGTAACAACTATATGTTGTAATAATTTATTTAAGATTCATGCAAGTATATGATTCATGTTAACAACTATATGTTGTAATAAATTATTTGGAATTCATGCAAGTCCATGATTTATTGTTATGACAACATGATGTAAAATTCTATGGTCATCTTTAGTGTAATTTGATTCACCTAAGTATTATGATTCATATGAAGTTATGTTGGAATTGGCATCATGGTTCAAGTATAAAAATCATATTTTTGTGATAGTGACAAAAGCACGCATCTTTGTAAATTTGTATTAATTTTATGAACATGGCTAAACTATGTTCGTTATTATGCCCAATTGAAAAACATGTTTTTAGGCTCATGTTGTTATCATAAGTTACATTAGAATTACATTCCTCTTGCAAGTTTACATAGATAAAATAAAAACCATGATGTAAGTTTAGATATGTTTATGCTATAATTCTATGAATAGAATGAAAACCATGATTCATATAAGAATTAGGTTGGGATAATTTTAGTTGAACCATACTTTTGTATTAGTGACAAAAGTAAGCACCTTTTTGTTAACATGTAGTGATTTTATGAACACGATTAGTTTATGCCTAAATAAAAATATAGGCTTATATTTTTAGTCAAGACCCTGTGCCAATAATAATGATATCTAATTTAGTTAGATTCTTAATTTCAAGTTTACATGGTTAGTTGAACCTATGATTCATGTTTAAGTTTATGCCATTATCATATGACTAGAATAATTCATGTTTAAGTACTGCTTATGCCATAATCATATGAATAAAATAATTCATGTTTAAGTATTGTCTATACATTAACCATATGAATAAAATGATTCATGTATTATTTATGCCATGATTATATGAATAGAACGATGCATGTTTAAGTACTGCTTATGCCATAATCATATGAATAAAATAATTCATGTTTAAGTATTGTCTATGCATTAACCATATGAATAGAATGATTTATGTTTAAGTATTGTTTATGCTATGATTATATGGATAAAATGATTCATGTTATGCCATGATTGTGTGATGTTACAATTGCAAGTTCACATGTGCCTATTTATGTTAATTGAATCGTTCGTTGCAAGTTCATGCGTTCACACTCCCCTTTTTCATGTTACCTTATAAACACCATGTTATAAGCCTCCCCTTTTCATTTGGCTAAATTAGGTTTAAGTATTAAACCCAATACACCTTACGTTGGAGCGAACGTATAATACGGGGGTAATGACGTTTGGGCTAAAATATAGAACATATGTGTTGGCATGTTTAACGCATGCCAACAACCTTGAAAGAACAATTAAGTGGCATAAATGAAATTTAACCAATAAAGACGAATTTGAATAATGGGCCGCAAATATTTACATATAAAAAGAAAAGAGACAAAATATGTAAATGTAGAAAATACGATGTGTTTAACCCGAGGTTGGATTATTGAGTTGTGATGTAAACCTGCCCGGAACCGCCCGGCTGTCCAGTAGTCACAACAATACCTATCCAATGTGGGTGGTTAAACACGGAGCCCAATAAGGACCCGAGGTTAGACTGAGTTGTGGCGTAAGACTGCCCGGACCCAACCGGCAACAGGCAGCCACAATAATACTTGTCTAATGTGAGAGGTCAAGGCTTTAATAAGACAATTAAGGCTGAGTCAGGATTGATAGGATTAAGTAAATTATATTAATACTTAATCAGAATGGAACATGCTAAACTAAACAGACTGATTGGGCGGTTAGGTTTATAAAACACTTAACCAACTTAGCATGTTGGCTAGAAATAGAAAACCTAGTAGCGGAGGACCCTTTTCGCAGTAACCCTACAAGGTATCATGATACCCTAAAACTAGGCAGGGTGGGGCACGATTACTGGGCTGATTGTAAGAGGTCAAATCGACGGCGGTGGTGCAGCAGTGTAGGTTCTAACGGGGTGCGGGCGTGCACACACTCCGGCGCAGAAAAATAAGGCACTGGGCACCAGTAGCATACCTGTGCATTCTAGGATTGTGTCGGGCCGCCACCATGGGACTTGATACACCCCATGGTGGGACCAGCATAGGTAACTACAACATCGGGGGGCCGTAAGACACATGTAACTATGCGAGTAGGAGCCGATCATCATAAAATGGATCACTTCACCCTGATTATGGGGTGCCAGTTGGGAACTAGTTTATATGGGTTCAGAGATTAATATGGGGTACGATAGTATATTCAACCCTAGACAACTTAACTAAGTTTATGGTGCTTTCCCATTTCTAGTTTATACTCATCATACCCAGTTCTTTATTCATAGACTGAATAGTCCTAGACTTACTCAGGCTTTATGTCTGACTCTACTTTTCTTTCGTCCTCTTTCCTTCCGTCCCCCCCCCCCCCAGGTCCACAGGGAGGGAATACCGTAGCTTGACCAGATTTCATATCCAGCTTGAAGAGAAAGAATGTTGTGACGGCAAGGAATCTCGCTCGGTCCGAACCAGTCGCTAAACCGATCTAGACCGTTCGAAACGCCCTATCGTTTGAGAACACGACAAAACAGAACGCATACAGAAGAACATTTCACTATATATAACAACAGTGCATCAGATTACAAGAATATACAGAGTATAAATGAATAAATATTACACAGAAATATCAGAGATTTAAATTACATTTAAATACATAGCAGCGGAAAATAATACAATACACAACTAGAAGAGATATACGGATACAAAGCTTTCCGGATATCGTTCCAGCTGTAAACCAGGATCCTGTGAATATAAATCTGCAAAACCGAAACTACTAGCTGCCCGTGTCAAAATAGGGGCACCCAGAGTTTAGGTTAAAACAATAAACTCCAGGTCAGTCATGTGACTGGTGTGAGAACTAAAACAGTTAATCTTTATTTTAAATCATTAGGTAAATCAAGGGACCACGCCGTATAACACGGAACGGGTTTCCTCCCAAGAATACCAGTGCTTAAAACAAACAGCGCAATGCTAAATAAAGAAAGATGAAGCTGTTATAAGACCCAGGTCCCATCACACAATGCAACGCAGTCGAGGATAGGGTTTTCCCTTATAACAGCCAAAGAATGCTTGATACGTTTAAAACAAATCATTTGATACTATATAAGTGCATAGTGTATAATACAACTTCAAATCATAAGTATCAATCATAGGCGGCATAAGCGCCCCATCCCACTATGTCGCCATATATAGGATTACAATTAAAACCGCAAATATCACGTATTTGGAAATTGGATTTCCATCTATGAACCGAGGCAAAAGATAGTCCTCAACCGATTCGAGACAATCTAGCCTACCATGTCTCAGGATCAGAGCTCGAGTGACCCTTGGATCGTCAGGGCCGGTCCACCGATGTGGATTAAAATGCCTGAACACTACGTCTCCCCGCCCTTTGGGGCGCAAACGAGCCAACGAATGACTCCATCGGTTCGAGAACGACCGATCAATCCGAGGCGCCTCGCAACAGCAACAACCACATAAGTCAATCTCGTCAGGGCGTGTAAAACCACTGACGCCACTTTTTAGCTAGAAAGAAACGCAAGTCCTCCCTGAGGTCCGTCTCCCGTTTTTGGTTCATACCGGGTGTGAAACACGCGAGGTAAACGTTACACAAAGCTACGCCACAAAGGCCGTGCTTTGATCATCACCACAAGACTTTGCTTTTCAACAGAAGCCTTGATCATTTGCATCTTAGCATGCCACACATGCAAACCATCCTATGCAACCGATATCAGTCACACAGAATGAAATCCGATGTCAGACACACAGTCCATTTACAAGTCCGTCCTGGGCCTGAACGAAACCGGAGGCACCTAGTACCCCGCATATCCATCGATCTCCAAGTACGTCTGGACGATCACTAACTGTTTCCATCTTCTTGGGTGTACAGCCCAATCAAGATCATCAGTTATCACCCAAACGACGTGAAGACTTCCGGTCTTCCCATCGTCTTCATCTTCGACTTATCGTCGTATCAGTTATTCAGAATGGGATAAACCCGGTCTTTCCGAATAACTCGCGTATATTTTATAAAAGTGTTACACAAACACAACATACGCCTCATTCCAATTCATTAGTCACTAACCGTAAATTAATCAAGAGAATAATTCCCCAAATATTAACCCCGAAGGCCGAAACCAACATCAGATCAATATCCAGAAAACCATTCTGCTTGGCTAACCGACAGTTAGTTTCTAAATTTCACGTTCAAATCTAATTAAAGATTTAACTATCGCCTGGAGCAAAACTGGTGATACTCCATTCTCGATCTTTTCAATCTAATTAAAGATTCATTAAAACTCCACTTAGTTTTAATCATTATCTGGGTTAAAGAATCAGTGTCATTTAAAACACGATTCACGATAAACCCAAAATCACATTCCATTAATTATCGGGTTAAAGAACAAGTGTTATTTAAAACACTGTTCACGATAAACCCAAAAATCAATACCAATTCAATTCCAATTAAATATCATTTAATTGGTACACTTCATTAAATCTAAATAAAAAGATTTAATCTTTTCTCAACTGGGTTCAAGAACAGTGTTAGTGAAGACACCATTCACGACAAACCCAAATCACATTCGATTAATTATCGGGTTAAAGAACAAGTGTTATTTAAAACACTGTTCACGATAAACCCAAAAATCAATACCAATTCAATTCCAATTAAATATCATTTAATTGGTACACTTCATTAAATCTAAATAAAAAGATTTAATCTTTTCTCAACTGGGTTCAAGAACAGTGTTAGTGAAGACACCATTCACGACAAACCCAAATCACATTCGATTAATTATCGGGTTAAAGAACAAGTGTTATTTAAAACACTGTTCACGATAAACCCAAAAATCAATACCAATTCAATTCCAATTAAATATCATTTAATTGGTACACTTCATTAAATCTAAATAAAAAGATTTAATCTTTTCTCAACTGGGTTCAAGAACAGTGTTAGTGAAGACACCATTCACGACAAACCCAAATCACATTCGATATTCAATACAAGGCTCTGAATAGAAAATATATCGGCTTATATTCAATATCGAATTCTACGATTAACAAATGTCGTATTGGAAATAACGATATAAATATATATCTTTCAAATTTCCGTAACAACATCCGTATAATCACAAATTCCAACATCGAAATATTCCGAAGACAACTTCGATTCAAATCCACTCCAATGCAATCATTGGAAATTTTGGTTATTTTCAAAACCCTTTTCAAATTCAATTTATTTATTTAAAAATAAATAGAATTATAATTCTAGTTCAAAACTAGTTCATTTCGATAAAAATCTATTTTTATCTTTTCAAATATGGAGTTTTTCATCCCAAACTTTCACAAATCATTTCTTATGATTTTACACAAATTATTACTATTTTTAATAATTTTATCAAGGCCCGTACAGTCGATTTCCATTAACGGCCATCGAACTGCACTTACAGCGACCTTTTTCGAATTTGATTTGGACGTATCTCCAAATCCAACCGTTAGATTTCAAATTTCTAACATTCATTAGAAAGCTCTTTTCGATACGAACCCAACGGTTCCGGTTTTAGGAGAATCCGACGGTCGGATCTCCCGCAATGTCCGTTTGAAATAAATGGTCGAAATTCACGAACTGCCGCGGCGCGGCGCGTTCTATTCAGGCCATTATATTATATATATAATATATATAATATATACTTCGTCGATTTCTATTTAAAACGAATTATATAAATAGTTTTAAAATTCGTTTCAAAAGCAATTTCAACTTCCTTTTCAATTCAAATCAAAATTGAATTCTTCTTTATAAACTCGTTTCAAAATTCATTTCTATTCAATTCAAATTTCAATTCAATTTGAATTCATTTCAATTTGCTTTCAATTCATTTTGAATTCGTTTTCAATTCAATTCACTTTGAAATCACTTTCAATTCAATTCACTTTGAAATCACTTTCAATTCAATTCACTTTGAATTCGTTTTCAATTCAATTCACTTTGAATTCGTTTTCAATTCAATTCACTTTGAATTCGTTTTCAATTCAATTCACTTTGAATTCGTTTTCAATTCAATTCACTTTGAATTCGTTTTCAATTCAATTCACTTTGAATTCGTTTTCAATTCAATTCATTTCGAAATATTTGATTTCAAAATTACTTTTTAATATTCATTTTAAAATGAATAAAATCGATATAAATATCGTTCACGTCAAAATGGCGTCACTCTAATCAACACGGCTTCATATATTGACATTTTCAAATATTCCATTTCGAATATTTCTATTTTAAATATTTCTATTTTAAAACTGGAATGAGGCCCAATCAATTACCATATAAAGTTAATTATATGGATTTTCATACAACACATGTATAATAGCCTTGAAAAATAATCAACCATCAACCAAAGTGCACTACACTGTATAAGCATCAAATATAGATATCTAACGCTTATAACAGCCTGTCAATCAATCGATCGACATATTTAATCAATCAGGATGAGTGAACTTCAAATTTCATCCCAACACCCGTGTGGGGTTTCAAACAATCAAACACAGATTTTATTCGTGCAGTTGGGCGATGTGTAAAATTTATCGTCCCAATCCATATCAGTCAAATCAGTGTACATAAACAAACCGTCTGGTTTGTAAATGAATATTTTATTTTATTCACATTCACGTTAAAAACTATATTTTTAACGATAAAATATCTATTCCAACACATGAATTTTCTTTTCAGTTCATTTATTCAATAAATGACATTTTTATTTTTCTAACATATTTTAGAAAATTTCGGCGGCATAACGGCACGATACTAGAAACGGGATAAGGCCTAGCCTTATCCCCGGTCTAGTGAAGGCCCACGCCATTCACACATCAATCAAACCATTCAATTTCACTCAAACAATTCAATTCAATCACATAATCAAACTAATCTATGCAACCAAACAAACAAGTCCATGGTTTGTGGACGATTGTGTCGGGTGCTACTAAGCACCGTCTGCATCCTAGTATATATATATATAACTAGAAAAATTAAATTGAAGAGTGAGAAATTCTCACCAATAGCTATCCACTCACACGATCCTTCTTTAATAGAAACTCCGCCTTCTTGTTGCTTTCGTTGACTGTATCCTCTACATAGGTAAAAATTGGATTTTTACTATGTTATTCAATATATAAAGATTGCATTTTGACTTCGCTATTAAATATAAAGATTATATTTTTATTATTCTTATGATGCAACTATTATATTTTTATTGCTTTAAAAATATAAGAATCATACCTTACTATTTCTACTTAACAAAAATTCCATCTTTTCTGTTTTTAACAATATGATCTTTATTTTCAAGTTCAAAATTTTTCTATTAAAAGATCAAACCTTTTTCTTATTTCAAAGTTAAAAATAAAAATCATTTCCTTTTCCTTTTCAAACCAGTTTTTATTTTATTTTTCAAAACAGTTTTTAAAACTCTTTTATAAAAATGCAGTTTTTTTCTTTCTCTTTTAAAAATGCAGTTTTTTTTCTTTTATCAAAAATGCAGTTTTTCTCTTTATTTCAAATCAGTTTTTGATTTCTTTTAAAAACAGTTTTTAAATCTCTTTTTAAAAAATCAGCTTCTCTTTTCAAATTTCTGTTTTTACATCCTAAAAAAAACAGTTTTAAAACTTTTTTTTTTAAAAAAACAGTTTTATTCTTTTCAAAACAGTTTTTAATTTCTTTTTAAAAACAGTTTTTATAACTTACTTCTTTTAAAAATTCTGTTTTAAAAACTTAAAACAAAAATCAGTTTTCTATATTCAAAAATTCAGTTTTTAAATTCTTAAAAATCCAGTTTTTAACTTTAAAGTAAAAATCAGTTTTACTGTTTATATAAAATGAAAATAAAATAAATGAAATAAAATAAATAAAAAAAATAAAATAAAAAAAAACTTACAGTAGAAATCTCGAAAAGGGAGGGGGAGGCTTTCCGCGGCTGTCCAAGGTGGCGGAGGGGGCGCGTCGCGTTTCTGAAACGAGGAGGGGGCTTCGGTGGGCTCGCGATGCTTGGGGTCTTCGGGGTGAGGGCGCTGGGAGGAGGAGGCTTCGAGGGAGGAGGAGACGGCTCGGGGTTCAGGCGGCGCGATTCGCTTAGGGTTTCTCTCTTTTTTTTTTTTAATTTCTGTATAAATGAATTCGGGGGGGCCAGGAAGAAGAATAAAGGGAGGGAGGATATTTTTATATATTTTTTTTATTATTAAATTTCGCAAAAAGGTTGACTTTTATCCACGACCTCGAAACGAGGCCCACCGCCTGTCGTCCATAGCTTTTCACCCCCATTCCGAACACAATGGGATATGTATCGCAAGCTGATTCGATTGTTACAATCAGTTTCCTTTTGAATTTTCATTTAAATCACTATATTGAATTTTAAACGTACATTTCAAATTACCGGGGGCACATACTAACTAGAAAAATTCCGGAAAAATATTTTCTAGCTTCGTATTGACGATACGGTCCTAACAAAACTAGTTTCGTCGAATTCTGAGACCGTTAGAAAAATGGCCAATTTCCAGTCGATTAAAATCAACTGAAATGGTCAAAACACGTTTCCCTTGGCCACGCTCACATATTGATTCGAAAAATTATGAAATTTAAAACCTAGCAATAACATGACACTGCGGACCCAACAAAACTGGTTTCGTCGAAATCCGAGGTCATTTGCAAAATGTCCATTTTTAAGGGCCTGAATTCCATAGCGACTATTCAGAATTTTCAACTGGACATATCTTTTGATTCCTGCTATCAAAATTTGATTATTCGGATTCGTTGGAAAGATATTATCAATTAGATCCCATTATTTTTGGTTTCACTAAAATCCGGATTGTTTTGCACCCGGTACATTCAATTGAAGTTTGAAATCGAATTATCGAACTACCGCGCCATTTCCAATTCTATTTATAATTATATATAAATATTTATATTCTAACGACGACGCGTATAATATATACGTTCGAATTATATTCAAAATAAATTTCTCGTCGATATTATTTAAAATAATTCATTTTAAATAATCAAAATTCGCTAAAATGGCAAAAATAAAAATTTCAAACTGGCTCGCATTTTACGGGTTGTTACAATCTCCCCCACTTAAAACTTTTCGTCCCCGAAAAGGAACAAAGTCGAAAGTGGTTTGATTAATCAGCCCTACGCTCGATCTGGCTTCCATTCTCCAACTCTTTAGTTTCTGAGAATTTTCAAAACTTCAAAAATTTGGCTAACACCCTAAATTTTCGAAAAATTTCGCCATAACCTCCCCTGCACCGGGAGCATCGGGGAATTTCAAATAGCTTCCCCGGTCCTTCAGATCTCAAAAAGAAAAAGAAAAAGCCAAGCGGCTAGCCAATAGGCTCACAAAATCATCATCACCCAAACAAAACAGGAAATTATGTAGTAAACATGTACCTATTTGTCGGGCAAACAAATTTTATTCTCTGCTCTAGCCTCCTTGCTATGACCTGTTCAATGTAAGTATATGTATATGCAAGCAAATGCGACTAATTTTCAATATAATCCAATATTTGATTCAATTAGGCTAAATGGTTCAAAATTAGCAAACGAATAAACAAACAACACATACATCAATCAATTAGTGAATTAGAGTTTCAAATTCATATTTTTGATACATATACTAAAAATCATGTTTTGATGCCAAATCACAACAATGTATTCTAGCTATATATAAGTTTTGGTTCTCACACCAGCCTAATGGAAATATATAGAAAATCACACCTTCGAGACACGAACATAAATACTGATGATGTCATGACAATCATCAGTACCATCTTCGGGCGACTAGAATGTGATTCCATATCTATCCAGTATATTAAAACTTTGAATATACGTTTGCAAGGCGTATATGCAAATTCTTTATATACTGGACTGTCCACATCAATATAAATAGATAATCAAATACGAATAATTGATTTAAATTTTCAACACAAAAGTTTGTTTTCATTTTAAAAATATACTCTTCACACTCGTTCTAGGACACTACTGATCCCATCTCTAACGAGTCATTCTCATTGGATATTACTAACCCAATATCTGATGAGTTCTTTCGTATGATTCTAATGTGCCTTGTTCTCTGAGCTTTGTAAACCAAAGCTCTGATACCAAATGTGACGGCAAGGAATCTCGCTCGGTCCGAACCAGTCGCTAAACCGATCTAGACCGTTCGAAACGCCCTATCGTTTGAGAACACGACAAAACAGAACGCATACAGAAGAACATTTCACTATATATAACAACAGTGCATCAGATTACAAGAATATACAGAGTATAAATGAATAAATATTACACAGAAATATCAGAGATTTAAATTACATTTAAATACATAGCAGCGGAAAATAATACAATACACAACTAGAAGAGATATACGGATACAAAGCTTTCCGGATATCGTTCCAGCTGTAAACCAGGATCCTGTGAATATAAATCTGCAAAACCGAAACTACTAGCTGCCCGTGTCAAAATAGGGGCACCCAGAGTTTAGGTTAAAACAATAAACTCCAGGTCAGTCATGTGACTGGTGTGAGAACTAAAACAGTTAATCTTTATTTTAAATCATTAGGTAAATCAAGGGACCACGCCGTATAACACGGAACGGGTTTCCTCCCAAGAATACCAGTGCTTAAAACAAACAGCGCAATGCTAAATAAAGAAAGATGAAGCTGTTATAAGACCCAGGTCCCATCACACAATGCAACGCAGTCGAGGATAGGGTTTTCCCTTATAACAGCCAAAGAATGCTTGATACGTTTAAAACAAATCATTTGATACTATATAAGTGCATAGTGTATAATACAACTTCAAATCATAAGTATCAATCATAGGCGGCATAAGCGCCCCATCCCACTATGTCGCCATATATAGGATTACAATTAAAACCGCAAATATCACGTATTTGGAAATTGGATTTCCATCTATGAACCGAGGCAAAAGATAGTCCTCAACCGATTCGAGACAATCTAGCCTACCATGTCTCAGGATCAGAGCTCGAGTGACCCTTGGATCGTCAGGGCCGGTCCACCGATGTGGATTAAAATGCCTGAACACTACGTCTCCCCGCCCTTTGGGGCGCAAACGAGCCAACGAATGACTCCATCGGTTCGAGAACGACCGATCAATCCGAGGCGCCTCGCAACAGCAACAACCACATAAGTCAATCTCGTCAGGGCGTGTAAAACCACTGACGCCACCTTTTAGCTAGAAAGAAACGCAAGTCCTCCCTGAGGTCCGTCTCCCGTTTTTGGTTCATACCGGGTGTGAAACACGCGAGGTAAACGTTACACAAAGCTACGCCACAAAGGCCGTGCTTTGATCATCACCACAAGACTTTGCTTTTCAACAGAAGCCTTGATCATTTGCATCTTAGCATGCCACACAGGCAAACCATCCTATGCAACCGATATCAGTCACACAGAATGAAATCCGATGTCAGACACACAGTCCATTTACAAGTCCGTCCTGGGCCTGAACGAAACCGGAGGCACCTAGTACCCCGCATATCCATCGATCTCCAAGTACGTCTGGACGATCACTAACTGTTTCCATCTTCTTGGGTGTACAGCCCAATCAAGATCATCAGTTATCACCCAAACGACGTGAAGACTTCCGGTCTTCCCATCGTCTTCATCTTCGACTTATCGTCGTATCAGTTATTCAGAATGGGATAAACCCGGTCTTTCCGAATAACTCGCGTATATTTTATAAAAGTGTTACACAAACACAACATACGCCTCATTCCAATTCATTAGTCACTAACCGTAAATTAATCAAGAGAATAATTCCCCAAATATTAACCCCGAAGGCCGAAACCAACATCAGATCAATATCCAGAAAACCATTCTGCTTGGCTAACCGACAGTTAGTTTCTAAATTTCACGTTCAAATCTAATTAAAGATTTAACTATCGCCTGGAGCAAAACTGGTGATACTCCATTCTCGATCTTTTCAATCTAATTAAAGATTCATTAAAACTCCACTTAGTTTTAATCATTATCTGGGTTAAAGAATCAGTGTCATTTAAAACACGATTCACGATAAACCCAAAATCACATTCCATTAATTATCGGGTTAAAGAACAAGTGTTATTTAAAACACTGTTCACGATAAACCCAAAAATCAATACCAATTCAATTCCAATTAAATATCATTTAATTGGTACACTTCATTAAATCTAAATAAAAAGATTTAATCTTTTCTCAACTGGGTTCAAGAACAGTGTTAGTGAAGACACCATTCACGACAAACCCAAATCACATTCGATTAATTATCGGGTTAAAGAACAAGTGTTATTTAAAACACT
Organism: Allium sativum; assembly: GCA_030737875.1. Taxonomy (NCBI): domain Eukaryota; kingdom Viridiplantae; phylum Streptophyta; class Magnoliopsida; order Asparagales; family Amaryllidaceae; genus Allium; species Allium sativum. Next base: position 189,657,595 of record CM060924.1, on the reverse strand, counting down.
GTTCACGATAAACCCAAAAATCAATACCAATTCAATTCCAATTAAATATCATTTAATTGGTACACTTCATTAAATCTAAATAAAAAGATTTAATCTTTTCTCAACTGGGTTCAAGAACAGTGTTAGTGAAGACACCATTCACGACAAACCCAAATCACATTCGATTAATTATCGGGTTAAAGAACAAGTGTTATTTAAAACACTGTTCACGATAAACCCAAAAATCAATACCAATTCAATTCCAATTAAATATCATTTAATTGGTACACTTCATTAAATCTAAATAAAAAGATTTAATCTTTTCTCAACTGGGTTCAAGAACAGTGTTAGTGAAGACACCATTCACGACAAACCCAAATCACATTCGATATTCAATACAAGGCTCTGAATAGAAAATATATCGGCTTATATTCAATATCGAATTCTACGATTAACAAATGTCGTATTGGAAATAACGATATAAATATATATCTTTCAAATTTCCGTAACAACATCCGTATAATCACAAATTCCAACATCGAAATATTCCGAAGACAACTTCGATTCAAATCCACTCCAATGCAATCATTGGAAATTTTGGTTATTTTCAAAACCCTTTTCAAATTCAATTTATTTATTTAAAAATAAATAGAATTATAATTCTAGTTCAAAACTAGTTCATTTCGATAAAAATCTATTTTTATCTTTTCAAATATGGAGTTTTTCATCCCAAACTTTCACAAATCATTTCTTATGATTTTACACAAATTATTACTATTTTTAATAATTTTATCAAGGCCCGTACAGTCGATTTCCATTAACGGCCATCGAACTGCACTTACAGCGACCTTTTTCGAATTTGATTTGGACGTATCTCCAAATCCAACCGTTAGATTTCAAATTTCTAACATTCATTAGAAAGCTCTTTTCGATACGAACCCAACGGTTCCGGTTTTAGGAGAATCCGACGGTCGGATCTCCCGCAATGTCCGTTTGAAATAAATGGTCGAAATTCACGAACTGCCGCGGCGCGGCGCGTTCTATTCAGGCCATTATATTATATATATAATATATATAATATATACTTCGTCGATTTCTATTTAAAACGAATTATATAAATAGTTTTAAAATTCGTTTCAAAAGCAATTTCAACTTCCTTTTCAATTCAAATCAAAATTGAATTCTTCTTTATAAACTCGTTTCAAAATTCATTTCTATTCAATTCAAATTTCAATTCAATTTGAATTCATTTCAATTTGCTTTCAATTCATTTTGAATTCGTTTTCAATTCAATTCACTTTGAAATCACTTTCAATTCAATTCACTTTGAAATCACTTTCAATTCAATTCACTTTGAATTCGTTTTCAATTCAATTCACTTTGAATTCGTTTTCAATTCAATTCACTTTGAATTCGTTTTCAATTCAATTCACTTTGAATTCGTTTTCAATTCAATTCACTTTGAATTCGTTTTCAATTCAATTCACTTTGAATTCGTTTTCAATTCAATTCATTTCGAAATATTTGATTTCAAAATTACTTTTTAATATTCATTTTAAAATGAATAAAATCGATATAAATATCGTTCACGTCAAAATGGCGTCACTCTAATCAACACGGCTTCATATATTGACATTTTCAAATATTCCATTTCGAATATTTCTATTTTAAATATTTCTATTTTAAAACTGGAATGAGGCCCAATCAATTACCATATAAAGTTAATTATATGGATTTTCATACAACACATGTATAATAGCCTTGAAAAATAATCAACCATCAACCAAAGTGCACTACACTGTATAAGCATCAAATATAGATATCTAACGCTTATAACAGCCTGTCAATCAATCGATCGACATATTTAATCAATCAGGATGAGTGAACTTCAAATTTCATCCCAACACCCGTGTGGGGTTTCAAACAATCAAACACAGATTTTATTCGTGCAGTTGGGCGATGTGTAAAATTTATCGTCCCAATCCATATCAGTCAAATCAGTGTACATAAACAAACCGTCTGGTTTGTAAATGAATATTTTATTTTATTCACATTCACGTTAAAAACTATATTTTTAACGATAAAATATCTATTCCAACACATGAATTTTCTTTTCAGTTCATTTATTCAATAAATGACATTTTTATTTTTCTAACATATTTTAGAAAATTTCGGCGGCATAACGGCACGATACTAGAAACGGGATAAGGCCTAGCCTTATCCCCGGTCTAGTGAAGGCCCACGCCATTCACACATCAATCAAACCATTCAATTTCACTCAAACAATTCAATTCAATCACATAATCAAACTAATCTATGCAACCAAACAAACAAGTCCATGGTTTGTGGACGATTGTGTCGGGTGCTACTAAGCACCGTCTGCATCCTAATATATATATATATAACTAGAAAAATTAAATTGAAGAGTGAGAAATTCTCACCAATAGCTATCCACTCACACGATCCTTCTTTAATAGAAACTCCGCCTTCTTGTTGCTTTCGTTGACTGTATCCTCTACATAGGTAAAAATCGGATTTTTACTATGTTATTCAATATATAAAGATTGCATTTTGACTACGCTATTAAATATAAAGATTATATTTTTATTATTCTTATGATGCAACTATTATATTTTTATTGCTTTAAAAATATAAGAATCATACCTTACTATTTCTACTTAACAAAAATTCCATCTTTTCTGTTTTTAACAATATGATCTTTATTTTCAAGTTCAAAATTTTTCTATTAAAAGATCAAACCTTTTTCTTATTTCAAAGTTAAAAATAAAAATCATTTCCTTTTCCTTTTCAAACCAGTTTTTATTTTATTTTTCAAAACAGTTTTTAAAACTCTTTTATAAAAATGCAGTTTTTTTCTTTCTCTTTTAAAAATGCAGTTTTTTTTTCTTTTATCAAAAATGCAGTTTTTCTCTTTATTTCAAATCAGTTTTTGATTTCTTTTAAAAACAGTTTTTAAATCTCTTTTTAAAAAATCAGCTTCTCTTTTCAAATTTCTGTTTTTACATCCTAAAAAAAACAGTTTTAAAACTTTTTTTTTTAAAAAAACAGTTTTATTCTTTTCAAAACAGTTTTTAATTTCTTTTTAAAAACAGTTTTTATAACTTACTTCTTTTAAAAATTCTGTTTTAAAAACTTAAAACAAAAATCAGTTTTCTATATTCAAAAATTCAGTTTTTAAATTCTTAAAAATCCAGTTTTTAACTTTAAAGTAAAAATCAGTTTTACTGTTTATATAAAATGAAAATAAAATAAATGAAATAAAATAAATAAAAAAAATAAAATAAAAAAAAACTTACAGTAGAAATCTCGAAAAGGGAGGGGGAGGCTTTCCGCGGCTGTCCAAGGTGGCGGAGGGGGCGCGTCGCGTTTCTGAAACGAGGAGGGGGCTTCGGTGGGCTCGCGATGCTTGGGGTCTTCGGGGTGAGGGCGCTGGGAGGAGGAGGCTTCGAGGGAGGAGGAGACGGCTCGGGGTTCAGGCGGCGCGATTCGCTTAGGGTTTCTCTCTTTTTTTTTTTTTTTAATTTCTGTATAAATGAATTCGGGGGGGCCAGGAAGAAGAATAAAGGGAGGGAGGATATTTTTATATTTTTTTTTTTATTATTTAATTATTAAATTTCGCAAAAAGGTTGACTTTTATCCACGACCTCGAAACGAGGCCCACCGCCTGTCGTCCATAGCTTTTCACCCCCATTCCGAACACAATGGGATATGTATCGCAAGCTGATTCGATTGTTACAATCAGTTTCCTTTTGAATTTTCATTTAAATCACTATATTGAATTTTAAACGTACATTTCAAATTACCGGGGGCACATACTAAGTAGAAAAATTCCAAAAAAATATTTTCTAGCTTCGTATTGACGATACGGTCCTAACAAAACTAGTTTCGTCGAATTCTGAGACCGTTAGAAAAATGGCCAATTTCCAGTCGATTAAAATCAACTGAAATGGTCAAAACACGTTTCCCTTGGCCACGCTCACATATTGATTCGAAAAATTATGAAATTTAAAACCTAGCAATAACATGACACTGCGGACCCAACAAAACTGGTTTCGTCGAAATCCGAGGTCATTTGCAAAATGTCCATTTTTAAGGGCCTGAATTCCATAGCGACTATTCAGAATTTTCAACTGGACATATCTTTTGATTCCTGCTATCAAAATTTGATTATTCGGATTCGTTGGAAAGATATTATCAATTAGATCCCATTATTTTTGGTTTCACTAAAATCCGGATTGTTTTGCACCCGGTACATTCAATTGAAGTTTGAAATCGAATTATCGAACTACCGCGCCATTTCCAATTCTATTTATAATTATATATAAATATTTATATTCTAACGACGACGCGTATAATATATACGTTCGAATTATATTCAAAATAAATTTCTCGTCGATATTATTTAAAATAATTCATTTTAAATAATCAAAATTCGCTAAAATGGCAAAAATAAAAATTTCAAACTGGCTCGCATTTTACGGGTTGTTACAAATGTATTGCTTGGATCTTTTCGTTTTGGACTATGGCTTTGGACAGCAATTATGGGACTTTTGCAGTTTATTTATGTTTTCTTTATGCTTCTTTAAATAATGTAATCAAGACAGTTATGAAGATGTTATGTTTTTGGAAGTATTGTAAAACAAATTATGGCATGGATTGTGTAACACATATTTTAATGAAATAAAAGTTGTTGTTTTCCGCTGTTCAAAAATATGTGTTCTTATATCTGTCTTGTATATCTGTGACTTATACTTATAAACCTCCACCAAAATTAGGGCATTCCCTTTGAGAGTGACCCTAACGGAGGTGGGGTGTTTCACTTGGTATCAGAGCATAGGTTTACCAGATAAGATAAAAAGTTTTGAAAAATTGTTTTCAAAAAGGAAATTTAAAGAAGCATTTTTTTAAAGATAAAATGTTTTATTTTAAAAGGCAAAGTCCCCTCAAAGTCATAGGTACTATCTTCTATCCTTCGTTTTGAATCTATCCTTTCTGTTTCAGCATGTCTGGAGACCTTACTCCCCAGCTGCTGACGCTTTCACTCCTCCTCCTCCACGTGAACCAGCAAGCGAAAGAGTCCCAGAGTAGGGAGACGTATAATAGTCAAACAAGAAAGGATCGTAATAGTAATAATAAGAAACGAGAAAAAAGGAAATGCAATTTTTGTGGTACGGAGGGGCACATAGCCGAGGATTGTAGAAAGAGGAAAAGAAAGCAAGGAGAATGTTTTCATTGTGGGGAGACTGGACACATCAACAAAGACTGCCCTGAGAAGACAGACTTTGAGAAGGGCGGGAAAGACAACAAGTCCCGAGAGAAGAGGAAGTGTAAATTCTGTGGCAAAGTGGGGCACTTAGTGAAAGATTGCCGGAAAAAGAAGGCCAAGATGAATGGTGGGTGCTTTTCTTGCGGTGAGACAGGCCACGTGGCTAAGGACTGCCCAAAGAAACGAGGTATAAATACTTCTGTAGAAAGTGTAGTTTATCTTTATGATCACCCCGTTCGCACTTTATTTGATTCCGGCGCATCACACTCCTTTATCTCATCTACTTTAGTAGAATCTCTGCACCTAAAAACTAGTACGGTAGAGGACCCCTTAATTGTTTCAAACCCAATTGGGGGCCCAGCTCATTTGTCTATGATCTGTATGGGATTGAAAATTTCTATTCTAAGCGTAGAATTTAAATGTAGTGCCTTTGTTTTGGGCTTTTCGGGATATGGTTTGATTTTGGGCATGGATTGGCTATCCAGCAATGGGGCCATCCTTGATTGTGAGAAAAGGGTTGTCAGGCTCCTAACCCAGCTCGGTAACACTTTGGAAATTTCTTGTAATCCCTCGTATGCGGTTATGCTTAGTTATCTTGAATCGCTAGATGCCTCCGTTGAAAAATTTGCAATAAGTTAGAGTGGTCCGGGAATATCCGGATGTCTTCGAAGAGGTGAAGGGCTTGCCTCCGAAGCGGGAGATAGACTTCCGCAAATACCTTGTAGATAATGCAAAGCCCGTTGCGTTGCCCGTTAGACACATGGCTCCACGGGAAAGGGAAGAGCTCAGTAAACAGATTAAAGAGCTTCTAGAGAAGGGGTTCATTAGAAGGAGCATTTCAGAATGGGGCGCTCCAGTAGTGTTCGCCACTAAGGCAGAAGGTTCATTTCGCTTATGCATGAGTCGTAAAGAATCACCTTAGTAAGTACATTTGGCAACATGGTTGGCATTTATTTCCAAAAGATAGTTCCTTTACGTGGAATACCTGATAATGAGTGGACGAGATCCAAGATTCACTAGTGAATTTTGGAGAGCTTGCATGAAACCAAGAGTACGCAGTTATGCTTGAGCCAAGTATACTAGAAGGAGAATAAGTGAAAGAGGAACGAGAGGCAACAGTGAAATAGGTTCCAACTCATATTTTGGAAACAAGAATTAAGAAGCTACGAAATTGTGAAGTTAAAGACGGACAAAGCATAATGGAGTTAAGCTCAAGAAATGCGACTTAGAAGATTTAAGACTAGATTCGTGCATCATATCTCTTCTTAAGAGTATATCCTTGATCCCTCCCTTCCTGTAGAGCTTACTTGCATGCTATCTTTTGTGTATATCCTCTCGGTCCCATTCTCAATCCAATTTCTGTTGCAAACCCCATAGGGAGTATAACTCATCTGTTAGTAACACATGTTGGGGCTCGAGGGTGTTCATTGGTTTGACTAAAGTTTTTGGGTTTTATAGGATACGGGTTGGTCTTAGGAAGGGACTCCCATGTGACCTAAAAGGAGTCCATCATACTTAGTTTCCTAGAATCATATATAGTGGTTGGGTTGAGTAATTCTTTGGGTGTCAGTCTGATGTTGATTTCGGTCTTCGGGGCTGATGCTTAGAGAGTTCTTCTCCTAATCAATATATATGTGGCATAGATTTCCAGTTTTGACATTGCCTAATGGGCACAAAGTTTTTACTTGCTTCTATCATTCGACTATACCTATAGATTAGAGCTACCCGAAAAGCTGGCCGGAATCCACAACGTCTTTCACGTTTCGCATCTCCGAAAATGTCTACATGAGTCTGCTGAAGTGGTAGAGCCAAATATCCTAGAAGAAGCTGAAGTGGAGCGCGAAGCAACCGTGAGGAAAGTTCCAACCCGCATATTAGGAACGGAAGTGAAGAAGCTACGCAACCGCGAAGTCAAGCTCGTCAAAGTTCAGTGGAGCGACGCCGAGGGAGACGCGACTTGGGAAACTGAAGCTAGAATACGCACTGCCTACCCTTTTCTTTTCGAGGGTATATCCTTGATCTTTCTTTTTCCTTAAGTTGCGCTTTTATCTATCTTTTTAGGTATATTTCCTCGACCTTATCTTTTAGGTAGAAACCCTTTGGATGAAAACATGCAATTGAAACATGTTATGGATGATGGTTGCAAGTGGTTGCAAGTGATTGCTAGTGGTTGCTCGTGGTTGCATATACACACACAATCTAGGCTTTAGATCGGCTCAGTCACTTCATATTGCATATGCATATATGTTTGCATTTGTATGTGGTTGAACTTTAATGTGTTGTCATATAGATGTTGCATTTGTATGAATGATTGTGCACTCATGTAGAATCATGAATAGGAAAATTTGCATACATAATGGATTCATGGCACTTACATAATTCGCATTAAGGAGGTCAACTGAATCAGTAGACCGCCTGATTTTGCATTAGATAAGTACATGTACACACACACTTCGCATATGATCATGAAGCATTAGAAGTCTTTTAAGGACAATGGATACTCGTGTTTGATGGATGAGTAGATGGATGTTTGGATGTTAGGATATATATATTTTTCCTAAACTTGAAGATTTCGGGGACGAAATCCTTTTAAGTGGGGGAGAATGTAACACCCTGTGTATTCTATAACAGTGAGATTCACAAATTAAAGTATAATTAATTTCAAATCAAAGAATTAAGGGAAACGGGATACGCCATTGTGTTCGTCTCGGAAAAATACACGAAATAGAGTTCGAGTTTTCGAAAAACGGAGTCCGTATGAAGAAGATATGGCCTCCGGAAGTTTCAGAATTCAGGTTAAAATTCAAACAGACGAAAACAGCTCAGAAAAACAAGTTTAAAATTCAAAATCGGGCCCTATTGCCCAGGGCGGGAAAATTCCCACCTAAGGCACCCAGGTCGACTTGGCAGTCGACCTGGGCTAGCCAGGTCGACAGGGCAGTCGACCTGGGTAACCCGTGTCGACTGCCAAGTCGACACGGTGTCGACTGGGTTGTCGCCCTGGCCCCAGAGCCAGGTCGAACCCAGCCCACCCTAGCTGGCCTGGTCTGTGTTTGGTCGATTTTCTGAGTCTTGCCTTGTCACTAGGGCTAGGTGTCAGCTCCTGGTTGGCCTCTCCTTCAAACGAACGGCTATTATTGAACCAAGCTTCATCGACGGTCTAAATCAACTCACAAACTCTATAAAAAGGACCTAAGGCTGACCCTAATTCACACAAACTAAAATGGAGCTGAGACCGTCATGTTGCTGAGGAGAGACTAAAGATAGCCGTCGGAAATTGGGAGGCAATTAGGAGAATAAACAAAAGCTTAGAGCATCGTCAAATCAATCAAAACAACGCCTACAACAAAGGATAGCATCTCCAAATTCAGAATTCAGATTTCTGAATTAAAGATTTGCCATACGCTGTAAGTAGAGTGCTATTCCGATATGAATTAAATAATTGTGTTGATTTTTGTAATGTAAGAAATGGAATTGTGGCGGTAATAATCTATATTTGTATGTTGCTTTGATGCAAAACGATTTGGGAATATTATGGTATACGATTGGATATTTGCAAATACGCGATTTGCGTTGGAAACGAAATGGAATTGTGGCGATAATGACTTATATTTGTATATTATTTTGATTCTAACGATTTGGCAATGCTATGGTTTGATTCATACAAGTATATGGTTTATGTTGACAACCACATGTTGTGGAATTTTGATTGGGACTCATGCAAACATATGATTCATATTGAAAACTACATGTTTGTGGTAGTTATTTACAACACCCATTTGATAATTGCAAGCATATGATTCATGTTGAAAGTAACAACTATATGTTGTAATAATTTATTTAAGATTCATGCAAGTATATGATTCATGTTAACAACTATATGTTGTAATAATTTATTTGGAATTCATGCAAGTCCATGATCTATTGTTATGACAACTTGATGAAAAATTCTATGGTCATCTTTAGTGTAATTTGATTCACCTAAGTATTATGATTCATATGAAGTTATGTTGGAATTGGCATCATAGTTCAAGTATAAAAATCATATTTTTGTGATAGTGACAAAAGCACGCATCTTTGTAAATTTGTATTAATTTTATGAACATGGCTAAACTATGTTCGTTATTATGCCCAATTGAAAAACATGTTTTTAGGCTCATGTTATTATCATAAGTTACATCAGAATTACATTAGAATTACATTCCTCTTGCAAGTTTACATAGATAAAATAAAAACCATGATGTAAGTTTAGATATGTTTATGCTATAATTCTATGAATAGAATGAAAACCATGATTCATATAAGAATTAGGTTGGGATAATTTTAGTTGAACCATACTTTTGTATTAGTGACAAAAGTAAGCACCTTTTTGTTAACATGTAGTGATTTTATGAACACGATTAGCTTATGCCTAAATAAAAATATAGCTTATATTTTTAGTCAAGACCCTGTGCCAATAATAATGATATCTAATTTAGTTAGATTCTTAATTTCAAGTTTACATGGTTAGTTGAACCTATGATTCATGTTTAAGTTTATGCCATTATCATATGACTAGAATAATTCATGTTTAAGTACTGCTTATGCCATAATCATATGAATAAAATAATTCATGTCTAAGTATTGTCTATGCATTAACCATATGAATAAAATGATTCATGTATTATTTATGCCATGATTATATGAATAGAACGATGCATGTTTAAGTACTGCTTATGCCATAATCATATGAATAAAATAATTCATGTTTAAGTATTGTCTATGAATTAACCATATGAATAGAATGATTTATGTTTAAGTATTGTTTATGCTATGATTATATGGATAAAATGATTCATGTTATGCCATGATTGTATGATGTTACAATTGCAAGTTCACATGTGCCTATTTTATGTTAATTGAATCGTTCGTTGCAAGTTCATGCGTTCACACTCCCCTTTTTCATGTTACCTTATAAACACCATGTTATAAGCCTCCCCTTTTCATTTGGCTAAATTGGGTTTAAGTATTAAACCCAATACACCTTACGTTTGAACGAACGTATAATACGGGGGTAATGACGTTTGGGCTAAAATATAGAACATATGTGTTGGCATGTTTAACGCATGCCAACAACCTTGAAAGAACAATTAAGTGGCATAAATGAAATTTAACCAATAAAGACGAATTTGAATAATGGGCCGCAAATATTTACATATAAAAAGAAAAGAGACAAAATATGTAAATGTAGAAAATACGATGTGTTTAACCCGAGGTTGGATTATTGAGTTGTGATGTAAACCTGCCCGGAACCGCCCGGCTGTCCAGTAGTCACAACAATACCTATCCAATGTGGGTGGTTAAACACGGAGCCCAATAAGGACCCGAGGTTAGACTGAGTTGTGGCGTAAGACTGCCCGGACCCAACCGGCAACAGGCAGCCACAATAATACCTGTCTAATGTGAGAGGTCAAGGCTTTAATAAGACAATTAAGGCTGAGTCAGGATTGATAGGATTAAGTAAATTATATTAATACTTAATCAGAATGGAACATGCTAAACTAAACAGACTGATTGGGGGGTTAGGTTTATAAAACACTTAACCAACTTAGCATGTTGGCTAGAAATAGAAAACCTAGTAGCGGAGGACCCTTTTCGCAGTAACCCTACAAGGTATCATGATACCCTGAAACTAGGCAGGGTGGGGCACGATTACTGGGCTGATTGTAAGAGGTCAAATCGACGGCGGTGGTGCAGCAGTGTAGGTTCTAACGGGGTGCGGGCGTGCACACACTCCGGCGCAGAAAAATAAGGCACTGGGCACCAGTAGCATACCTGTGCATTCTAGGATTGTGTCGGGCCGCCACCATGGGACTTGATACACCCCATGGTGGGACCAGCATAGGTAACTACAACATCGGGGGGCCGTAAGACACATGTAACTATGCGAGTAGGAGCCGATCATCATAAAATGGATCACTTCACCCTAATTATGGGGTGCCAGTTGGGAACTAGTTTATATGGGTTCAGAGATTAATATGGGGTACGATAGTATATTCAACCCTAGACAACTTAACTAAGTTTATGGTGCTTTCCCATTTCTAGTTTATACTCATCATACCCAGTTCTTTATTCATAGACTGAATAGTCCTAGACTTACTCAGGCTTTATGTCTGACTCTACTTTTCTTTCGTCCTCTTTCCTTCCGTCCCCCCCCCCCCCCAAGGTCCACAGGGAGGGAATACCGCAGCTTGACCAGATTTCATATCCAGCTTGAAGAGAAAGAATGTATTGCTTGGATCTTTTCGTTTTGGACTATGGCTTTGGACAGCAATTATGGGACTTTTGCAGTTTATTTATGTTTTCTTTATGCTTCTTTAAATAATGTAATCAAGACAGTTATGAAGATGTTATGTTTTTGGAAGTATTGTAAAACAAATTATGGCATGGATTGTGTAACACATATTTTAATGAAATAAAAGTTGTTGTTTTCCGCTGTTCAAAAATATGTGTTCTTATATCTGTCTTGTATATCTGTGACTTATACTTATAAACCTCCACCAAAATTAGGGCATTCCCTTTGAGAGTGACCCTAACGGAGGTGGGGTGTTTCACTACATATACCATTCAATCATATTCTCCTATTTATTAGGTTACTTGGGTTAATCAGCACTCAAGGCTTACAGACACGTTGTACTTATTTACTTCCGAGTGGATTAACTTAATATAGTATATATGTAGCTACCCCCAATACTAAGGTACAACCCATGGTGCCCCACTCGCACGGTCTCTACCGTAATGCCACAGAATGGAATGCAGTCCCTCGTACTACGCCGAAGTGACGTACAGATCTCTACATAACAATGTTACATTCCACATATATCTGTCATTACTACGCTACATAAGCAGACAGACTGCCATCGTCGATCTAATCAGATTCCATACCGGAATAATGCCCTCAAGTTTACGATACACCACCCAGAGCTGACATGCATGTATCTAGACTGTCCCATATACGTATCATCAATTGTAGCTCGATGCCTTAACCGCACGTCCAATAATGTGCACTGAGTCCCACGGCTGGGCTATACAAGAAACATGGAACTCGGTCGGGAGCTTTTCCATATCTGTACAGGCTCGTCTTTAAGAGCCTCTATGTACAAATATACCTAGGGTCTGTTTTTACGGTGGCTATGGCCCCACCCCGACCCCTCCCTCAACTAGTAAAGACTACAAGAGCTAAACGACTGCCCCTTAAGAAAACAATCTACTATCCATATTGGTTGTGACCTTCGCCTCCCTGTTGAGGCAACCACCGAATTACCCTAATGTCACCATGTCACAGCATTCTGACTGCATAGCTACTTTTGCAGTCAAGGCCCACCCACCTAGTAGTTACACACAGACTCAACCCCTGCGAGCACCACCTAAGCATCTGCCACTGCACAGAGGACTACTAGGAGCACCTTACGTATCTCAGGAAGCCGCGTGCTTCCCCTTCCAGTCATTCGGAGTTGTTAGAACAATCAGATGAATGTGGGCTCCCCTCGTGCCTTATAACACCACGATGATCTACCCCGTTGTGTTATTCACCCTCAAACGTGCGGACTGATCCCAATATAGAAATGCTTTATTTCAGTAAAACATATATCCCCATTCGCACCCATCATGTGTGCAACCTAACTCCCTTTAAAAACTGTATGTATGCACATATCCCTTTAGAAATTGCGACTAGACACCACATTCCCCACTGTGACGACCTCCGCTGCCTTGGCCATCTCCTCCAGTCGACCTCACCCGAACGCCATCTTAAACCATACCCAACCATACCCTGATCGATGACTGACTGCAGCTTCAAACTTCACCGCAACCGAAGTTATTCCGATCAACATGACATTGGTGGCCAATTGCTTTTATTCCAATGTTTTCTCTCATTATTTGCAGTTTTAAGTAATTTCAATCTTTAGCCTCAAATCTTTGATTATTTTTATTCAATGTATCTTATTCCCCAACCCAAATACAAAACAAAGAAAAAGTGAACTAATCCAACACAAAATATTATGTTTACAGGTTCAATCCTATTTTTAACATCTTTATATGCTCTTTTCAGGCATATGTTTAGCGCACCTGCAAAAGTTTAAAAAAGAAACAGGGTAAGAAGAAAAAGAGACATGTAACAACAAATCCTATGAATTCTAAATAATTTGTAGAAGTAGACAGAAGAATTCAGAAAGGAAATAGAACAACTGTAATAATCTGGATCTAAGCATAGAGAATAATCCAGACCCAAAACAACCACAACTTCTATTTTATAAATTTGATTCCATTCTTAAAAGAAATCTAGATATCACTAAAAACTCACCTAAGAAATGCAAATCCAAAGGCCCTGGTAGAAAATCCTACAAATTTACAAATAAACAGTACTTCAATTCATACCCCAACAATATATTTTTATGTTTAGAGAAAGGTGAAGTGGAGGAAGAGAAGATGAAGAATGAGGTTGGTGAGGAATGAGAGGGGAGTATAGTCTATTTATTGATGTAGTAGGAAGATTTAGGCCTTAGGATAATTAGGTTTTCAATCAGAGGGCTCAAACAACGTCAGTAAGAACAATCTAGAACCAGCCAGCGATATTGTCTCAAGCCAAGAACAAAATCGTTCCTGGTAACGTTAACAGGGTCGACCCAGTTAGGACTGGGTCGTCCCGATTACTACGTTGATTGAGAAAATTTTATTAATTAAATTTGTCAAGTTTTATTTTAATTTCTGATATGAAATTCAAATTCACTCGGTCATAACTTTTTTGTTTTAAGTCCGTTTCACATTAACCAAAAGCCTACCCGAACTCGAAAATTGCAACGAACCTAATAACACAACCTCCATTGCCCTACTCCCAAATTTTCTCAACTCATTAGATAAAAATTTGGTTAAATAATTATTACACGTTCAAAATTTTGGTTGTTACATTTTATCTCTGGATGTGTTGTAAATAAGATGTCTTCGAAACCATCATACCTTGTTACTTTGTTTAGCATAGTTATCTGATGGGAGGATATTTACTCTTGGGATGGGATGTGATAACCTAGAAATTATATTTTTGAGTTTCACTTTCGTTTTTAGTTTGTATGTTTTTGATTTTAATGATTCAGCATTATTTCGGGAATGGATTGGTTGATTCGTTATTATGGTAGGTTATTTTATCGAAGTAGAGAATTTTTGTTGAGACATTCCAAAAGCAACTAAAGGATTGTGTTCTTGATGGATAGGTTAGTTTCGTAGATATCTTCATTTGTAAGTGTATTTGAATTGGAGGAAGAGGTAAGTAGTGCTCCTATCATGAAGGATTTTGTTGATGTCTTCAAACCGGTAACAGGATTGCCGTCGAAGTGGGATATTGACTTCCATATAATTTAGTGTCAGGAGCAGAGCTAGTGAGTCGGCCACCTAGCCGAATGACCCCTACAGGGATGAAAGAGCTGAAGACACAACTTGTTGATTGAGAAGACAGAAGCTTTATTCGTCTAAGTAGTTCTCCTTAGGACATTGTTGCTGTGTTTGTAAAGGATCCTATTGAAATGTTGAGAAAGTGCATTGGCTATCGGATGCTCAACGAGAAAACGGTGAAAAATAAGTATCGTCTACCTCATATTGATGATCTATTTGATCAACTAAGTGGAGTGAAAGGTTTTTATCAGTTGGATTTGACTACGGTTTTCACCAATTCAAGATAGCGGAAGAGAGCGTTCCATTATCAGCCTTTCGTACGAGATATGAATCTTATGAATGGAATGTTATGCCATTGGGATTGACGAATGCACCTGCTTTCTTTTTGGATTTGAATAACCGAGTATTCCGGGAGCACTTGGATAGATATATGCTTGTTTATATAGGTGACATATTGATGTATTCGAAAGATGAACGAGATGATGAGTGCCACCTTCAGATTGTTTTAGAGACTATGCATAAGCATCAACAGAAGGCCTAGTTTTCTAAGTGTCGGTTTTGGGAAAAGAAAGTAAAATTTCTTGGTTAAGTGGATTTGGTACAAGGACTATCTATAAATCCTGCGAAAGGTAGATGTTTCGTTAGTTGGAAGAGGCCTGAAATTGTTACGGATGTTCAAAGCTTTTTTGGATTAATTGGATACTATCGAAGATTTATTAAATATTTCACAAGGATTGCGACACCTCTTACTAAGCTAACCCGAAAGGAAGTTAAGTTTGTATGGTCAAATAAGTTTGAGAAAGAATTTCAGAATTTGAAGCACTTTTTGACTAATGCTCTTGTATTAGTGGTGCCAGATGGAAACCAGGATTTAGTAGTTTATATTGATGCTTAGGGTCCAGGCTTGGGATACGTTCTTATGCAGAAGAAAAGAGTTATTGCTTACGCTTCCATACAACTGAGGCCACATGAAGTGTGATACCCAACTCATGATCTTGAGTTAGCTGTTGTAGTATTTGCCTTGGAAATTTAAAGGCATCATTTATTGGGTGAAAGGTTCAATTTTTTATGGATCATAAGCCTTTGAGATACCTGTTTTCTCAAAAGGAATTGAACACATGATAGTAGAGATGGTTGGATTTTTTGGCTACTTATGATTTTGGCAATGAGTATACTCCAGGAAAAGAGAATAAGGTTGCTGATACCATTAGTAGAAAGTACTAGGGATGGTGTCAGCTATGTTGAACAAATGGAATGACTTAGAAGCTTCAGTTGCTTGTAATGTAAGTAACAGGTTAACAATATGTTCTAGTGGAAGCACGCCTATGGTGTCATATTTGGAAGTTTAGGAAGTTTTGATTGAGAAGATTGATTTAGGTGGGAAGAAGATCCCTTGTTAGCATACAGGATTAGGAAGCTCAGAGTTGTAATGGAAGCCGATAACCCGGAAGGTTTCACTCTTGACCAAAATTGTTGGTCAAGAAAAAATGGGAGGTTATATGTTTCAGATATTGGTGATTCGAGGAAAGAAGTGCATAAGGATTGTCATTATTCTAAGTTTATGGTACACCCTGGTGGCATCAAGATGTACGAGGATATGAAGAAAAGTTTTTATTGGGAAGACATGAAGAAGGATGTAGGCTTGTGGGTGAAGCGGCACTATAACTACCAACAAGTGAAAGTCAAACTCAAAAGCTGAGTGGTTTGTTTCAGCCGTTAAATATTCCGATTTGGAAGTGGGATTCAATATCCATAGACTTTGTTGATAACTTGCCAAAAATGAGAAAGGGAAATTAAAGCGTATTGGTTGTCGTGGGCAGACTAACCAAAAGTGCTCATTTTACCCTCGTAAGGTCTAATAGGATGGCATCAGTTTTGGTTGAGTTGTTTATAAGGAATATAGTGAAACTTCATGAAATTCCTACTAATCTCGTGAGAGATATGGATCATTTGTTTACCAGTGAATTCTGGATGAGTTTGCAAAAGGCATTGGGAACGAAGCTCAAAATGAGTACCATGTATCATCCACAGATGGATGGACAGACCAAAACGGTAAATAAGGTACTGGAAGATCTATTGAGAGATTGTGTCTTGGACTTTAGGGGGTCTTGGGAGGACCATATATACTTAGTGGAATTTTCCTACAATAATAACTTTCAGGCTAGTATAGGAGTGATGTCTTTCGAAGTTTTATATAGAAGATTATGTAAATAGCCATCGTGTTGGTTGGAGATTGGTGAGAGGTTGGTTCTTGGTTCAGAATTAGTAAGAGAAGCCATGGAAAAGATTGAGATCATCCGAAAGTGGATGAAGGAAGCTCGGTCAAGGCAGAAGAGTTATGTAGATAGAAGGCGTAAGGACTTAGAACTTTTGGTTGGAGGTAGAGTCTTCGTCAAAGTGTCATTGATGAAGGACGTGTTTTGTTTTGAAAAACCCTGAAAGCTAGCACCAAGGTATGTAGGACCATTCCCTATATTGGAAAAGATTGGAAGGCTTGACTATAGAGTGGAGCTATTGGATACTTAAGCGGGAGTCGATAACGTGTTTCATGTGTCACACATATGAAGTTATGTGTACGAACCCGATACTAAAATGGATCCGGAGACATATGAAGAGTTGATAGTGGAACCAGACTTGATTTTCATAAGACATCCAGTGAGAGTTGTAGATAGAGGCGAAGGGAAATTGAGAACTTAAATGGTTAGGCTTATGAAAATCTAAGTAGTGCTAATGAAAGGGATTGCACATGAGAAGCTTGAGACAGGATTAACGAGACCTATCCTGAATTATTTGTTGTATGATTCATAGTACTTTATGGATTTGATACATACACCAGGATGGACAACATTGTTTGCCTCATTGCTTTTTCTATGGTTGATCAGTCCTTGTCTAAATTTCGATAATGAAATTCTCTAAGGGGTGAATGTAATATCCAAAATTTTCGAAAGACATTATTCAAGAATTGGGTGACTAAATAATAACAATGTAGTGGATGAGGGTACGATATTTGTGCATAATAAATTAATTAGAAAGTTAGCCCATAAAACAAATAAACCTACTAAACATACATAAGAAGGAGGGATATGGGAGGGGCTAAGTTGAAACTTTACGCCCCATGTATATACATATATATATATATATAATATTCTACAACACACATATTATAATACACATTTCTAAAAACATAAAGAAAACTGAAGAGTCGTTGAACATTAAAGCTAGGAGAAGAAGATAGAAAAAGCTCAAAAACTTAGAGCTTGGAGGCATTCATCAATAAATGTCATCACCTCTATGCAATCAAGGCGAATAATATACTCTATCCACTATGGTTTTGGTTACTTATAAATTCTTAAAACAATTGTTGTTGTGATTATTTGTAGTTATTCATGATTGGTTACATGGTGTTCTTGATGCTACATGTTGGGATTGAAATACCCATGATTGGTTTTGTTGTGATTAATATCATGAACATGAATAGTTCATAGACCGAAACCTATAATTAGATATCTCGAAATAATTTGAAACTTTAGTACGATGTGTGTTTGATGATTGTGGATATGAGTTTTAGATTTTATAATATTATATGCTTGATTGAATTTGATATGAATTTTCTAAGGGTGCTCGCTTTCGGAAGGATATTACGTTAATCATGCTATTAAAGTTTGTGATTATGTGTTCATGTATTTTATATTTTTGAATAGCACAAAGTACTGGAAAATATGTATACTTTGCTCAAATTAGCTTATGTGAACCAACAGAATTTCGACAAATATAGTGGAGTTGGTAAAAAAAAGCTTTATAAAGAAATAAATTAGTTTTGCCTAAAATTACTTTTAGTGTCATTTCCAGAACTGAGAGCGCCTTCCAACAAGGTCGGAACCACCCTTTGGTAGCACAGGATGCTTGAAATATCAGTAGTGTGGTATATGAAGCATTCAAGGCTTCCGCCACCTTTCTTTCATGTTTGGTTTTAATCCTAGTACCTATAAATCTTTTGGTTTTGAAGGATTGCTAGTCCACAAGAGGCTTCCGCCTCGACTCTTTCGGTTAGGCTAAAGGGATTCTTTTCCATAAAGGAAATATTTTATAATGGAGGATTTACATACCATAATTTTGTAAAGAATAGATGCCTTTTCCTCGGCACCTTTCGATGGAATCAAAAGGGTTTTGTTTTCCTTAAATTATCTTTTGAGTTTATTACCTCCGTTCGTTTGGTACTTTTGACAAAGAAATCCCTTAATGTGGAAATATGCTTTCTAAACTGATGCTTATACTTCTGTAAAGATTTGAAGGCATTGTCTGTGATGACATTCCTTTATAAACCTATTTTCTGTATAAAAAAAAACTTTCTTTTGGCATAGATGGGGTCGATAGGAACTTTTTCAAAAACCAAATGATTTGAGGCTTCACCTCTTCACCTGTTAGTGTCGGTAATGAAAATAAGGAGATCTTTTATTAAATTGTTTTCTAGAATGGAATTGTAACGACCCTCCCTTTTGCTCGTTTCAGATGGGTAATTAAGGTGACCCAAAACGTTCATAAAGACGGATTATTAGGGTAGTTACACATTAGAACATATTAAAATGAACATTTATTGTCATGAAAATAATTTTACATTAGGGTTACAATGATCATCAGAGTACAATAGATACACAGCGGAAATATATAAACTCTCAGCAGAAGAATAATGATCCATATGACAGCTCTCGTCCTAATCCAACACTTGCTCTAATTTACTCCAAGACTAAATCTACAAACCAAACTACAAGGCTACCCGTGTGGAAAATTTTGGGCACCCAGAGTTTAGGTGAAGGAATAATAAACTCCAGGTCAGTCATGGCCCCATGGAATTGGTATAAGAAAGTTAAAAGAGTTATTTTTAGCTTTATTTTAAACTGAGGTAAATCATAAGACCACGATGTACGGAATGGGTTAATACCAGTGCAAGACATTCGGCAATGTTTCTAAGAAAATGAAGCTACCATATGGTCTTGCGGCACATGCACAATGCAAACACGGACTTAGGCGAGATTTCTCCTTATGATAACAAAAAAAGCTTGATACATGGAAAATCCTCTGATATCATTATTAGTGCATAGAGTGTAAAATCATTTCGCAAGTACATGTATCAATCTTAGCCAGCATAATACTCCATCCTATTATGTTGACATAATAGTCTACAACCTAAACCGTAGTGGTTTGTAATGGAGAATGGATTTCCAATAAATGACCAAGCTAAGGAACTTTCTTATCGATGGGTAGACCTCTAAAGGGATGTCTCGAGAACCAAACGGGTGCTCTACCAACGCAAGGTCGGGTTATCCCTTATCCAAATAACTTAGAGCGCACCTGAGTTTGCTATCTCCCGATCGTTACCAAACTTAACCGGGCGCTCGCGATTATCAACATCCACATAAGTAAAAGCTTCCATATAATTGATGCCTGGGCTCCATAGCATAATATACTTTTTATCTAGAAGGAAATAACACACTTATATCCTTGCTGTATTTTTTCTATTTTGGTCATTTCCGGGTAGTGAGGCTTGTCGAAGTCTCGTTACACAAAGCTACACTTAACTTAGCCATGCTTTGATCAGCAATAGCTCAGTCACTTGGTATGCCACACTGTCATTTCATATCATATAATTGATAATTACTGACCGTATAACCTTTGAGCTCGTACGTCTCAAAGAAGGGTGTTAAGCTAATAGAATATATTCTCCATAGCCAAACATAAATATGTTTAGTAAAATCGATCGACATGTTACAAAATACACTCTCAGACATACATCCATACAAGTTCGTTCTGGGTCTAAACGAAACCGAAGGCGCTTTATTCCTCATTCAATTATGGAGAGAATCCCTTGTTAACTCGGAAAATATACAAGTACGATTGGGTCGTTGCTATAATATAATCTCGTAGTGGATGTACGACCCGAAACATCAGCGAGCAATCAATACAATGTAAAGATTTCCAATCTTCAACCACTGTCTTCAATTTATTATTCTCTATTTTGTTGTATGATTATTCGAAATGGTTTTCGGATAGAATATGATCCTGTATTTCCGAACAATTAATGCAATTTAAAAAAAATTATGGATTATATCGAACCTTAATCAAGTCTCTCTTCACTTAAACTTGGTTAATCAAATCTTTCTTTAAACCATTCTCAGTTTCTCATCTTTTAACAAAATACATATTCAAGAACTTATTAACCCAGACTTTATTCTTTTAAGTTCATCAATCAAAAACTTAACCAAAGTTCCTTTTCAAATTCTTATTTAAATTAAATCCTTATTTAAAGATTTATTTCATAAATCTTCCCTTTTCAAAACATACCTTTTAAAATCGAGGGTCATTAAGACATATAGTTCTTAATAATCCTTCTATATAGTTTTACTTATTTTAAACCAATATTTCAAAATCTTCATTGATTAACTTGATTTAGAATTTATTTTAATCCAAAATGATTGATATCAAAAATAACATTTGTATTGAAATTGGATCAACTTATATTTGATACCAATTTTCAAAATCAGCGAACATCAGAAGTGGAATAATGACATAACGTCTTTCAAGTTCTTCAGATATCACCCGTCTAACAATGGAATTCCATATCAAATGTTTGAAGATTATTTCTATCCAAACCTAATCTTATTAGACTTGAAAATCTTTGTCTTAATCAAAACAGAATCAAAATCATTTAGTACATCGGCTCATGTTCAATTCTAATTCTTGTATTCAACTGACACTATAAGTGAAATAACGGTAAATCTATCTTTTAAGTTCCCTAAATAGTATAAGTTTTATCTACGGAATTAATATCAACATTCGAAGATTACTTCCAACCATTTCCAATTTTATTAATATTGGTAAACCTTTTTATCTTAAGAAAAATAGATTTTACTTAAAAATAATATGTTTAAGTGCTATAAACTTCCATAAATATTTCATAAATCATTTAAAAATGATTATTTAATATTTGAGTGATAATTAGTAAGTTTAAAACTTCAAAACATATCATTTCCAGAAAACGTTGTAAAAGTGTTGCTAAATAACTAGTTTGATCAAAATAACCTTTTAATTATCCAAAAATTAATATTTTCAACTCAAATTACTTTAAAATTATTAACCATGATTTATTAGTTTTTCCGTGTTTTTAGTAACTTTTATAAAGTCATTTCTATCGGTTTCCAATTACGGTCACCGAACTTCAAAACTGCGATTTTATTTGAAAATAGATTTAAACATTTATTAAAATCCATACATTGAAACTCATTTTTTTTTCTATTCGAAAACTATTATTATTAGAAAGAAAACATTTTTCGTTTCATGTAAATGCAATTTAATTGCACTAGTTAAGAGTGTTTAAAGTTTATGGCCGCAATTCGCGAACTACCATAGTACGACTAGTCTTATTCCTTCTATATTACGACTTAAAACAAAAGTTCACCCGATTTAAGTCCAATATATTTATAAGGCTTTATAAACATATATAAATCCATTTAAAACAATCTTTTCCAAAATTTCAACTCAATTTCAAGTCAAAATTGAATATTAAAATATTACTATACTAATAAAATAATATTATTTTTCAAAAATTAATCCGATGAACTTCAAATTTTGTAGAAATCAAATTAAATATTATATAAGACCATTGCATCAATGAAATTGAGTTTAAACCATCATTAACATACCTAACTCAACTTCAATTTTGGAATTCGCTATTCAAAATCGATTTCAAAATTGAAGATGTCATTTATAATCAAAATTATTTTCGAATATGTTTCTATCTTTACAAAAGTTATTCGTATATACTTTAATTTCATTTCTAAACCATTTTCGATGTCAAATTCCAAACTTTATTTTTGGTCCTTATTCTCAATATTAAATTAATATAATAATCATTTATGTTTCCAACTGAGAAGGAGACATAACCAATCACCTATATAATTCCATAATTAAGGCAAGATAGGTGTGTAGTAACATACAAGCAACAATCGCCACCATACGAACATTCGTAATAACCATCATCAATATCATCAATACATGTTATCAACTATGTGCAAACGTTGTAGTAACCAACGATTATTAGTGTATATGTGTCACTAACTATACAATCATTCATCCAACATTACACACATATATTTTATCATCCACAATTAATCGTATATAAACACAAGTGTTAAGAGTTTCTCACCAGCATATTTGCTCCTTAAATCTTCACTGTATGAGAGCCTAGCTAACCGCGGACGATCTCGAATAGAAAATATTTCCCCACACCGAATTTTTGACAAAATATTATATTATTGTGTATATATATAGTAGGAGGGGGTAGGCAGGGTTGAGCTAAATTGGTGAAGTGGTGGGGTCCACGGCTATGATGGGGGAGGTGTTGGGGGGGTTGTTGGCGACGTTGGGTGATGGTGGAGGCCGGCGTGGGTTGGGAGAGACCGAGGGGGTAGTGGAGTCGAGTGGGAGTTGGTAAGCTGAGGAAAAGGAGGAGGGGAATGGAGGTGAGGTGATGGTGCTGAAGGGGGAGGAGGTGGTCGGAGGGAGGGGTATGGTCGGTGGGCACTTAAGTCGAGAGGGGGAGGGGAAGCAATAAGAGAAGGAGTAGGAGGCTTAAGAAATAGAGAAGGAGAAAGATAAATGGGATGGAGTGAAATAGAGGGGGAGATGCCATGTAAATAGGCTAAGGAAGGGGCGGAAAGGTAAAAATGCAAGGGGACACTTGTCCTAATCCATGCAAGCACAAACCATGGTAAAGAAAAACCATCAGCCTAACACATGGTATCACTTTGCAACACTTTAGTCACACCTCAAAAGTGTTTCTACTTTCCTACACTTATATATGTTACAAAATATTCAATTCTAGGTTACCGTTTAGCTATTTAATATCGGAAGACTTACGTTATCAAGTCCCAATGATACTTGTAAACAACTTACTAACTCAAAATAGTTATTTTATTTTAGTACTTACGTTTAATATATATATATATAATCAAGTTTAAAATAGTTCTATAACTATGTACTCGAAAAATTCATTGTAACAAACCCCAATAAATTCTTTTTAACATCTTACTGTTATATTTTGTCAAATTAAAATATTCATTTTTATTTATTTAAACCATATTTATGTTAAAACTACTTAAAATTCATGTTCAAATCAATTTATTTTATTTTATATTCAAAATATGGGTTTTAAGTTGACTAAAGATTTTGGATAGTTGCAGGAATAGAGGCTTTTCCTCCATTGCCTTCCTCCATTAGTGTGAGAACAAACATTGATAATTGATTATTATATGAAGCTGGAAGGGTTTCCCCTTTATGAAAGAATTGAATATGGACTTCGGCGCTTATGGGGGAGTCGAAGGGCATTCGAAAACGATACTGGTGTACGATACTGGTGTCGTGACCAATATAAAATTGGACATTGATCGAACCCATCTAAATGCTTATGTTGTCGGTTGCTAGCCATTGTACAAGACATTGCATTTATGTGAAACATTGGGAAGGCCCAATGGATGGAAAAATTAGGAAACACCAATTAAATTAAAATGTAAATAATGGTTCCTAAACCTCTTTCTTCATGCATTTAAGGGACTTACGATTGAGCTTTTAGTTTCGTGTTAGCGGGAGACTAGTCAGCGAAGCATGGTAGGTGAATCGAAAGGGCCTGTTGCTCCAAGCAATTCGGAGATTTAAGAATGAGATTTTGCTTTCGTGTTAGCGGGGGGTTACTTTATGAAGCATAAGTTGGGAGCTAAAAAGGAAGTGGTTTCGTGATTAGAGGTATTTTACCCTACGAAGCACAGACGGGAATCACAAATGACATGTAAATATGTAGAAACTATTACGACGGTTAGTCATTGTAACGGGGGATGTGGAATCCATTATGTATAGCATGTTATATTTCTTTTGTTATATATCTTTGTGATAATTGCACAAACTATTGTAGTCTAGGGGCATAGGGTTATCCTGGTTTCGTAGCATGGTCCTAACGAGAGAAAAACTCGTTCCGCTATATGGCGTGATCTCGTTAGATATCAATAGTTTTAGGTAGCAAGTTATCATTCACACCAATTTTTTTTACTAACTCATAGTTTATTTTCCCTTTGAACTCTTGGGTACTCTATTGAGTAGTATGAATGTTAATGTCTTTCAGGTATACCTTTCAAATAAGATTCCGGAGGAGAACAGGAGGTTGTAGCTAGTTAGGAGTTCCATTGTGTTATGTCTTGTTATGTTGTTGTATCTTTTGATGTATGTATCAACATGTTTATGAATGCCACTATTTATACTCTGATCAACTGAAGGGTATCGACATATATTGCTCTCATAGTATATTTTTTAATAAGTTGTATTTTATCTAAATGGGTATTATGAAGGGTTGGTGAATTACTATTTATATCGATGAATGTTTTATGGAAATTTTCATACTCCCGTGTTATCTGATATTACGATTGAATAACGTTAAATTTTCTATCATCAAAAGTTGAAACTAGAGATGAGTGCAGCATCTTTAGCATTTAGCTTCTGGCTTTAGAGAATGGGGTGTTACATGTATCCTTGACATGTATGTATGTTTGTGTATATGTGTCAGTTTGTTATATTCAATAAATTTTGAAATGTTTACTGATGAACACTTATCTCCATCAGTAAATCTTCTACAATGAGGTGTTGATATATAAAATTATTGGATTTGATCCCGTAAGCATGTCATAGTAAACCTGTTACTTAAACTGAAAAAAGAAAAGAGAAAAATATGGAGGGTTTTGGCAATCAATGCATTGATATTTTGTTGCACCAAAAGCATCAATGATGGTTTTACTTGTCGTACCTATAACAATAACATAAGTTAGTCTGTATGATCACTTTTCATTATATGTTGTTGACATCAAAAGTTGGTCTAATAACAATCAACCCCCAATGTGTGTGGTCCACACATGATTATATTCACAGAATACGAAAGAAAATAAATAAATACAGGGGACACGCAACAATTTTATAGTGGTTCGGCTTCAACCAAGCCTACGTCTACTTTATAATCTCTGTTTATACTGTCGATGACAGGTTACAGTTGCTTTGATTAGAAGAAAGTAGAGAAAAAGGTGGCTTAGACAAAATACCGTTGTCTTGCAATTTCAATCAAGGTGTACAACAAGCTATTTTTAGAATGCCAACCATGATATTTTTTTCCAAAGAGCAGATCCCCCTTTCCATTTCTAGAAAGGTGTATTTATAAGCAAAACCCGGATCGATCGATGTACTACGTAGTAACCATCCGATCTCGGAAGAGCCACGTGTCGTTCGATTTGGATTATCAGCTGCATGCGGTAGGACATAGTCTCCTGCTCGAGAATTGTTCTCCTCGATAATTGAGGCATACGTGGAGCTCAAAATCTGGTGCATAAAAAGTAGAGCAAGTCCCTGTTGACTGATTATGTAGCCTTGGGAGTAGGACTTCGTCTTGTAGATCAAAGTTTGGTCCGATATTTAAGGATCAATCTGTTCGATAGACCGACTAGATTTGGCAGTTAGGACTGGGCTTGAAGAAGGAAATCTATATCTTTGGCTAGGATGGTTCGAATCGAACCATTATTAGTCGAACGAAATAAGGGTCGATCTTGGAGAAAAAGAGCCAGTACTACAATCTTGAGAGTAAATCTTGATTCATTTGAGTTGTGACGACTTTTGCCAAAAAGCTGGTCAACATATGTTATCTTACCTCATACATTTTTCAATAACCCGATGAATTGCTACATTCATCTTTTAGCTCATTTGAATGTATAGTGAACATAATCAAAATATAATTCATGTGGAAAAATTAGGGTTACGCCCTATGGATAATCATAAAATTTATTATAGATTATCTAAATATGTAGCCATTCTTATTTATAGTAATATTTTGTTTTCTTTTGTATATTTTGTCACATTATAATGTAAATAATTAAATAATTAAATAATAAATTTTAAATACATTAATTAGATATTTTTTTTGAATAAAATGTTATGTGATTGTAGTTACAAATAGTTATAACCGTGTGTAATTAATTATGATATAAAATAATATTTGATTCAGAGAATTCATGGTCAATTTTTTTAAGAAAGGATATCGATACATATATTGGGACCAATGTAACATTCTCCCATTTGAGACCTAAAGGTATGCGCTACTGATGCCGTTGTCATTAATGAGTGGTGATAGAATGAGATTAGTTAATAGTACCATTAATATTAAAGAAACATAAATATGGACAATAAATAGAATAAATACAATTCAAAGATTCTAAATATGGAAAATCTAAAACACAGTTCTTTTATAACATTCATCATATATTCTCATTCGTAATCCAACAATCAAATAAATATAATTCCTAACAAAATACTAAAAGAATAAGATATGGAGATGCCTTTTTGGCTAATCAGAGTCGAACTGACATAATATAACTGTCATTATATCTATGCACACAAATAGAATAATATAGCGAATACAAGATCTTAAATAATTAATTGCCTCTATCACTTCAGTGCAACTTGTTCGTCCAACTGGAAACCTAAAAGACCTTATTTTCGAGCTATCGAAGTGTGAATTTGAGAATTAAAGGGAAAAAAAATAAAACTTTAGATCAGATAAAAAGTCTGGTGTTAATAATAATCAAAGATTTTGAACCAAACAGATGTCTAATGGGCCTATACCACTGAATTAGATGGATTTCTCCTCACTAACAATCTTACTACATATGTATCATGATACCTGCATCCACAATGGTTAATCAATCAACATAACATAAACATATACAAATGTATGTAATGTGGGTAAGTCCGACTCATCGATCAATATAGGGTTCGATCTACCCATAGTTTACACATTCCACAATTATGACTACATATCTTTCCACATGGTTTTCTTAGGATTATATAAACCTAATAGTTTTCATGAGCAAACTAATAACCTTTCAAACTCTCAATTACTTCTTTTTCCAAATCATGGTTTTAATGAGGCCACTAAGAATCTATTGGCTTATGCCAATAGCATCATCCATTCATAGTTTTCATGGGATCAATAAGAACCAGTCAGAACCTTCTAATAGAGTCTCTCAATCCGTAGTTTTCATGGGATCACTATAATGTTGTAGGATTATCTAACTTTGTTTCTCCAATCATGGAGTTATAGGAATTTATTGGACTTGTCCAATAACATTATCTAGGTCCCGTGATTTGACTATGAATCAATTGGATCCTTCCAATCTCTCATCTCAATCGATGTCTTTTGATCAGTCTTGGATATCCTAATACCCGTGATCTAACCGATGATGTGTATGCAATTCCACTCACTTGGGAGTTAAATTTTACTATACTTACTCATAGGTCAACCTATTAGTTATCGTGCCTCTAATTTCTCAGACCATTGTTATGCTCACAATGATGTGAGTATAAGATCAATAATTATACAATAAAACCAATCAATAATATCAAAGAATTCAACATCCATCACTCGGTTATATTCAACCAATAAGTATTGGTATCTCGTACTTAATCTAAAGCAATACTCTCTTATTTTTTATTTTATTTTTTGAAAATCTTACTTCAAAACCAGGGTCAATCCATTATTATATTCCTTGAAACTATCCCCTTAATTTATATTTAAAACAAGGAAACATATCATTTATGTCTTCGAAGTCTCATGCCATTTAGAAGTATAGTTTACTAATGTCAAGTATGGTGTCGATGCCAACATAGTGTGACATAGTGGAAATGTGTTCTTCCACTAAAACAAGACTTAAGGACGTCAAGATTGATGAAAGTCGATACCAGTTTATTCTTGAGTTAACCATGTCGACTTTCATCTCATTGCCAAAGGCTCGAAACTATACTCCTTCTTTCCACTTTATTGAAATGTCTGCATTTTTTGTGAATTTTTTTATAGATATATCTGCATTTTTTGTGAATAAATGCAGACATTTTGCGGTAATTCATATAGTGGTCGCAGGTATTGAAGAAGAAAAGAATATATGCAATAATGTCTGCAGGGATTCTAAATAGTTGCATACAATGTATTGCATATATGTGAAAGAATTGCTGTCATATTTGGAATTTTTGCAAATAATGGCTTCTTTTTCTGCAACTTTACTGAAATTGATATAATTTTCGTTTGTATGCAAATTTAATCATTTTTCTACAATACTTTCATGTTTGAACAAGTGTAGGTTTTAAGTTTGAATGTTTGATGCAAAACAACAACCATTGCAATAAAGACTAAATATTTTGATATAATTGTTATGATTTCTGCAATTTTTGAAAAAAAATGCAGGAATTTGTTGTTTCATGATCTTTTTTGTTTTTAATTTTTTTTGTTTTCTTGCATGAATACGAAGTTGAATATGTGTTAAATTAAATTTCGAAGTTTAGTAAATTTTCATGTTGCTTTTCAGATGATTTTCAAAAACAAAAACCTAATTTTATGGCATTTGTAGACATAGTATTGAAAATAAAAAATAATTTTGTCAGATCATGTTTTCAAGTAATATCAGAGTTTGGTATTAAAAGCGTTTTTCTTAGTTCACGTAAACACTAAAATATCACGAGGTCAAATGCATTAAATTATTATTTAAGACTAAGAGCATTCAAACACACAATTACCCTACTGAACAGAGATAATTCTCCGCATTAAATGCGGGCAAGTGGCACATGGCAAGGCAGTGTATATAAAATCTGAAAGTGGACATATTTTAACATGTTCTTGCAGTCAATTAGCACTTGTTTTCCTCCTTGCACCAATACGTCATTATCACCGCGTTATTGGCTTGACGCTGATCATGTGACGAATTATGTGAAATGATATATTTATGCCGACAAGCAAATATACGGAAACACATATTGTTCCAACCATAACGTACATCTAAACATTGTACAATTAGAGGCTCCCTTTGAATGTTATGGTTGGAACAATATGGTTCTAATCATACAATTAATATTGAAAGATTGTTTGACAAAATTTAGAAAAAATAGGCACAAGGAATACCTTAAAAAAAATAAAAAAGTGAAAGAGATCATGTTTAAATTTTGAAAAGAACAAGCTCTAAAGACTAATTAGATCAAAGTACATTGCTAATTATGTTTAGTATTTTTTATTTAAAGTTTGATCTTTAAAATTTATATTTTGATATTTAAATGTCTGCAGCTCTAGTGCAGGTGATGAGGGTTCCTAGCTCCCCAGAAAGAGAAAGAGAGTTCGATTTTTGGTTCATGCACTTTAGTTCAAATAAAGGGGCTTACAATGTGTACAAGCCTGATGACTCCGTGGACTGAGTTAGGTGCACTAGGGGGAGTTTTACTGCAGTGTCGGTTTCTTCCCTGAAAAAGTAAAATAAAAAAAAGAAAAAAAAAAAGAAAGAGAGATATCGATTTAAAAATTTCTTCTTGTTCACTGATTTCACTTCAATTCTACATGACGCATTATAAGTATTAGATAGGAATCCAAAACGAGAAGGGTTTAATAATAAGGTGTTATGAATAACTTTTAGATACAAAGAGATATAAAGTGGATCCACTACGAGGAGCGTTTACATCAGGTGCCATCATTGAGAATTGTTGGCCCATGTTGAAAAGAGGAGCACATTGCTTTCCTAAGATCTCATGAACAGTGAAAGAAAAAGGGAGAATAAAACTGATTTTGTAAAGCATCGACAGTGCTTGTGCTGTTGCTGAATAAAGATCATGCTTAATTAACATGTAATTGATATTAAAACAGTAGTCTACAAACCAAACCTTTGACAATGTAGGTTAGACGATAATAAGAAGCTAATCTACGGAGTATTTATTATTAACAAAAAAATTATACATCTATTTATTATTTTTCGTATTTCTAAGAGATAACGGAAAAACGATGGCAACTCATCGTTCTTCCGTCCCCACCATTATTATATCATATCTGTTATTCTTCAAATCCTTCTTGCATTTTTCGTAATTAACGTTAAAAAAAAAAGTACAAAATTAAAAAAAAAAAAACACAAAATGAAACAAAGTCTATTTTATTATTTTCAATTTTCCACGTTGATACCGGTGGTGCTGTGTAGCACGAGAAATGGACACCCACAGCATCCGATTTGATAGTACATGACTACATGCATGCTTTTGTCTTTTGTTTTACATAAAATTCACAAGAGTGCTTCTTTTATTATTGTTCCAGAAAGCGATCGCTAATCATATGCAAATTTGAATTCAGAACCTACACATGGGTCATCAAAACACTTGTTTTATGTGTGGCTGTCATGCTAACAGTACATTTATCATTATCGTACCATTATCAGTCGATCATTAACCATTTTTAACTGAAATCGGTATAACACTTAAAACGGTATAATAACGGTAAATTAATCATTTTTAATGGTAATTCATCGGTAACATTTCTTTAATATTAGCAAAAATGTACTACATACAATACATCTTTAACGGTAACATTTCTTTAATTCACCGGTAACATTTCTTTAATATTAGCAAAGATGTACCACGATTAAATTAATAATTTTTAATGGTAATTCATCGATAACGGTAAATTAATCATTAACACTACATACAGTACAACAAAGATGTACTATGTCTAAAATACAATGTCAAGATACAAGTTTTGATGGACAAACAGTAATTTATCATCACTTGTATAACACTACATACAGTAAATCTGTAGGTCAGTATCGGTAGTGGTAATCAATTCAAAGTCTATAAAAGAAGAAGAGCAGTAGCAATCTATAAAATGGAAGGCTAGGTATTAAAGATGGATGCCAATCATAGCGGACAAACAGTACTGCCCACGAAACATGCATATCATACACAGCTTTAACTAAACTTTTATTTCCACCTACAATCATGCAAACCAATCTTTCCTAAATTCGAATCCAATGACACTATTTTCATCAAAAAAACACACTAAATAATTGAGATGATTCACTAAAAATATGGTCCTCCTCTGTCTTTTTCTATGTTCCGGCGCTCTACAATACTCATTGCTTCCTTTTGTTGTTATGCGTATTTATAATTTTAACAGCACTACACTATGTTCCCACCAGTTAGAAGAGTCCGATTTTGTTCACACTTTTTAGCAAGTGTGAACAAAACACTCGGCTTCTATTGGAGGAATTCAGGGGGGTTCATGTGTGACCCACCTGATCCCTTCAATAGGAGGAAAGTGTTTTGTTCACACTTAGAATAAAAGTGTGAACAAAATTCCATTTCAGTTAGAAGGGAAAATAAACGGCTGCTGAATGAAGACCAAAGAACAAAGATTATATAAAAGCGCGGATTAATTGTCATCGGGTCAACCTCTTATTTCTTATTATTATGTACAAATGGGCTTAAGCCCAACAAGTCAAACACTGTTTATATATTGTACAATACCGTCTGCATCCTTATTCTGAATTCAATAGAATTTTCATTTTCTTCATCGTTTCTTCATTGCAGCTGAATCTCTTCACCATCAATCTTCAATATATCAACATGGTATCAGAGCAAGTCGATCCACATACTGTTGAGGTTGTTTTTTGATCCATCGGAGAGTTTTCGTCATTTGGATTCATACTCACCATAGATTTCAAGAATCTCTTCATTTGAGTGCGATTTGAAGACAATGTACTGTGCCTTGCCAGTCTGTGTGGTTGCATCAGTGTTTTATCTTGCAAATCGAAGAAAAACAACATTGAATATTCTATACCGATCAAGAAAAGCAAGACTGTTCATAGAATTGATAAATCAAGTAAAGAAAGTCATCAGGAAAGGTTTGTCTTTGAAAACTCGGAGTAAATCAAACTATTCATCATTAAAAAAACTTGCAAGAAAAGACTATCAAGACTACACATCTATTCATGCTACTCTCAATACTAAGTAAGAATATTAGTAACTGTTTCTCATATCTAAGCCAATTGTATCATCAGTATTGGATCAATAATGACACATGACAATACTTCCACTTCATCAGCAAACACAGCGGCTTCTCAGACATCGAATGCTGAGCAACCGATTAAAAGTGTTATTAGCCCACAAAGTCTGCCGATCACTGTTCTTTTGGATAAGAATAACTACATTCTTTGGAAGCTCCAAGTGGAGACAACAATTGAGGGTACGGTCTTGAAGGATTTGTGTTTGGAACAACACCAATTCCCCTAAAATTTGTCACTAATGCAACAAATAACATAGTTAGTAATGAAGAGTTTATCGAATACCATAGGCAAGAAAGATTAATCAATACTTGGCTTCCTTCTTCTATAAATCCAAGTTTGTTATCTCACGTTGTTGGCTGTAAAACAACAAATGAAATATGGTGTGCAGTTGAAAGAAATTTCAACACACAATCATCTGCCAAGACACTATTCTACAAAAGACAGTTGCGGAATTGTAAGAAGGATAATATGAGTATGACAGAGTATTTGGCCAAAGTCAAGAATATATGTGATATGTTAAAAGCTACAGGAAGCAATATTGTAGAATCAAAACATGTCTTGTGTTTACTTAATGGACTTAATGATGACTACGAGACAGTTGTGGCTGTAGTAACAGCTCAAAAGGTTACACCACCTTTAGATGATGTGGATGCAATTCTATTATCACATGAAGCAAGAACTGACAATAAAAGATTTGCATATTCAGATTTCTCGCTTAATTACGTTGCTAGTAATAAAAATAAAGGGTAGAATCTTAACAAAGACAATAATCCAAACCAAAGAGGTGGTTATTTTAATCGTGGTAGAGGCCAAGGCAAATGGAATTCAAACAACTAACCAAAATTCCAGATATGTGAAAAGATTGGCCATACTGCACTAAAATGCTACTTCAAATTCAATACAAACTATGTCTCAAATCAAGGTGAAAGCAGCTACAAGGGAACAAACCCTAGTGCTAACATTACTCAAACACAAAGTGACTTAACAACACAAGGCAGTGGTAAAGATAACAATCAATCAAAAGTTGCAAGACGAGATCACATTCAAGATGATAATTGGCACCCAAATTCAGGTGCTACTAATCACTTGACAAACAATTTGGATAGTCTCAATCTTGGAAAGAGGGAGTACAGATGTAAACAGTTTATTAGCATGGGTAATGGTAATTGTATCAACATATCTCACACTGGTAATGCTGTTATAAAATGCAAGAAGCAACTATTTCTAAATAACTTATTGAGAGTGCCCAAAATTAAAAAGAATTTAATGGGTGTGTCTTAATTTGCAAGGGATAACGGTGTATATTTTGAATTCTTTCCTAAATACTATTTAATCAAAGACATGCTAATACATGAAACTCTTTTGCAGGGTAGTGAGGTGAATGGGCTCTACAAATTCAAACTTGGAAGCAGTAGTAACTTTTTAAAAGGAAATCAGTGCTATAACTCTGAAATAAATCAGAGTGAATGCAGTATAAATTCTTTTGATTTTTAGCACTATAAGTTTGGTCATCCCAGTGCTCGAGTATTCTCAATAGTGATTATATTCCATTTAATGATGCTACTTTACCCTATGTATGCTCTTGTTGTCAGCTAGAAAAGAATCACAAACTACCTTTCCAACATTCATCTACTTTTTTTTCCTAAATCCTTTGATCTAGTTGTGACTGATCTATGGGGACCAACCCCAATTTCCGTTGATTTTGGATATAAATACTATGTGTCATTAATGGATGCATTCTCTAGATTCACTTGGATTTTTTTCTAAAAAGTAAGTCAACGACACATAACATAGTTGTCAACTACATCAATATGATAGAAAATCAGTTTAAGGTGAGAATAAAAACCATTCAGTCTGATAATGGAACAGAATATAAATCTCTTAGCAATTATTTTAAGAATAAGGGAATTATTCATAGAATAATATGCGATACGCTTCAAAGCAAAATGGTATTGTTGAATGAAAACATAGACATATTGTTGAGTCAAGTTTAACTAGGCATCATTGCCACTCAAGTTTTGGTCTGAATCATTTAATAATGCTGTTTATTTAATAAACAGGATGCCCACAAAAGTTTTGAAAGATTTAAGCCCACTTGAAAAATTGTATAATATCAAGCCTGACTATCATAATTTAAAAATGTTTGGTTGTCTATGTTTCCCATGGTTAAGACCATACAATACTAATAAATTAAATTTTAAATCTAAGCCATGCAGTTTTATAGGATATGCTACTAACCAGGATGGGTACATATGTATAGATGAAAATGGAAAGATATTTGTCAGCAAACATGTTGTTTTTAATGAAAATATATTCCCTTATAGATCAAAAGAAACAAAACCACTAACAAAGTTTACAAATTGCAAGAGAATATACCTGTTAGACCCAATTATTCTGACTTATAGTAGGCTGGCAATGAAAGAATGGCTACTGATGCTCAAAGTCAACACTCAACTGAAGCCAATTTATTCGACAATGATGACAGTGAGCCAACCAGCCTCGCCAATTCTTTACCTACAATAGAAAAAAATAATGAGGACAACAATGACAATATTCAGCAAACAGAAGAAAGTGCAACAGATCTGGATACGACCTCACCAGCTACTGCCAAAAGTATAGATAATGCAAATCCATCCATAAATGTTCAGCCAGTTCACACAGGACATCCAATGGTTACTAGAGCCAAAAATGACATATTTATACCAAAGACATATGTTGCTAGCATCACATCTGATAAACCAGTCACATACACTCAAGCAGCCAGCCTCAAATGTTGGAGAGAAGCTATGAATAAGGAGTACAATGTCGTCATCAAAAATAAAAAATGGGAATTAGTTCACAAGCTAGATAATAAAAATATAATTGGCTGTAAATGGACTTTCAGATTAAAGAAGAACCCTGATGGCTCAATAAATAGACATAAGG
Organism: Allium sativum; assembly: GCA_030737875.1. Classification (NCBI taxonomy): domain Eukaryota; kingdom Viridiplantae; phylum Streptophyta; class Magnoliopsida; order Asparagales; family Amaryllidaceae; genus Allium; species Allium sativum. The sequence continues at coordinate 189,622,042 of CM060924.1, read as the reverse complement.
CAAGACTTGTAGCTAAAGGCTACACAAGAATATGAGTTTGACTATACAGAAAATTTTCTTCAGTGGTTAAACCAGCAACTGTCGGGCTGATATTACTATTGCACTAAAGAATAAATGAAGCATCAAGCATCTAGATGTGAATAATGCTTTCCTCAATGGAACATTAGAGGAAGAAGTATATATGCAACAACCAGAAGAATACATACAGGATTCAAGTCTTATGTGCAAGTTAAAAAGGCTATCTATAGGCAGAAAAAGTCACCCAGGGTTTGGTTTGACAAACTCAAATCAACAATAGTCAAGATTGGCTATCATCCTACCAAATATGATAATTCTTTGTTTACAAAGATTAATTTTACTTCAACTGTATACATTTTGATATATGTGGATGACTTTATTATTGCAGGTAATGATGAAAAGGAAATAAAACAAATCACCAGCTATTTGAATCAAGAATTCTCAATAAAAGATCTGGCAGTGTGTCATATTTTCTGGGCATTGAAGTACAAAGGATCTCTGAGCCTGAATCTGAACCTGAATTATTTATATTCACTAAATATGTTCCTCCTCTGTCTTTTTCTATGTCCTTGATTTAACACGGCGCTCTACAATGCTTATTGCTTCCTTTGGTCGCTATGCATATTTGTTTGATTTTAACAGCACTCGTAGCCGGACATTAGGTTTCAAAAGGAACGTGTTATGTTCCCACTGGCTAAAAGCGTAAATAGACGGTTGTTATCGGGTCAACTTCTTACTTTGTATTATTATGTACAAATGGGCTCAAGCCCAACAAGTCCAAACACTATATATATATATGTATGTATATGTGTGTGTGTATATATATATATATTGTACATTACCGCGTGCATGTTGTTCTAAATTCAATACAATTTTCATTTTTTTCTCCATTCCGTTTCTATTGATACAAATAATACAACATTTCTATAATTCGTTCATCATCATTTCTTCGTTACAGCCAAATCTCTTCACCATCAATCTTCAATATTTCAACATGGTATCAAAGCAAGTCGATCCACATACCGTTGGGTTGTTTTTTGATCTATCAGAGAATTTCATCATTTAGATTCATATTCATTAGAGTTTCAAGAATCTCTGAGTGTGATTTGAAGACAATATATTGTGCCTACCCAATCTGTGTGGCTGCATCAGTGTTTTATCTTGCAAATCGAAGAAAAACAGCATTGAATATTCTATACTGATCAAGAAAAGCAAGATTGTTCATAGATAAATCAAGTAAAGAAGGTCATCAGAAAAGGTTTATCTTTGAAAACTCGGGGTAAATCAAACCATTCATCATTAAAAAAAGCTTTCAAGAAACGCCAGTCAAGACTAAACATCTATCCATGCTATTCTCAATACGAAGTAAGAATATTAGTAACCGTTTTTCATACCTAAGCCGATTGTATCATCAGTATTGGATCAGTAATGGCACAGGGCAATACTTCCACTTCATCCAGAAACACAACGGCATCTCAGTCATCGAATGCTGAGCAACTGATTAAAAGTGTTATTAGCCCACAAAGTCAACTCATCGTTGTTCATTTGGATGAGAATAACTGTCTTCGTTGGGAGCTCCAAGTGGAGACAACAATTGAGGGGTACGGTCTTGAAGGATTTGTGTTTGGAACAACATCAATTCCACCAAAAATTTTCACTGATGCAACAAATAACATAGTTAGTAATGAAGAGTTTACCGAATACCATAGGCAAGAAAGATTAATCGGTGCTTGGCTTCTTTCTTCTACAAATCCAGTTTGTTATCTCATGTTGTTGGCTATAAAACAGTAAATGAAATATGGTGTGCAGTTGAAAGAAATTTCAACACAATCATCTGCCAAGACACTATTGTACAAAAGACACTTGCAGAATTGTAAGAAGGATAATATGAGTATGAGAGTGTATTTGGCCAAAGTCAAGAATATATGTGATCTGCTAAAAGCTACAGGAAGCAATATTGTAGAATTAGGACATGTCTTAGTTTACTAAATGGACTTAATGATGACTAGGAGGCAGTTGTGGCTGTAGTAACATCTCAAAAATTCACACCATCTTTAGATGATGTGCATGCAATGCTATTATTACACGAGTCAAGAATTGACAATAAAAGATCTACATATTCAGATTTCTCGATTAATTATACTACTAGTAATAAAAATAAAGGGTAGAATCTTACCAAAGGCAGTAATCCAAACCAAAGAGGTGGTTATTCAAATCGTGGTAGAGACCAAGGCAAATGGAATTCAAACAACAAACCAAAATGTCAGATTTGTGAAAAGATTGGTCATACTGCACTAAAATGCTACTACAGATTCAGTACAAATTATGTCTCAAATCAAGGTGAAATCAGCCAAAAGGGAACAAACCCTAGTGCACGAATATGAGCTGGGGTGTATATATGAGCCTTTTATGTAATGACGGTCGGAACAGAGACCCCCTTCCTTGTACGCATATGAGCTGGCACACAACTCCCATATAACAAAAGGAATCTCTGTTGTTACGTGCCTACTAACTCATATTTGTACACAATTCCTTCAATATATTTCGTGATGTGGGACAAGTATATCCAAACCATCATTCCTCCTTAAGAACATGCAAGGTAATCCTAACAGTCTCCCCCTTGACTCGCATCCTACGAGTATCTTTTGAGAGCACTGCCTTGCCTGCATGGCCCTGTCCAAATCTTCGGCTCCAGTACCACTTTTATGTAATGACGGTCGGAACAAACCCCCCTGCATATGAGTTGGCACACACATGCTTGTGACAAAAGGAATCCCTGATGTTACGTGTCTGCCAGCTCATATTTGTACACATTTCCTTCAATATATTCCATGATGTGGGACTGTTGTATCCAAACCATCATTCCTCTTTATAAACGTGCGAGGAAATCCTAACATAACATTGCTCAAGCACAAAGTGACTCAAAAACATAAGGCAGTGGTAAAGACATCAATCAATCAGAAGTTGCAACAGCAGTTCACATTCAAGATGACAATTGGTACCCAAATTCAGGTGTTATTAATCACATGACAAACAATTTGGGCAGTCTCAATCCTTGAAATAGGGAGTGCAGAGGTAAATAATGTATTAGCATGGGTAATGGTAAATGTATCAACATATCTCACACGGGTAATGCTGTTATAAAATGCAAGAAAGAACTTTTCTAAATAACTCATTGAGAGTGCGCAAAATTAAAAAGAATTTAATGAGCGTGTCTCAATTTGCAAGGGATAACAGCGTATATTTCAAATTCTTTCCTAAATACTATTTAATCAAAGAGATGCTAACACATGAAACTCTTTTGCAGGGTAATGAGGTGAATGGGCTCTATAAATTTAAACTTGGAATCAACAATAACTCTGTAAAAGGAAATCAGTGCTATAACTCTGAAATAAATCAGGGTGAATGTAGTATAAATTCTTTTGATTTTTAGCACTATAAATTGGGTCTTCACAATGCCAGTGTTGTGAAAAGTATTATCAATAGTAATTATATTCCATTTAATGATGCTACTTTACCCTATGTATGCTCTTACTATCAGTTAGGAAACAATCGCAAACTACCTTTCCAACATTCATCTATTGTTTTTTCTAAATCCTTTGATCTAGTTGTCACCGATCTATGGGGACCAACCCCAATTTCCACTAATTTTGGATATAAATATTATGTGTCATTCATGGATGCATTCTCTAGATATACTTGGATATTTTTTCTAAAAAGTAAGTCTGAGACACATAACATAGTTCTCAACAACATCAATATGATAGAAAATCAGGTTAAGGTGAGAATAAAAACCATTCAGTCTGATAATGGAACAAAATATAAATCTCTTAGCAATTATTTTAAGGATGAGGGAATTATTTCCCATTACAAGAAAAATACCCTATCGCAACTAGCTATTTGCAACAGGTGACACATGACAGTTGTTGTAAAAGATATTTAGCAACAGACCTATTATAACAGTTGCAATAGATGAGATTTAGCAACCGACATTTTCTTCTTGTTGCGAAAAGCGTATATTTCGCAACTGTGCTTCCGTTCTTGTTGCTAAAACATACTTTTAGGAACTGTATTTCTAGAATAGTTGCAATAAACATATTATTTGCAACTATGTTTCCAAGGCTGTTGCGAATAAATATCTTTAGCAACTGTTTTAGCCACTTGCAATAATTGCTTTTTTACAACTGTTAAAACCTATTACAATAAACATACTATTAAAAATAAGTATCAGCATTTTATGATTAACTTTTAATAATTAATTTTAAATAGTTATTATTAAAAGATCAACTACTAGTAATTATATAAAAGTTTGTATTTAATAATTATTAATTAATAATAAAATTTAAGTATTATAAAGTAATATTTATAACTGATAATTAAATAATAATGACTAATAATTAACAAATAATAATAATTAACAATTAAAAAATAATAAAATAAATAAATAAATATTAATAATAAAAAATTAATAATAAAAAACTAATAGATATACGAATGTTTAAATATTAAATAAATAATATATAATTAAATAATTAATAAATGATAATTGATTAATATTACTATTAAGGAGTAATTAATAATGTGTTTGGTAAAGGTATTTTTATGAATTAATTAATAGTGTCTACTTATCATTAATAATTATTTTAATATTTTTAATATTTTATTTAATTTATAGTTCATATGTAATTCTGTAATTAAATAATAATAATAATAATAAATAGTTCAGTAATAGATAAAAATTAATGTCTACTAATTAATATGTACTTTATTTAAATATATTAATAAATATTAAATAATTAATATTGATTATCTAATAATTATTAAATAATTAAAAGTAATAATTGATAACTAAGACAAATATTTAATAATTTTATTTCATACTTAATATTAATATTTTTATATCACTTGGTGTGTAACAATTATAATTAATAATTATAATTAAATGCTTTGCCAATAATTATAATTGATAATTATATTAAATATTCAATAATTTAAATAATTTTAAACTATAACTAAAATAAAAGTATAAAATATTCATAAAATACTTTTCTCTTTAAGATTTTCATTAAACTAAAAATATAATATAATATAATATAGCACTATAAGAGGGGGCGTCAATTTTGAAGTATTCATAAAAGAACAATGTTACACTACCCGAGTTTTATTTTGTCAAAAAATTCTAAATAGAGAAAAAAAAAATGGATCTCACTTCCTACTTTTAAGGTGCAATTCATGGGGGTCATACTCATTTATCTCACAACCGCTTTATTTGACAAAAAAAAGTTTCAGATATTTTAGCATTTTCGTTCATAAAATTTAAAAGTACATTTCTGAATAATAGTGGTTGATAAATATATTTAAATTTTTAAAAGGTAATGGTTAATAGTTTAGTAAATAATAAATTATATTTATTATTAATATATTTTTAGCAGTTGTGTTATACTATATGTGGAAATAGATACTTTAGCAATTATCTCTCTGTTAAGTACAATAAAACTAGCAATTTAACTCAAATTTGGGCTCCAAAGCAAAATTTCAAATTTTCCGCCATTGAAATTCACATCTTTCTAGTAAATTCTCAAAAATAATAATCGCCCTCCATCATTCCAACACCAGGCAGAGGAGCTTTAATCACATCCTAAATTCCAATCCACCCTTAACCTGTTCTAACATCATCACAACAACCAATCACCATCAGAAACCTGCCAATCCCATGGTCCCACCATCATCGAATAACACCCCAAACCTACCTCGCGAACCACAAAGCCTGCAACACGTTCGGCTTTACACCCACCACTATCTTTGCTAACCCAGATCCAAGCCCTAAATTTGGGCTCTCAATAGAAAAATCGCGAGCCCTATTAAAATCGGAAAAAAAGGTGGAATGCTGCAATCAGGAGGCGACGCATAGCCATGAGAGGAGCAGCCGCGATGATCGACCGAAGTCGATCTCGTGTCTGGCACCGAGGGCAAAAGTATGGAGTTTGCTGGCGATTTTGAAAGGTTAGTGAAAGACGGGTGCTTAAATTTTGTAACAATGTTCAGGATACCTGGTTTCTATAGGTTAAGAATTCACAAGAGTGCATACTTGTAATTTTATCTATGAGTACAAATGTGAGTAAGGGATTAAAATTACATATGCAAGCACTACTTTAAATTTCTTATTATGTATGTTATCCTATAAATTTGTCAGTAAACTCCACTAATGAGATGGACAACAATACCATAACGACTATGTAAGACGCAGCAGTGGGTTTCAGGCGTTAATATTTCATTTTGATTCCATATCTCTAGGTAAAGGTGCATTTCATGGTAACCCATTATCAACTTCGTTAAACTATGCATAGTATTTGTGTTCTTAAATGGGAAGGTTTATATAGGGAACGACTTTTGTTACATAGAGGCATAGTTGAGCAAATATAATAGAACTTTTTCTATGTTTGCTATTTTTAAAAAGTTCAGTGGAGATAGACTTTGCTAAAATTCAATTCCAAATAAGATGCTACGGTTGAAAAGTGAAGGAAAAAGTCAGATCCAAGCAGTTGGTGATCTGAAATTGGCTTTGTAGGTCATTAACAGTTTCTTTAATTTTTTAGGTTTTCGTCAACAACGGAATATTCAATACAGCACTAAGGACAAGGTGGTAAAGAAAACAAAGTTGTAGAATAATATTAATTAGAAAAGAATATTTTCAAATTTGCAAATAAAGTCAAATCGACTAAGTTAAAGTATTAGAGAATTGATTGTTGATTCCAAATTTTGTGTGATACATGGTAAATACTAGAGACAGCCAGATGATTATGACCATTTCAACAATATATGTGTATGTAGGCAAAGTTGGAGGATTTATTGCTTTAATCCCAAATGTCATGATTGCTGCTCTTCTCTACTTCATGTGGGCTATGCTTGCAGTTGCAGCAATGGGGTTGTCTAATCTTCGATAAAATGAAACAGGAAGTTAAGCCTTTCTTTGTTTTTTCTCCCTATCAATTCCTGCTTATTTTCAGCAATATGGATTAAGTCCAAATGCAAATTCATCTGTGCCAAGTTACTTTCAGCCTTGTGTTGTTTCATCACATGGACCTTTCAAACTGGATATGGCGGGGTACGTTTTATGTTTTCTTACATTTGTTACTTGGAAAATTGCTGCAATGTTTTACATTCTTAAATGCTTATGCCTAATTAGAAAAACATCTTCATATTTTAGCTATTTTTTTAGGCAGATTATATACTGAACACGGTGCTGTCATTCAACATGGTGAGTGGATGAAAGACACAATGTATTAGATTGAAATGCACGGTGGTGGGGATATAGAATTTCTGCCATCGAATTTGGATGTGGGGGAGGAATGATTTTACGGTTAATGCTTGTGTTGCTAAGTTTTTGATCAATTTATATTGGAAATAATTTGTGATCTTGATGAGAAATGTTGATATATATTTGTAACCATCTTTGTCAATGTATTGTTTTTGCTTGAATTTACAGATATTGTAATAAAATATGAACTTTTGTGAATATCTAATGAAATATTTTAGAGTATCATTATCTTTGAGATGATATTTAAATTGTATGTATTTTAATTTATGAAATCATGATTTTATAATAGTTGAAATTGCAATACACTTTGTAAAAGATTCAATTGCAACAAACAAAAATGGTCATGAAAAATTCTTTTGCAACAGACACAAAATTGTATAAGGCTATTTTGCAATTGTCATTTGTTGTCGTAAAAGAATCAGTTGCAATAGCAAAGGCCTGTTGTAAAAAAGTATACCACAATGTCTTATTGTAACAGGCGAAAAATGTTGCGAAAATGCATCGACTTTTTACAACTTCGGCTATACCAACAGGCATAGGCCTGTTGGTCTACTGCAACAAATATTTCCTGTTGTGAAAAGTGTTTTTTCTTGTAGTATTCATAGAACAACATGCCCCTACCTTCAAAGAAAAATGGTATTTTGAACAAAAACATATTATTGAGTCAAGTTTAACTTTATTGGCTCAGGCATCATTACCACTTAAGTTTTGGTCTGAATCATTTAATACTGCTGTTTATTTAATCAACAAAGTGCCCACAAAAGTTTTGAAAGACTTAAGTGTTGATATTTATGATTCAAATATATGTAGAGAAGGAAATAAATTGATTGATTGTCAATCAATTAATTGGCTCGTATATGGAATGATATAAGAGGAAGTTTCCTTTTTGGAAGAAAAATAACAGGTCAATCAATCAATTAATGAAGAATCAATTTACCCAGGGAAAGAGATTGAGACCATGATTGCACCAACCATTTATGCTTAATCAAATTAAGGAAGATATTATATTTATTTTTCTTCATGTCCAAGTAATCTAAAACTTCTCTTATTTATCTCCAAGAAATCCCTCTATATAAATAGGGGTCATGTTATTGTATGAATGCAAGCAATCCACCATTAATCTTCTCTCTATTGTAATCTTATGTACTCATTTCTTCATTGAAAAATAAAAGTTGTTGGGTCTCCGTAGACGTAGGATATTCATATCCGAACCACATTATATTGGTGTGTCCTTTCCTCTCTTTTCTGTTTTTGTTCTCTCTATAATTTGTGCCACTTGATTTTATTTTTTTGGCATTATTGAAATTGTTGACAGACTAGATCATTGGGTTTATTCGTATTCCGCTGCCTAAATCTCTAATTTTGCACTACGGATTGGTATCAGAGCTAGTTTTCATGTTCAAAGACTTTTTCAGCCATGTCAAATTCCACAAAGGATAACGGTTGTAAAAGTGCTACAAATTATGGAGTTGCTAGATTTGATGGAAAAAGGGATTTTGGCACGTGGAAAATGAAGATGGAAGCGGTGTTGAAGAAAGAGAGGACATTTAAAGTTGTCTTAGGTCCAGAGAAATTGAAGAAATTATCACCTGTAGAGATAGAAGAATTGGAAGAGGATGCTCTTGCTACCATCCAACTTAGTCTTTGTGATGAAGTACTTAGAGAGTTTTCACATGTGAAAACTGCTAAGGAATTGTGGGATGCTCTTTAGAGAAAGTTCTACAACAAGTCTGTCACCAACCGCATCATCTTACAACAATTGTTTTCTTTCAAAATGAGGCCCAGAACAGATGTATTTGCTCATATAGATGCTCTCAGCACACTGTCATGAATATTCGAGCAACTGATGTAAAGATTGAGGATGAGGCACAAGCTGTTATTCTTTTATGTTCTTTACTTGCGGAGTATAACACTTTTGTTAACTCTATGATCTATGGACGTTCGTCTATTTGCTTAGAGGATGTGAAGACAAATTTGCATAACGAGATGTTGCGAGGAAAGTTAGCAAGCATGAGCATGGAGAATGACTTTGAAAGCCTTGTTGCACAGAGAGGAAGAAGTAAAAGTAGACCCAAATATGGTGGAGATAGAGCTAAGTCCAGATCTCAGCCAAGAGGAGCTCGGAAGGGAGTTTGTCATTATTGCAGAAAACCTGGACATTATATTGCAAGTTGCCCCAAGTTAGAGAATAAAAAAAAGCTGTTCCCTAGAAGGCTTCAGCATTTACAGCGGAGACATCAGATTCAGATAATGATACTGCCATTTTACAGCTTCCGCCTCTCCTATGAAGAGTACTATGTGGATTATTGACTCGGGAGCATCCAATCACATGACACCTGATAGGCACTCTTTTTCCACTTATTGTCAGCTTGATGGAGGAGAGGTTCTCATGGGAAATAATGCTTCTTGTCGCATGATTGGTATTGGAACAATAAAAATTAGGATGTTTGATGGTGTTGTTCGTACTTTACGTGATGTCAGGCATGTGCCTGATTTAAGGCGTAGTTTGATCTCCATTAGAGCATTGTGTAATTTTGGCTTAAAGTGTGTAATAGAAAAGATTCATTAAAAATTACAAAGGACTCACTGATAGTAATGAAAGGGGTAAAAATTGTAGAGACTGCTTCGGTTATTGATTCAGTTGATTCCGATTCTACCAGATTGTGGCATTTTAGTATGGGTTACATTGGATAGCGTAGTTTAGAAGTATTGAGAAAGCAAGGCTTGATTGACGATGTTGATCATTCAAAACTTGACTTTTGTGAAGGATGTGTACTTGGAAAGCAGGCGAACGTTTCTTTTGGCATTGCAGAGCATAATTCTAAAGATGTTTTAAAGTATGTCCATGCTGACGTTTAGGGCCCGGCACCATGCCTACCTTATGGAGGAGCCAGATGTTTTGTTTCATTTGTTGACGAATTTTCTAGAAAAGTATGGTTTTACTTTATGAAGTCCAAAGATGAAACTTTTGATAGGTTTCAAAGTTGTAAATCTCTTATTGAGAAGCAGTCTAGAAAGAAAGTGACGGTTCTTCGTTCAGATAATGGTGGTGATTTCACTTCACAAAAATTCATCAAATTTTATGAGTTCGAGGGAATCAAAAGACATTACACCGCACCAGGAGACCCTCAGTTAAATGGGGTTGCAAAGAGAATGAATCGGACTTTGTTGGAAAGAACTCGTTGATTACGGTTGACTGCGGGATTAAATAAGAGATTTTGGGTAGAAGCATTATCTACGGCAGTTTTCCTTATCAACCGCAGACCTTTTACCGCCATAGATATGAAGATTCCTGAAGAAGTGTGGAAGGGGGATCGTGTATCATATTCCTTTCACATAGTGTTTGGTTGTCCAGCTTATGTGCATGAGAGCAAAGGGAAGTTGGATCCAAGATCGCGCAAGTGTATTTTTCTTGGCTATAAGAAAGGAATTAAGGGTTATAGGATGTGGTGTCCTACTACCCAAAGATTGTTACTAGCAGGCATGTTACATTTGATGAGAATGCTATGTTGAAGGTGGAGCCTTCTTCTTCAGTTAATGATGATGTTGAGAGGACAAATTCAGAATACCGAACACAAGGCAGATCATCAGACTTCCATACGAGTAAAAAATGGTGATTCTGGTGACACCGTGATTGATAGGGAAGAGACAGGAGATCAACCTCAAGGTGGAGCTCAAATTCAAAATCGACCAATAAGAGAGAAGAAAAGACCTACGTGGCTTGATGATTTTGTGGGATTAAGCATTGAAGATATTGACTTTGATGACATGCCAGCTTATGCATTAAGCTATTTCATAATGAACCAAGAGACTACAGAGATGCCATTAGTTCATTTGATAGCTCTAGTTGTCTAGTAGCAATGGAGGAGGAGATCGAGTCTTTGCACAAAAATCACACTTGGGATTTAGTGCCACTTCCTTTCGACAAGAGAGCAATTGGATGTAAATGGATCTATAAGGTGAAAGATGGCGGCAATGGTGACTTAAGGTACAAAGCAAGATTAGTGGCAAAGGGTTATGTTCAGAAGAAAGATGTGGAGCTTCAAGATATAGTTTCTCCAGTTGTTAGACACACTTCCATTTGCATTCTTTTGGCATTAGTTTCTCACTTTGACATGGAGTTAGAACAACTAGTTGTCAAGACAGCATTCTTGCATGGTGATCTTGAGGAGGACATTTACCTACAACAGCCAGAGGGGTTCATTGATAGCAGCAGACCAGGTCATGTTTGTAAACTTAACAAATCTCTTTATGGCTTAAAACAGTCTCTTAGACAGTGGTATAAAAAATTTGATAAGTTTATGATCTCACATGGTTACTCTAGATGCTTTAAGGACATTGTCTATTTTAAAAAATGTAATGATGACATTGTCTATTTGTTACTCTATGTTGATGATATGTTGATAGCTTCTAAGAGCATGTCTAAAATTTAGGAGTTGAAGATGGAGCTTAGTAAGGAATTTGAGATGAAAGATTTGGGGAACGCACAAAGAATTTTGGTGATGGAGATTCAGAGGGATAGAAAGCAAAGAGTTTTGGGGCTCACTCAAACTCAATACATCGAGAAAGTCCTATCTCGATTCGGTATGGGGAATGCTAAACCGGTGGCTACTCCATTAGGCTCTCAATTCAAGCTATCCAGAGATATGTGTCCCACGGCAGATGAAGACAAAAGGGATATGCGTAATATACCTTATTCTAGTACTGTTGGTAGTCTCATGTATGAAATGGTGTGCATGACACTAGATTTGGCCCATGCAATTGGTGTTGTCAGTCGATATATGTCTAACCCAGGTAAAGAGCATTGGCAAGCAGTGAAGTGGATACTCAGATATCTTCTTGGCACTTCTTCAGTTGGCTTGTTATATGGTGGAGTAGATGGATACATCTCTCTTAGAGGATACTATGATTCAGATTATGTTGGGATAGTGATGGACGAAAGTCGGTGTCGGGCTATGTTTTTACACTTGGCGTAGGCCCGTTTTTGTGGAGATCAAAGTTGCAATCTATCATAGCTTTTTCGACCACCGAAGCAGAGTTAATATCGATTGTGGAAGCAACAAAGGAAGGATTGTACTTACTTCAGTTGTTTGATGATCTTTCAATGGCGCAGCAGACAGTGGAGCTATTTTCGGATAGTCAGAGTGCGATTCATCTTATTGAGAATCAGGCTTATAGTTCACGGATGAAGAACATTGCTCTTAGAGATTTCTTTCTTATGCTTGAGGAACAACGAAGCAAGATCAAATTATTGAAGGTGGGTACTTTGGATAATCCTTCAGATATGATAACCAAGTCATTTCCAGAGGACAAGTTTGAGCATTGCTCAAACTTGATCAGTTTTCTTCCTGTTACTTGAGCGCCATGGGTCGCTGGGCCCAACAAATTCTATGTTGATTGTTGAAGATGAGATGATGAAGAAAGATTGTCATATTTGAATCAAGGTGGAGTGTTGAAATTTAAGATTCAAATATTTGTAGAGAAGGAAAGAAATTGATTGATTGTCAATAAATTTATTGGCTCATATATGGGAAGATATATGAGGAAGTTTTCTTTTTGGAAGAAAAATAACAGGTCAATCAATCAATTAATGAAGAATCAATTTACTCAGGGAAAGAGATTGAGACCATGATTGCGCCAACCATTTATGCTCCAATCAAATCAAGGAAGATATTATATTTATTTTTCTTCATGTCCAAGTAATCTAGAAACTTCTCTTATTTATCTCCAAGAAATCCCTCTATATAAATGGGGTTCATGTTATTATATGAATGCAAGCAATCCACCATTAATCTTCTCTCCATTGTAATCTTATGTACCCATTTCTTCATTGAAAAATAAAAGTTGTTGGGTCTCCGTGGACGTAGGATATTCATATTCGAACCACGTTATATTGGTGTGTCCTTTCCTCTCTTTTCTGTTTTTGTTCTCTCTATAATTTGTGCCACTTGATTTTATTTTTTTGGCATTGTTGATATTTATGACAAACTAGATCATTGGGTTTATTCGTATTCCGTTGCCCAAATCTCTGGTTTTGCACTACATTAAGCCCACTTGAAAATTTGTATAATATCAAGCCTGACTATCATAATTTAAAAATGTATGGTTGTCTATGTTTTCCATTCTTAAGACCATACAATACTAACAAATTAAATTTTAAATCTAAGCCATGCACTTTTATAGGATATGCTACTAACCAGGAAGGGTACAAATGTATACATGAAAATGGGAAGATATTTGTCGGCATACATGTTGTTTTTAATGAAAATATATTCCCTTAGAGATCAAAAGAAATCAAAACCACTAACAAGGTTTACAAATTGCAAGAGAGTATACCCGCTATACCTAATTATTCTGACATACAGTAGGATGGCAATGAAAGAACAGTTGTTGATGCTCAAAGTCAACAGTCAATTGAAGCCCGTTTATTCAGCAATGATGACTATGAGCCACCCAGCCTCGCCAATTCTTTACCTGCAATTGAAGAAAATAATGGTGACAACAATGACAATACTCAGCAAGAAGAAGAAAGTGCAACAAATCTGGATACAACCTCACCAGCTACTACCAAAAGTACAGATAATGCAAACCCATCCATTAATGCTCAACCAGTTCATACCGGACATCCAATGGTTACTAGAGCCAAAAGTGACATATTTAAACCAAAGACATATGTTGCTTGCATCACATCTGATGAATCAGTCACACATAGTCAAGCAGCCGACCTCAAATGTTGGAAAGAAACTATGAATGAGGAGTACAATGCTCCCACCTATAACGTTGACTGATTCCTCTGTCTAGAGTTGTTCCTCCATTACTTGCTGCTTGTTCATCTGTCTAACCCACCTACAGTGTTGAATCTTGAGCCTGCTTCATTTAAGTATCAACTTCAGTTATAAAATCACTAATTAAACTTGTTGTAGATCTAAGTACTTGCGCCTAAGACCATAATAAAATGTTATTTTGTTTTCGATGTTGTATGATAATAATTTACAGAGGCTAGACAATTTTTTTAATTCTTTTGAACTAATATTTTGTATCTTAATCATCCATGTGAATCCCTAGACTCCACCGTACAATTTTCTTTTTCATCTGCAATAATAATATTTACCATCTCCTCCTTTTGAGAGTCACCGTTTCACCCAAAAAAATATGTGTACTAACATATCTTATTGAATAAGAAACCAATATTCCACCAGGGTTTTATTAAGCCTAACCAGTACTTCCTGCATGTTGGACTCATTTGGTGCATCACAATTTGAAAAGATAAGGAAATGACACGCGTTAATGAAATAAAAATATCCGATAAACAATTAGATGAAGAATAACAATTTTGTAGTAATATGCATACAATATTCACATATTTCCTCAAGCATAGCTTAAAAAGTTAAAATAAGACATGTACTAGTTGCGTAGAATACTTGACCAATCAATGGAATGATGATGATGATATAACCACCATATTACACTTTCACTAAAGTCATGTGACCTTTATCCCAAAAGCGCTGGATATAAACTATCTATGTGAATTAAACAGTAAGGGAAATAAATAGAGAGACAAAAGTAAATCAACAAGGATGAACAAAATATTGTTTTTATACAGTTAAATGAATAAGTCTCGATAAAAACTTGCTTTTGTTCAATTGTTTTATGGAAACATGTTAAGCTCTAATGTAACTTTCTAGGTCTGTAGTGCCTTCCCCCCTCCCCCCCAACCCCCCTTTTTCAACATGATTTGAATTTTCAATAAGAAACACATGACCCATGAGTGACATTGTGACGACAAGGAATTTCGCTCGATCCGAATCAGTCGTTAAACCGATCTAGACCGTTCGAAACCCCTGATCGTTTGAGAACAGGACAAATCAGAACGCAGACGGAAGAACATTTCATTGTTATTACAACAATACCATCAGATACAAGAATATACAGAGTATAATTGAATAAATTACATAGCAGCGGAAAATAATACAAAGCACAACTGAAGGTGATACACGGATACAGAGCTTTCCGGATATCATTCCAGCTGTAAACCAGGATCCTATGAATATAAATCTGCAAAACCAAAACTACTAGCTGCCCGTGCGGAAAATAGGGGCACCCAGAGTTTAGGTTAAAACAATAAACTCCAGGTCAGTCATGTGACTGGTGTGAGAACTAAAACAGTTATTTAAAGCTTTACTTTAAAAGAGAGTAATTCAAGGGACCACGCCGTATAACACGGAACGGGCTTCCTCCCAAGAATACCAGTGCATATCAATAAACAACGCAATGCTTTTTCGAAAAATGAAGCTATTATAAGACCCAGGTCCCATCACACAATGCAACGCAAGCCGGAGGATAGGGTTTTCCCTTATAATAGCCAAGCATGCTTGGTACGTTTAAAACAAATCACTTGATACTATAATAAGTGTATAGTGTCAAAACAATTTCAATCATAAATATAAATCATAGACGGCATGGGTACCATATATCATGTCGCCATACTAGTTCTACAATTAAAACCGCAATACGCGTATTGGAAATTGGATTTCCGTCATGAGTCGAGGCAAGGGGCAAGCTCCTCTCCGCGTTCGAGACACTCTAGCAAATGTCCCAGGGTTACGCACTCTGGGCAACCCTTAGATGCTTCAGGGCCGGTCCTCACTTACGTTAGAGGATTATTTATGCCTGAACACACGTTTCCCGGTCCTTACAGACCTAAAATCGAGGCGCCTCATCCAACAACCACAAAGGTGAAAAGTATATAAATGTCAGGGCTGGTAAGTCACTGACACCACCAAAGCTAGAAAGAAACGTCGTGCTCTCCCTGTAGTCCGTATCCCGTTTTTGACTCATACCGAGGTGTGAGGCTCGCGAATTCACGTTATACACAAAGCTGCCACGTAGGCCGTGCTTTGATCATCAACCCCAAGACTCTGCTTTTCAACAAAAGCCTTGATCCATGCAACTCAGCGTGCCACACAGGCAATCCATTCCATGCGATTGATATCTATCGATATATAACCTCTAAGCTCGTACGTCTCAGAGAAGGGCGTTAAGCAAGAGAATAAATTCTCCGCCGCCAAACAGATATATATTTAACAGAAATCAATCAACACAGAATAAAATCCAATGTCAGACACACAATCCATTTACAAGTCCGTTCTGGGTCTGAACGAAACCGGAGGCACTTTCCTCGCATATCCATCCATCTCCAAGTACGTCTGGACGACCACCAACTATTTCCATCCTCTTGGGTGTACAGCTCAATCAGGATCGTCAGTAATTATCCAAACGATGTGAAGACTTCCGGTCTTCAACCATCGTCTTCATCTTCGACTTATCGTCGAATCGGTTATTCAGAATGGGTATAAACCCGGACTTTCCGAACAACCCGCGTATATTAAAAACAAATGTTACACAAACACAACATACGCCTCATTCCAATTCATATTCTCAGGGAAAGGTTCCCATTAATTTTATCCAAGATAAATTCTTTAAATTTATTCTTTGATTTTTCTTTGGATGTCATTTCAAACCAAATTATGGTTTTCCAAACTAGTCGAGATTAGCGAACCATGCCGAAGTAATTATTTATTTTATTTCCCAATCCCAACCTATTCATCACATGAAGCAAAACTGGTAATACTCCATATTTAACACCACAGTGTTGTCGGTAAAATTAATTACCATTTCACGTTCAAATCTGATTAAAGATTTAACTATCGCCTTGGAGCCAAACTGGTGATTCTCCATTCTCGCTCATTTGCCAAATTTGATAATTTGAATTATCAATCCACTTTTCAATCTAATTGCAGATTCAATAAAACTCCTTTTACTGGGTTAATGAACTAGTGTCATTTAAAACACAATTCACGATAAACCCAAATCACATTCTATTTATTATCGGGTTGAAGAACTAGTGTTATTTAAAACACAGTTCACGATAAACCCATGAATCAATTCGATTTAAACCATTTCAAATCCAGTTTATTTATTTAAAAATAAATGGGTTTTAATTTTAGTTCAAAACTAGTTCATTTCGATAAAAACCTATTTTTATCTTTTCAAATATGGAGTTTTCATCCCAATTTTTCCCAAATCGTTTCTATTTGATTTTACACTAATTATTACTATTTTTAATAATTTTATCAAGGCCCGTACAGTCGATTTCCATCAACGGCCATTGAACTGCACTTACAGCGACCTTTTTCGAATTTGATTTGGATGTATCTCCAAATCCAACCGTTAGATTTTGAATTTCTAATATTCATTAGAAAGATCTTTTCGATACGAACCCAATGGTTCTGGTTTTAGGAGAATCCGACGGTCGGATCTCCCGTAATGTCCGTTTGAAATAAATGGTCGAAATTCGCAAACTGCCGCGGCGCAGCGCGTTCTATTCAGGCCATTATATTATATATATAATATATATAATATATATTTTGTCGATTTCTATTTAAAACGAATTATATAAATAGTTTTAAATTCGTTTCAAAAACAATTTCAACTTCCATTTCAATTCAAATCAAACTTGAATTTTTCCTTATAAATTCGTTTTAAAATTCATTTCTATTCAATTCAAATTTCAATTCAATTTGAATTCATTTCAATTCATTTTCAATTCAATTCGAATTCGTTATCTATTCAATTCGAATTCGTTTTCAATTCATTTCGAATTCGTTTTATATTCAATTCATTTCGAAATCGTTTTATATTCAATTCATTTCGAAATCGTTTTATATTCAATTCATTTCGAAATCGTTTTATATTCAATTCATTTCGAAATCGTTTTATATTCAATTCATTTTTGTTTTAAATTCAAAAACGAATATAATCGATATAAATATCGTTCGCGTCAAAATGGCGTCAATCTAATCAACACGGCTTTATATGTTTCAATAAATTCGTTATTCTATTGAACAAATGAATATTTATTCTACTCAATATGTGAATCTATATTTTTGTCAACACACGACTAATCTCAACGAATGAGTACTGTCCACGTGTGACCATTTTTGTTATTTACTATATTTTATGAAAATTAAGGTATCTATCGTTTGATATTAAATCAGACTCCAACTGTAAATTAGTAAGAGAACGATTCCCTGAATATTAACCCCGAAGGCCGAAACCAACATCAGATCAATATTCAGGAGACCACTCATCTCATCTATTTTCCAGTTAGTTTCTAATTTCATATATGATAAAGATGTAAATTTTATTGTTAAAATATTTCGTTCAACACATGACTAATCTCTACGGATGAGTACAGTCAACACATGAACCTTTACTTTATAATATTCTTTATCTTCTAAATTGGAATGAGGCCCGATCAATTACCATATAGCGTTAACTATATGGATTTCCATACAACACATGTATATAATAGCATTGAAAAATAATCAACCATCAACCAAAGTGCACTACACTCTATAAGCATCAAATATAGATATCTAACGCTTATAACAGCCTGTCAATCAATCGATCGACATATTTAATCAATCAGGATGAGTGAACTTCAAATTTCATCCCAACACCTGTGTGGGGTTTCAAACAATCAAACACAGATTTTATTTGTGCAGTTGGGCGATGTGTAAAATTTATCGACCCAATCAATGTCCTTCAAATAGGTGTACATAAACAAACCGTCCGGTTTGTAAATGAATATTTTATTTTATTCACTTCCACGTTAAAAATTATATTTTTAACGATAAAACATTTTATTTTAACATATGAATTTCTATTCAGTTCATTCTTTAAATAAAATGATATTTTTATTTTACTAACTTATTTTAGAAAATTTCGACGGCATAACGGCACGATACTAGAAACGGGACGAGGCCTAGCCTTATCCCCGGTCTAGTGAAGGCCCACGCCATTCACACATCAATCAAAATCACCAAACAACCAAATTCAAATCAAATCCTCTAACTAATCTATGCAACCAAACAAACAAGTCCATGGTCTGTGGACGATTGTGCCGGGTGCTACTAAGCACCGTCTGCATCCTAGTATATATATATAACTAGAAAAGAAATTAAAGAGTGAGAAATTCTCACCGATAGCTATCCAACTTCACGACACTTCTTTTATAGAAATCTTCGTCGTTCCCGCCTTTTTGTCATCTTCGTTGCCCGTATTCTCTACATATGTAAAAATCGAATTTTTACTTCGCTATTCAATATATAAAAATCGAATTTTTACTTCGCTATTCAATATATAAAAATCGAATTTTTATTTCGCTATTCAATATATAAAAATCGAATTTTTACTTTGCTATCCAATATATAAAAATCCCGCCTTTTCAACTATAAAGATTTTACCTTATTCAAATATAAAGATTTCTCCCTTTCAATTTCATCACCATAAAAATCACGCCTTTCTCCATTTAAAAATCTCGCCTTTTCTATTTTAAAAATCTTGCCTTTTCTATTTGAAAAATCTCGCCTTTTCTATTTTAAAAATATCGCCTTTACTATTTTACTATTCAATATATATAAAAATCAAATTTTTTATTCTTTGTTTTAATAAGAAAAATCGCATTTTTTTTACTTCCTTGTTTTCATAACAGAAATCGTATTTTTATTCTCCTTTCAAACAAAGAAAAATCGTATTTTCCCTAAGTAAAAATTATATTTTTATCACATTAAAAATCGTATCTTTACCATGGTGTTCACATTCTTATCTTTTCTGTATATAAAAACCATTTCTTTTTAAAGATCAAACATTTGTCTTTTTAAAGATCAAATCTTTTTAATTTTCTATTACCTTTCAACCATAAAATTTATTCATTTAATCTAAGCTATATATATAAAAATTCTGATTTTTATGTTAACTTTAACACATAGAAAATCTGATTTTTATACTAACTTTACCGCATAAAAAATTAAATCTTTTATCATTCATAAAATTTAAAACCGAAAAGAAAATCAAAATAAAAAGGAAAAGGGCTCACTTTTGGATTTTCAGAGGGGATGGAGACCGAGGTGGTGGCTGCAGTCAGATCGGGGAAGGAGGCTCCAGGACTGGCGGGTTTCCTCCCTAGGGCGCTGACCTTCAAATCGGACAGGGTGAGAGAAGGAGGAGGGAGAAGGGAACGGCGGCAGGTGGTTGAGGTGGTGGGGAGGGCGGCTCTGCTGGTGGCGATGGCGGCGGACGAGGTCGCGGGGGGGAGGGGGGGGGGAGTCGGGTTCGTAGAGAAGGGGTGCGAGAGGATGGAGAAGGAGGGAGGCAGATGGCGCGAGGGTGGAGGTGGACTCGGCGGAGATGGCCTGGGCGGCGGTGGAGGGCGAATCGACGATGGTTTCCATCGTTTTTTTTCTTTTTCTCAATGGAACTGAAGGAAGGGGGGGCCAGAATGAAAGATAAGGGAGGGAGGGGAAAGTTTAATTTATTTAATTATTTTAATTGCAAAAAGTTGACTTTTACATACGACCTCTAAACGAGGCCCACCGCCTGTCGTCCATAGCGTTTTACCCTCATTCCGAACCCAATGGGATATGTATCCCAAGCTGATTTGATCGTTTCGATCAGTTTTCGTCAAAATCAACATATAACTCTATATATTGAATTTGAACGCGCATTTCAATTTACCGGGGTCACATACTAACTAGAAAAATTCCCGAAAAATATTTTCTAGCTTCGTATTGACGATACGGTCCTAACAAAACTAGTTTCGTCAAATTCTGAGACCGTTTGAAAAATGGCCATTTTCCAGTCGATTAAAATCAACTGAAACTGGTCAAACGCGTTTTCCTTTTCCACACTCACATATTGATTCGAAAAATTATGAAATTTGGAATCTAGCAATAATTTGACATCACAGACCCAACAAAAGTGGTTTCGTCGAAATCCGAGGTCGTTTGCAAAATGTCAATTTTTAAGGGCCTGAATTCCATAGCGACTATTCAGAATTTTCAACTGGACATATCTTTTGATTCCCGCTATGAAATTTTGATTTTTCGGATTCGTTGGAAAGGTATTGTCAATTAGATCCTAATGTTTTTGGTTTCGCTAAAATCCGGATTGTTTTGCACTCGGTACATTCAATTGAAGTTTGTAATCGAATTATCGAACTACCGCGCCATTTTCAATTCTTTTTATAAATTAAAATAAATATTTATATTCTAACGACGACGTATATAATATATACATTGTAATTATATTCAAAATAAATTTCTTGTCGATATTATTTAAAATAATCTATTTTAAATATTCAAAATTCGCTAAAATTGCCAAAATAAAAATTTTAAACTGGCTCAGAATTTCCGGGTTATTACAATCTCCCCCACTTAAAACTTTTCGTCCCCGAAAAGGAACAAAGTCGAAAGTGGTTTGATTAATCAACTCTACGTTCGATCTGGCTTCCATTCTCCAACTTTTCTATTTCTGAGAATTTTCAAATTCTTCAAAAATTTGGCTAACACCCTAAATTTTCGAAAAATTTCGCCATAACCTCCCCTGCACCGGGAGCCACGGGAAAATCCCGAAATTGCCATATAGGCCTTCTGATCTCAAAAAGAAAAAGAAAAAGCCAAGCGGCTAGCCAATCGGCTCATAAAATCATCATCACCCAAACAAAACAGTAAATTATAGTAAACATGTACCTATTTGTCGGGCAAACAAATTTTATTCTTCGGCTCTAGCCTCCTTGCTATGACCTGTTCAACGTAAGTATATGTATATGCAAGCAAATGCGACCAATTTTCAATACAATTCAAAATTTAATGCAATTAGGCATAATGGTTCAAAATTATCAAACAAATAAACAAACAACACAAACATCAATCACTTAGTAAATTAATGTTTCAAATTCATAAATTTGATATATATACAAAAAATCATGTTTTTGATGCCAATTCACAACAATGTGTTCTAACTATATTAGTTTTGGTTCTCATACCAGTCTAATGGAAATATATAGATATCACACATTCGTCACTCGAAAATAAATGCTGATGATGTTTCGAACCACCATCAGAACATTGTCGGGCTACTAGAGTGCGGTTCTATATCTATCCGGTATATTAAAACTCCGAATATACGTTCATGACGCGTATATGCAAAATCTTTATATAGCGGATTGTCCAAATTCAAAATAAATAACTAATCAAATACGTATAAAATGGTTTAAATTTTCAAAACAAAATTGTTTTCATTTGAAAAATATACTCTTCACACTCGTTCTAGGATACTACTGATCCTATCTCTAACGAGTCATTCTAATTGGATATTACTAATCCAATATCTGATGAATTCTTTCGTATGGTTCTAATGTGTCTTGTTCTCGAGCTCTGTAAACCAAAGCTCTGATACCAAATGTGACGACAAGGAATTTCGCTCGATCTGAATCAGTCGTTAAACCGATCTAGACCGTTCGAAACCCCTGATCGTTTGAGAACAGGACAAATCAGAACGCAGACGGAAGAACATTTCATTGTTATTACAACAATACCATCAGATACAAGAATATACAGAGTATAATTGAATAAATTACATAGCAGCGGAAAATAATACAAAGCACAACTGAAGGTGATACACGGATACAAAGCTTTTCGGATATCATTCCAGCTGTAAACCAGGATCCTGTGAATATAAATCTGCAAAACCAAAACTACTAGCTGCCCGTGCGGAAAATAGGGGCACCCAGAGTTTAGGTTAAAACAATAAACTCCAGGTCAGTCATGTGACTGGTGTGAGAACTAAAACAGTTATTAAAGCTTTACTTTAAAAGAGAGTAATTCAAGGGACCACGCCATATAACACGGAACGGGTTTCCTCCCAAGAATACCAGTGCATATCAATAAACAACGCAATGCTTTTTCGAAAAATGAAGCTATTATAAGACCCAGGTCCCATCACACAATGCAACGCAAGCCGGAGGATAGGGTTTTCCCTTATAATAGCCAAACATGCTTGGTACGTTTAAAACAAATCACTTGATACTATAATAAGTGTATAGTGTCAAAACAATTTCAATCATAAATATAAATCATAGACGGCATGGGTACCATATATCATGTCGCCATACTAGTTCTACAATTAAAACCGCAATACACGTATTGGAAATTGGATTTCCGTCATGAGTCGAGGCAAGGGGCAAGCTCCTCTCCGCGTTAGAGACACTCTAGCAAATGTCCCAGGGTTACGCACTCTGGGCAACCCTTGGATGCTTCAGGGCCGGTCCTCACTTACGTTAGAGGATTATTTATGCCTGAACACACGTTTCCCGGTCCTTACAGACCTAAAATCGAGGCGCCACATCCAACAACCACAAAGGTGAAAAGTATATAAATGTCAGGGCTGGCAAGTCACTGACACCACCAAAGCTAGAAAGAAACGTCGTGCTCTCCCTGCAGTCCGTATCCCGTTTTTGACTCATACCGAGGTGTGAGGCTCGCGAATTCATGTTATACACAAAGCTGCCACGTAGGCCGTGCTTTGATCATCAACCCCAAGACTCTGCTTTTCAACAAAAGCCTTGATCCATGCAACTCAGCGTGCCACACAGGCAATTCATGCCATGCGATTGATATCTATCGATATATAACCTCTAAGCTCGTACGTCTCAGAGAAGGGCGTTAAGAAAGAGAATAAATTCTCCACCGACAAACAGATATATATTTAATAGAAATCAATCAACACAGAATAAAATCCAATGTCAGACACACAATCCATTTACAAGTCCGTTCTGGGTCTGAACGAAACCGGAGGCACTTTCCTCGCATATCCATCCATCTCCAAGTACATCTGGACGACCACCAACTATTTCCATCCTCTTGGGTGTACAGCCCAATCAGGATCGTCAGTAATTATCCAAACGATGTGAAGACTTCCGGTCTTCAACCACCGTCTTCATCTTCGAATTATCGTCGAATCGGTTATTCAGAATGGGTATAAACCCGGACTTTCCGAACAACCCGCGTATATTAAAAACAAATGTTACACAAACACAACATACGCCTCATTCCAATTCATATTCTCAGGGAAAGGTTCCCATTAATTTTATCCAAGATAAATTCTTTAAATTTATTCTTTGATCTTTCTTTGGATGTCATTTCAAACCAAATTATGGTTTTCCAAACTAGTCGAGATTAGCGAACCACACCGAAGTAATTATTTATTTTATTTCCCAATCCCAACCTATTCATCCCATGAAGCAAAACTGGTAATACTCCATATTTAACACCACAGTGTTGTCGGTAAAATTAATTACCATTTCACGTTCAAATCTGATTAAAGATTTAACTATCGCCTTGGAGCCAAACTGGTGATTCTCCATTCTCGCTCATTTGCCAAATTTGATAATTTGAATTATCAATCCACTTTTCAATCTAATTGCAGATTCAATAAAACTTCTTTTACTGGGTTAAAGAACTAGTGTCATTTAAAAAACAATTCACGATAAACCCAAATCACATTCTATTTATTATCGGGTTGAAGAACTAGTGTTATTTAAAACACAGTTCACGATAAACCCATGAATCAATTCGATTTAAACCATTTCAAATCCAGTTTATTTATTTAAAAATAAATGGGTTTTAATTTTAGTTCAAAACTAGTTCATTTCGATAAAAACATATTTTTATCTTTTCAAATATGGAGTTTTCATCCCAATTTTTTCCCAAATCATTTCTATTTGATTTTACACTAATTATTACTATTTTTAATAATTTTATCAAGGCCCGTACAGTTGATTTCCATCAACGGCCATCGAACTGCACTTACAACGACCTTTTTCGAATTTGATTTGGACGTATCTCCAAATCCAACCGTTAGATTTTGAATTTCTAATATTCATTAGTAAGCTCTTTTCGATACGAACCCAACGGTTCCGGTTTTAGGAGAATCCGACGGTCGGATCTCCCGTAATGTCCGTTTGAAATAAATGGTCGAAATTCGCGAACTGCCGCGACGCGGCGCGTTCTATTCAGGCCATTATATTATATATATAATATATATAATATATATTTTGTCGATTTTTATTTAAAACGAATTATATAAATAGTTTTAAATTCGTTTCAAAAACAATTTCAACTTCCATTTCAATTCAAATCAAAATTGAATTTTCCCTTATAAATACATTTTAAAATTCATTTCTATTCAATTCAATTTGAATTCATTTCAATTCGTTTTCAATTCAATTCGAATTCGTTATCTATTCAATTCGAATTCGTTTTCAATTCATTTCGAATTCGTTTTATATTCAATTCATTTCAAAATCGTTTTATATTCAATTCATTTCGAAATCGTTTTATATTCAATTCATTTCGAAATCGTTTTATATTCAATTCATTTTTGTTTTAAATTCAAAAACGAATATAATCGATATAAATATCGTTCGCGTCAAAATGGCGTCAATCTAATCAACACGGCTTTATATGTTTCAATAAATTCGTTATTCTATTGAACAAATGAATATTTATTCTACTCAATATGTGAATCTATATTTTTGTCAACACATGACTAATCTCAACGAATGAGTACTGTCCACGTGTGACCATTTTTGTTATTAACTATATTTTATGAAAATTA
Source organism: Allium sativum (assembly GCA_030737875.1). Taxonomy (NCBI): domain Eukaryota; kingdom Viridiplantae; phylum Streptophyta; class Magnoliopsida; order Asparagales; family Amaryllidaceae; genus Allium; species Allium sativum. Next base: position 189,596,187 of record CM060924.1, on the reverse strand, counting down.
AGGTATCTATTGTTTGATATTAAATCAGACTCCAACTGTAAATTAGTAAGAGAACGATTCCCTGAATATTAACCCCGAAGGCCGAAACCAACATCAGATCAATATTCAGGAGACCACTCATCTCATCTATTTTCCAGTTAGTTTCTAATTTCATATATGATAAAGATGTAAATTTTATTGTTAAAATATTTCGTTCAACACATGACTAATCTCAACGGATGAGTACAGTCAACACATGAACCTTTACTTTATAATATTCTTTATCTTCTAAATTGGAATGAGGCCCGATCAATTACCATATAGCGTTAACTATATGGATTTCCATACAACACATATATATATAATAGCATTGAAAAATAATCAACCATCAACCAAAGTGCACTACACTGTATAAGCATCAAATATAGATATCTAACGCTTATAACAGCCTGTCAATCAATCGATCGACATATTTAATCAATCAGGATGAGTGAACTTCCAATTTCATCCCAACACCCGTGTGGGGTTTCAAACAATCAAACACAGATTTTATTTGTGCAGTTGGGCGATGTGTAAAATTTATCGACCCAATCAATGTCCTTCAAATAGGTGTACATAAACAAACCGTCCGGTTTGTAAATGAATATTTTATTTTATTCACTTCCACGTTAAAAAGTATATTTTTAACGATAAAACATTTTATTTTAACATATGAATTTCTATTCAGTTCATTCTTTAAATAAAATGATATTTTTATTTTACTAACTTATTTTAGAAAATTTCGACGGCATAACGGCACGATACTAGAAACGGGACGAGGCCTAGCCTTATCCCCGGTCTAGTGAAGGCCCACGCCATTCACACATCAATCAAAATCACCAAACAACCAAATTCAAATCAAATCCTCTAACTAATCTATGCAACCAAACAAACAAGTCCATGTTCTGTGGACGATTGTGTCGGGTGCTACTAAGCACCGTCTGCATCCTAGTATATATATATAACTAGAAAAGAAATTAAAGAGTGAGAAATTCTCACCGATAGCTATCCAACTTCACGACACTTCTTTTATAGAAATCTTCGTCGTTCCCGCCTTTTTGTCATCTTCGTTGCCCGTATTCTCTACATATGTAAAAATCGAATTTTTACTTCGCTATTCAATATATAAAAATCGAATTTTTACTTCGCTATTCAATATATAAAAATCGAATTTTTATTTCGCTATTCAATATATAAAAATCGAATTTTTACTTTGCTATCCAATATATAAAAATCCCGCCTTTTCAACTATAAAGATTTTACCTTATTCAAATATAAAGATTTCTCCCTTTCAATTTCATCACCATAAAAATCACGCCTTTCTCCATTTAAAAATCTCGCCTTTTCTATTTTAAAAATCTCGCCTTTTCTATTTTACTATTCAATATATATAAAAATCAAATTTTTTATTCTTTGTTTTAATAAGAAAAATCGCATTTTTTTTACTTCCTTGTTTTCATAACAGAAATCGTATTTTTATTCTCCTTTCAAACAAAGAAAAATCATATTTTCCCTAAGTAAAAATTATATTTTTATCACATTAAAAATCGTATCTTTACCATGGTGTTCACATTCTTATCTTTTCTGTATATAAAAACCATTTCTTTTTAAAGATCAAACATTTGTCTTTTTAAAGATCAAATCTTTTTAATTTTCAATTACCATTCAACCATAAAATTTATTCATTTAATCTAAGCTATATATATATAAATTCTGATTTTTATGTTAACTTTAACACATAGAAAATCTGATTTTTATACTAACTTTACCGCATAAAAAATTAAATCTTTTATCATTCATAAAATTTAAACCGAAAAGAAAATCAAAATAAAAAGGAAAAGGGCTCACTTTTGGATTTTCAGAGGGGATGGAGACCGAGGTGGTGGCTGCAGTCAGATCGGGGAAGGAGGCTCCAGGACTGGCGGGTTTCCTCCCTAGGGCGCTGACCTTCAAATCGGACAGGGTGAGAGAAGGAGGAGGGAACGGCGGCAGGTGGTTGCGGTAGTAGGGAGGGCGGCTCTGCTGGTGGCGATGGCGGCGGACGAGGTCGCGTGGGGGGGGGGGGAGTCGGGTTCGTAGAGGAGAAGGGGTGCGAGAGGATGGAGAAGGAGGGAGGCAGATGGCGCGAGGGGGGAGGTGGACTCGGCGGAGATGGCCTGGGCGGCGGTGGAGGGCGGATCGACGATGGTTTCCATCGTTTTTTTTTCTTTTTCTCAATCGAACTGAAGGAAGGGGGGGGGCCGAATGAAAGATAAGGGAGGGAGGGGAAAGTTTAATTTATTTAATTATTTTAATTGCAAAAAGTTGACTTTTACATACGACCTCTAAACGAGGCCCACCGCCTGTCGTCCATAGCGTTTTACCCTCATTCCGAACCCAATGGGATATGTATCCCAAGCTGATTTGATCGTTTCGATCAGTTTTCGTCAAAATCAACATATAACTCTATATATTGAATTTGAACGCGCATTTCAATTTACCGGGGTCACATACTAACTAGAAAAATTCCCGAAAAATATTTTCTAGCTTCGTATTGACGATACGGTCCTAACAAAACTAGTTTCGTCAAATTCTGAGAACGTTTGAAAAATGGCCATTTTCCAGTCGATTAAAATCAACTGAAACTGGTCAAACGCGTTTTCCTTTGCCACGCTCACATATTGATTCGAAAAATTATGAAATTTGGAATCTAGCAATAATTTGACATCACGGACCCAACAAAAGTGGTATCGTCGAAATCCGAGGTCGTTTGCAAAATGTCAATTTTTAAGGGCCTGAATTCCATAGCGACTATTCAGAATTTTCAACTGGACATATCTTTTGATTCCCGCTATGAAATTTTGATTTTTTGGATTCGTTGGAAAGGTATTGTCAATTAGATCCTAATGTTTTTGGTTTCGCTAAAATCCGGATTGTTTTGCACTCGGTACATTCAATTGAAGTTTGTAATCGAATTATCGAACTACCGCGCCATTTCAATTCCTTTTATAAATTAAAATAAATATTTATATTCTAACGACGACGTATATAATATATATGTTGTAATTATATTCAAAATAAATTTCTCGTCGATATTATTTAAAATAATCTATTTTAAATATTCAAAATTCGCTAAAATTGCCAAAATAAAAATTTTAAACTGGCTCAGAATTTCCGGGTTATTACAGACATAGAAATAGCTGAAACCATTCTAATCTCTATGCAAGAAATGCATGTTATTACACACAACATAACTGGTGTTAATCCTTCTAATGCACAAGGATATATGTATGTTATTATATTTAAATATTTTGTGCAAAAGTTACATTTTCTAAAAATAAATTGATATACTATGTGTTGGAAAACAATGGCTGAGTCGCGGACTAGGTCGCTTTCTTGAAGACGATTCGGTGATCAGGTCAGAGGTGCAAACCAGTTCGTTCCTTCGCCGCCGCCTCTAGGACAAAATAGCCTTTAAAAAGATAACCGATTTGCTTGCACAACAAATCAGTGCAGACTTGCACTTTCAAAAATAATATTGCTCGATTTTTTCTGAAAGAAAGATTTAATGGCGAAGGCTAGACGAAAGCAGAATTCGATATGTTTCCGCGTCTGTAGATAAAAAGTATATATAGAACGAGAATTGGGGTTTGGAAGAAAAAATCGGATCTGCTAAAATTTCGGGGGACAAAGTTTTTCCGTCGCAAACTTTTTACCGTTACAGAAAAAATTATTGGTGCAGAAAGTAATTTTCCATAAAAAAAATTTGGTTCGAAAACTGCAAAGTTTTATGATCCAAAAATATAAGTGTCTACACCACAAAGCCCAAGCCTAAGCCCGAGCCCGAGCCGAACCGAACCGAACCGAACCGAACCGGATCGGGCTGGGTCGGGTCGGTCGGTCGGTCGCGCGTGTGTGTGGTGTTCATGATGCATGGTCTCCCTCCTCACTACAAAGCATGTATTGGGAGCCCAAGGCCCCAACATGATTTCTTAGAAACAAGTATAAATCCTTGCCTCTTCCATATAATCCTATGATGTGGGACTATTCACACATAGGAGCCATTCATACATTTATTCAACATTTTTAATAAGTCACTTAATGTTTGTAAAACATTTCCAACAATCCCCCACTTGAATTTTTAAAAATATTTTCGAGTAATTTCTAAAACCATAAGATTGTGCATAAACAAAGGTGTCATCCGACTTGAACCTTTGCATAGTGAGTAAGATTCAGTTTTTACTAGAGGGACACGTAGTCTTGAACTCTATTCCTGACATCAAACCACACACAACCTTTTCTATAGTGCAATCAATTAAGCCCGTGCATTTATGGCCATGCACGTCTATCCTAGTTTAGTAAATGCTCTAGAAGTTTTTCCCAGAAACTCCATAGGAAATAACCACATTTCCACATTCACAAAGGTGAGTCTATCAAGAATACTCCTGAAGGTAGGTACTCCACTCCAAATAGAGTATAGATCTCATTAAGAGTTTCTATCAACTCATCCTCTAATCACTTAAGGAATACATGCTTCTTGGTTTATTAAATAGCATGCTCAACTCCTATCACTACACAACTTGTTTTTACCCATTGAACCTAGTTCTTGGGATCTCCAATCGTTTAGGTCGGGTTACCATTGTGCGTGACTCAACAATCTAAGGGCAATAGTCCCATTCCTTTAGAAGAATTGTGGCTTTCTCTCTTGACAGTCCTTTCATCAAAGGATCTGCCAAATTTTCTTCACTACGTACGCAATCCACTCTAATGGTACCTGTGGAAAGCAGTTCTCTAACCGTGTTGTGCTTACGACGTATTTGTCGTCTCTTACCGTTATAATAATGGTTCTGAACTTTTGCAATAGCCGCAGTACTATCGCAATGTATCAACATAGCCGGTATCGGTTTTTCCCATAAGGGAATCTCAGCTAGCAGATTTCTCAAATACTCTGCCTCTTCACTAGCTGTGGCTAGAACTATCATCTTAGAATCCATAGTAGACTGAGCCAAAATAGTCTGTTTCTTGGATTTCCAAGAAACAGCTCCTCCAGCGATGCTAAATATATAGCCACTGGTCGCTTTAGAATCATCAGATAAGGTATTCCAGTCTGCATCAGAATATCCTTCAAGTACAGCTGGAAACCTTTCATAATGTAATCCAAGGTTCATGGTTCGTTTAAGGTATCTCATCACCCTTTCAATAGCATGTCAGTGCTCTATACTAGGTCTACTGGTAAACCTGCACAATAATCCCACGACATAGGCAATCTCGGGTCTAGTACAATCAGTGGCATACCGAAGGCTGCTAATGATGCTCGCATAATCAGACTGTCTTACACCTTCACCAGTGTTCTTAAATAACTTTACACTGTGATCATATGGTGTACTTGCAGGTTTACAGTCAAAGTAATTATATTTCTTTAGGATCTTCTCTATGTAATGAGATTGATCCAAAGAAATTTCCTTTTCTGACCTAGTAATTTTAATACCAAGGATTACACTCGCCTCACCTAGATCTTTCATATCAAAATTGGCACTTAATAAGGATTTGACGGAGTTTATGGCATGAATTATTGACCCAAAAATGAGTAGGTCATCTACATAAAGGCATATAATAGTGCAAGTGTCATTCTCAGATTTGTAATAAATGCATTTGTCACTTTCATTAACTTTAAAACCATGTGAAATGATTAAGTTATCAAATTTTTCATGCCATTGTTTAGGTGCTTGTTTTAAACCATATAATGATTTATCTAATTTGCTTACTTTATGTTCTTGACCATGTACCACAAATCCTTCAGGTTGGTCCATATATATTTCTTCGTCTGATTCACCATTCAAAAATGCGGTTTTCACATCCATTTGGTGTATTAATAAATTATGAATAGAGGCAAGTGAGACTAATACCCGAATGGATGTGATTCTAGTAACAGGTGAAAAAGTGTCGAAGAAATATATGTTTTCTTTTTGTTTAAAACCTTTGGCTACTAGTCGTGCTTTATATTTATCAATAGTGCCATCAGGTTTTAATTTCTTTTTAAGTACCCATTTACAGCCTATAGACTTACAACCAGGAGGTAAATCTACCAAATGCCAAGTCTTATTGGATTCTAAAGAATCCACCTCATCATTTATAGCCTCTTCCCAGAAATCAACATCTAAGGAAGATAAGGCCTCTTGGAGGTTTATGGGATCCTCCTCAATAGTAAAAGCACAAAAATCTGAACCAAAATCATTTATGGTTCTTGCTATTTTACTTCTTCTAGGTTCAGCTTCAGAATTTTCATTAAGTTCTGTTCTAATAGGCAAACTTGAAGTGCCCCCACTATTCCTTAATTTAAAAGGAAATTTAGTTTCATAAAAATTAGCATCATTTAATTCAATTATATTATGTGCACTAAGGTCATAAAATCTGTATGCTTTGCTATTAATAGCATAGCCTATAAATACACATTCATATGCTCTACTAGCCAATTTTATTCTCTTAGGGTCTGGAATGCGAACATATGCTAAGCAACCCCAAGTTCTAAAATATGAGACATTGGGTTTATGATTCTTTAAAATTTCATAAGGCAAAATTTTATTTTTAGATTTGGGGATTCTATTCAGAACATAGCATACAGGCAATATAATATCCCCCTACCAATGTTTTGTTGCACCAGAATTTAGTAATATGGCAACTACAAGTTCGGTAAATGTCCTATTTTTCCCTTCAGCTTTACCGTTCATCTCAGGAGAATAGGGTGCAGTTCTTTCATGTACTATACCATGTTGTTTATAGAATTCTAGAATTGAAGTGGATTCATATTTTGTACCTCTATCACTACGATATCTCTTAATTTTACTATTTGCTTGAGTCTCAATCTCAGTTTTGAATGTTTTAAACATGTCAAAAGCATCACTTTTATTTTTCATAAGGTATACATATGTGAAATCAGAGCAGTCATCAATAAAAGTGATAAAACAACGATGTCCTTGTCTAGTCAAAGTACCATCAAGTTCACATATGTCAGAATGAATCAAGTCTAAGGGTTCAGAAACTCTATCAACAGATATATGAGGTTTCTTTGTGATTTTTGCTAGTGTACAGAATTCCCATTTCTCAAGTTCAGATTCTCTCAGTTTAGGAATCATATCTAGGGTGCTCATGTTGTAAATTATTCGTTTATTATCATGACATAATCTAGAGTGCCAAATATTAAAGTCACACAACATATAAGCAGAAGTAGTCACTTTATTAGTTTCAACATTCAGTTTAAACATACCCTTACAAGCATAACCCTTTCCCACAAAAGTTCCCTTATAAGTTAGGGTATACAAATCAGCCCCAATAACTTGAGCAAACCCGGCCTTACTAAGGAGAAAGCCAGACACCAGATTCTTTCTAATCTCTGGAGTATGCATAACATCTTTCAGAATTACAGTCTTTCCAGAGGTAAACTTAATTTCCACATTGCCAATCCCTGCAACTTTAGTGGTGTGAGAATCTCCTAACAACACTTTCTGCTTTTCAGCAGCCGTGTAAGTAGAGAACAAGCCACGATCATAGCAGACATGGCGAGAGGCACCAGTGTCTACCCACCAACCCTCGGATCCACCAACAAGGTGAATCTCAGTAATCATAGCCGTAAGAGGCTCTTCAGTCAGGTTAGCCTGCGGTGCAGAGCTTGGCTTGTCCCGACACTTTCGTGCCATATGACCTAGTTTTCCACAGTTATAGCATAGAAACAACTGTCAAGAATCATTCTTTTGGGCTGGTTTCTGCTGTCCTTTTGGGTTTTCTTGCGAATTCCCATTCTATTTGTTGCGTCTGTTCTGATTCTTAAAAGATTTATGATTCGGTTTCAGAACAGCGGGTGTGGTCTTTTTAGTGTTGTTGTTATTGACAATCAACTCCTCTTCTTTCTGGTCCTGTTTGCGTGCCTCCTCCTCAATACGGAGGCGCATGATCAAGCTTTCTAAGGAAAATTCCTTTGTCTTATGACGTAAAACATTTTTAAAATCTTTCTAGTCAGGGGGTAATTTGTCAATTATAACAAAAATTTGAAATTGTTCGTCCAGTGCCATACCTTCGGAGATGATCTCATGAGCTATTTTCTGTAGCTCATGAGACTACATCTCAATTGATCGGTCATCAGTCATCTGATACTTTAGGTAGCGACTTACAACATATTTCTTTTCCCCTGCCTCCTCTGTATCATACTTCTTTTTCAGTGCTTCCCAGATCTCCTTTGCTGTCTTCTCATCTGAGTTATAGTAATCATACAGATCATCTCTCAGTCCATTTAGAATAAAGTCCTGGCATAGATAATCTTGTTCAGTCCAGGTCTGCAGTTGCTTTGACTATTCAGTCCTTGATGCCATCTTCGCTGCGTCAGCCTCGTCGGGTTTATTTGGTAGCTGCGGTTTTTCAGCAGTCAGCGCAACCACAACCTTTTTGATCGTGAGGAAGAACTCCATCTTATGACGCCATCGCTTGAAATGCAAGCCTTCGAATTTGAATGGAGCAGCAGTCACGAGAGGGTTCTGGAAAGCAGAGGGTGGAGCAGCATCGTCTACGGTTGAGTTGGAAGCCATTGTTTCAAATTCGTCTTCAATATGTTGGAAAACAATGACTGAGTCGCAGACTAGGTCGCTTTCTTGAAGACGATTCGGCGATCTGGTCAGAGGTGCAAACCAGTTCGTTCCTTCGCCGCCGCCTCTAGGATAAAATAGCCTCTAAAAAGATAACCGATTTTCTTGCACAACAAATCAGTGCAGATTTGCACTTTCAAAAATAATATTTCTCGATTTTTTCTGAAAGAAAGATTTAATAGCGGAGGCTAGAAGAAAGCAGAATTCGATATGTTTCTGCGTTTGCAGATAAAAAGTTTATATAGAACAAGAATTAGGGTTTGGGAGAAAAAATCGGATCTGCTAAAATTTCGGGGGAATTATTGGTGTAGAAAATATTTTTCCATAAAAAAAATTGGTTCGAAAACTGCAAAGTTTTATGGTCCAAAAATATAAGTGTCTACACCACAAAGCCCAAGCCCAAGCCCGAGCCAAGCTGAGCCGAACCGAATCGTACCGGGTCGGTCGGTCGCGCGCGTGTGTGGTGTTCATGATGCATGGTCTCCCTCCTCACAACAAAGCATGTATTGGGAGCCCAAGGCCCCAACATGATTTCTTAGAAACAAGTATAAATCCTTGCCTCTTCCATATAATCCCATGATGTGGGACTATTCACACGTAGGAGCCATTCATACACTTATTCAACATTTTTAATAACACTTAATGTTGTAAAACATTTCCAACAATATGTATAGATATGTATTCTGGTACCTACATTTTGCATCAACATACTGCGTTCCAAATACATGCATAAACTCATGTCATAAGACGGGAGTCGTAATCAAGTTATATCTGTGGAAAAAAATAAAGAGAATCTAATTTCTGAAGCATACATTGTAATTCAACATGCCAACAATTTGTACGTCAATGGTACTAATATGGGCTTTTACATGCCCTTTGGATATCCACAAAATATAACGTCAGTTATGTAACTTATTTAGTTATTCAATACGAAATATTTTCATGTAATTTGAGTAAGAGTACATGCAGACCCTATTTTACAGTTAGGCTGGTGGGGAAGCCACCTAGGGTAGCCTTCCTGATAGTTTGGTTAATGTTATAAAGTACTTTTCATGCACTCTTATTTATTCTTTTCTACCTTGTCTCCACGACCTTATTATTAATGTCATAAACAAAAATGACACTCAATTCACCAATAAAAATTAGATATTGGTTGATATTCACCTGATAACAATACTCTTTCATAGTTTGTATTACACTGCAGTGACCTTGATGTATATCGCGTTATGACTCTTGTATTATATTAACCAACAAATGGTTTAAAATATTTAAATATGTCATTATTACTAAACCAAACATAGGAAAACTTGCTAAAATGCTTTGGTTTGTACTATTCTATTAAGGTCATAAATCATTAAATCTTAAACACCGTTCAGTTAGCCTTTTTCAACTATGGGTTTCCATCCAAACAAAAATGTGCATGGAACAAGCGTTTTTGGAAAACCACCAATTTGGAAGATGAAGTAAATCGCAAAATAGGCATCAAAATTATTTTTTCACACATGGTAGACATATCAGACGCGTTAATAATATATTTTTTCTGCCTTTTTAATTTTAGCACATATGCATGTGCACCATACATGAGCAAATAAAATATAAAAGGGTTTGTAGACTTAATGATTACTATTTTACAAAATTTATAATATCTCAATGTTGATATTTTTAAAATGCTAAAATTATGATAGAGAAATTGCTTTGAAAAAGTTGAATTTATTATTACAAACCAACATTGACTAACGAAATATGTTTTGCAAGCGCATACGAGAACATTTGTAATGAAAAACTCAGTAATATCTTCCTTAGTATGTTTAACTTGTAGGTTTAGATGCAGATGATTTCTTGGTAGTTTCTATAATTACTGAGCGAGCAAGCAAGCAAACATGCACAATTATGCAATATTATTATCTTACGAGTGGAAACCCGTGTGTTGCACGGAAGCATAGACTATAGGGTGTTGTAGTTTGCAAGGGAGCATAGACTACGGGTGTTGTAGTTTGCATGTATAAGCGGATAGAATATTTTAGTGATATATATAATGTAACTAACATATGTATTTGTTACGATTGAAATGTAGAAAGTAAATTTTTCATAAAGTAAATGATGTACTGTAGGTTATATCATCATCCTGCATGAAAAAGAAGAAAAAAATTGTTATCTGTTACAACAGCGATATGTAGATACGAATATCACATTCAAGTCTAAAATTTAGTTTTTGAAGAAAAAAGGAAACGATGAGATGGAATCAATCTTGTTTTTCCATCATAAGCTAAACTGGGTACTGTGGTGGCGTGTTGACATGCATGTAAAATGTGTAGTTTAATGAAATTAATTTTATGTGTATGTTTGAGTACCAAATAGCAGTTGCAACAGGAAGATCTCAGTTGATTGATATATTATAATAGAAAAATAAAATGTTGTTTGCAGTTAAGCAAAAAGGTAATCATTTATATTAGAAGAGAGTCATGTTGTAACAATATTATTGTGCTTACATGTAAAACTAATAGCTCTGAAGTGTTTGTTTGTGGGTGGCTTTGTATTCATGGACGGGAGCATCTTTGTGGAAGCATTATATAGAACAAATATTTAAAGCTGTTATACTTTATAGTCACAACAAAAGTAAAATTCCAACTGATTTGTATTAAAAGGACAAAGTTAACATTGTACAAAATTTGGAAGATGAATTTTAATGTTATATGGAAGTAAACAAATTTAGGCTTCATTATAGAACAATATTGAATTAAATACATCCATAGATTCTAAGATGTACAAAACAACGCATTTAATAACACATGAAATTTTGTGTTATATTGTATGGTAAACAGGTGAGAAGACAAACGAAAAAAGAAAATGCTACTCCATGATACCCACCTAATTACTGCCGCCCGGCATTTAATTCTTTCATTGTCTGTTCAAAGCACTTCATTATAGTACCATTTCTCCGCCTCTCACCATTGCTTTCTTCCAAATTTACTATGTCGCTCCAACTTCAAATTCTAAAGATGTACAGAGCAGTAAAGCTATAAAATACATAGCCTTTACTGGTTGAAAATTATATCTTATATAAAGCACAATAAACCGCACATGAATAGTTGCTGTTTAACTCATAGATAAATCAACTGCTAACTAAATGGCCTTTTGTGGTAGAAAATATAAATCTTATATAAAATACTGTCAGCTACATAATCATCGGAAAAGCAATAAAAATTGAAGATGCTCAAAATGACTTTTACAATGTTAAAAGCTAAGCTTTCTGTATAACTATCGTAAAAGGTACTTAAAATCGAAAATATACAAACCCATGGCAAAAATTATGAACACATATCTGTTATCATACTCAGGATATTATACAGATGTATTTTCCGATTTCTTTCAAAAAATTAAGGCATATACGATATATCATTGATGAACGATTTAAAAATTTGTAAATCTTTCTATAATGCATAAAACATAATTTAAATAAACTTTATAAACCTTTTTTTGTCGAGAAATTCAACAAAATACATGTCATCATGTATGGAAAGATCAACTCCATTGACAAAACACAACCACATCAAACTTGCTAAAAATTTAGAAAAAAAATTGTAGTATAATAATGAATAAATTCTAACAGAATAAAAAAAATAAGAATAGGCAATACATACCTTTCCTTTTCTTGTTATATACTTATATCCTTTCCTTTTCAAACTCTTTTTCATCCATTTCTAGCTCATCAATAAATTTTGGAGCTTGACCCGCCTTCTAGATTACTGTAAAATTAATTAAAAAAAGTTCAAATTATTAATTGCTTTGAAGCAGTTGACGACTAAACAGATATGTTTATAAATTTATTGCTCAAGGATAATGGATTAAAAATGGAAACAAAATATGAGTGGTAATTAGTGCATAAAACAGACATACCTGAATGTATCATGAGATCAACATTAAAGGATTAAATAATAATTGAATACTTGGCTTAAGAATGGTTAAATGATGAATAATTAATGGCTTAAATTTCTACTTGAGAAATGGATATCCATGCAAGAGCCGAAAGCGCATGCAGTAATGTAATCTCTATTTGTTCATATCACATTTCATAATTAATGGCTAAAATTATTATACTAAGGAAAAAAAATACATGTCATAATGTATGGAAAGATCAACTCCATTGACAAAACACAACCACATCAAACTTGCCAAAAATTCAGAAAGGAAAATGTAGTAGAATAATGAATAAGTTCTAACAAAGTAAAAAATAAATAAGAATAGGCAATACCAACCTTTCGTTTTCTTGTTTTATACTTATCATAATATGATCCTTTCTTTTTCAAACTCTTTTTCATCCATTTTTAGCTCATCGATAAATTTTGGACCTTGACCCACCTTCTAGATTACTGTAAAATTAATTTAAAAAAATTAAATCAAATTATTAATTTCTTTGAAGCAACTCACGACTAAATAGATCTGTTTTTAAATTTATTGCTCAAGGAAAGTAGATACCATATAAGAGCAAAAATTTATTACATAAAATTTATTCTTCAAGTACCCTATTAAAGCATAACAAATATAGTAAAACAGCAAGTTTCCTTTGAGGAAAATAAATAAAAAATGAAATCCACAACATTTTTTTTAAGTCTCATGGGGTCTAACCCATTACCTCCAGAACATCTCTTTAAAGCGCCATATCTCTACCATTTCAGTTAGAGATCCTTGACTATTATGTACTCTTTTTAAAATTACTAAATTATCACTTTTCATATATGCATATCACAAACACATACATAAATACATATGGTTTGCTTCTCCACCTGCTTGTGCAATTATCTGACACATCATATACAACACCACTCATCAACCTACCTTCACTAACCCAACATCAGAAAATTACAAAATAAACAATATTAAACATTTCAGTTGGTACAAAGTTGCATCCTGCATTGCAAACATCTTATAAAATTGAAAATTTATCAACATCTAACTTAACAATTGATACAATTCATTTCAAACTTCTTAACACATAAATAAACTTTAGTTGGGAAAAAGAAAATCCATAAATGGGATCCTCACTAACCCGAGTTAGCAGCAGCCCATCGTAAGTGAGTTATCAAGACCCCAGCCAGCTATTAGGAGTAGCAGTAATACCAACAACTGTATAAGTAAGACTGTAAGAGACATATCACTACGCCTTGCCATTAAAGCTGAATTCTATTTTTATAACTAATTTGTCTTTCGTAAGAAAAAACGGCGTTGTGCTATAGATCCTAAGTGTATCAAGATACAAAACTGAAGTGGCCAACCGAATTTTCCAGTAATAAGACTAAGATATTTTAATGAAACCGGTGTACGGAAATGAAGATAACAGTAGCATTTCTGATCTTTACTACAAAAGTATAAAAAATTGATTTCCAAAATAAATGAGAAATTCAGCTTACCAATTTGGATCATCTGCTTACACTGACTCGAAGAGCTTGTGCACTTCATCAATTGGTATAACCAGAGAGTAGCAGCCAAAACAAAAAACTATTCGTTAAAGGTAGAAGACAAAAATGTCAATGCAAGAAATGGGATGTAAAAGGTTATGAAGTCCAAATGACTTTGATAGTGATTTATATTAGCCTTTTAAAATTTTTAGGTCAATGCATGTTTTCCTTCATGCAGTCAAAGAAATGGGTTTTACAAATAGCACAAATGATTTTTTTTTTTTTAAAAAAATTTAGACTCCATTAATAAAAAAAGTGACTCTTAGGTCTTCCATTTTTAGAAATAGTAGATGTGATGAACAACTTCGGTAGATGCTAAAGCTTCAACCACAGTCGGATTAAATTGTGCAACAGAACATCATTAACAAAAAAAAAAAAAAAAATCAAACTAATTACATCAAAGATCTGCAAATATGGCCCTTTTAGGCTGAAGATGACATTCTTACGTTTCAAAAATCGAATTAATTAATGCACCAAAAACCGCTTAAAAGTAATAAATGTTACTTTATATAACATCACCTCAAATAAGCGAGATTGAAATTGAAGAAGGAAACATTACACTGACGTAAATATAGCGAATTGAAATATCGATAGAAAACCTGTTCATACTTCGGAGATCTGGATTGTAAGAAGAAGAAGGTGGCACCATCAAATGCATGTTCATCCGCGGGTTGATTTTGTTTCGGTGGCATCATCAAGAGCACGTTGATCCGCGGCTTGATTGTGTTGACGATCTGAAGTAGTGAAAAAGAATTGATTAGAGAAAATGATTTATGAGGAAGAGAAATAGATCGTGGGAGCGGACAGAAAGAGGGAGGGACAGCTGTGAACAATCGTACGTGGATGCTACCCACGTTAAGAAAGAGGGAGAAAAAATGTTTAAACGATAGTAAATGTTAATTAAGAAATCCTATCATGAATACGACCGTATATACCATAAAAAAGTAAAATAACTATGTTTAAATGATAGTAAATATTAATTAAGAAATCATATCATGAATACGACCGTATATACCATAAAAGAGTAAAATAACCATGTTTAAATGATAGTAAATATTTTTAAGAAATCATATCATGAATACGACCGTATATACCATAAAAGAGTAAAATAACCATGTTTAAATGATAGTAAATGTTAATTAAGAAATCATATCATGAATACGACCGTATATACCATAAAAGAGTAAAATAATCATGTTTAAATGATAGTAAATATTAATTAAGAAATCATATCATGAATACAACCGTATAATAGCTTTACTTATAAAAGGGATTGAATCATATGTGAGATAATGAATTTTAACAAAAAATTCAATATTTGAAATCTGAAATAAGCATAAATGAAAAAATTAATTGTATATACTATATACAATTAATTTTACTTGGCTCTAATTAACAATTATACATAAGTCATTCCTTATATATATAGCGATTAAATAGCTTTACTTGTAAAAGGGATTGAATCATATGTGAGATAATGAATTTTAACAAAAAATTCAATATTTCAAATCTGAAATAAGCATAAATGAAAAAATTAATTGTATATACTATATACAATTAATTTTACTTGGCTCTAATTAACAATTATACATAAGTCATTCCTTATATATATAGCGATTAAATAGCTTTACTTATAAAAGGGATGATGTGCGCTGATTTTGGTAAGCTAAGAATAAATGAAACGATGTGTGTACAAATCCAGGCCGTCCTTTGTCCAAACTAAGAATAAATCTCAGCCGCTCTTTGTCTCCATGTTTGTCTCCTGGTTTGTCTTAGGGGGCAATTTTATTATATAGATATAAAGAATAATCTAATCTTCCACCTCAGAGTCGAACACCGCGTAAGACATTACTATCTCTGAATTCAGAAATATTTAAGTAATTAAGTACAACCAAAAAATCCTAGTAATAAGATTCCCTAAGCCAATGAGATTGCCAGAGCAAAGTATGCTAATTTTAAATTATATATTTTAAAGTTCCAACCAAACAACTAAGGTAGTGTTTGGTTTACCATTTTAAGTTTTGGGTTTTCGTACATACAAAAATGTGCACAACGCATGTAAATTATGAAAAACAACAATTTTAAAAAACAAAGTTAACACACAAAATAAAAAACAACTTTTATTCATTTTTCATGTTTTGAGAAATGAAAGAAATATGGAGATCAAATCCTCATTTCATGATTGCTACATCCCCTCCACGGTCCCCTCCATCTTGCTTTCATTCTACCATTCCTCCTTTTACACCTTTAAAGTTTTGTAATTAATTTTGAAAACTAAAACCCAAAACTCATTTTTAACCAAACACACCCTAAACATTTGAGAAACAATATCTGGGCTAAAGCATGGAGCCTGTGCATTACAAAACATGCATAGGAGGTTATTGGTTGCATGGAGTCCATATTTTTATAAAATATGTTCACTTTGAAAGCAATCGTTTCATAGATAATTTTGGGCCAAAAACGTGTGAGTGGCTCGATCAGATTAGGTCAAAACGTGTGATCAACACATATTGCTCACCTCAATAAACTCTAGATCTCTTCAGGCATGGCATGGATCAAATCACTCAAAAACATGTGCCAAACACGTACCGATCACCTATAAAACTTAGATCTGGCATCGGGTTAGCATCAAGATTTGGCGTAGCAGAAAGGGGTGATCAATTCGGTTGGATCACGTCAGAAGGCCGCACTGCATCGGGCTAATCACCTCAAAAAACAAGTCAAAAGGCTTGGACTAGGATTTTTTTATCCCAGGCTTGGATCAGATATAGAAATACATATTTCATATCCTTAGGATACGAAATGCGTATCTCGTATCCCTAGGATACAAAATCATCATTTGGTATCCTCTTCTGGGATACGGAATCCACTTCATCAACAAGCACTTGCCATGGATAGTTTTCATATGTACAGATTATCCAAAATGGCTTATGTGCATCATCATAGGGATTGCGAATCCCTGGATTGGATACAAAATGTTCAGTGATTTGGCAAACTCGAAAGACCTGATCATATCGATGTGATCACCTAGATTCTCTGGTCCGCACTATCTTTTGGAACTTGGCATTTCGGGATACGTAATATTATGTTTGGATCTGGCAAATTTAGCACCGTGCCAAGTGCATGTGGATCACTTGTTTTTTGGGTGATCAACACGTGTTGATCACCTAATTTCTAGAATATGACCCAGGATACGAAATTTCTGCATGCAATCATATTTTGGCTAACCCTCGGGGAGTTCTTCCAATCCCAGGATGACACGACTCCCGAAATATGAAATTTTGGGCTGATGTCCACCAACTCCACCTATAAATACCCCTCTTTTGGCAAGAATAGGGGTTGACTATTTGGATTTTGGTTGCTAGAGTGCATATGGGATAGCTCTCTTTGGAGATCATTAATGAATTTCATGGTGGTTTCTATGCCTTTGGATTATCTTTTGGACTTATAAACTTCACATAGAAGTTTATCTCAAAATTTGGACACTTGGATTGACACTCTGCCCGCTTTTGGGCATATTTGGACTTGAAAGCATCTTTTACACATTTGGCTTAAGGAAGATGATTATGTCTCACAGGGAACTCTGTTATTCTCTAATACAACTTTGTAAATTTAAAGCTTCAAAACTCAGATAATTCTTGTTTTTGTGACAATGATGATGAATAGTTACTATGAAGTGGACATAGGTGTTTGTGCCAAACCACTATAAACTCAGTGTTCTTTAATTTTCCGCATCTTTTGTGTCTGGATTGTTTGGTTAATTTGGACAATTCGCTTAATATTAACCTATCGGGTGTTGGCATGTGCAAGCGACCAATTCACCATGTCAACAACGTTGTTCGAAGGCGACTTAGTATTAGGAAATATTTCTTTCTTTAGAGTTTGAGGTGCCTATCAATCAAATGCACATGTTGGTGTATCTTGATTGTATGCACAAGGATGGTAGACTCGAACAAGTGAGATATATTCTTGACAGAGCTTCAGGGCGCATGGTTGGACTAGACGACAAAGCAGAATTGGAGCTTGGCATCAAGTATGAAGATTTGGATGAAGTAAAGAAGTCAAAGGGTGAGGCGGATCTCTATTCGACCAATCTTTGATCTACAATGTCGATCAAAATATAGGTGACTATGCCCGGTTCGACTAGGTCGAACCGATTTAGGTCTTCCAATGGAAAGGTAACGTGATGGTGGCCTCTGGAGAAGGAGTTCTTCATGGTGGCATTACTCCTTGGGTTGAGATAGATTTCGCAAGGAATGACGGATGTTTCCTTTGTATGCGATTTAACCAATTTTGGTTAAATAAGTGATCCGTGGTCGTTATCGATTACTATGAAATGGTCGATATCGGTTAGTATTATTATTGGCCACTCTAGTTAACTTGACATGAATGGGGGTGTGATTTCGAGGAGCAGGACAAGATGGTTTGTTCGATGGTGATTTTAACATGACAGCTCTTCGGTCAATGGTACTTTATCCAACGATGGTGATTCCAGGATGAGAAGCGAAGAATCGACTTCGATAAATGATAACGACATTCCGAGATGTAGAACAGTGATGATGGATCGAGAAGGACCTACAAAAGAGAGGAGTCATGATAGTAGTTCAAGGATTGACTCTGCTACAGATGACAATTGTAAAGGACAATCGATACGTAGGTTTGAGGGGTACTCAGAAAGAAGGGGTAGTGGGTGTGCTATCCATTTGGTACCACATCGGGTTCCTTGTCACGTCGGAAGATTTTTGGAATTCACCTAGATAAGGTTTGGGTCCTTACCTTGGAAATCCAATGGGTGGAAACTCATTTACTAATAGACTTATATGTAGTTTGCCTGACCAAATTGGCTAGGTAATCCAATGGGTGGAAATCCACCCATTAGCATCAGTTCGCTATAAAAAGCCCCCCTCTCTCTCCTTCCTGCCCAAGTTTGAAAACCACCTTCTCCCTCCTTTATTTTCAATTTCTTTAGCATCGAGTCGCTGTTATTTTCGATAATTTCCTTTATGGTATGTCTATGTTTTAATTCTATACAAAATAATTTTTTTCGTAATTTTCTAAAAGTTTTGAGTAATTTTTTTACAGTTATGTTTATTGATATTTGCGTAAGCAATTTTGGTTTATGTGGCACACACCACTCTTTTCTAACAACTTTAGCGGTGGAATTCAACAAAAGATTCGCTGATAGCTGGACAAAAATCAAATGAGGAATAAGTGGAATGATCACTTCAGTGAGAAGGTCGACGGATGTTTTTCTGCGCTGCTATCTTTTAGGGATGTTCAGAGGTGAGAGCTTGTTGGGATTTTTTGCACCGATGTTGTGATTTTGGATGAGGTGCAAACGCTTGTCCACTTAGGCCTGATTGGTTATCTTGATTACAATGTGAGTAGGTTCCATCATAGTTGGTAGCAGTATAAAATGGACTTTATTTTGATTTGTTCTTTATTTTATACTCGACTTTGTTTCATTTATTGTTGTTTGTTTGTTCTATTTGTCATGTACTTGACTTTGTTTCGCAACTGCTAGTACCAATTTTGTTGTACTGAATGTATGTGCTTATTTCAATTATTATACGCATATTACAATAGAGTGTGTGTGTGTGTATATCAACTATAAAACTATCTTTCTTTATTAATAATTCTCTTAGAAACACTTTTTTTTGGTTCGAGGGTGAAGTACCCAAATTGCCCTCTCTCTCTATATATATATATTCAATTTTCTCTAAAAACTTTACTGCTTTTCCTAAAAGATAGCATCCTCTATAATTGCGTGATTTTTTTTTCTTACGGAACTCACGGCAAACAAGAGAATAATTCATGTTTTGAATAATTCAATATATAGGACTTAGACGCATATTGTTTTACCTGGGTATTTTAAAATTGCGGCTTGACCTATTCCTCCATAAAACTTTGCGGCTTGACCTATTCTAGCAAAACTCATATTCTATGCAGGACTCATGTACAAATATTAATTCTTCTTAGTTTTAAAATTCACGCAAGTTCTAAAGAAAGTTAAATGTAGGCGTTTAATATTTGACCAGACTGCGAAAATATATATTTTTAAAAGATACTTGAGAAATAAATACTACCTTTTCGGCCTTGGACCTTTTCAATCCTTCATATCCCACATAACTAGGCTTCTAGAAACCACACCACTACCCTATAAATACTACTCCATATCCACTACTATTCATATATCTCCCCCACAAATTCTTTCCCACCACTCTTCCATACTATCTACATTAATATCTTTCTGCATCACTATTTCCTTCGCAGGAGTTTCAAGTAACTAAAATTATATTCAAAAAATACATACCATTTAATTGATGTGTGCTTTCGGCAAAAAAAATTCTATATTTACATTATGCTTTGTCATTTGCATTTCTTCTTTTTTTTTTCTTTTTTTTCTTTTTGATACATCATATATCTTTTTGATGAAAATTCACATTTTTTTTTCATGTGTAACATCCAATATTATCAGCACGCAAACATGCTAATATAAGCAAATCTGGTGAAGATTGTTATTCTTATCCTTTTATAAATTATTTCCAATTACTATTATGCGGATCTAACATTGCATATACTGTAGTGTGCCTGAGGAGTTCCTGAAACTTTTGATTATATTTCTTTCTCGCAAGAAACTTATTATTATAGTCAGAATATTTTACTCCATTATATGATCACTATTTAAATTTAGTCATCTTATAACTATCTGTAAGTATATAGTAATTAATTAGCATACTTTCACCACAACTAATCTTCACACCTTTAATCGATATGATAGTTGCTTTTGCAATTTATTTTGTACAACAACATACATTGATAGGGAAATCTTGGTAACTTTACAATTTGCATAACATCATCTGTTACGCAAGTAATCAAATTTAATCCATCCTAATGTAGTATAATTCTCATATGTAAGCCCAAGTGCATTAGCTTTCTAGATTTCTTAAAATGTTAATTTTGTAAGTTTACTAGCTTATTATGTTTTTTTTGTATTAATATATAAAGTTTATAAACTTTGTGAACTGAATTATTAATATAGTTTAGCTATGAACGGAGAATACTATACATAAATCGTGAAGTGAATTCCACTTTAATCTTCTAATTTTTTCTGCCTACTTTCTATTATTCATCAATAATTATTCCTTTTCTATATGCTGAACATTTCGGTGCTTCAAAATAGTTTGTGAATTTCGAGATTTTTCTCTATCTGATTAATGTTATAACGTCCATATGTTACCACTATTATCTGCCTAACCTAAAGATTTGTATGTTTGGACATTGCGCTAAACAAAAAAAATGATACCATTTTGAGTAGTCTGGTGCTGTTTTGGGGTTCCAAACTTGAATGCATGACCTATATGATAAACATATTTTATTTTTTATTTGTTCTGTTTTTTTCTATGGTTTTTCTTTTTTCCTTTTGTATGTAAAATTGATCTTTAAATTATTCAAAAATATGCAGACACTATGCGATTAATGCATGCTTGGCTCGACTATATTCGGTTGAGTGTGTGCATGTAATTACAGTGGAGGGCCTTGGGGTTTATAAACTATATTATTAGTACAGTTTATTTACTTCATATACTCTGTCATATATATATATATATATATATACATACACACTACACAACTACCAATATAGTTCATCAGTTAGCTATGTACTATATATTATAAGTATATGAAAAGTGAATACATCTGTTAGCTATATAAATGGAAGAGTATATGTAACACCCGAATTTTCAATCAACTGTAACTTAACAAATTAAGGTATAATTAATTCTAAATGATGAAATCAAGGGAAATGGGTTATGCCATTGCGTTCGTCTTGAAATTCTGCTTGAGATAGAGTCCAAGTTTGACTAAAACGGATACCGTATGAAGAAGATATGGACGAACGAAGTTGGGTAGAAAAATCAGAAACGGGTCAGAATGCACTGGCGCACTTGGGAAGTGCGCCTGAACAAAATTGCACTGGCGCACTTGGGAAGTGCGCCAGTACAATTTTAGCACTGGCGCACCTGCCAAGTGCGCCCAGGCCAGAAGACCTGTTGGTCAGGCCCTAGCTGGCCTGGTCAGGTTCTGGTCGATTTTTGAGGCTTGGCTGAGTCACCAGGGCTTACATGTCACTTTCTGATTGGCTTCTCTTGAGATGGATGGTCTGGATTCACTCTAGCTTCATCGACGGCTCTAATCGGATTAAAATTCTATAAATACAACTCAAGTCAAACCCTAAATTCACGTAAATAATATAATACTAAAGCCGTCATGCTGCTGGAAAGAAACTAGGAGTGGTCTTCAGTTAGAAAGCTTAGAGACAAGCCAATACTAAAGTAAAACACGAATCAAAACAATGTTAGTCTACCCAAAGGAAAGCATATTAAATTCAGAATTCAGAATCCAGAATCCAAGTTCGTCGTTCATTGTAAGTATAGTGATTTTTTCGATGAGAATAAAACTAAGACTTGATTCGATGTAAATTGGAAGTGGAATTGTGCTATTATGTAACGACGATGTTAATTAATATCTATGTATTGAAATGATTGTATTGCGAATGAAATTGGGATGTTTGTGGTATAATTAAGATTGATGTTGATCCTATTGTACTTTTAGAATGACAACAACATCACAAGCAAGTTGTATAGTTCATGTTTATGTGATTATATAGGTCGTTTGTGGATTAGAACCTCATGTATATACTTTATGCTAGAAGTCTTTATGCCTAAATGGTTATGTTCATATACATGCCCCCATGTTTATACAAAAGTTGCAAGTTTCTAATTTGATCCTTGTCAAGATCCACTTTAGTACGTGTTTCATGTTGTAATTAGATATGCGATTAGATCTAGTTCACACCTTTGTCATAAAGTTATACATATTTATGAAAATGTCATATTCTTGTCATGTGCTAGTGATGTTCGATGTTATGCCTAGATCCAAAAACAAGTTTAGATTTATGTTGTCTAAATCATATGCTTATTCATGTGACACTTATTTGGTTAGACCCTTATTTCAATGCAAATTCACATATATGTAAATTGATTTAGGCTATGTTGCAAATTCACATATATGTATATTGACTATTTTGCAAGTTCACATCTATGACATTCATGTTGGCTATTTTGCAAGTTCACACCTATGATGTTCATATTGACTATGCCAAAAATGCCAAGTTTACACCTATGTTATGTTTTTGTTTATGAATTCCCTTATGCCTATTTGTGTGCGCTAAATTAGGCTAAGTTTTTTAGCCTAATATTATATGTTAAGATTATGCGAACGAAAATTAGGCTAAGATTGTTAGCATAATGTTTAAACGGGGTAACGTTGGGAATACTAATAAAACTTGACATAAAAATATATGAAATTGGCATGTTTGTCACATGCCAAAATTGGTGGCGTTTAAACGGTATAAATTCTTATACCAAAAATGTTAAACTTGGAATGTGGGCCATAACGTTTAATTGTTGACAAATTTACATATATTCAGTAATAAAGACAAATATGTAAATTTAGAAAATACGAATATGCTTAACACGAGGTTGGATTGAGTTGTGATGTAAATCTATCCGGACCCGCCCGGCTGTCCAGTAGTCACAACAATACATATCCAATGTGGGTGGTTAAGCATTGAGCCCAATAAGGACCCGAGGTTAGACTGAGTTACGGTGTAAATCTTCCCGGAACCGACCGTCACATCCAGTAACCGTAACAATATCTGTCTAATGTGAGTGGTCGGTGCTTTAAAAGGGTAAGGACAGACAAATCAGGATGGTAGGGTTAAGTTAACTGAAACACTTAACCAATTCAACATGTTAATGAAATTGATGGGTGGGGTTAGGTAAATACAGACACTTAACCACTTAACATGTTTGACTAGAAAACCCTAGTAACAGGGACCCATTTCAGCAGTAACCCAATTAGGTATCATGGTACCCTGAAACTAGGCAGGGTAGGGCACGATTACTGGGCTGATTGTAAGCGGTCAAAGCGACGGCGGTGGGTGCAACAGTGTGGGTTCTAACGGAGTGCGGGCGTGCACACACTTCGGAGCAGACAAACAGTGCACTGGGGGCACCAGTAGTATAACCTATGCAGTCTAAGGTTTGTGTCGGGTCCCCACCATGGGACTTGATACACCGCATGGGGGGGCCAGCATAGGTATCTACAATCTTTGGGGGCTGTAAGACACAGATAATTATGCGAGTAGGAGCCGATCTTTAGAAAAAGGGGATCACTTTACCTCCAGCATGGGGTGACAGTTAAGATAATACAAGTAGGTGCAGAGATATAGTGTGGGGTGCGATAGCATATTCGTTTCAAAACTACTTTATCTTAGTTTATGATACTTTCCTGTTTCCAGTTTATACCTATCATGCCCTTATTCTTATTCTCATACTGAAGAGTCACTAGACTTACCAGGCTTTATGTCTGACCCCATTTTCTTTCGTCTTCTTTACTTCCGTTTCCCCCCAGGTCCACAGGGAGGAAATAACTCAACTTAGTCAGATTCTTTAAAAAGCTTCAAGATAGTTGATGTACGGTTTGGAGTCTCTTTCCTTGGCTATGGTTGTTGGTCACACTCTATGGGGATTTATGCAGTTTTAATCATGTTTTATGCTTCTTTATTTAAAAACCAAGATAGAAATGATGTTGTAATGTTTTGGAAGTTGTTATGAGACAATTATGGAAATGTGTTGTATGAACAAGTATTTTATGAAATAAAAGTCTGATGTTTTCCGCTGCTTATATATATATATATATGTGTGTGTGTGTGTGTGTGTGTGTTTATATATGTCTTGTGTTTTATCTGTGACCTTTACTTACAAACCTCCACCAAAGTTAAGGCAGTCCCTTGTGAGTGACCTTAATGGAGGGTGGGGTGTTTCACTTGGTATCAGAGCATAGAGTTACCAGACTAGAGGAAAAAAAAATTTGAAATCATTTTCAAAAAGAAGTTTAAAGAAGCATATTTTTCAAGAAAAAAGCATTGTTCTTTTTATAAAAAAGGCATAATTCCCCCAGAGCCATATGCACTATCCCTTTATCTCTTTATCTTGAATACTTTCCTTTTTGTTCCAGCATGTCTGGAGATCTTAACCTTCCAGAAGGAGTCCCGATCCCTGGTTAGTTCCGAAGGTACCTAGAGGCTAGGGCCAATGGTGCGGGCCAAGCAGACATTCCTCCTCCTACAGTGGCAGCAGTTCCTCCTCCTCCTCGTCCTCGTGGAAACACTTTCGCTAAGACATGTAGAGACTTCAAGGCTATGGGAGGAAAGGACTTTTATGGAACTGAATCATTTGTGGTATCAAGGAACTGGCTGAAAGAGATTGAAGTTTTATTCGTTATCTTCGAAGTTGATGACAGGCAGAAGATACAGCTAGCAGTGTGGTTGCTCAAGGATGAAGCTTCCTATTGGTGGGAAGTTACGCATGCGGAGAGGCCAGTGGAAACATGGGAAGACTTTAGGACGAGATTTGAGCTGAAATTCCTCTCCCAAGCTGAGAGAAGTCTACAGATGGAGAAGTTCCTAACTCTTAAGCAAGGGAGTATGACGATCATAAAGTACGTCAATCAGTTTAATCAGCTGGCCAGATTTGGGCTTGATTTAGTAAACACCCAACACAAGAAGGCCCTTCGCTTCGTCAAAGGTCTGAATGAGCCTCTACACAGCCTTTCTATGACTCATGTATCCACGGGAGCGACTTATGAAAGCTTTGTGGACATGACATTGCTACACGAGGAAGACAAGGGCAAAAAAGAGACTAAGGTGGAAGAAAAGAAGGAAGGTTTACAGACTAAGAAAACAGACTTCAAGAAAGGCGGGAAGAATAACAAATCCCATGAAAAGAGAAAGTGCAATTTCTGTGGCATTGTGGGACATATAGCAAAAGACCGCAGAAAGAAGAAGCCAAAGATGAATGGTGGTTGCTTCAGTTGTGGCGAGACTGGACATTTGGCTAAGGACTGCCCAAAGAAGCGGGGGCAGGGACAGAGGACTGGATCCACCTCAGGCGGACAAGTTCACGTGCATGTGGCACCTCCACAGGAACGAGGTAGAAATATTTCTGTAGAAAGCTTAATTTATCTGTATGATCATCCAGTTCGCACTCTCTTTGATTCTGGTGCATCACACTCCTTTATTTCATATGCTTTAGTAGAATCTCTGCACCTAGACACTAGTATGGTAGAAGATCCCTTGGTTGTTTCAAATCCAATTGGGGCTCAACTTATTTGTCGATGGTTTGCTTGGATTTGAAAATCTCTATTCTAAGTGTTGAATTTTGATGTAGTGCCTTTGTTTTGGGCTTCTCAGGGTATGGACTGATCTTAGGCACGGACTGGTTATCCAGTAATGGTGCCATTCTTGATTGTGAGAAAAGAGTGGTTAGGCTCTTGACTCGGCTCGGTAACACTCTAGAAATTTCTTGTAATCCCTTGAATGCTGTTATGCTTAGTTATCTAGAGTCGCTTGACGCTTCTGTTGAGAATTTGCAGTCGATTAGAGTAGTCCGGGAATATCTGGAGGTCTTTGAAGAGGTGAAAGGCTTACCTACGAAGCGGGAAATAGACTTCCGCATATATCTTGTTGATAATGCAAAGCCCGTAGCTATGCCTGTTAGACACATGGCTCCAAAGGAGAGAAAGGAGCTCAGTAAGCAAGTTAAGGAGCTTCTCGAGAAGGGGTTTATAAGAAGGAGTATCTCGGAATGGGGTGCTCCAGTGGTGTTCGCCACCAAAGAAGATGGTTCACTACGTCTTTGTGTGGACTATAGGGAGCTAAACAAGCTGACTAAGAAGAATAGACACCCGCTTCCCCGAATAGACGATTTGTTTGATTAGCTTGTAGGTGCGTCGGTCTTCTCCCAACTTGATCTGGCTACTGGGTTCCATCAGCTAAGGGTAGCTGAAGATAACATTGATAAAATGACGTTCCGAACCCCAGACGGTTTCTTCGAGTGGCTTGTCATGCCTTTTGGTTTGACGAACGCACCCGCTTATTTTGTAGACGTGATGAGCAGGGTGTTCAGAGAATTCCTCAATAAGTTCATGGTGGTCTTCGTAGACGATATTTTGATCTTCTCAAAGAATGAGGAAGAACATGCTCAGCATCTGAAAGAGATCATGGATACTCTCCGTGCACATCAGCTAAAAGCCAAATTCTCCAAGTGCCACTTTTGGAGAAAGGAAGCAAGATTTCTAGGGCATATAGTGTCCAACGAGGGGTTGGCTGTGGACCCCGTGAAAGTGGTGGCAGTGCAAGATTGGAAGACACCAAGAAATGCAACCGAAGTTCGAAGCTTTCTTGGGCTAGCCGGTTTTTACCGAAAATTCATTAGGGATTTCGCGAAAATCTCAGCTCCACTCACAAGGCTAACAAAGAAGAATCTGGCATTCACTTGGAATTTGGATTGCGAGTTTGCTTTCCAACGATTAAAAAGAGTTCTAACAACAGCCCCAGTTCCGACTTTGCCAGATGGAAGCAAAATGTTCACAGTATATACGGATGCTTGTGGTACGGGGCTAGGCGCTGTTCTGATGCAAGAAGGGAGGGTAGTAGCTTATGGTAGAAGACAATTGAAAGTGCATGAAAAGAGCTACCCAACCCACAATCTTGAGTTGGCCACCATCGTCTTTGCACTTAAGTCTTGGCACCATTATCTCCTAGGTGAGAAGTTCGAATTATACACTGACCATAAATCATTGAAATATCTCTTCTCGCAGAAGGATCTTGACTTGAGGCAACAAAGATGGATGGAGTTTCTTGCCACGTGTGATTTTGAAATTTCCTATACTCCCAGCAAAGGCAACGTAGTAGCAGATGCGTTGAGCCGAAAGAAACTGACCTTAAGCCCTCTCTTTGTAGAAAGGCAAAGCTTGGAGTATATAGCCAGTTTTGACTTTATGCCCTCCTCAGATTTTATACCTGGTTTATTGGCATCCCTAGAAGTACGGCCCACTCTTTTAGACTCGATAGGGGCCGCACAACGAGAAGACCCACAGCTTGTGGATGTGATTGATCAACTAATTAGGGGTGAAACTTCCAGTCACCTCAATAGGTACTCCATCGATGATAAGGGTTGGCTAAGGCGAGATGGAAGACTATGCATCCCACAAGCTAGGGATTTTGTGAAGAAGGTTCTCGAGGAGGCACATCATTCCAAGATGACAATACACCCAGGTAGAAACAAAATGTACAAGGACGTAAAGAAAGCTTTCTATTGGAGCGGCATGAAGAAGGACGTGGCAGATTTCGTTTCTAAGTGCGTGACATGCCAACAGGTCAAGGAGGAACAAAAGAAACCTGGAGGACTACTTCACCCTCTAGAAGTCCCGCAATGGAAGTGGGATAGCATTTCAATGGATTTCATTGACGGGTTGCCTAGGTCAAGAAGAGGCAATACTAGCATTTGGGTAATAGTAGACAGGCTTACTAAAAGCGCCCACTTTATACCTATCAAGAGTAGAAGGACTGCTTCGTCTCTAGCTTCTTTTTATCTTAAGGAAATAGTTCGACTCCATGGAATACCCTCCAGCATAGTGAGTGACAGAGACCCCATCTTCACGAGCAAATTTTGGCAGAGTCTGCAAGAAGCTGTCGGCACACAGTTATGTTTGAGCACGGCCTATCACCCCCAAACTGATGGCCAGACAGAAAGGGTGAATAGAGTACTAGAAGATCTTATAAGACTGTGCGTTCTTGACTTCGGAGGGACTTGGGAGGATCACCTTCCTTTAGTGGAATTCGCTTATAACAATAGTTACCAAGCCACCATCGGTATGGCGCCCTTCGAAGCTTTGTATGGAAGACCTTGCCGATCACTAACTTGTTGGTGGGAGTCCATTGACAAGATTATACTTGGGCCAGACATGATTAGAGAGACTTCAGAAAAAGTGGACTTGATACGAAGGAGAATGAAGACTGCCAAAGACAGACAGATATCCTACGCCGTCAAAAGAAGGACCGACCTTGAGTTTGAGGTTGGGGATAGGGTTTTCCTTAAGGTATCCCCTTTAAGGAACGTCGTTCACTTTGGATCCGCAGCAAATCTAGCACCAAGATTTGTAGGACCGTTCCCTATCATCGAGAAGATTGAGAAAATGGCTTATAGAGCAGGTCTGCCTGAAAGATTGGCTGGAATTCACAACGTCTTTCACGTTTCTCATCTCCGAAAATGTCTACATGAATCAGCGGAAGTGGTGAAGCCAAGCATTCTAGAAGAAGCCGAAGTGGAACGCGAAGCAACTGTGAGGAGAGTTCCAACTCGAATCGTAGGAACTGAAACAAAAAAGCTACGCAACCGCGAAGTGAAGCTCGTTAAGGTTCAGTGAAGCGACGCCGAGGAAGACGCGACTTGGGAAACAGAGGATAGAATACGCGCGGCCTACACTTTTCTTTTTGAGGGTACATTTTTGACCTCTCTTTTTCCTTAAGTTGTGCTTGTATCCATCTTTTTAGGTATATCTCCTCGATATTATCCTTAATCCTTAGGTAGAAACCCCTTTGGATGTAAACATGTATTTGAAACATGTTATGGTTGATGGCTGCAAGTGGTTGTTAGTGGTTGCTCGTGGATGCATATACACACACAACCTAGGTCTTAGATCAGCTCAATCACTTCATACTGCATATGCATATGCATATATCTATTCATATTTGTATGTGGTTGAAACTTGATATGTTGTCATATGGATGTCGCATTTGTACTTATGGTTGCGCACTCATGTAGAATTATGAGTAAGAACAAATTTGCATACATAATGGATTCATGACACTTACATGATTTGCATTAAGGAGGTCAACTGGATCAGTAGAACGCCTGATTTTGCATTAGTTAAGGACATATACACACATTGTGCATATAAATCATAAAGCATTAGAAGTCTTTTAAGGACAATGGACGCCTGTGTTTGTTGGTTGAGTAGATGGACGATTGGATGATTAGGACTTACGTTCTCCGAGACTTGAAGATTTCGGGGACGAAATCCTTTAAGGAGGGGAGAATGTAACACCCCGAATTTTCTGTCAACTGTAACATAACAAATTAAAGTATAATTAATTCTAAATGATGAAATCAAGGGAAATGGGTTACGCCATTGCGTTCATATCGAAGTTCTGCTTGAGATAGAGTCCAAGTTTGCGTAAAACGGATACCGTATGAAGAAGATATGGACGAACAAAGTTGGGCAGAAAAATCAGAAACGGGTCAGAATGCACTGGCGCACTTGGGATGTGCGCCGGAACAAAATTGCACTGGCGCACTTGGGAAGTGCGCTAGTACAATTTTAGCACTGGCGCACCTACCAAGTGTGCCCAGGCCAGAAGACCTGTTGGTCAGGCCCTGGCTGGCCTGGTAAGGTTCTGGTCGATTTTTGAGGCTTGGCTGAGTCACTAGGGCTTACATGTCACCTTCTGATTGGCTTCTCTTGAGATGGATGGTCTGGATTCACTCTAGCTTCATCGACGGCTCTAATCGGATTAAAATTCTATAAATACAACTCAAGTCTAACCCTAAATTCACATAAATAATATAATACTAAAGCCATCATGCTGCTGCAAAGAAACTAGGAGTGGCCGTCAGTTAGAAAGCTTAGAGACAAGCCAATACTAAAGTAAAACACGAATCCAAACAACGTTAGTCTACCCAAAGGAAAGCATATTAAATTCAGTATTCAGAATCCAGAATCCAAGTTCGTCGTTCGTTGTAAGTATAGTGATTTTTCCGATGAGAATAAAACTAAGACTTGATTCGATGTAAATTGGAAGTGGAATTGTGCTATTATGTAACGACGATGTTAATTAATATATATGTATTGAAATGATTGTGTTGCGAATGAAATTGGGATGTTTGTGGTATAATTAAGATTGATGTTGATCCTATTGTACTTTTAGAATGACAACAACATCACAAGCAAGTTGTATAGTTCATGTTTATGTGATTATATAGGCCGTTTGTGGATTAGAACCTCATGTATATACTTTATGCTAGAAGTCTTTATGCCTAAATGGTTATGTTCATATACATGCCCCCATGTTTACACAAAAGTTGCAAGTTTCTAATTTGATCCATGTCAAGATCCACTTTAGTACATGTTTCATGTTGTAATTAGATATGCGATTGGATCTAGTTCACACCTTTGTCATAAAGTTATACATATTTATGAAAATGTCATATTCTTGTCATGTGCTAGTGATGTTCGATGTTATGCCTAGATCCAAAAACAATTTTAGACTTATATTGTCTAAATCATATGCTTATTCATGTGACACCTATTTGGTTAGACCCTTATTTCAATGCAAATTCACATATATGTAAATTGATTTAGGCTATGTTGCAAATTCACATATATGTATATTGACTATTTTAACAGTTCACATCTATGACATTCATGTTGGCTATTTTGCAAGTTCACACCTATGATGTTCATATTGACTATGCCAAAAATGCCAAGTTTACACCTATGTTATGTTTATGTTTATGAATTTCCTTATGCCTATTTGTGTGCGCTAAATTAGGCTAAGTTTTTTAGCCTAATATTATATGTTAAGACTATGCAAACGAAAATTAGGCTAAGATTGTTAGCCTAATGTTTAAACGGGGTAACGTTGGGAATACTAACAAAACTTGACATAAAAATATATGAAATTGGCATGTTTGTCACATGCAAAAATTGGTGGCATTTAAATGGTATAAATTCTTATACCAAAAATGTTAAATTGGAATGTGGGCCATAACATTTAATTGTTGACAAATTTACATATATTCAGTAATAAAGACAAATATGTAAATTTAGAAAATACGAATATGCTTAACACGAGTTTGGATTGAGTTGTGATGTAAATCTACCCGGACCCGCCCGGCTGTCCAGTAGTCACAACAATACCTATCCAATGTGGGTGGTTAAGCATTGAGCCCAATAAGGACCCGAGGTTAGACTGAGTTACGGTGTAAATCTGCCCGGAACCGACCGACACATTCAGTAACCGTAACAATATCTGTCTAATGTGAGTGGTCGGTGCTTTAAAAGGCTAAGGACAAACAAGTCAGGATGGCAGGGTTAAGTTATCTAAAACACTTAACCAATTCAACATGTTAATGAAATTGATGGGTGGGATTAGGTAAATACTGACACTTAACCACTTAACATGTTTGACTAGAAAACCCTAGTAACGGGGACCCATTTCAGCAGTAACCCAATTAGGTATCATGGTACCCTGAAACTAGGCAGGGTGGGGCACGATTATTGGGCTGATTGTAAGCGGTCAAAGCGACGGCGGTGGGTGCAACAGTGTGGGTTCTAACGGAGTGCGGGCGTGCACACACTTCGGAGTAGACAAACAGGGCACTGGGGGCACCAGTAGTATAACCTATGCAGTCTAAGGTTTGTGTCGGGTCGCCACCATGGGACTTGATACACCCCATGGTGGGGCCAACATAGGTATCTACAATCTTTGGGGGCCGTAAGACACAGATAATTATACGAGTAGGAGCCAATCTTTAGAAAAAGGGGGTCACTTTACATCTAGCATGGGGTGACAGTTAAGAAAATGCAAGTAGGTGCAGAGATATAGTGTGGGGTGCGATAGTATATTCGTTTCAAAACTACTTTATCTTAGTTTATGATACTTTCCTGTTTCCAGTTTATACCTATCATGCTCTTATTCTTATTCTCATACTGAAGAGTCACTAGACTTACCAGGCTTTATGCCTAACCCTATTTTCTTTCGTCTTCTTTTCTTCCGTTTCCCCCTAGGTCCACAGGGAGGAAATAACTCAGCTTAGTCAGATTCTTTAAAAAGCTTCAAGATAGTTGATGTACGGTTTGGAGTCTCTTTCCTTGGCTATGGCTGTTGGTCACACTCTATGGGGATTTATGCAGTTTTAATCACGTTTTATGCTTCTTTATTTAAAAACCAAGACAGAAATGATGTTGTAATGTTTTGGAAGTTTTTATGAGACAATTATGGAAATGTGTTGTATAAACAAGTATTTTATGAAATAAAAGTCTGATGTTTTCCGCTGCTTATATATATATATATATGTGTGTGTGTGTGTGTGTGTGTGTGTTTATATCTGTCTTGTGTTTTATCTGTGACTTTTACTTACAAACCTCCACCAAAGTTAAGGCAGTCCCTTGTGAGTGACCTTAATGGAGGGTGGGGTATTTCAGTATATGAAGTTTAATTTTAGACTACAATTTAGCGTTTTACAGTCAAATCTATGTGTGAATAGTAGTTACTAATATTATACAGTTGCAAAGGAGTTTTCATGCAACAATAATGTGAATATCAAGTACTGTTAATTAGTTTGGTATTCAAGTTTATATGCTAATCCAAAAAAAATGAGAGAAATTATAAATATAGATACTTAAAGTTACATTTACGTCTTTTCAACATATATATAAACACGAGGCAATTATGTTTCCAGCTTTTTTTGTTTTCTTTTTTAAACCAATGTTCAGAATATTACCTTTATCAGGACATATTGAGTTAAAAGGAAGTGGCAATTATGAAAATGATGTTGACCCTTCTTTTCATATGTTTTAGCACATAAATTAAAATTAATTTTTAGACATTCCCTAATGATAGTATAATTGTCGTCGTTCCATCAAATATAGCAAGAAACATAAGGTATCGATCTACAATGGATAGTGAACCTTGTGATAAGCAAAGGACTCAACAAGATGATATATCCCAAAATCCACCGGCAATGAAGGATACTGTAGAAGTCCGCAAAACGGCAAATGATGATCAAAAATCTCTCTCAAATAATGATTTTATTTGGAACGCTGAATTTACTGCTGCAGTGATAAGTGATATATCAAGTATAAAATTTAGCTAAATTCTATATTTAAATTCTCTTATCTTATAAGTTTTTTTTCTTATTTTTGCAGGTGGATTTTATGGAGAAAAATGGATGGTGAAGAATATGGTAACAAAATTCACTATATACAAATAAACCATAACCATTTGTTATTTGTAATAAAAAATAATTAATGTTTATTAGTTCTTTTTTTTTCATTTAAGTCTTTATTTATAATAAGGGAATTCATTGTTACATAGTCTTTATTGTTATTTTTTCAATATTTGAAATAAATTTTAATTTATATTACCGTTTGTAGATTGTATTATTGCTCTGTCGCTAATGCGGTATTGGTATACGGTTTTGGTTATGTTTTGTCATTATAATTATCACTAGCTTAACAACTACCACCAAATGCTATGTGCAATTATGTTGTTCATTGTTGCAAAATAAATGACTCAACAATATTCTTTTTTCAAACCGTAATACACCAAAGATGAATAATCGAAGAAGGCAAAATAGAGGTTCTACCAGTTTAACTGATGAACAAAAAGAAATGCGTCGTATGAGGGATAAAAAACGAAGAAGGCTATAAGTCAAGAACAACGAGAAAATTATCTAGCTCGCCATCATGAAATGTATCGGCAAAGAAGAGAAAGATCCCAAAATGCAACTTTTGAAGCGCAAACAAATGTCATAGCTGATGAATCTCTTGCTTACCAACAACAAACGAACCCAAGAATAGAGATTGAACGAACTGAAAATATATCTGTTGAGGAAATACAACATATTTTAAATGATAGTTCGCAGTTAGCCCAAGGACATATACAATCATCACAAGTTAATAATCAACTACAGGGGTTTAAACTACACGAAGAAATGTTAGACCTCATAATGTTGCAAAAAATTTCGTAGACTGCATTGAATTTCAGAAATATCTATTAGAACAATTAGCATTTTGCCAGCATTGTTTGGCAAAATTATTTCAGCATAAAAGTGGATCATTGTGTTGTTTAAATGGAAGAACTAACATCCTCCAGTGCATTCACCTAATGAACTCTTGGAGCTTTTCAATGATACAACTGACGAAGGTGTACAATTCAAAAGAAACATTCGATCGTATAACCATGTATTTTCCTTCACTTCAATGGGAGTGCATGTCGATGATAACCTAGCAAGTGGAAGATCTGGTATTTACACGTTTCGTGCTCAAGATTATATATATCACAATATTGGAAACCTACTTCCTAAAGAAGGATATAGACCAAGATTTCCGTAACTATATATATGATACAGATCATGAAATTGAAAATCGAATGACTGAAAATGAAGATTTGATTAGAGGAATACTGGAAAGGATACTGCGTACGTTAGACGAGAATAATGATTTTCCTAATATTTTCGTCGAGTTTCACAGCTTCATGACATTAATAGTTATAAATTTATCATTAAAGAAAAACCTTCACAACGACAGTATGAACTACCTACATCTTCACAAGTTTCTGCAATGATAGTTAGTCAGAATGAGACAAGTCATAAAAACGGTAGAGATATTATTCTACATACAACGACGAGTCAGCTTGTAAGAATTATAGAAACACATGGTTGTTATGACCCTTTACAGTATCCTCTCCTACTACCTTATGGCAATTATGGTTGGGATCTTAACAACCACATCGTTAATGGAACTCCAGTTACATATGTGAGTATTATGCTTATATTTTGCAGGTACTAATAAATTCATCTTCATACAAATATGATCTTTAAGTTCATATCTAGCATCATCATATAATAATAAGTGATTAACTAAAGAATTCAATTTTATATTTCTAATCAACTTAAATTTCAGATTTGACCCGAAGATATTTCTCTTTTCTTACATGGAGGGTGTTTATTACAACAATACGTCGTGGATAATTATGTGAAAATCGAATGTGGTAGAATGAGATGGTTTCGTCAATAACAACATCATATTAGATCAGAATTGTATGTAGGACTTTAAGATGCATTAAACACTGGAAAAATTGATGCAAGTATGACACGTTTATCTTCTTTTTCGTATATTTATATAATATATATAACTACATATACATTTTAATACATATACACTATATTATTCTTTTAAATATAGGTAACATAGGCAAAAGAGTAATATTACCCTCTTCGTTCTACGGAAGTCCCCGTAATATGTACCAACGTTATCAAGATGCAATGACTTTAGTACAAAAGTTTGGAAAACCTGATTTGTTCATTATATGACATGCAATCCAACATGGGACGAAATTACATCTGAACTATCACATGAACAAACTACAAAGATCGCCCCAATCCTAGTACTAGATTTTTTCGTGCCAAATATGAAGAACTAAAGCATGATATATACACAAAACAAGTTCTTGGATTGGTTGCAACACATGTTCATGTCACCAATTTTAAAAAAGAGGACTACCACATGCACATATGCTTATTATTTTAGACAACGAAGATAAACTGCATAGCCCAGATGATTATGATGTCGTTGTAAGAGCAGAAATCCCGAATCGTGATGAAGAGCCAAAGTTGTACAATGTTGTTGTTAAATGGATGCTTTATGGACCATGTGGAAGACAATGACAACTGCTCAATGTATGAAAGATGGAAAATGCAAAAGGGAATATCCAAAGCAATTTTCGCCATGTACTGTTCAAGGTATTGATTCATATCCTATTTATCGAAGGCGTGATAATGGCATAAACATCATACTAGAGAATGATGGTGATATTATAATGGATAATCGTTGGATTGTTCCATATAACCCATGACTGCTGAAAAAAATATGATTTCCACATAAACGTTGAAGTTTATAGTAGTATTAAATCTATTAAATACTTATATAAGTATGTATACAAAGGTCCATATTGTGTGGCCATTGAAATTCGCCCAACGTCCAAAATGATGAGATTCAAAAGTTTTTAGATGCAAGATAGATATGTCCCCAAGAAGCCTTTTGGAGAAATTTTGAATTCTCATTGCACACAATTTATCCTTCAGTTCAATGCCTACAAATACATCTTCTGAACAAGCAATAAGTGACTTTTCATGCTAACCAAACAATGTCTGATGTATTATCAGATGAAAACCTCTCTGCATTAATGTTAATTGAATTCTTCAACACAAACTCTCTAGATCCAGAAGCAAGGAATTTTTTATACCGTGAATTTCCAGAAACTACACATGGGTATAAAAAAGTGGAGACGAAGAGCATTAAATGAATAAGTCATAGGACGAATTTACAATGTTTCCCCATCTGAAGGTGAATGTTACTTTTTGCGGATTATTTTAAACCATGTAAAAGGACCAACTTCATTTGACTATCTTCTAACCATCGACGGTGTCAAATATCCAACGTTTCGGCAAGCAGCAGAAAAGATGGGATTACTGAAAGAAGACCAACGTATAAGAGAATGTTTGATTGAAGCGTTGATCACGCGAATGCCATCATCTTTAAGAAGATTATTCGCAATGATCTTAATTTATTATGCACCAACGGGGGTCAAAAAATTATGGGAAGAATTTTTATTCATATGGTTGAAGATTATCCAAGTTCAAGCACATTGACTTGACCTTTACTTGAAAATCAACTTCTACGTGATCTTAATGATCTATTAATGAACCACTATAAACAAAATCGGATTTTGATCTCCCAAGAATCAAAAATGATTTAGATGTTGATTCTCTCACTTTAAAATTAATAGAGGGGCAATATTCAATTGTAACTCCTGCAGAGGACATTATATCTATTGAAAAGTTAAACGAATGTCATACAGTACCATTACTAATGCAGTTTATAAGAAGAGAAAAATCTATTTCATAGATGGTCCTGGTGGAATAGGAAAAACCTTTCTTTATTGAGCAATACTTGCAAAACTTAGACAAGATGGTTTAATTGCACTTGCAATAGCTACATTGGGGATAGCTGCAACAATTTTACTCGGCGGTCGAACATCACATTCGCGGTTTAAAATTCCACTTAATCCAAATTCCAACTCAATGTGTGCAATACCCAAACAGTCTCAGTTACCTAAACTTATGCGATTGGCCGCTGTTCTTATTTGGGATGAAGCAACAATGACCCATAGATATTCTTTTGAAGCACTGGACAGAACTTTAAAAGACATATTAGGAAATGACATGCCATTTGGAGGTAAAATTGTAAATAATGGTGGGGATTTCAGGCAAGTTTTACCTGTTGTACAGAAGGGTACAATATCGGAAACAATTGATGCATGCATAGTTAGATCATCATTATGGAGACATGTAGAAGCGATCCATCTCACTCAAAATATGAGAGTAAAAGAAGATCCTTTTTATGCAGATTTCCTTCTACGGGTTGGTGATAGAGATGAGCCATATATATTTAAGGACAAGATAAAGAATCCCAAACGAAATGATAAGACCATGGGAAGATGAAAATTCAATAACCACTCTTATAAATTCAACTTTTCCAGCCTTAAACGTGAATGCATTTGATACAAATTATAAGATTACTAGAGCTATAATAACCCCACTTAATGAAACCATGGACATGCTCAATGACCAAATTATTAAAAAATCCTAGATGTCATCATGTCTACTATTCTTTTGATTCTGTGGAAGATGTTGTAAGAAATTTGTACCAGCTTGAATATTTGAATTCACTTAATTTAAGTGGTTTACCCCCACATAAATTGGTATTGAAGAAAGATGCACCAATAATGCTGCTAAGAAACCTTGATCCAAAAAATGGACTATGCAACGGTACACGACTTTTATGTCATGAACTTCATAGAAACATCATATATGCAGAGATTATTGTTGGTCACGTTGCTGGAACCCGGGTTTTCTTACCACGAATACCTATGAAGCCCTCTGAAGATATCCGTTCACCATTTACTTTGTTACGTAAACAGTTTCCTATAAGATTAAGTTTTTCTTTAACTATAACAAAGCTCAAGGGCAAACAATTCTGAATGTAGGAATTTACTTATCGCAAGAAGTATTCAGCCATGGTCAACTTTATGTAGCATTGTCTAGAGGAGTTTCAATGAAAAACACCAAAGTTCTGATAAAAATGGCGCAGTTCAAGGGAAAACTGGAACCTATTCTAGAAATGTTGTGTACAAGGATGAGACGACCCGAATTCCCGTTCTCACGGAAACAAGGTTATCTTTGGAATATAACACAGAAACATATAATAGCAGAACAGAATTAAATAAATACACCAGAATGAACAACAAAATATACTGGATAAAAGTAATCATCAGAGTTACACAGTATACAGGATCTTACTTAGTACAAATACAGTTCAGCTATACATAAATGTCTACAGCGGAAATAAACAAAATATGTACAATAAGAGCTGAACAGCATAAAAAGAGATAAATGATAGAATCCATCTTCAGCTCCAGCTATCCAGAAAGAACCAGCTAAACCTGAATACAAGGCTGCCCGTGTAGAAAAAGGGGCACCCGAGTTTGAAAGTGAAACAAACTACGAGTCAGTCATGGGACTGGTATGAGAAATCCACTCAACACATATATAATTGGCTAATCACAGGACCACGCCACTTTCGTGGAACGGGTTTACTCCATTGGATTGCCAGTGCTTTAAAACAAATCTTTCTTTTAAACATCGCTATGCTTTTTATAAAAATGAAGCCATTATAAGACTCAGTTCCCATCACACAATGCAACGCAAACCGGAGGATAGAGTTTTACCTTATAATGGCCAAAATATGATTGATACGAATAAAACAAAGGCAATTGATATTATTGCTAGTGTTTATATATTTTTGAAAACAATTTCAAATCATAACTATCAATCATAGACGGCATGGGTACCATATATCATGTCGCCATATATATATATACAATCAAAACCGCACGATGTCGTATTTGGAAATTGGATTTCCGTCATGAACCAAGGCAAAAGATAGTCCTTACCGAATTCGAGACGCTCTAGCCCGTGTCTCAGGATCAGAGCTCGAGTGACCCTAGGAGCGACAGGGCCGGTCCACCGATGTGGATTAAAATTCCTGAACAATACGTTTCCCCGCCCTTTGGGGCGTCAACGAGCCAACGAATGACTCCATCGGACCCGGATCGTCCGATCAAACCGAGGCGCCTCGCAACAGAAACAACCACATAGGTGAAAAGTATATAAATGTCAGGGCTGGTAGGTCACTGACACCACCCTAGCTAAAAGAAAACGCTTGTCCTCCCTGAGGTCCTTCCTCCCGTTTCTGGTTCATACCGGGGTGTGAGGCTCGCGAATTTACGTTATACACAAAGCTATGCCACACAGGCGTTGCTTTGATCATCACCACAAGACTTTGCTTTTCAACAGAAGCCCTGATCACTGCATCTTAGCATGCCACACAGGCAATTCACGCCATGCGATTAATGTCCATCGATATACAACCTCTGAGCTCGTACGTCTCAGAGAAGGGCGTTAAGCAAAAGAATAAATTCTCCGCCGCCAAACAGATGTATATTTAACAGAGATCAATCAACACAGAATAAAATCCAATGTCGGACACACAGTCCATTTACAAGTCCATTCTGGGTCTGAACGAAACCGGAGGCACTAAATACCTCGCAAACCCATCGATCACCACGTACGTCTGGACGATCACCACTCATTATCCATATTTCGGGATGCCTCCCAATCAGGACCTCGGTTACCATCCAAACGAGGTGAAGATCTCCGGTCTTCGACCATCGTCTTCATCTTCGACTTTCAATCGTCGGTCAATTATTTGAAATGAGAATTAACTCGGCCTTCTCAAATAATTCACGTATATTTAGAATCTCAAATCAATTTATTTCAATGGTTAAATTATTCGCCAACACCAATTGTGTTCTTTAATGTAATTTTCACACCAAACCCATTCAACCATCAAAAGCCACATAAATCGAACAAATTCAGTTTATTTCTATTCCATATCGCTTCCAATATTTTATAACTATTTATCGCTATTTTTATTTATTTTAAAATAGCCATTTTATTCAAAACGACGCTTCGGGCCATAAGGCGGCCGTGGCGCTGTTTTTCTTCAGATTTGATTTACACATATCTGAAAATCTAACCGTTGGATCTTCACAAAATTTACATCATTAGAAAGGTCTTTTCAAAACGAACCCAACGGTTCCAGTTTCGGGAAAATCCGACGGTCGGATCTCCTGGTACAATCGTTTGAAGTTTCGATTTCAAAATACGAACTGCAGCGTCGTTATTCGATTAAATATATAATTATATATATATATAAATATAATCGCTTCTGGCGCTGTTTTTCTTCAGATTTGAATTAAACATTCCAGACAATCCAACCGTTGGATTTTTACAAGGTTGGTGCCGTTGGAAAGATATTTCCAATGCGAACCCGACGGTTGAGGTTTCGGGAAAATCCAATGGTCGGATTTCCCGCACTAGTCGTTTGAAATCACGGTTTCAAAATACGAACTGCACGGCTTCGTTTCATTTTAATTTTATTTATATTTATATATTTATATAAATATAGTTCATTCAATGATTTCAATATCGTTTTCACTTCAAATTTTTTTCTAACACCTTAAAATTTTGGAAAATTTCGCCATAACCTCCCCTGCACCGGGAGCATCGGGAAATTGCAAATAGCGTTCCCGGTCCTTCTAATCTCAAAAAGAAAAAGAAAAAGCCAAGCGGCTAGCCAACAGGCTCATAAAATCATCACCCAAACAAAGCAGTAAATGTGTACCTATTTGTCGGGCACAAAATTTTATTCCTCTTCTCTAGCCCCTTTGCTATAACCTGTTCAAGGAATATGTATGTACATATATACACAGTTCTTGTCATTTATCATTTTCTATTCGACTTCATATTTGATTTCTATTCGGTTTAAAAACACCATTCATTCTAATGTTACATAAATAGGTGCAAATCATTTCATTAGCTAATTAATGAATATTTCAACTCATATATGTTTATTTTGAACAAGTGACTATTTTTAACACTTCACATTTCAACGATTTATGCATACAATAAAAATGTGATTTTTATTGTAAAACAATTCATTTCAAAACACTATTCTTCTATATAGTTCAAGTTGGTGATAAAAATGGGATTTTTATCCTAAAACAATTTCTTTTTAAAACTAGATTATTTTACACAGTTCATATAGTCGATAAAAGGTGATTTTTATTATCAAACAATTTATTTCAAATTATGAATACCATTCATGTAACACCCCGCCTCCGCTAGGGTCACTCGCAAAGGAATGCACTAGCTTTAGAGGGGCATTATTGGTAAACATGCACAGAAATATCACAAGACAGAACATATAAAAATAGCGGAAGTAAAATCAAACTTTCATAACATGAATAAATAAGGTCTAAAGCCTTTTACACCAGAGTACATCAAAACCTGTCTTGCAATAGTAAAGAAGCATAAAGACATTTTCATAAATTATTCCCCAAGTAAAAACAGTAAAGTAGCCATTAGCCAAGAAAAGTCCAAGCCATCCATGATGACCTTCAAGCAGAAGAAGTCCGAACTAAACAACAGTATTTCCTCCCTGTAACCTTGGGGGGGGGAACGGAAGAAAAGAGGCGAAACAAAACGGGTCAGTCAAAAAGACTGAGTAAGCCCTATCTACTATTAGTATAAAAACTAGTAAAGTTAACTGACATGAGAAGCTGAGATGAACATAAGCATGATAACAAGATAGATAAGCTAAATCAAAATAACAGGATGAACTACTGAACTCAGGTGAACTAAGGTGTCATGATAAATTACGATGTCAAGATAAAACAAGGTATCACATCGTCAGGTTTCTATCAAGTATAATATCCCAAGATATCTATCACGTATAACGTCCCATGGTATCTATCCTGTACATCTGCTCTGCACCTACCGTACTAGTACCCCAACTGTATTACGTGTTATCCGTGAATGACCCTTACTCAAAAGTCGTGTAATGGTCCATGTCAACCTAATATGCCGCATATATAGGTTACTCAACTCATATGTTTCTTTCCATGTATAAGTTCAGTCCCTTGCCGTAGGCTGTACGGGCTTTCCCATGTAAACGGTTTATCCTTGAAGTTGTTTTGGACTGCAACCCTTGATCTAGTTGTGTTTCCTTACCATGAACTATCGCGCGTCCACTTAGGATTTATGCCACCTAGGACCGCTAGGGATTATGCTACCTAATGAACGTTTCCGTGTCTCGGTTTGGGTTTTGGCCACCTAGGACCACTAGGGATTACGCCACCCGTCAACCGCGCCCTTGATCCCACGTATGTATCGTGAATCGTTTTCCATGTCTAGATGCACATGTTCCCCAATGTGCCATCCGAGTTCCGTGCCAGGGCAAATCAAGAAATACGGAACTCGGTCGGGAGCTTTAAATCGTCTGCCGATGCAGATATCAAGGTATGTTTTTGTACCCGTGGCTATGGTCCCACGTGACCCCTCCCTCAACTACTGAAAGGCAATCCAAGAAAAATCATGTATAAGAACCACTCCTCGGCCCCACTATAGCCCACTTTCCTACGGGCCAACCTCACCCATGACTCGATAGCAAGCACATGGTCTGTTGGGGGTTCCCTGCCTTTCCGCACGTACACGATTGACTAAAGATGGTAGGTAGTCGACGATGTGCTATCCAGGGCAAAAACAAGAATCGTCGACTCCACGCTAATCCATCCCAGTCTTTAGGTTGCTCGCATAGCAACCAAGGCATACTCTTGGTCCTTCTAACGCAGACCTTAACCTCTCATGGGCCTAGTATAATTACCTGGCAGCCCACAGAGGGATCCCAAGAATATCCTCACGTCCCCCGAAGCTTCCACTTCGGCACCCAGTGCGCTGGAGCTTTTATCCAAGTCAGATAACTTGCTCCCCCTCGTATACTAAGCGATGACCTACCGTATCAGGTTACTCATCGTTTTGAGAATTAGTCCTATGTCC
Organism: Allium sativum; assembly: GCA_030737875.1. Taxonomy (NCBI): domain Eukaryota; kingdom Viridiplantae; phylum Streptophyta; class Magnoliopsida; order Asparagales; family Amaryllidaceae; genus Allium; species Allium sativum. The sequence continues at coordinate 189,552,330 of CM060924.1, read as the reverse complement.
TTAGCTAAGAATTATTACTTAGTTACCCTTAACTAAGGTTTACCACTTAGCTTCCTTTCCCGTTATCCTTGATTAACCACGGTTTTCTACCTAGTTCTTCTATCTAGGGTTTGTCTATTGGGTTAAGTGTTATCATTCAAGTCCATGACTTAACCCGCCCACGAATCACGTCAAAGATTGGCTAAGTATTTAAGTTCAAGACTTAGTCCCACAAGTTGGTTAAGTGTACCCAGAGGCTCATGACTTAACCTTATCAAGTCAAATTGGTCAAGTACTAGCTTACCTTAATCCTATCGGATTATCTTGCTAGATCGATTAAGCATATATTATCTTAATCCCATCAAATTATCGAGTCGGATTGGTTAAGTATAGGTTGACTTAACCCCATCCTCTAATCGTACTATAATGGTTAAGTATATTCTAAAAAGGTCTTGTGACTTAACCTTATCAGGTCCGCGTATTAGATTGGTTAAGTGTAAGTTACTTAACCCCATCAAATCATCATGTATAATTGGTTAAGTATAAGTCGCTTAACCCCATTAAATTATCACGTTAAGTTGGTTAAGTATTGGTTACTTAACCTCATTGAATTACCGAGTTTAAATTGGTTAAGTGTTTAACTTAACCCCATCGAATTACCGTGTTTAGATTAGTTAAGTGTGGATTACTTAACCCCATCTAATTACCGTGTCGGATTAGTTAAGTGTAAATTACTTAACCCCATCCCCTAATCATCTTGTATGGTTAAGTGTCATTAAGAAAACTTACTTAACCTTGCCAAATTATCATGTTGGATTGATTAAGTGTTGGTTAACTTAATCCCCGTCCACTAGTCGTATAAAAATGGTTAAGCGTCATTAGGCAAATCAAATCACTTAACCTACCCAACCTTGTCATGTTTTGTTAAGTATCATTAGCCTAACCAATTTACTTAACCCATTTACCCATGTCATATTTGGTTAAGAGTCATTAATCAAATTAACTTAACCCTATCATGTGGCATTAATTACTTAATGCACCCCAACCTCTCACATTAGACTTTGTTGTGGTTACTAGTTAAGCCGGTCGGTTCCGGGTAGCTTTACACCACAACTTGGTCTAACCTCGGGTTCAAGCACAACATGACCAACTTCTCACATTGGGTCCTATTGTTTGCAACTACTAGTTAGGCCGGTCGGTTCCGGGTAGTTTTACGTTGCAAACTCAACCCAACCTCGAGTTGGCCACACTTATATTATCTAAGTGTCATGTTCATCATGTTTCCAAAACATGTTACAAGTTTTTCAAGCATTTGGGTAGACCTAACTTAATAGGTAAATTCCCAAAGGGTAGACCTAACTTAATAGGTAAATTCCCAAGCTTATGTTTTTATGCATACTTACATGTCAACTTCCATGTTATATTTCAAGTCATGTTTTCAAGTATAAACACATGTCATATTTAACGTTACATGTTGTCATGTTTATACCCATTTACCCAAGTCATATTCATGTCATTATGTTTCCCCATAATGTGACCCCAACGCTTTTTAAACTAGCATATACGTTCGCAACAACGTGATGGATTAAAAGAAGAGACTTGGTAAAGGAATGACAAAAATGGGTATTAAGCCACAAGTTAATCATGGTGGCAAATGAGGCACAAATGTGTTCATTAGCTTGCATGTTACATTCTTAAGCCTCAAAAACATGCATCAACCCAAACTTGGTACATAAGCGAATCATGGTGACAAAAGACATGGAATGATGGCTAGAAACTCGCATATATCATCATATAAGGATTATGACTTCATATGCAAGTTGACATAATGATTATGAAGATTCTCATGTTGCATAATGCAACATTTCAACATAAAGGTTGTGGCTTTTAGCTCATAAGATCAAGATAACGACTTCATAAACTTGCATAACATGATAGCATGCATCATTCCAATTAATCAAACCCAAACTTTCAACATGAACATTTAACTTCATAGTTAATATCTAAGAGTAGGGAAGGGCTTACATAGCTATGAAGGACTAAATCGATTAAACTAAAGCTTGTGATGAAGCCTATGCATGCCATCACCCAAAAACCCAAAGATGAACACTCCAAATCAATAAAAACCCCATCTTTATGAACAAAGATCAAAGCTTTAGCCTTGAAATCAACTTGAGAAGCTCTCATACTAACATAGGGACTCTCTAATACTCTCATGACCATGAAACCTCTCATAGAAATGAAGTGGAGGCTAGGATAGTTGAGTGGAGGCCATGAGAGTAGGAATTTTGCCATAGTTTAGTTGCATGAATGAATAATGAGGATTTAGGATAGGTTAGGGTCTTATTTATAGATTAGGCAAGTGTTTTAGGCCATAGGATTAAACCTAGATTCAATCCAAGCCATCAAAGCATGTCTTGGGGAAGAAGTCAAGTGTAGGAACCATCTAGGGCCTTTAGATTAAAGATGAACCATGAGAACCATCCAAATGCAAAATCTGCATTTGAGCGAATAGGCCCACGGGTTGACAGCCAAACACCCTGAATTAACCCCTAGTCGACCCAGCGAGCTCGGGTCGACCTCAAAAATCGGCCGGTTCGGTTATTCCCCTCTCCCAATTCGCTGTTTTGAACATTTTTGCATATTTATTTATTTAATTTTCAATTATATATATATATATATATCAATATATATATATTTTTCTGCGCAACCCATTTCACTTAATTAAGTATACTTTAATTTGGGAATTTTTCGTGAAACTTCGCGAGGTCATATCTTGGTCATACGGACTCCGATTTTCGAAAACTCGGACTCTATTTCGCGTATTTTTCCGAGACGAACGCAATGGCATAGCCCGTTTCACTTGATTCAGAATTTAAAATTAAATTCTGCCTTGATTCTCGTCTTTAATCATGTTATCGAAATACGGGTTGTTACATTCTCCCCACCTTTTAGGATTTCGTCCCCGAAATCTCCAAGTTAGGAAGAACATATCCTACTATCCATCATCCATCTACTCAAAACATCATCCACGAGCAACCATTGTCCTTAGATGATTTCTAATGCTGTATGAATATATGCAAGACGTGTGTGTACATGTTCCTTAGCTAATGCTAATGATCAGGCCTGAATAATCTTTCTAATGCAAAATATGTATAGTGCCATGAATCCAACATGTATGCAAATAGTCCTAGTCATATAGATACTATATGTGTGCACAATCATTCATTCATATGCAACAACCGCATGATAATACATTCGATTTCATCCATAAACAAGTATAAATACTCGTGCATATGCAATATGAAATGTGACCGAGTCGAGCTAGTATCTAATGTGTATTCGCGCATCCACGAGCAACCACTTGCAACCATATCAATCATAACATGTTTCAAATACATGTTTACATCCATAGGGTTCTACCTAGAATTCCCTGAAACAGGGTCGAGAAGATAAACAGGACAAACTCCTTACAGGGTTTGTAACGGAGAATAGGACCGAGAGGATGTCCACAAAAGATAGCCTACAAGTAAGCTCTACAGAAAACAGGGATCAAGGATATACTCCCAAAAAGAGATATCATGCGCGTATCTAGTCTTTGACCATCAAAGTCGTATTTCCTTGAGCTTAATTCCATTGTGCCCTGACCGTCCTTTAACTTCGCGATTTCGTAGCTTCTTATTTCCTGTTTCCATAACATGAGCTGAAACTCATTTCTTCGTCGCCTCTCGTTCCACTTGCACTTATCCTTTTCCTAAAATACTTGACGCAAACATGACTGCGTACTCATGATCTCATGCAAGCTTTCCAAAATTCACTAATGAATCTCGGACCTCGTACCACAAGGTATTCCACATAGAAGAACTTTCTCTTGAAAGTAAACAGATGCCAACCAGGTTATCAAGCGCACTTACTAAGGTGATTTCTATAACCCATGCATAAGTGAAATAAACCATCCGTCTTATCGGCGAACACCACTCGATTGGGCTTCCAATTTCGCATAAAGGCATCAAGGGATTCTAAGTAACTAACCATGACCGAACCCAAAAGGTTACACGAGACTTCGAGGGTATTTCCAAGGCTAGTCAAGAGTCTAACTACCCTCCTATCAAAACTGAGAGTGGCACCCCTTACTGGATAACCACTTCATCCCTAGAATCCATCCATAGCTTAAAAACATAAACATTATTTCCAAACTCAACACTTGGCATAGACATTCCCAAATCCAAACAAGTCATGTATAAATGGACTGATTCTCCAATAGGACTTTGAGACAAGAATGGGATTCTCTATTACGCTAGTACTTAAGGTGCAGAGACTCAACTATCGAAGCAAACTTAAATGATGCGGGGATCAAAACAAAGTCTTGGCGGGATGATAGAAAAGAAGAGCTAAACTTTTAACAAGATCGTTACCCTCCTTCCGAGGTACCCTAGAAATGAGAGCACACTATTACCCTCCCGATGATCTTGTCCTTGTCCCATAATACTTAACTATCCACCCCGTTTTACCATGCCAAAGGTACTCTCTCGTCATGGGTTTCATTGTTCCTCTTTCTCCCTCCTTTGAGGACTAAGCCATACCAACAAGTTGCTCATCCTTAAGCTCGTATCCTTTATCCTCTTCCTCACTATCCTTTCTTATAACGCGGCCACTGGTCTCTCGAGAACCACCTCCATCGTAAGGAAAACACTTTCGTAGATAGAAAAGACTAGTCGCAGTTAAAACCACTGTGACTACAGATGGAGGAAAGAAAGGAAAAGAGATTCAATTAAGGAAACAAGGATAGTGCTAATGGCCTTTGGGGAATAGCCTTTTTCTTTTAAAAGAAAATTTTCTTGAAAAATGCTTCTTTATAAACGATTTTCAAATAGTTTTCAGAAGGTTTTAAAAGCTTTTGCCCAGTCTGGTAACCTTCTGCTCTGATACCACGTGTAACACCCCGCCTCCGCTAGGGTCACTCGCAAATGAATGCACTAGCTTTAGAGGGGCATTATTGGTAAACATGCACAGAAATATCACAAGACAGAACATATAAAAATAGCGGAAGTAAAATCAAACTTTCATAACATGAATAAATAAGGTCTAAAGCCTTTTACACCAGAGTACATCAAAACCTGTCTTGCAATAGTAAAGAAGCATAAAGACATTTTCATAAATTATTCCCCAAGTAAAAACAGTAAAGTAGCCATTAGCCAAGAAAAGCCCAAGCCATCCATGATGACCTTCAACCAGAAGAAGTCCGAACTAAACAACAGTATTTCCTCCCTGTAACCTGGGGGGGGGGGAAACGGAAGAAAAGAGGCGAAACAAAACGGGTCAGTCAAAAAGACTGAGTAAGCCCTATCTACTATTAGTATAAAAACTAGTAAAGTTAACTGACATGAGAAGCTGAGATGAACATAAGCATGATAACAAGATAGATAAGCTAAATCAAAATAACAGGATGAACTACTGAACTCAGGTGAACTAAGGTGTCATGATAAATTACGATGTCAAGATAAAACAAGGTATCACATCGTCAGGTTTCTATCAAGTATAATATCCCAAGATATCTATCACGTATAACGTCCCATGGTATCTATCCTGTACATCTGCTCTGCACCTACCGTACTAGTACCCCAACTGTATTACGTGTTATCCGTGAATGACCCTTACTCAAAAGTCGTGTAATGGTCCATGTCAACCTAATATGCCGCATATATAGGTTACTCAACTCATATGTTTCTTTCCATGTATAAGTTCAGTCCCTTGCCGTAGGCTGTACGGGCTTTCCCATGTAAACGGTTTATCCTTGAAGTTGTTTTGGACTGCAACCCTTGATCTAGTTGTGTTTCCTTACCATGAACTATCGCGCGTCCACTTAGGATTTATGCCACCTAGGACCGCTAGGGATTATGCTACCTAATGAACGTTTCCGTGTCTCGGTTTGGGTTTTGGCCACCTAGGACCACTAGGGATTACGCCACCCGTCAACCGCGCCCTTGATCCCACGTATGTATCGTGAATCGTTTTCCATGTCTAGATGCACATGTTCCCCAATGTGCCATCCGAGTTCCGTGCCAGGGCAAATCAAGAAATACGGAACTCGGTCGGGAGCTTTAAATCGTCTGCCGATGCAGATATCAAGGTATGTTTTTGTACCCGTGGCTATGGTCCCACGTGACCCCTCCCTCAACTACTGAAAGGCAATCCAAGAAAAATCATGTATAAGAACCACTCCTCGGCCCCACTATAGCCCACTTTCCTACGGGCCAACCTCACCCATGACTCGATAGCAAGCACATGGTCTGTTGGGGGTTCCCTGCCTTTCCGCACGTACACGATTGACTAAAGATGGTAGGTAGTCGACGATGTGCTATCCAGGGCAAAAACAAGAATCGTCGACTCCACGCTAATCCATCCCAGTCTTTAGGTTGCTCGCATAGCAACCAAGGCATACTCTTGGTCCTTCTAACGCAGACCTTAACCTCTCATGGGCCTAGTATAATTACCTGGCAGCCCACAGAGGGATCCCAAGAATATCCTCACGTCCCCCGAAGCTTCCACTTCGGCACCCAGTGCGCTGGAGCTTTTATCCAAGTCAGATAACTTGCTCCCCCTCGTATACTAAGCGATGACCTACCGTATCAGGTTACTCATCGTTTTGAGAATTAGTCCTATGTCCTTAGCTAAGAATTATTACTTAGTTACCCTTAACTAAGGTTTACCACTTAGCTTCCTTTCCCGTTATCCTTGATTAACCACGGTTTTCTACCTAGTTCTTCTAGCTAGGGTTTGTCTATTGGGTTAAGTGTTATCATTCAAGTCCATGACTTAACCCGCCCACGAATCACGTCAAAGATTGGCTAAGTATTTAAGTTCAAGACTTAGTCCCACAAGTTGGTTAAGTGTACCCAGAGGCTCATGACTTAACCTTATCAAGTCAAATTGGTCAAGTACTAGCTTACCTTAATCCTATCGGATTATCTTGCTAGATCGATTAAGCATATATTATCTTAATCCCATCAAATTATCGAGTCGGATTGGTTAAGTATAGGTTGACTTAACCCCATCCTCTAATCGTACTATAATGGTTAAGTATATTCTAAAAAGGTCTTGTGACTTAACCTTATCAGGTCCGCGTATTAGATTGGTTAAGTGTAAGTTACTTAACCCCATCAAATCATCATGTATAATTGGTTAAGTATAAGTCGCTTAACCCCATTAAATTATCACGTTAAGTTGGTTAAGTATTGGTTACTTAACCTCATTGAATTACCGAGTTTAAATTGGTTAAGTGTTTAACTTAACCCCATCGAATTACCGTGTTTAGATTAGTTAAGTGTAGATTACTTAACCCCATCTAATTACCGTGTCGGATTAGTTAAGTGTAAATTACTTAACCCCATCCCCTAATCATCTTGTATGGTTAAGTGTCATTAAGAAAACTTACTTAACCTTGCCAAATTATCATGTTGGATTGATTAAGTGTTGGTTAACTTAATCCCCGTCCACTAGTCATATAAAAATGGTTAAGCGTCATTAGGCAAATCAAATCACTTAACCTACCCAACCTTGTCATGTTTTGTTAAGTATCATTAGCCTAACCAATTTACTTAACCCATTTACCCATGTCATATTTGGTTAAGAGTCATTAATCAAATTAACTTAACCCTATCATGTGGCATTAATTACTTAATGCACCCCAACCTCTCACATTAGACTTTGTTGTGGTTACTAGTTAAGCCGGTCGGTTCCGGGTAGCTTTACACCACAACTTGGTCTAACCTCGGGTTCAAGCACAACATGACCAACTTCTCACATTGGGTCCTATTGTTTGCAACTACTAGTTAGGCCGGTCGGTTCCGGGTAGTTTTACGTTGCAAACTCAACCCAACCTCGAGTTGGCCACACTTATATTATCTAAGTGTCATGTTCATCATGTTTCCAAAACATGTTACAAGTTTTTCAAGCATTTGGGTAGACCTAACTTAATAGGTAAATTCCCAAAGGGTAGACCTAACTTAATAGGTAAATTCCCAAGCTTATGTTTTTATGCATACTTACATGTCAACTTCCATGTTATATTTCAAGTCATGTTTTCAAGTATAAACACATGTCATATTTAACGTTACATGTTGTCATGTTTATACCCATTTACCCAAGTCATATTCATGTCATTATGTTTCCCCATAATGTGACCCCAACGCTTTTTAAACTAGCATATACGTTCGCAACAACGTGATGGATTAAAAGAAGAGACTTGGCAAAGGAATGACAAAAATGGGTATTAAGCCACAAGTTAATCATGGTGGCAAATGAGGCACAAATGTGTTCATTAGCTTGCATGTTACATTCTTAAGCCTCAAAAACATGCATCAACCCAAACTTGGTACATAAGCGAATCATGGTGACAAAAGACATGGAATGATGGCTAGAAACTCGCATATATCATCATATAAGGATTATGACTTCATATGCAAGTTGACATAATGATTATGAAGATTCTCATGTTGCATAATGCAACATTTCAACATAAAGGTAGTGGCTTTTAGCTCATAAGATCAAGATAATGACTTCATAAACTTGCATAACATGATAGCATGCATCATTCCAATTAATCAAACCCAAACTTTCAACATGAACATTTAACTTCATAGTTAATATCTAAGAGTAGGGAAGGGCTTACATAGCTATGAAGGCCTAAATCGATTAAACTAAAGCTTGTGATGAAGCCTATGCATGCCATCACCCAAAAACCCAAAGATGAACACTCCAAATCAATAAAAACCCCATCTTTATGAACAAAGATCAAAGCTTTAGCCTTGAAATCAACTTGAGAAGCTCTCATACTAACATAGGGACTCTCTAATACTCTCATGATCATGAAACCTCTCATAGAAATGAAGTGGAGGCTAGGATAGTTGAGTGGAGGCCATGAGAGTAGGAATTTTGCCATAGTTTAGTTGCATGAATGAATAATGAGGATTTAGGATAGGTTAGGGTCTTATTTATAGATTAGGCAAGTGTTTTAGGCCATAGGATTAAACCTAGATTCAATCCAAGCCATCAAAGCATGTCTTGGGGAAGAAGTCAAGTGTAGGAACCATCTAGGGCCTTTAGATTAAAGATGAACCATGAGAACCATCCAAATGCAAAATCTGCATTTGAGCGAATCGGCCCACGGGTTGACAGCCAAACACCCTGGATTAACCCCTAGTCGACCCAGCGAGCTCGGGTCGACCTCAAAAATCGGCCAGTTCGGTTATTCCCCTCTCCCAATTCGCTGTTTTGAACATTTTTGCATATTTATTTATTTAATTTTCAATTATATATATATATCAATATATATATATTTTTCTGCGCAACCCATTTCACTTAATTAAGTATACTTTAATTTGGGAATTTTTCGTGAAACTTCGCGATGCCATATCTTGGTCATACGGACTCCGATTTTCGAAAACTCGGACTCTATTTCGCGTAATTTTCCGAGACGAACGCAATGGCATAGCCCGTTTCACTTGATTCAGAATTTAAAATTAAATTCTGCCTTGATTCTCGTCTTTAATCATGTTATCGAAATACGGGTTGTTACAATTCAACACATGAATTTCTAATCAACGAATGAATATCCATTCAACACATGAATGTTTTCTATTCAATGAATTTATATAGTTTAAGCATATGAAAATAATTCAAACACACGAATATTATTCAAAATTTCGGCAGCATAACGGCAGGGTAGTTAAACCGGGACCGTCCCTAGTACGGCTCCTCGCTCTACCTTAAAACCTCGCGGTTTTTGACAATGGGGATCATGCATCTAGTTCGCACGCAGGCGACATGTATATATTTATTTCATTTCCACAAACTAATCCTATGTGGTTTCAACCAAATATTTCACAACCACAAATGGGTATTTTTCAACCACAATCAACCAATATCAATCACAAACAATCCCAAACAATCATTCGCTATCAATCAATTATCACAACAATTTCAATCAATAAATATCGTCCATGGTTTGTGGACGAGGGGCGTATATATATATATATATATATTTATTTATTTATATATAGCAATTCACTTTCATTTCACACATATATAATTATTTTTAAATCAGAAATCTCACCAATAGCTATCCAACTACGATTTTTTCCTTTATAGAAATCTTCGCCAATCTCGCCTTTCGTCGCTTTCGCCTGTATTCTCTACATATGTAAAAATTATATTTTTATTACTTTAAAAATACCAAAAATCATATCTTACTCCTACCTAATAAAAATTCCGTCTTTTCTCTTTTTTTTTAAAATATGATCTTTATTTTTGCAAGTTCAAATCTTTTTCTTTTAAAAGATTAAACCTTTTTCTATTTCAAAGTTTAAACCTTTTCCTTTTTAAGTTTAAACCTTTTAAAATTCAGTTTTAATCTTTTAAAAAAAAACAGTTTTAACCTTTTAAAATTCAGTTTTAATCTTTTAAAATTCAGTTTTAATCCTTTTAAAATTCAGTTTTAATCTTTTAAAAAAAACAGTTTTAACCTTTTAAAATTCAGTTTTAATCCTTTTTTTTAAAAAAACAGTTTTAACCTTTTAAAATTCAGTTTTAATCTTTTTAAAAAAACAGTTTTAACCTTTTAAAAAAAAAATCAGATTTATAATCTTTAAAAAAAAACAGTTTAAAATTCTTTTTTAAAAATCAGTTTTTATATGCCTAAAAAAAACAGTTTTTAAATCCCTAAAATCGAAATTAGTTTTAACGAATTAAAATAAAATACAATAAAATACTTACAGTATTTTGAAGAAGGGGGGGGAGGAAAGAAGGCGTCGGCGGCAGGAGGTCTGGTGGCGTCTCGATGTTTTGGGGGCGGCGCTAGGGTTTCGAACGGGAGGCGGCTTCGAGGTCTCGAACGGCTTCGGGGGGGGGTGTCGGATTGAAGGAGGAGGAGGGAGCGAGTGCAAGGAAGAGGGGGGGGGGGGGGAGAAGATCGGAGGTGGCTGGAGCTTGGTGGAGGCGGTCGTGGGCGGGCGGCTGCTGCTGCTTTCTTCTTCTTCTTTTTTTGTTTTATGTTTACTGAAATCGGGGGGGGGGGGCAAGAAGGAGATATAGGAGGGAAATTAAAAATTATTTTTATTATTTTATTATTTAATTATTTAATTTTGCAAAAAGGTTGACTTTTACATACGACCTCGAAACGAGGCCCACCGCCTGTCGTCCATAGCGTTTTACCCCCATTCCGAACACAATGGGATATGTATCGCAAGCTGATTTGATCGTTACAATCAGTTTCCTTTTGAATTTTCATTTAAATCATTATATTGAATTTTAAACGCACATTTCAAATTACCGGGGTCACATACTAACTAGAAAAATTCCAGAAAAATATTTTCTAGCTTCGTATTGACGATACGGTCCTAACAAAACTAGTTTCGTCGAATTCTGAGACCGTTTGAAAAATGGCCAATTTCCAGTCGATTAAAATCAACGGAAACTGGTCAAACGCGTTTTCCTTTGCCACGCTCCCATATTGATTCGAAAAATTATGAAATTTGAAACCTAACAATAACTTGACCCTGCGGATCCAACAAAAGTGGTTTCGTCGAAATCCGAGGTCATTTGCAAAATATCCATTTTTAAGGGCCTGAATTCCATAGCGACTATTCAGAATTTTCAACTGGACATATCTTTTGATTCCCGCTATCAAATTTCGATTGGTCGGATTCGTTAGAAAGATATCATCAATTAGATCCTAATGTTTTTGGTTTCACTAAAATCCGGATTGTTTTGCACCCGGTATATTCAATTGAAGTTTGAAATCGAATTATCGAACTACCACGCTATTTTCAATTCTATATATAATTATAATTAATTATATTCGTTTTCAATTGTCGATTCAAACTCAGTTTTCATCGCCATTATTTAAAATATTTATTTTAAATATTTAAAATCCATTATTTTAGCCAATTTAAAAAAATTTAAATTGGTTCAGATTTTCTGGGTCGTTACAAAGGATGTGTTGCCATCTTCAAAAGGAGAGATTTGATAATTTTTTGGTTAATCGTTTCTTCTTGTAATGTTTGAAACAAAGTTTAAATAATATTTATTTCCAATTCCATTCTTTTAATGCATGCTTATAAAATAGCAATGACTAGCATTGAAATTAATCTTAATCCTAGCGATTATTTTATATTTAAAACTTCGCTTTCATGCATGTCATTTATATGTCAATTTACTATTTGGTATTTATATTTCTTTCTCTTGAGTTTATAAATTATGCAATATTTCTTTAATTCATATGCGAACATATATAAAAAACACCATATTTCAGAAACAACAATTCAAGCACAAAGCGCATCATTACGCGTGAAGCGCGTGCCAAGACCATGCGCGAAGCGCTTGCCAAGACCATGCGCGAAGCTCGTGCCATGAGCACGTGTTAAGCGCGTGCTGTTACTCTCATTTTAAAAAATTAAAATAGTATTGCCGAGTTTGAAAATATCTAGCCCCGTCTAACGCAATACGCCATTTGAATAACTCACATAAATATGCCGTTTAACATTACTGCAGACGCACTTCAGCTTATCTCATGTAGGAGACCAAAAAGCATACAATAATGCCAAATAGAGATACATAACATAAAAGCAAAAACAAAAAAGTCCAAACCATCATCTACAATCAGAGTGCCACCATACTTTGCATCATACTACTCTCTATTTTCTGTGCACATGAGAATCATTACTGTCACCCAAGTGCTCCTAGTATTTCCATATTTTCACTTCTACCCAAATATATTCTAATTTTTGCATTTCAAATAAAATATTTGTAGAATTAGAATAAACCTCTTAAAACGTCTATTATTCCTTCTATTGTACAAATAGCAACAAAATGTAAAATTCAACAAAGAGACGGTCCAAAATTCAGGCTGGTCAAGTATTATCCCATGTCGTTGCAAATCTATGTTGAAGTCAAATAAACACCTTGGTCTAAACATAAAACATCACATCACAACACAATGGCGAATTAGACGTTCATAGTTCTCTACTTAAGCTTCAAAAAACACGTATTTTCAACTATATTCATCCCTTCCTTCTAAGCATACTTGGAGCTTTCAGCTTAACATGCATAATAATCAACACATGAATCTTTACATTTATAGCAATGTTCTTCACCTTCCATGTTTTTGTTAAACGGAAGTTTGCATCTAAACTCAATAGAATATTCATCATACATGTCTTCCACAGAACTGTCTTATTCCCCGCAATCTCAAAAGAAATATCACAATATCTGTGTAAAAGTATCTGACTATAAGTTTTGTACATTTGCTTCCATGCAACTAAGCAACTTAAGGTAGTGTTTGGTTTATTTTGTATTTTGAGTTTTCAATGTTAATTTTCAAAGACGCAAAACTTTGAAGGTTAACGAAGCCGACGGACTAAAAACGAAGGGGATGATGGAGGGTATGGAGGATGGTGGATTGATGAATTTAATGTCGTTCTTCCATTGTTTCTTAAATTAGGGAAAATGAAATAAAGTTGTTTTTCGTTTTTTGTGTTAACTTCGTTTTGTAAAATGATCATTTTCCACGATATGTGTGCGTTTTCGTACCTTTTTACATACGAAAACTAAAAACTAGAAAGAGAACACACTCCAAAATTTTAGTTTCCTTTAAAGGCATAGAAAATGAACTAAGAGTCACAATATAATTACAGTTAGGGTCACTGAAAATAGTTATTTCATCGGAGTAACGCAAAAAGCTAACAATATAAGAAAACAATGATTTTGCAGCGGATGAATGCATCGCAAATCCGTCGCTAAACATGTATTAGCGACGGATTTGTGACATATAGCACTGGTCGGTAAATTTCACATCGGTATTTTAGTTACCATTTTGCGAAGGAATTTAACGTCAATTCTCCGACACTTTACCATCATTTGTCAGCATATTTAAATTGAATTTTAAGAAAATTTACTGATATTTTACCGACGAATATATATTTCTTAAATATATACATTTTTTAAATCCGTCAAAGATCTCTTGCTAAACAGCAAGGGGTTAGAAACGGATAATTTTAATTTTTGCTTCATCTTAGATATCTGTCGATAATTCATCACAAATGCTAACATTTTAGCAAGGTTATTGGTGGCAGTTGTTTTTATTTCCGTCAGCAATCACACGCAGATTTGCAAACCTACCAATTGCAATACATTCTTTTGTTACTGCAAATGCCAATTAGAACAATTACAATAAAAAATTTAATTGCAACTGATAAATATATAATAATACTGCATATCATAGAATGAGATAAACAAATAAAAAAAATATTTTCAACAGAATTTTAATAATACAAAAATTTACAACAAAAATTCCCAACTTTTCATACAGTATACATATATAAGAATTTCTATTCTCATACAACACATTTATGCAATTTCTTAAGCCGGAGTTTCTCTGCATTAGCCAGCTCGAATTCCTCATCTTGTAAATGGCGCTGATCAGGTCGAAGTCATGAATCAGTTATAGGCAACTTAGCCGAAAGGCTTGGAATTAACTCATTTAGTGATATGGAAAAAGGAGTAAGATTGTATCTCGTTTGAGCAATAGATTTGTCTCTTTCCCATAGTAACATAGCTTCCGACATTGGATCATATCGCTTGGGTTATGTAATAGGATCTCCAAGGACGTAATACATGGCTTCATCCCATTTTTCTGTCAACATCGCTATATTTTTGCCAGTTCTATTGTCTTGCACAAATCCATGAACCTGGAACATAGTAAGTGAGATAAATTATCAAAGGTGCACCAAAACATAGGTTATGCTAGGGTACCTGATGGGGATTACGATCGATGACGGACTGCTATTTAAATTTGAGTTTACAAGAGTACTGGCCACTTCCCTTTATGCGTATAGTGCTGTAGTGGTCACAGTAGATTTTTCCAAGTACAATATTGTAAATAGAAGTGGTCACCTTACTCCACTAAAGCATTTCACCATCTTAGAACTGGAGTGCCAATACATATAACAACCCTCATTTACGTACCAGAGAATCATAAAATATTCTTATTTTATTTCCTGAGGGTTGGATCATTCTCATATTTTAATATGTTGCTTATAGGGATGTGAGACATGTCCATAATTTTTACCAGTTTTGTTTGTGACTATTTTCCCCTTGTCAATCTTGTACATGGCATAACTTTTGACTCAGGTCGAATCAGGTGTTGAAACCTGTGCCATTGGAAAGGAAATGATGTTTCCCTTTCCGTAGAGTAGTCACATTAAAGATTTGGCTCAGCGCCTTAGGAGGAATCACTATTTTAAGGTTTTCAGTTGGTTGTTCAGGTTTTGTAAGCCATAATGGGCTGATTTGGGGAGGCCCATTACTGGATTGGTGGGAGGCTATATATAGGGATAAGAGGCATGGAAAATAGTTTACTTTCTCCATTCTCTCATGCGAAGGAGCTTGTGATCCTCAATTTCTCCATTCTCTCATGCGGAGGAGCTTGTGATCCTCAATTTCTCCATTCTCCTACACCTTTCCACCATTAAAATTCAAGATCTACATTAGTGAATCGATGATTTATATTGTTGGAAGCTAGATCAAGATCATAAAATTGAAGAGTTTGGATCAAATTCATCACTGTCGGGAATCATAATTCAATCATTTTGGGTTGTTTTGGAGAATTGATAAGTGATATGCATCTCTCACACGGATTCAAGCAAGTATATGAGTTTTATGCACATATTTTCATCATTCTAAATTGATTTCTCCTAGAACTACATCATGGTAAGCTTATTTTCATACGAATCACCATAGGATCTAATTTAGTAACTTAAAACCGGTAATTTCTATGCTATTTCATATGTTTATTCAAGTTAGATTCATATTTGAGTTCATATGTTCATTTATCATGTTTTTAGTGAAATTCACGTAATCATTTATCATAATTGTTGTTTACAAGTTGTTAGTGATTTCAAAACATGCTTGTGGTTGAATTGGATGAATGGGTTGAGTAGATTTCACCGATGTAGTTGTTTGACGAAATTTTGGTCGAAATTGGACTTGAATTGGGGATGTACATGCCACGGGTCGGTCAGAACTGGATTGGTCGGTCGAAGTTCTTATCTTGGGGAGCGAGTCAAGCGGGTCGGTCGGTCAGTCAGCAAGCGGGTTAGTCGGTCAGCAAGTGGGTCGGTCGGTTGAGCAGAGGGCGTCGGGTCGGCCATGATTTCTAAATAGGGTGGTCGGTCGGGGGAAGGTGGGTCGCCCTTGGGTGGATCGGTCTGGTCGGTTACATGGGGTTGGTCGGGTCGGTCACATGGGATCGATCGGTATGGGACAACGAATGAGATGATAACTCAAAGGTTATGAGTTGGTGGATAATGGTTGCTTGAGAAGGTGGTTTGAGCTATGAAAAGTCGTCGAGTTGGATGACTAGAGATGCGAAGGCCAAGAAGTTATCGTTATTGTAAGTTCTAGCATGCTCAAAGCAGGGATACAATGGGGGCACCCGAAAGACTCTAAGGTTGTTGGTCGAGTACACAGGATATCGTTGAAAGGCCTAGTTGTCAAGGTTGGAAAAACATACGTTTGATTGAAATGCATATAAAGTTTACGCTAGAAATGGAGTTACTATTAGCCGTTGACATATGGCAAGGTTGGACATCATACGATTAATGTAACACCCCACATCCTTTAGTGTCACTCACAAAGGGAATGCACTAAGTTCTGTGGAGCATTTAGGGTAAAAGATGCAGATAAATTGCAAGACAGACAAAATTAAAACAGCGGAAAATAAAACTTTACTTTATTGATAAAATAGTTTGTACAACAATTGTTTTCCAATATCAGAGTATCATCTGTCTTACAAAATAAAGAAGCATAAAATAACATTTATATCCCCCAATGTAGCATAAGCCAGCCATAACAGCAGAAAAAGAGAGTCCAAAGCACTTTGTCAAAGAATCTTCGAGCTTGGGAAGAGTGACGGTCCAATCTGACCTGAGCTATACTATTCCCTCCTTAACTACCTAGGGGGAAACGGAAGAAAAGAAGACGAAAGAAAACTGGGTCAGACATAAAGTCTGGTAAGTTCAGTTACTTCTAGCATGTGAACTAGGAAAAAAAACGACATGAATTAACTGAATACAAGACAATACCATGATGATAGGGCCAACAAGATAGGATAAGATTAACAGAAGATATGCTAAGACAAGATAAACTGGATATGCTTTAATACTTTCTCCGCTTCGCTATTAACCTGTTATTATGGTTTCTATGTCTCTGCACCACCTATCTAGTGTCCCAACTAGTAATCTGTCTAAAATGATAACGCGATCCCAATCCCAGTAATTGTGGTTGCCTTTAGGCGTACATTTATTATTTATTACCTAGATCTAATCTAGGGTTTTATATCAAAGTGCTTCCTAGATTCCACTCGGGTTTACGCGGCTTATCTAAAGCTTCACAGATTCAGGGTTTATGCCACCTAGGTCCAACTAGGGATTACGCTACCTGTCGAACGATGCCCCTAGTCTAGGACGCACTACCTAGAGTGGTATATGTTCCTAGAGTTTCCCCACGTATGTGTCGCGAATCGTTTATCGCTGTCTAGATGCACATGTCCTGAAATGTGCGACCCGAGTCCCGTGGCAGGGCTATTCTAGAAACACGGAACTCGGTCGGGTTCTTTCAGATATTTGTCAATGCAGATGCTAAGGTCTGTTTTTCCAGTGGCTATGGTCCCACCTGACCCCTCCCTCAACTAATGAAAGGCCACCCTTGAAAAATTGAGAACTATACGCAGGCCCCCTATGCCCCACTGTCTTATGGCCATCCTCACCCATAACTAGATAGCAAGTATATGGTCTTTTGGAGTTCTCCGCCTTTCCTCTTTACGTATCTCGACTGACTCAAGATGGTAGGTAGACGACGAGTTGCTATCACAGGGCTACTGGTCTCGCCGAATCATGCTGGTCCACCCTAGTCTTTAGGTTGCCTTAAATTGCAACCAACGCATACCCTTGGTTCTCCTAACGCAGACCTTAACCTCTGTGAGCCCAGGAGGATCATCTGCAGCTTCACATAGGGATACCAAGAGTACCCTCACGTCCCCTCGAAGCCTCGGGCTTCGTAACTCAATTCGTTGGAGCCTTCTTTAAGATTAGATGGACGTTCGCTCCTCCTCGTGTTATACTAAGAATTACTACTTAGTTTTCCTAACTAAGGTTTACCACTTAGTTTCCTGAATCATCGTTTTCTTAAATAAGGTTTACCACTTAGTCCTTTTAACTAAGGTTTACTACTTAGTTCTCTTTCTCGTCAAGTTGGATTGGTTAAGTGTCATTAGTCGATGCAAGTTAACTTAACCTATTCATTTGTCATGTTAAACTGGTTAAGTGTTACCAGTAATTCACGTTGACTTAACCCTACCAGCATCAAGTTATATTGGTTAAGTATTTACTTAACCCTACCCATTCATCTTGTATTGGTTAGGTGTTCCTTTTTAACTTAACCTTGCCTATCTGTTTTAACTAACATGTTATAACGGTTAAGTGTTCCCTTAGTTAACTTAACCCTAACATTGGTTTGATTAACATGTTCTAATGGTTAAGTATTGTCCCTTCATGTTTTTAACTTAACCCTATTCATTTATCACACTCTGATGGTTAAGTGTTCAAGCTTACTTAACCCTACGGTCTAGTCTAGTTAACATATTAAATTGGCTAAGTGTATTAAATTTACTTAACCCCAACCTCTAGTCTAGTTAGCATGTTAAATTGGCTAAGTGTATTAACTTTACTTATCCCCAAACTCTAGTCTAGTTAACATGTTAAATTGGCTAAGTGTATTGAATTTACTTAACCCCTACTTTCTAGTCTGGTTAACATATTAAATTGGCTAAGTGTTTTTCTTAGTTACTTAACCCCTACAAATCTTGTCTTGTTACCATGTTAAGTTGGTTAAGTGTTCTAGTTAACTTAACCCTATCGTTCTAACATAACTGTGTTAAGTTGGTTAAGTGTTCCTATGGACTTAACCCTCCCATTTTAGCTTAACTTTAATTGTCTTATTAAAGCACCAACCACTCACATTAGACAGGTATTGTTGTGGCTGCCGGTATGCCGGTTGGTTCCGGGCAGTCTTACGCCACAACTCAGTCTAACCTCGGGCCTTTATCGGGCTCAATGCCTTAACCTCCCACATTGGATAGGTATTGTTGTGATCACTGGACAACCGGGCGGGTCCGGGCAGGTTTACATCACAACTCAATCCAACCTCGGGTTAAGCATGTTCGTATTGTCTAAATTTACTTTTCTCATTTAGGATAAATTCTATAAGTAAATTTTCCCTAATTTACTTATTACATTATTACTCTTTTAATGTACATTGTCAACATTTATTATTATGGCCCATTTTCCCTATATATCATGTTTATAGTTTTTGGTATGTAAATTATACCAAATTAAGTGTCACTAACCATGATTATTCTAAACATGACAATTACTCACAATTATGACTAAATTCAAAATTTGTGCTAATATACTTATTATGCTAAATTAACTTTAATTGACCCAATTCTGATTTAACATCCTAATTTACAGTTTATGGTAAGACTAGAATTATTATTCTAGTTTACCGTTTACGCCTAAAACTTAGCTTACTTTCCAATACTAAATCAAATTACATATTCCATAATTCATGTCAAAATTTCAAATTTGCGTTCTAATAAACATGCCATAATACATGTTCTAAATTATGTCAATCATAATTATGTTAATGTTCCACATTATGCCAATTTCCAAGTTTACAACCATGTTTAAGTCAAATTTATGATTTGCCCAAATCGTATTCCCATCGTTCGTGTAATCGTGATTTCATCCTAGATTATAGATAAATCTAGACTCGTGGATAAAAAGGGAATGAACCAAAATGCCATGAAAAGATAGACATAATGACTGGCAGAAGATGATAATTCACTAATCACAGATCTAACAAATTACACTGAATAAATTGATTAAAGCATCGAAGGCCTATAGATCTGATAATATTATGACATAAAAAGGGTTGAACAAATAACATAGGTTTGAGTATATGGGTAGATCTAACTTAATAGATAAATTCCCATAATCAAGATCCAAGGATAATTAAGAATAAACTAAATTGATAATCAAGTTTAGATACAATCTCACAGTCAACATCCTAGGCAATAATATCATGTTCATGAATCATAGGTAATTATCCACTATTGTCCTTGTCATAGTCATAGGCATTGGTTTATGCTCTTAGTCAAAGGATTATGTTCATAGTCAAAGGCTTATGTTCATAGTCAAAGGCTTATGGTTTCAAAGGTCACAGTTCCATAGTCATAATCTTAAGCATTGGCAATTTAGTCACAATGTGTTCTAGGCCATAATCAAGAATCAGATCCAAAGTCATAAACAAGCACAGATTCAATGAAATGATAAGGCATATTTCTTATATTCTTTTAATTTCATGTCACAAATAGAAAAGGCGTTCAAATATAAAAAGTTACCGACTTACATTGATTGGATCTAGAAAAGAATAGAAAGATAGCGTTGCTTGAAGCCGTTGAATCTTTACTTGAATCCTAACTTGTTTTGAATCTTCTCTTGAAAGACTTGCGCAAGATATCCTCGTCTTGATTTATATTTTATTTTAATCTATTTATTTAGATTTAGAGGAAGAAGAAGAAGCCATTCCATCAAGAATTTGTGCAACATAAGGTTAGAGAAGAATGGTGCAAAGAGAAGGAGACTAGGGGGCTGTTTATATAGGATTGCAAGTTAATTTGAGCTGTCGATGAAGCCAAGGTTAATCAAAGCCATCCGTTCTGAAGAGAAGCCAATTATGTTCACAATTACTTTCTTAATGTACATTATTAACATTTATTATTAAATTTGTATGCACATTAGATACATCCCCCTTTACACATTTATTATTAAATTTGTATGCACATTAGATACATCTCCCCTTTGCACATTTATTATTAAATTTGTATGCACATTAGATACATCTCCCCTTTACACATTTATTATTAAATTTGTATGCACATCCTTTACACATTTATTATTAAATTAGCAACTTTAGTGTTAACAGAAATACGGGGCGTTACAATTAACGATTGTTTCGAAGCAGGAAGTGGCTGTGATAGTCAGAGTCTGTCATGGATGATCAGTTACCTTGTTTGTACAATCTCACATAAATTACCTAACGTCAAAGGTTGAGTTCTTCTCTGGTTTTGTGGGCAGATTGGTTTGTTTATTTACCTATTCTCATATAATTTATTGATGATGTTAGATAGTTGTTTTATCGATAACTAAAATTCTTGTCTGACTTAAGGTTTTATGTTTCCCTCTTATTACCTTATGTTGTTCATCCGATTTTTGGATGGGCGGACTAGGAGGTAGGTGATAGCTTAGTGAGGACGATGTTGCAGTTCGGAGGCGAGTAGGAGGCTGGCGTATTATCTTACCTACTATCTAGTATTTGTTTCCGCTATTTGAGTTGCTTTATGGGTGTTGTAGTGAGGCTTTATGTACAGACCTTCCTATGATATATGGATAATCTTTTACAATGTTGTGAAAGTTTCAAAAGTTTGTTATATGATGCTTCACTATTACTACCTATTGTATATGTTCTACTATATTTTATCCCTGCGCTGTGAATTTTGCGACAGGTTTCGATGTTGTTGTTGTTTACCTATGATGATCGTCCACAGCTTCTTGGCACGCCTTTCAGCGCATTATTCCTGTTGTTAAGTGCAAGGGTTGTGGGCAGTCGTCACATTTGGTATAAGAGCTCTGGTTAACGATTTTGGCTAAAGTTCAAAGATGTAGTTACGTATGTGAGATGTATTTGTAGATTTCAATTGGATGTATACTATATGATATTATATAGTATAGTAGCGTTTGTACTTCTTTAGCCGCTTTTCTTGCAAGTGGCTAATCATTCTAATTTGCAGATTTAGAATGAGTCAACATGCTTCAAGACATACTGCTAGGGAAAGGGCTGTGCCTGAAGGGTAATGGCGGTACACTAGACTACCCACCCATGTTTGAGGCCATGATGGAAGCAGTCATGCGAAGGGTACCCGCTCTAGTGGCAGCCACTGTAGATGTAGGTGTGCGAGTTCCTAGGGTTGTTGATTTTGCGAAGCTGTGCAAAGATTATACATATCTAGAAGGGTAACCTTTCAAAGGAACTGAGCCAGCTGAAGAGGTTCAGAGGTGGATGGATTCATGTATCTTTATTTTTGGAGACTTGGGGTTGGAGGATGCAACTAAGAGAAAGCTTGCGTTAAGGCAGTTGCAGGGCAAGGCCATGGAGTGGTGGAATTCTGTTACACTTGAGACTCCAGAAGAGGAGATTTCATGAGAGCAATTCCAAGCTAAGTTTGAAGAAAAGTTTATCTCTGTTGCTCAGAAGTCAGTTTTGTTCAAGAAGTTCATAGAGCTGAAATAGAATGGTCGTTTTGTGCTTGATTATGTTTCTTATTTCGTGGCCTTGTCCAGATATGCTCGTTCATACATTGACACACCCTATCAAAAGAACAAGAAGTTAGTTATGGATCTGGATTCCTATATTGGAAGGTCGTTGGTGGATCGTCTGGACGATCCATTTGAGAAGATTATGGAAAAGGCTATTTTCCATGAGAGCTTGTTTCCTAGGACAACAAATAATGTCATTGCAACCAAGGAAGTTCAGAAACCACAGCAAGGTGGTAATAATAAGAAGAGGAAGCAACAACAACAGGAAAGAAAGGATGGACATAAGAAGCCTAAGAGTGAGGTGGTTTGCTTTAACTGCCAACAGAAGGGTCATTACTCGAATGAGTGCAAGAATCCCAAAGATGAGAAGAAGTGCTTCAAGTGTGGAAAGCCTGGGCAAGAGAAGAAAGACTGTCCAGAATCAGCTAAGGGCAAGCAGGTTGTGAAGGCATATGCTTTGGAAGCCATGCCATCTTCTTCAAGAGCTCCTACTGCGAGGAGAAGGAAAAAGTGTCATTGTTCAAGGTAATCTTTCAGTTATTGGTGTTTCTGTTCATGTGTTGTTCGATACTGGAACATCACATTCTTTCATTTGCAATGAGTTTGTGTGTAGCTTGGGTTTGGAACCTAAAATTTGTGATAGGCCATTAATCGTGACTAATCCAGCTGGGGGTCTTTCCAGTTTGTGCATGTTGTGTCTTGGTCTAGTGTTGTTGAGTCATGGTTGCTCCTTTGTGTGTGATTGCTTTGTGTTGAATCTTGCTGGGTTCAGGATCATCTTGGGCATGGATTGGCTCAAGAGGTATGCGTCAAGGGTGAATTGCGAGAAGCTAAAAGTGAGGGTCAAGGATGTGGAAGCACAAAAGATGTTGATTAGATGTAAGCCCGAAGACGGGGTCTTCGTAAGCTATCTATATTCTCTTGTGATTCCACTGGAAGACTTGTCATCAATGTTGATCGCGAATGAGTTTGAAGATGTCTTTGACGAGGTCAAAGGTTTGCCGCCACATAGTAAGATCGAGTTTAGGATCGATTTAGTCGAAGGTGCTAGGCCAATCGTTATGCCTCTTAGACGGATGGCACCTAAGGAACAACGAGAGTTAGAGGTGCAAGTTCGTGACCTTTTGGGAAAAGGATTCATTCAGGGGAGTATTTCCGAGTGGGTGCACCAGCCATGTCTGGAACCAATGCAAATGGCTTGTTAAGATTGTGTGTGGACCATCGTGAGCTGAATAATGTGACCTAGAAGAATAAGTATCCTTTACAGAGGATTGATGACTTCTTCGATCAGCTTCACGAAGCCAAAGTGTTTTCTTAGATGGATTTGGCAACGAGATTTCACCACTTGAGGGTGGCTAAGGACAGTGCGCCAAAGACTACTTTTAGGACACCATCCGGTTTCTTCGAAAGTTTGTTGTTTCCATTTGGGTTGACTAACGCGCCAGCGTATTTTGTGGACCTTATGAACAGAGTTTTCAGAGATCAGTTGAACAAGTTCATGCTTGTGTTTGTGGTTGATATTCTGGTTTGTTCTCAGAATGAGGAAGAACACGACGCACTTGAGACTTGTGTTGGAAGTCTTGCGAAAGCATCAACTGAGAGCTAAGTTTTTCCACTAATGGAAGAAGAAAGTGAGGTTCTTAGGCCATGTTTTTCCTGGATATGGTATAGCTGTTGATCCGCTAAGGTGGCAACAATCCAGGACTGGGATCGACCTAAGAATGCGACGGATGTTCAGAGTTTCCATGGGTTGGCAAATTATTATTGACGATTAATCAAGGATTTCTTCGAGCTAGCTGCACCGTTGACAAGATTTACGAAGAAGAACCAAGTGTTCACATGGGATGTAAAGTGTGAGCAAGCGTTTGGAATCCTGAAGGAGAAACTGATGAGTGCTCCTGTGTTGCCTATTCAAAGTGGGAATGAGGAGATGGTGGCATACACTGATGTATATGGCATTGGACTTGGAGCAGTGCTAATGCATAAGGATAAGGTTGTGACCTACGTGAGTCGACAACTGAAGCCGTGTGAAAGAAATTACCCAACTCATGATTTAGAGTTGGCGGCGATTGTGTATGCTCTGAAGATATGGAAACATTACCTATTGGGAGTTCGATTCAAGTTGTTTACGGATCACAAGATGCTGAAGTATCTTTTCTCCCAAAATGATTTAAATCTTCAGCAGTAGCGGTGGTTAGAGTTTCTGGCATCATATGATTTTGGTATAGGCTATAGTCTGGGCAAGGGTAACGCAGTTGTATACGCGTTGAGTCGAAGACACGCAAGTATGGGAGCGATGTTTTCGGAATGGAAGAGCCTCGAGTATATAGCTAGGTTTGATTTCTGCCCAAGGTGCAAGTTAGAACCTAAAATGTTGGCAAGCTTATCGATAAGACATACTCTTATCAAAAGGATAGGCGAGAGCCAAAAGCAAGATGTGAAGCTCTTCGAGTTTATCCAAAAGCTCGAACCAGAAAATAAAGAGTTCGAAGTCGATCGAGAATGTTGGCTTCGAAAGCAAGGGTGATTAGTTATTCCTGATATCGATGGATTGATAGATGCAGTTCTGAGAGAATGTCATCACTCGAAGTTGACGATTCATCCGGGTGGTAATAAGATGTATCAAGACATGAAGCGAATCTACTACTTGGAGGGGATTAAACAAGATATTGAAAAGTTCATTGCCAAGTGCATGAACTGTCAGTTAGTGAAAGCTGAACAGAAAAAGCCAAGTGGATTGCTTCAGCCATTGGAAGTTCCTACATGGAAGTGGAAGCATATATCGATGGACTTTATCGATGGACTACCTAGAATGAGGGCAGGAAATGAAGGAATTCGGGTCATTGTGTATCGTTTGACCAAAAGTGCAAGATTTATTCCTATGAAGTCGACTAGGACGACATCAAAGTTGGTTGAACTTTATGTGAAATGGATAGTTCGATTCCATGGTATCCTGAAGAGCATAGTGAGTGACTGAAATCCATTGTTTACGAGTGGATTTTGAAAGAGTTTGCAAGAAGCTTTAGGAACCTAGTTGTGCTTAAGTACGGCTTATCATCCCCAAACTGATGGTCAGACCAACAGAGTCAATCGAGTTTTGGAATATTTCTTAAGGGCTTGTGTGTTAGACTTCGAAGGATTATGGGAAGACCATCTACATCTAGTTGAGTTTGCATATAATAATAGCTACCAATCTAGCATTAGGATGGCATCATACGAGGCGTCGTATGGGAGGCCGTGCAATTCTCCAACAGGTAGGTTAGAAATTGGAGATAAGTTGATACTTGGGCCATAGATGATCAGGGAGACCACGGATTATATCAAGACCATTCGACAACGAATGAAAGCATCCCAAGATCGTCAGAAGAGTCATGCTGATAAGCGTCAAAATGATTTATTGTTCGACGTGGGTGAAAAGGTCTTTGTAAAGATTTCGTCGTTGAAGCATGTGGTCCAGTTCGGAAACAAAGGAAAGTTAGCTCCAAGATTCGTTAGACCATTTTCGATAGGCGAGCGAATTGGAAAGCTCACATATAGATTGGAGTTACCGAAGAAGATGTCAAGTGTGCAAATGTTTTCCATGTGTCATTCCTAAAGAAGTTCGTGCATGGTTCGAATGTGGTGGTATCTCCAAAATAATACGAAGACCTAGAAGTCAAGACCGCAGTTACTAGACCTCGTAAGCCGCTTCGTGTAATAGGGAATGACATGAAACAGCTTAAAAGGAAGACAGTTAAGTTGGTCAAGATACAATGGGGTGAGGATGGCGATGATTGTACGTGGGGGAACGAAGAGAGCATAAAGGCGACCCATCCAGAACTCTTCGTTGGAATGACCCATTGATATTGTGCCATCGTTACATCACTGTAACTTGTGCTATTGTTATTGTTAGAACTATGCATGCTGGGTTAAGGCTATGGATGCATGGCATGATGACTGCTAGTTTGGACGATAGAATTGGCTATTTATGAGTGATAGGCATGCATAATTCTTTTGATTGCTAGTGCTTATTGGAATTTCGGGGGCGAAATTCCTAAGGGGGAGAATGTAGCAGCCCGCATTTTACATATCGGAGGATCGTAAAATATTTTTAATTTATTCTCGAGGGTTGGATTATTTTCATATTTTAATATGTTGCTTATAGGGATGTGAGACATGTCCATAATTTTTACTAATTTTGTTTGTGACCACACTACGCCGTAGATGGCCTACGCCAACCCCAGAGAAATGACGCAGTAGTGCCAAAGAGTGTTGCTGCAGGCAAAAAATGATCTGTGGCAATACTTTTTTGGGGTTGCCTTTTGCCGCGTTGCCTTAGAGTCAAAGGCAACACATTTTCGATCCTAAGGCAACATCAGCACAGGTGTTGCCGCATGTACTAAATTTACAAAAATGTGGGACCCACTATAATCTGTAACCCGGGTTTACGGAATCGCCACTAAAATATGTAGCCCGGATTCACGGAATCCAGTTGTGGGGCCCACATGCATAAATCTATGGCAACAATTTTACGACCCAATGGCAACACTATATCATAGTTAGGCACCATTTAACATCACATACTGCAACATTATATCATATATATGGAAACATTACATAACATAACATCAAACTGAAATTAACAAAGAACTTTTTATTTCAAATTAACCAGCAAACACAAGTAGTACTTAGTCAACTACAAAGTAACAAAACGTAGTCACTAAATTCAATTTTACAAGCATTTCAGAAACAAACACAGCAAGTCCTAAATTCAAGTTTACATAAAACTAAAACAGTTTCAAAATATAGCTCAAGCCTTTAATGCGTTCAATGCCTCTACTGCATCATGTACCTCTAGTGCATTCATTAACAAGTTCTTGAAAATCCTCATCACTGCCTCCTTCACCTGCATACATCAGTTGCATTTTAGCACAAAATAAGAGGCATGCATGCCTCAATTGCATTTCAGCACAAGCTATGGTCATAGTATAACTGAGTTTCCTTTCAGCACAAACTGAGTTTCATAACTGAATTCCATTTGCATTAGTATAACATAATATACTGATCTAAACAATGTGTATAAAAGTGTACTAATCTAAACAATGTGTGAGTTACATAACTGATCTAAACAATGTGTATACAAGTGTATACTGATCTAAACATAATCGAGTTTCATTTGCATTTGCGTTTCATTTACATAACAGGGTTACATAACAGAGGCACAATGTGGATACAATTGTACTGATCTAAACATAACTGAGTTACATAATTGATCTAAACAATGTGTATATAAGTGTATACTGATCTAAACAATGTGTATACAAGTGTATACTGATCTACAATGTGACAAAAGTTAAAATTATACCTGAAAAACTGCCCATGCATGCTATTTCATGTTTTCACTGCTCTACATTGCCATAATAACACACAAAAGAACTCCAAACATGATCCAAGACATAGCTAAAGCTTTTGCAAAGAATTTTTCTCTTCTCTCATGTTTTCCACATTCAATGCGCATTAGGGCCAACTCTTCCTTCAAATCTGCCACAAATTCATTAGCTTTTGCCCTCTTTTGCTTTTGCTTCAGCAGCTCTTCTTCATTTGACTTCTTTTCCACGAGCAATTGCAATATAGTCTTTTCTTTTTCCATCAATTTAACAACAGTATCATCCAATTCAGAATTTTTGTTGATTTCATACACTTCGTCATGCCACATAAAATACCCGCAATAGACAATCTGCACATATATTAAATTCTCGAGTAAAACATCAATGAAAGATATGATAATCGACATGGAGCAACCAAAAAAAACCTAATTTATACTTACTGGCTATATGGAGAAACCAAAAAACTTCTTCCCGGCATTCGACCCTACCTTTTCATTCCTCATTTTCGCTGCAGCCGCTGTTGACAAATTTGAAGTGGAAATTGATGTCCGCATCATGCAATATTCAGCGATGTCCGCAGTCCAAGACTTAAGTCATGGTTTTCCTCCCAAAATATATTAGTGGACATTCTTCATGAGTTTTTATCTCCAAAGTTCAACATAAAACAAATTTGTGACAATGTGTACTCTTATAAGTACCAACAAAGATTCCATAATATTTATATCGAATAAACATAAACTATAGGATGAAACATCAGTTACATTCCTGAAATTTGCATAAATGTGGATATGATAAATGCAGTGTGTACCATATGACATCTAACATGGCTAAATAAACACACACTTACTGCATCGAAGGAGATTTCACTGGTTGATTACTAAAGGTAGAAACCCCAAAAAAGAATAAGCGCATTAAGCTCAGCTTTAAAGAGCAATGATTATGATTTTGATCCGATCAAAACAAGGCTTCCTGGATCACCTAAATTTTGCTTTGCATCCTGTCCAAGCGAAAAAATTCACTTTTATATGGGCCTTGGAAGCGAAAGTGCCTCTCTGAATTTGGCATTGTCACATACTGCCTAGTGGAACATTATCCAAAGTACTTTTGTACTTACAAGCATTGCCACATTCTACCTCCATTCTCCGGATAATGTCCCACCAAGCACTATGGTGGACAACAAAATCTACCACCCAAAGAATTACGATTTCTACTTGTGCTCACAAGATGGAATGATAGGCACAACCCAAAGAAGTACTTTTGTGAAACAACATATTCAACGATGTAGGTTTGAGGAAAAAAAGACCTAAATGGCTAGGGAATACCTTCATGTCAAGCCTAAAACAGATTAGCGTAAAAAATGAATGTATAGACTGATAAAGTACAACACTATGGATCATTGAAAAAAGGTAATTTGAGATCAAAAAATTCATTTACAGTACCTTAGGGTAATGAAAGCAGATCGACAGCGAAGCAATTTCGTGCAAAATCGGATCTTTATTCGGTAGCGAGCAACGTAATTAGTGGTTCCCTCGTCGAATTTTGCTGCAGTGAGAATTAAAATGATAGGAGAAGGAAGAAGAGGTTTTTTTAGAGGAAGGAGAATTTAGGGAAGAAGAAGGGCAACAATAATTGGGATTCCCTGAAGAATTAGGATTTTAGTTTAGGGTTCGAACGATTTAGGGTTGAAAGTGGAAAAGTGAAAACAACGAGAATTATTTTACTATTTTTCAGCGGTAAAATGAAAATTTAGGGAAAAGAAAGTCGGTCAGAATTTTCTCAAGTGAAAACAACGAGAATTATTTTTCAATGGGAAAATGAAAATTAGGGTAAAAGATCGCTGCAGTGTTGAAGGAAATTAGATTGATGCGGATCACTAATCTGGACCGTTGGATCGTGTTGACGCGGATTGCTAATTTTATTCACGTGGCTACTGCAACACATGTTGATATCTATGCATACACATTGAAGTGTGCGTTGCAATAGACAAAAAACATCAGAGCAATGGCAACATTGTAGCTAGCAACACCATGAGTTTTCGTTGCAATAGGCCATCTATGGCGTAATGCCATTTTGCCTCTGTTAGTCTTGTACAGGGAATAACTTTTGACTCAGGTCGAATCAGGTGTTGAAACCTATTCCATTGGAAAGGAAATGGTGTTTCCCCTTCCATAGAGTGGTCAAATTAAAGATTTGGCTCTGCAATTTGGGAGGAATCGCTGTTTTAGGGTTTTTTTAGTTGGCTGTTCAGGTTTTGTAAGCCCTAATGAGCTGATTTGGGGAGGCCCACTAGTGGGCTGGTGGAATGCTATAAATAGGGGATAAGAGGCATGGAGAATAGTTTACTTTCTCCATCCTCTCATTTGGAGGAGCTTGTGATCCTCCATTTCTCCATTCTCCTACACCTTTCCACCATTAAAATTCGAGATCTACATTAGAAAATCAAAGATCTACATCATTGGAAGCTAGATCTACATCATTCCAAGGGAGAGATCATCGAATTGAAGAGTTTGGATCAAATTTTATGCTGCCCGGAATCGTACTTCAATTATTTTGGGTTGTCTTGGAGAATTGGTGTGTGATATGCATCTCTCACACGTATTCAAGCAAGTATATCAGTTGTATGCACATATTTTCATCATTTCAAATCGATTTATCCTAGATCTACATCATGGTAAGCTTATTTTCATTTGAATCGCCATAGAATCTAATTTAGCAACTTAAAACTGGTAATTTCGATGCTATTTCATATGTCTATGTAAGTTAGATCCATATTTGAGTTCACATGTTCATTTATCATGTTTTTGGTGAAATTCACATAATCATTGATCATAATTGTTGTTTTCAAGTTGTTATTGGTTTTAAAACATGTTTATATTTGAATTGGATGAATGGGTTAAGTAGATTTCGTCAATATAGTTGTTTGGCGAAATTTTGGTCGAAATTGGACTTGGATTAGGGCTAAACAGGCCATGGGTCGGTCAGAAATGGATTGGTCGATCGAAGTTCTTGTCCTGGGGAGCAAGCAGGAGGGTCGGTCGGTCGGTCGGTCGAGCAGAGGGGGTCGGGTCGACCATGATTTCTAAAGAGGGTGGTCGGTACGTTGAGAGAAGGTGGGTCGACCTTTGGTGGATCGGTCGGGTCGGTCACATCGGGTTGGTCGGGTCGGTCACATGGTATAACGACCCGGATTCTACGTACCAGAGGACCACAGAATATTTATTTTATGTTCGTACGAAGTCATATGGTCATGTAACTTTGGGAAACGACTATTGGGATCATTTCCCACTTTCACGATTTTATCGAATTTTAAATGACCGTTTTACCCCTGGAAAATCTTATTTTGCCTATAACTTTTCATTGGAAAGGAGGCTTTACCTATAACCACTTCCATTGGATTCCGATGATGGTGTCCCATTCCGTAGATTGGTCACATTAATCAAATGGACTTACCGTTTGGGAGATATGGCTGAAATAAGATTTGAGGATGTAAAAACAGCCTAATCAGGCTTAATTAAGTGATTAGTAGCTAGGCCCATTACCCATTTCTGGACCAGGTTTATAAGAGGGCTGAAAGGAGCTGGAGTATCATCTCCTTTCATTTTCTGGCTGCCACAAACCTTTCTCTAACCCTAATCATGGCCTCCATCTTCCAAATCTCTCTCTAATCACTTTCTAATCACTAATTGATCAAATCTACAGTAAATCTACAATAAATCAAGCCAAATTACACCAAATTCAAGGTAGATCTGCTGCACCACATTGAGGTCCGAGCTAAATCAGTTAAAGTTTTAGATCTAAAAGTTATTATTGGCTAAGTGAGTGGTTTACATGTTTATACACTAATTATATCTAATTATGGGTGATTAGTGATAATTAGCGAAATTATACATCTAAAAATTCTGGAAAAATATGTATAAATTCTAGAATCCTATTTTATGTCACATATATAAATTTGGGTTAATTTGGATTAAGTTTGCTAATCTCGGAATTTAGGGGATTAAGGGGAAAACCATAGATTTGGGTATATATGTTTGATCTAAAATAGCCTATGTGATTAATGTTTTGATCTTTTTGATTGAACCCATATGTTGTTACTGCTATTTGGTATGTTTTATGATTGCATAGGAAAGTTAGAATGATTGTAAATGCCGTCGTATGGCGAAATTAGCTTGTTGGAAAACTGCTATGAGGTGCGACTCGTGACCCATGACTACGACCCGACCCCATCTCCGACTCGACCCCACCTCCAGGGAAGAAGCGTAGCGGCTTGGGTCTAAGGACCACGACCCGACCCAAAGAATCATCCACGACTTGACCCGGAGGAGCATCCACGACCCAACACGGTGGAGGACCATGACCCGAACCGAGATGACGACTTCGACCCGAACAGGATTTGAAATTCTACCACGCGACGACGATCATGAACTCTTCTGAAGATCAACTCCAATCCGACCAAAATGGAGATACAAAGGAGTCCAAATGTGAACCAACGAGTTAACTTCTAGAGTTGGGCTTTGTTGCGCAACGTGCGCAAAGGAGTTATCGATATATATATAACTTTGGTTCACCATTGAGAGATGGGGCATGTAGACGAACCAGAGCCAGGGCTGTGTGGACTGGTCGGACCATAACCTAGAGACAGGGCTGTCTGGGCTGGGTAGGGTTAATGACTATAGACCAGGGCAGTGTGGTCATATCAATAGTTGTATGAAGTTGGACTCCGTCATGACCCCAAATCGATTTTGTGATCAAAGCAATGGATATCGTATGCTTTACGCACTGAGTGAGAGATGTGAGGATGATTTCTATGTTTGATGTTTGCTATCACCCTGACACTCACACTTCCATTTTACACTTTATGTTAATGTTTACCTTAGAGTATTATGCATCTTGTTGTGCTAACTCTTTGGTTGCAGGTCCAGGTCAGGTATGATTATTTATACATAAATATTGCTTTATTTAGTGATATATATTTGCTATCGCTCTCACCAGAATTTCGTCTGACCCGGAGTATTTTTTCTCTTCTTATTACTCTGGGTGCTCCTAAACGAGCAGACTAGAGGCAAGTTAGGTGGTTATGCACGAGTAGCTGTCCGGAGACGAGCAAGAGGCTTCCACGTACTCTATATATACTCTCCTTGTGTTGTTGCTGGTCACTACTTTGGGAAATGGTAGTGTACCTCTTTATTTCCTTTTAGAGACAATATTTTGGATATGTAATAATTGGATATGAAGTTGTATTTTGGATTTCGCAGCTTTGATGGATATGATTTAATTTTCAGCTTATGTAATATCTCGCCTGTTTTATATCAAGTTATGTTATTATTATATTTTATTCCATGCGCTATGAAATATACTTCAGGTTCTGATGATTCATCATTTCAAACCCTTTTGACGATCGTCCCATGCTAGTCGGGCATTGGCACAACGCATTTCATGGAAATGTCTGATGGACGGGGTGGCCGTCACACTTGGTATCAGAGCGAGGTTGCATAGTTTAACCTAGGGGAAGACATCAGGGAGAGATAGCATATGTATATGAGAGCGTATATTTGTGATATTTTGGTTTTCAATAACTATATATACTATTATTATATCTAAGGGTGAAGTCGCACTGCACTGGCACCACTAAGGAGATGGTTAATCGTTTTCTCTTTACAGATTGAACGACGAGCCGAAATACGAGGAGCACGTTGAGGAACCCTGCATCCGGAGTTGAAGAGGGAGCGGATTCAGGAGCCAACAATGGGAATGACCCTGATATAAGGACGATGTTTACTGCCCTCATGCGAGAGATACTTAGGGATGCTCAGGGAGCAGTTCCTAATGCTGCTAATGGTGGTGGTGCAGTAGTGTATGCACCTAGAACCGATTTCACTAATCTTAACAGGGATTATACTAGTCTTGGTGGGAAGCCGTTCTATGGAGCGGAATCAGCTACGGAGGTTCAGGATTGGCTTGATAGTTGTGAGCACATCTTCGAGGATTTGAGGATCGATGATGCAATGAAGAAAAAAACTAGCATCGCGTCAGCTTCAAAGACGGGCAATGAATTGGGGGGATGGTATTAAAGATGCTACTCTCGAGGATCAAGTTACTTTGGATCTGTTTAAAACTCGCTTCAGTGATAAGTTTATTCCAGCTACACAGAAATCAGAATTGTTCTGGGAGTTTTTGGAGCTTAAGCAGAATGGTAGGGCAGTCTCGGAATATATTGCTGAATTCAATACCTTATCGAAATATGGATTATCTCTTATAGATACTACCGAGAAGAAGCACAAGAAGTTCATAATTGTCCTAGATGAGTACTTGGGGGAAAGACTTATAAACCATATCGATGAGACATTCGAATCTATTGTAGGGAAGGCATTGAGATCAGAGAACCTTTACCCTAAGGCGAAGACCGAGGTTGCTATAACATCTGCAGAGGAGCCAAAACCGCAGGCAAGCGGTGAAGGCAAGAAGAATTCCCAGAATAAGATAAAACATACCAAACCAAGGATGGTCAAAAAATGAAGAATAAGAAAGATATCGAGTGATTTAGCTGTGGCAAGAAGGGTCACTATGCCAGAGATTGTTGAGCAAAGCCAGGGGAAAGGAAGTGCTTCAACTTTGGCCAAGTGGGATATCTCAAGAATGAATGTCCACAGCCCCCTAAGGAGAAGCAGATCATGAAAGCATACGCTATCAACATTTTTCCTTCTTTGTCGAATGCCCCAAATGCGGTGGAGAAGGGAAAGGGTGTCGTTATTCAAGGTATGCTTTTTATTTATAATGTTCCTGTTTGAGTATTGTTTGGTAGCGGGGTTTCCCATTCCTTCGTGTCTAATGACCTAGTAGATAGGTTGAAATTGGAACCGAGATTGTCGATAGACCTTTAGTTGTGACGAACCCGGGTCATGCTAGTCGAGCATTGGCACAACGCATTTCGGGGAAATGTCTGATGGTACGGGGCGGCCGTCACACATGGGATCGATCGATCAGTCACATCGGGTCAGTCGAAGGAAGAGATGGATGGGTTGGTCGTGACTCGGGGGATGGGATGGTCGGTCAGAATTGGGTCGGTCGGTTAGGAATGTTGATGATGGGTCGATTGCGCTCATTTCTAAAAAATCATACTATTCGGGTACAACCCAGATCTAAACAAAAAGGGCTTTATGAAAAAAATTATATTTTTCGGGTACGGTCTAAACGCTGTGGTTGGTGGCATGGACGTTGTGGTTCAGAGACGTTGTGACTTCGAGCGGAATTCAAGTGGGAATATTCGAAGTGTTGAATGTGTTTGTTGATCGGCGTGGAACAACGTATGAGATGACAACCCAAAAGTCATGAGTTGGTGGATAATGGTTGCTTGAGAAGGTTGCTTGAGATATGAAAAGTCGTCGGGTTGGATAACTATAGATGCGAAGGTCGAGAAATTATCGTTATCGTAAGTTCTAGCAGGCTCAAAGTAAGGGTACAATGGGGGAACCCAAAAGACTGGAAGGTTACTGGTGGAGTACTCTGCATATCGTTGAAAGGTCTAGTTGTCAAGGTTGGACAAGAATAAGTATCGCTGAAAGGCGTATGGAGTTTATGCTATAAGTGGGGTTACCGTTAACCCTTGACATATGGCAAGGTTGGCCGTCATACGATTAACGATAGTTTCGAAGTAGAAAGTGGTAGTGATAGCGAGGGTCTGTCATGGATGATTAGTTGCCTTGTTTGTACCATCTCACATAAATTGTCCAAAGTCGAAGGAGACGTTTCTTAGGTGCTTGTCTGGCACTGGTTTAGGCCTCTAGGGCTTGTGCTTGCGGGATGTTGAATTCGATTAGGATGGTTTACGTGAGATACATATAATCTGGATGCTATGAGTGTTGGTGGTGTTTGCTTCTGATTTCCATGAATGAATGGTTGTTCTGGTTTCCATGAACAAATGGTTGAAGTGTTTGTTATAAAGGCTATCATTGTCTGATGTAGGGAAGACGAGGTTGAGTTCTTCTTTGGTGTTGTGGGTATATTGGTTTGTTTATTTACCTATTCTCATATACTCTATTGATGATATTAGATAGTTGTTTTATTGCTCACTAAGGCTGTTGTCTACCTCAAGGTTTTATGTTTCCCTCTTATTACCCTGGGCTATTCATCCAGTTTTTGGATGGGCACACTAGGTGGCAGGTGACAGGTGATAGCTTAGTGAGGAAGATGTTGCAGTTCGGAGGCGAGCATGAGGCTGGCGTAGTATCTTACCTACTATCTAGTAATTGTTTCTGTTGTTTGAGTTGCTCTATGAGTGTTGTAGTGAGGCTTTATGTACAAACTTTGTTATTTCCTATGATGTATGGTTAATTTTTCAGGATGCTATGAAAGTTTCAAAAGTTTTTTATATGATGCTTCACTATTACTAACTGTTGTATATGTTCTACTATATTTTATCCTTGCGCTGTGGGTTTTACGATAGGTTTCGATGTTGTTGTTTACCTACGATGATCGTCCATAGCTGTCTGGCATGCCTTCCAGCGCATTATTTCTCTTGTAAGCGCAGGGGTTGTGGGCGGACGTCACAATACACCTATAGGATCAAGTTGTATTGAATGACCCCAAAACTTCCCTTTTAAATTCGAGTCTCCCCGGAATTTCCATCCTCCATCATTACAATGACAAGCTACTATCATTGGATGGTGACTCACCTAGATCTATACTTCATAATTAGATGGATATCCATAAATAAACAAAAAAATGTATTCCTTTGTTACGACAAGGAGTTCATACCACTATTCTAGAGAAGTTTTGCTATAAAGCTAAAACCATAGATTAACAAGTGTTGAGCAAAGAAAAATTTGTGCGTATAATACGATAAATCATACTGATGTTGAAAATGAAGTTAAACAATAATAGGTACTTATAATACTGAGAAATAAATCCATTTCACAGTAGAAAATTATATACTACCCATAGTGGTTCCATTTATCTTTTATAAAATGCCCAAGAGCACCTCTATCTCAGTTCGTGATACTTTGTTCATCACATTCAACGTTAATAAATTAGAAAAATGTCTAAGATTGCTGAAAAATATAATTAAAGATAAGCTGTTGACATATCACGAAAATATTTACCTTTTTGGAGAAGAACCGAAGCCCTTTGTCAGGATAATCAGCCTCATATGTCTCTCCCAGGAAAGGGTTAAACTGTAACGCCTTACCCCGAGACCCACCTTGATAAAGAGCATTAATAGGTAATATTGTCTATTAGAGTGGAGAATAGGGGTGGTTATGGGCGACCACTCATAGATTTGCATTAGCAGGTCTTTAGCACATCGAGAAAGTGCTCATAAATTTTCTTTCAAGAGGCTCGACATACTTAATACTTACATAATACAATTCCATGGTGGCTACGGGGTCAGCTCAGAACACAATACATATAAGAATACAATCACAGTCCATAGAACAGTTACACAATATTACATTGTTAGAGTACAAGCAATACATGTGCAATACGAAGAATAGATAAAACTATGATACTTATACAACATGATACGGTCATAAGAATAAATGACTCGACTACATGAACTCGAATGAAAGCAATTAAGGCGAGGGCAGTCCAAACAGAACTCGTTACCCCAAGCTCAACAACTACACCTGAAACATCTCGGTCTGACCTAAGGAATACACATACGAGTCAGCCTAGTTTACAAATCAGTGTATGAAGTAAATAAACACAAGATTTACGACTCTTTACCCTAAGAGTAGTGAATATAATAACCTAAAGGGATTAATTGGTTTTAGTTCACATGACATAATAGAAGGGATAAATATACAAGTCTCAAGGACTAGAACTAGGCTGAGTATATCACCATACTCGAGCTACAATGGAAACATAGCACCCAAAATCATCATAATTATCATATACATCTTAAGTGAGTTAAATTATCAATAAAAGGGGTATCCTACTCCAAGACATCTAAATCCCACTATATGATGAATTAAAAATCCAAAATCTCTTTACAAATGTGCGATCATCCCGATCGAGTTAAAATCATCAAACCCAAATCATAAAAGAAATCATAAGGAATTTACACGTGCCATAATAATAAAGCTCATCCCAAGCTATAATGTTACTCATCCCAAACTATAGCCATGTATTATCAAATGAAAATCATCATATAACTTAAGTGAGTCATATATCACAGGAGGAGCATCACACTCCGACAT
This sequence comes from Allium sativum, assembly GCA_030737875.1. Classification (NCBI taxonomy): domain Eukaryota; kingdom Viridiplantae; phylum Streptophyta; class Magnoliopsida; order Asparagales; family Amaryllidaceae; genus Allium; species Allium sativum. Next base: position 189,514,302 of record CM060924.1, on the reverse strand, counting down.
AGAAAATCGCAAAATGTTTATGTAAATTTAAAATCCAATAATCTTCAATGTATGATCGTATAGATCAAATCAAAAAGTATCATCACAATATGCATCCATTAAAAATAAATATGCATGTGCAACAACATGATAATATAACTCCCCAGAGCTTAGCTCAGTACTTATACGTATTCAAGTTAGGCACCTATTGTTGCGACCCCCCCCCCCCTGACCGAGTATATCTTGACCCCCTCCCCTAGTCAACATGACTCCCCCCGAGTCTGGGCTTCCCCCCGAAGCAAAGTACTGGCTTAAAAAACACAATATGCATCACTGACTCACAGTCAGTGATAACAATGCGTCCCATGCCACATGTTCTCACTACTGGTTCACTAACTACTTATCAACTTTGCAATGGAAAACATAAGAAACACCAAATCACCATTAATGAGACATTAGCTTCAATCTAACTATACTGGAATTAACCAACTTCGTATACTTACGTGTCACATACCACAGAGTGTTCGATGTCGTTTAAATCCAATACTATCTTGAAGGATGCAAGATTGTGTAGTTTATACATAAGAAAATATTTGATTTAATAAAGCCACTTATAAAACGATTGCTTGAAAATAGGGTCTTTTCTTTATTAAATTCTTTTTAATTAAAAATAGATTTCTATACTATTGTTTTGAGGCTAGTTATATTCTAAAACAGAAACCGTAAACTATTTAGCCTGCAAAACTATAAAAAAATCGATATCTATTTATATATTGAAAACCAGTTTAAAACACGCGAAGTGTGCTCAATATCCTTAAGATGACAACCATGAACTGTGACGACAGCCCATAACCCCCGCACTAAACGAGAGGAATAATGCGCTGAAGGGTGTGCCAGGCAGCTATAGACAATCATCAGAGTAGGTAAACAACATCGAAACATGTCGTAGGACTCACAGCGCAAGGATAAAATATAATAGAACATATACAACAGGTAATAGTAATGAGGCATTATATAGCAAACTTTCACAACATCCTAAAAGATTATTCCAACATCATAGGAAATATCAAGTATGTACATAAGGCCTCACTACATACCATGAACTGTGACGACAGCCCATAACCCCTGCACTAAACGAGAGGAATAATGCGCTGAAGGGTGTGCCAGGCAGCTATAGACAATCACCAGAGTAGGTAAACAACATCGAAACCTATCGTAGGACTCACAGCGCAAGGATAAAATATAATAGAACATATACAATAGGTAATAATAATGAGGCATTATATAGCAAACTTTCACAACATCCTAAAAGATTATTCCAACATCATAGGAAATATCAAGTATGTACATAAGGCCTCACTACATCACTCATAGAGAATTCAAATAGCGGAAATAGAAATACTAGATAGTAGAAAAACTAGTACGTGAGCCTCCTGCTCGCTATCGATCAACATCACCGCCCTCACTAAAGCATCACCTGTCACTTTCTACTTAGTCTGCCCATCCACGACCGGATGAACAACCCAAGGTAATAAAAGGAAACATAAAACCTAGAGTCAGACAACAATCTCATTGAACGATAAAACAACTAACAAACTTCATCAATAAGGTATATGGGAATGGGTAGATTTACCAACCACTTCCCAACACCAGAAAGAACTCAACCATATCTTCCCCACATCAGACAGTGATAGCCTTTACGATAAACAATCCAACCACTCATTAATGGAAACCAGAACATTCATCCAATCATGGAAAACACTAATAACACCTAGATTATATATATCTCATGTAAACCATCCTAATCGAATTCAACATCCCTCAACCACAAGCCCCAGAGGCCTAAACCAATATCAGACAAGCACTCAAGGAACATCTCCTTCGTCATTGGATAACCTACATGAGATGGTACAAACAGAACAACCAAACTATCAAACATCCATAAATGACTCTAGCTATCACCGCCAATCCTGCTTTGAAACCATCGTTAACCGTATGACGACCAACCTTGTCTCATGTCAAGGGCTAATGGTAACCCCAGTTCTAGCATAAATTCCATATGTCCAACCTTGACAATGTCCAACCTTGACAACTAGGCCTTTCCCCAAGACTCATGGTACTCGACCTACAACAGGTCTTTTATACATATTTATCGTACCCTTGCTTCGAGCCTGCTAGAACTTACGACAACGATAATCTCTCGGCCTTCGCATCTCTAGTCATCTACCGGATGACTTTTCCTAGCTTAAGCGACCTTCTCGAGCAACCATTATCCACAAACTCACAACCTTTGAGTTGTCACCTCATTCGCTGATCTACGCCGATCAACGAACACCTCTCAACACTTCGAACCTTCCAACTTGAATTTACTTCGAAGTCACACCATCACCGAGCCAAGTAACACCACGGCGCTGCGGCTTGAGTAGGGTTCGGGGGATTTTCCCCCGAAAAATACCTTTTCAAGCTATTTTCTTCCAACCCAGGTCATACCCGAAAAACGTACTTTTTCAGAAAATGACCTGCGCGATCGACCCTGTCTTGCTCAACCAACTGACCCAACATAGTGCGACCAACCCTCCCTTTAATCAATCCAACATGGTGCGACCGACTCGTACTTCTTGGCTCGACCTGCCACTTTTAGTTGGACTATACATTCATGCTTCAAAACATGTACGACCGACCAGCTCATCCTTGCACGACCAGTAGATTACCGACTGACCGGATTAATTCACCAATAGGCTCGCTCGAACCCGTTACCCAAGCTCGCTCGAACCAAACAATCATCCAGGAATGCACGACCGACCCAACATTAGAAGTGACCGATCACCTGCTTCTTAAAGCCAAAACCCCAGGCTTTTTCCACTTGCACGACCGACCATGATCGCTTTTGCTTCGTGTGACTGATCCCTATTTATGTCTTGTACTCAAAGAAACTACTCCAGGTGCGGACGACCCCCCACGTGTGACACAAAATCTACACCAAAACTTTGCCAAAAATTATATTCGACGAAATCAACTTGTATAATCCATAAAATATGATCAAAAACACGGTATGAATCCGCTAACAACAAAAAAACAATAGTTTTCCCTAAATCATACACAATCACACCAAAAACCATCAAGAATGAACATACGAACAAAACTAAAGATCTAACTTGCATAATCATATGGAATAACATATAATCAATGATTTAAACTTACTAGATGAGATCATAGGGTGATTCATGTGAACATGGACTAAACATGGTGTAGATCCAAGATAAAACACTTAAATATGATGGAAAACATGATTAATCACTCATACACTTCATTGAATCCACGTAAAAAATGTAAAACACTCACCGATTCTCCCAAACAAGCAAAAATCAATGAAAAAGGAATCTGGACAGCAAGCACCTCGCACCAAACACCCTGATCCGATGAATCCTTGCTTCAATAGTCGTAGATCTAGCCTTCAATGGTGTAGATATATGATTTCCCTCCTTAGAATTGGATTTTTAATGGTGCAAAGGTGTTATAGGAAGGAGGAGCACAAGGCATCAAATGGGAGAATGAGAAACTAAACTATTTCCCATATCCCTCACCCCTATTTATACCCTTCCATCAGCCCACTAATGGGCCTTCCCAAATCAGCCCATTATGACTCTCTAAACCTGGACAACCAATTGATAAACCTCGAAACAGCGATTTCTCCCAAGGCGTTGAGCCAAATTTCTAATGTAACCACTCTACGGAAGGGCAACCATCAATTCCTTTCCAATACACAGGTCTCACCCCTTGATTCGGCCAAAGTCAAAAGTTATGTCCTGTACAAGACTAATAGGGGCAAAATGGTCACAAACAAAATTGTAAAAATCATGGGCATGTCTCACATCCCCATAAGCAACATATCAAAAGATGAGAATGATCCAACCCTCAGGGAATAAAATAAAAATATTTTATGATTTTCGATATGTAAAATGCGGGATGTTACATGAACCATCTCAAATTTTCCCAAAATCTGAAGTTTGGATGGTATAAAATGTAAACTTGGTTTCTCAAATTAAAACGGAAGTAAACGAAGTCACAAAACCACAAAAAATCACGAAAATTCAAGTATCAAGGCAAAAAATGAAGCAAGAAACCAATTCTGGTTGCGACTTCGAGGTTTGTAACGAATGACCAAACGATGTTCGATTGGCCTAAATTTTGACATACACAAACAAGAATAATATGTCTTCCAATAACAAATAGGACCACTAAATTTCGAGATTATACGGAAAAGATACAAAGCCTCAAACTTGGACTCAGGCTCTAGTTTTTGACCTGGTCTGAAATTGCTTTTGGTTACAACTTTGAGGTTGTAAATATCAAAATTGATGAATTAATTGGATTCACACTACGGACCAGCAATCACGTTAGCTAACAAGATAAAGGTTAAAGCCGAAGTTTTAGATTTCACAAAATAGTTCAGGAAATTATATCAAACAATCAACAAAAGATTCTGTAAAACTAAAGCCAAGCTTGCATAGGCATGCCTGGAAACACAACACCAGTTTGAAATATTAGAAAGCTCCTGAACAAAATGGGTATTAACCAAGGCATGCATGCAATACGCCACACGACAAGGGAGCTGCAGAAGTTCCAAGTCACTGTCACAACAAATTTCAAGGGTAAAGATTAACTTAAAAGATCAGATCGGCAAAGTAAACAACAAAGGTGATTACAAAAATGAGCCAAACAAAAATCACTGACATGCCTGCCAATACAAAATGTCAATGAATTACATGTTATGGTGAACAAAGCCAAGCTTTTAAGGGTGCAAAAGCTTCAAAAATCAGCACAGGATGTATACACACTCCCTACGCAAAATACGCTACATGGTCTCAAAGTCTAACTTAAATCAAGATGAGTTGCTAAGGCACTGCGGAAACTTTTCTAGTTACAGCAACAACTTCTAGCTAAGATCATATAAACCCAATTCATCAATAAACTCTTATAAGCTAGAAATTGTGAGCGAACACTCACCTGAGATTGAATTTGAGACGATTCTAAACTTGCACAAGATGAATCCGAGCTTCCTCGACTTGTAAATCTTGAAGAAAATTGACATGCGCGGTCCGTTACAACAAATAAATCCAAGTTCTCACTTGCCGTATATGCTCCTCCATTGAGTTCTCTTTCCGGAGCCGACTAACTCAAGTTCAGCTCCCTGTCACTGATTCTTTAGGATGTACAAGCTCTAAATATTCCAATGCATGATTTCACCTTTAACTAATAAAAGCACGTTTGTTTATATGCCCAACCAATCACCCTACTGTTGCAAATTCATATCCAGAATTTCCCTAGTTGCTAATCTAAATGCATGTATCATCATCACTTCCAACATCCCTCTCAATTCCGCATGCAACCTCCCCAATTACCATGTTTCAACCCAAACAACCCTCATGCGGTTTCATTTTTATATTCCACCACTACTGCAATGCCAACACCACCATTGCCCATTTTATATACCATCAAAATTCTTCTTAGTTCACCTCCCTACAAATCCAGAGAGTATAGAGATTTTATTTTATTTTACTTTTGTCGAGAAACACTAGGCATTTAGTGGTGGTGACATACTACGGGTCTAGGCGAGTGCCAAGGGTTTGGGACTTAGACTTCGACGGAATGTGGAGGCAGGCGGAGGTGACTGTGTGGTGCGGCTTTGATGGTGTCGGGGCGGAGGTGATGCACCACTGTTGGTTGAAGGAGGAAAGAAGCTAGATGCTCACGGTTTGTCATGTGGACTGATGGATGATGGGTTCAAATAGTGAGAGTCCCAACTGACTGTGTTGGGGCAAAGGGTGAAACATGGGTTGGAGGTAGCGGGGTTGTCAGGCGAAGGGATGTGCCATCCCAGCTAAGCAGACATTGGGATTATATATATATTCCGCAAGTAGTGATGAGCCCCCTACTCCTCCCAAAATGAATGTAAGGAGAAGCAAAATCGATGAGAAAAGAAAAGAAAAATCCAGGAGAAAGCCAGAAAGGTGGAGATAAAACGTTTATAAAAAAATAACAAGTGGACTCATCGAAGTGCATCGCTGAGGACAAGTGTATACATTGTTGTAAAATGATCCAAAGTTCCAATAGACCTTTCGAGAAAATGCTTCCACAAAATTTATGTTAATCATGATGCACGTTCGATTACTACACTTATCAACAAATATATTGGCATGTCGTGTTAATGAGATTGGCGACGTACTCCTTCGATACATTATCAAACTTGCAAATAGATTATTATTGTTATTTTTTCATTATTATTATTTTATTTTATTTTTTAACACTGGACGAATTAGGCTTCTCAAGCTTGTATTTTATTCTCTAATAACTAAAGTACAAAAAAACACTCAATAGTTTTTTTAACCTAGATGCTCAAAACTCAGGTTGTTACAGACTCTCCCCCTTAAATGAATTGTGTCCCCGCAATTCACTCAAAGCAACACCAAAATTTTCATTCTAAAAATTATTCCAGTTGTATAACCACTATTTATCTACTTAGGAGAAATTTAGTTTACACACAAAGCCGTAAAATCCTTAAATTCTTGTGCTTAAACGACACCCAACAAAGCTAAGTTTGAATTTCTCTCTCTTTCTCTCTCATTTTTTTAGAAACTTAGTCCTTATAAGAATTAAATTTTCAATTTAGTACCAAATCATCTCAATATAAGGTTTAACTTTTTAAAGCATCTTGTATTCTACCCAAGTATTTATAACACAAGTCAAATACTAATGGACATGTTCTAAAGTTTCTCAAATATTTAGCCCGAGTGTAAGCACGAAGGAGGACAAGGAACAAAATCCCATCAAGATAAGATATAGGACACTACACATGGAGAACAACGGAATAAGTTATATTCCTGCTATACTATAAAAACTTGGACTACACTCAACACGATAAATAGAAATCTCGGTACAAAGGTAACGATTGGAAGGAAATAGTAAGCACAAGTGTTATCCTTCCGCGTTGTAACACATGTACTCTTCTGTATCTGTTCTGTGTTTTATTGTATTTTTCCCTGAACATCTGCTCTGATACCAATTTGTAACGCCCCACCCCGAGACCCACCCTGATAAAGAGCATTACTAGGTAATACTGTCTATTAGAGCAGAGAATATGGCTAGTTAAGGGCGACCACTCATAAATTTGCATTAGCATGTCTTAAGCACTTCGATAAAGTGCGCGTAAATTTTCTTTCAAGAGGCTCGACATACTTAATACTTACATAGTACAATTCTACAGTGGCTACAAGGTCAGCTCAGGACACAGTACATATAAGAATACAATCACAGTCCACATAACAGTTACACAATATTACATCGTTAGAGTACAACCAATACATGTGCTATAATAAGAATTGATAAAACTATGATACTTGTACCACATGATATGATCATAAGAATAAATGACTCAACTACATGAACTTGAATGAAAGAAACTAAGGTGAAGGAAGTCCAAACAGAACTCGTTAACCCCAAGCTCAACAACTACACCTGAAACATCTCGGTCTGATCCGAGGAATACACACACGGGTCAGCCTAGTTTACAAATCAGTGTATGAAATAAATAAGCACAAGATATACGACTCTTTACACTAAGAGTAGTGAATATGATAACCTAAAGGGATTAACTAGTTTTAGTTCACATGACATAACAGAAGGGATAAATATACAAGTCTCAAGGACCAGATCTAAGCTAAGTATATCACTGTACTCGAGCTACAATGGAAACATAACACCAAAAATCATCATAATTATCATATACATCTAAAGCAAGTTAAATTATCAATAAAGGGAGTATCCCACTCCAAGACATCTAAATCTCATTTTATGATGAATTAGAAATCCAAATACTCTTTAGAAATGTGCGATCATCCCGATCGAGTTAAAATCATCAAACCCAAATCATAAATAAAGCTCATCCCAAGCTATAATGTTGCTCATCCCAAGAAATAGCCATGTATTATCAAATGAAAATCATCAAAATCATCATATGACTCAAATGAGTCAAATATCATAGGAAGAGCATCACGCTCCAACATAGAAAATCACAAAATGTTTATGTAAATTTAAAATCCAATCATCTTTAATGTATGATCGTAAAGATAAAATCACAAAGTATCATCACAATATAGATCCATTAGAAATAAATATGCATGTTCAACAACATGATAATATAGCTCCCCCCGAGCTTAGCTCGGTACTTATATGTATTCAAGTTAGGCACCTATCACTACGAAGCCTCCCCCCTCCCCACCCCCCCACCCTGGGCGAGTTTATCTTGACCCCCCTCCCCCTGTCAAGTGAATACGTATACATGACTCCCTCCGTGTCTCAGCTTCCCCCTGAAGTAAAACACTGGCTTAACAAACACAATATGCATCACTAACTTACAGTCAGTAACTCGAGTAGTGATAACAGTGCGTCCCATGCCATACGTTATCACTACTGGTTTACTAACTGCTTATCAACTTTGCAATGGAAAACATCAAAAACACCAAATCACCATAATGAGACATTAGCTTCAATATAACTATACTAGAATTTACCGACTTCGTATATTTATGTGTCCCATACTGCGAAGTGTACGATGTCGTTTAAATCCGATACGTTATCTTGAAAGATGCAAGATTGTGCAGTTTATATAAAATAAAATATTTGATTTAATAAAGCCACTTATAAAACGATTGCTTGAAAATCAGATCTTTTCTTTCTTAAATTCTTTTTATTTGAAAATAGATTTCTATACTATTGTTTTGAGGCTATTTATATTCTAAAATAGAAACCGTAAACTATTTAGCCTGCAAAACTATAAAGAAATTGATATCTATTTATATATTGAAAGCCAGTTTAAAACGTCCGAAGTGTGCTCAATATCCTTAAGACGACAACCATGAACCATCACAAATTTTCCCAAAATCTGAAGTTTGGATGTTATAAAATATAAACTTGGTTTCTCAAATTAAAACGGTAGTAAACGAAGTCATAAAACCATAGAAAATCACGAAAAATTAGGTATTAAGGCACAAAAATGAACCAAGAAACCACTTCTGGTTGCGACTTTGAGGTTAGTAACGAATGACCAAACGATGTCCGATTGGCCTAAAGTTTGACATACACAAACTAGAACAATATGTCTTTCAATAAATAGAAAGAACCACTAAATTTCGAGATCATATGGAAAAGATACAAAGCCTCAAACTTTGACTCAGGCTCTAGTTTTTGACCTGGTCTGAAATTGCTTTTGGTTACAACTTTGAGGATGTAAATATCAAAATTGATGAATTAATTAGATTCCCACTACAGATCAACAATCACGTTAGCTAACAAGGTAATGATTAAAGTCAAAGTTTTAGATTTCACAAAATAGCTTAGGAAATTATGTCAAACAATCAGCAAAAGATTTCGGAAAACTAAAGCCAAGCTTGCATAGGCATGCTTGGCAACACAACACCAGTTTGAAATATTAGAAAGCTCCTAAACAAAAAGGGCATCAAACAAGGCACGCATGCAATATGCTACACGACAAGGGAGCTACGAATAGGGCTGTAAATTTTGTTCGAATGTCCGACGTCCGTTCGTGTCCGTAACCGAAATACGTCCATCCGAGTCCGTCCGATTTTCATTTAGGACACGAGTTAGGACAACAAAATTTGTACGAGAAAAAATCATGTCCGGTCCGGACTTGTCCGAATTCGTCCGAATTATTTGAAATTCGTCGTATAATAGAGAGAAAATCTAGTAAAATGCACAAAATGTGATATAAATAGTCATGTCCGACCGAGTCCGACTAGTCCGATCGTGTCCGTGTCCGACCGATTTTATTTAGGACACGAATTAGGACAACAAAATTTGTCCGAGAAAAAATTTTGTTCGGTTCGTGTTCGATCCGATTTTTTTTAGGACAGAAACTGAACATACCTCCGTCCGGTCCCGTCCGACCGATTTACACCCCTAGCTACGAATGATCGAAGTCACTATCGCAGCAAATTTCAAGGGTAAAGATTAACTTAAAATATCAAATCGGCAAAGTAAACGACAAAGGTGATTACAAAAATGAGCCAAACAAAACTCACTGACTTGCCTGCCAATACAAAGTGTCAATGAATTACATGTTAGGGTGAACAAAGCCAAGCTTTTAAGGATGCAAGCTTCAAAAATCAACACAGGAAGTAAACACACTCCCTGCGCAAAATATGCTACGTGGTCTCAAAGTCTAACTTAAATCAAGGTGAGTTGCTAAGGCATTGCGGAAACTTTTCTAGTTACAGCAACGACTTCTATATAAGATATTCATCAATAAACTCTTGTAAGCTAGAAATTGTGAACAAACACTCACCTAAGATTGAATTTGATATGGTTCTAAAATTGCACAAGATGAATCCGAGCTTCCTCGACTTGCAAATCTTGAAGAAAATCGACATGCGCGGTCAGTTACGACAAACAAAACCAAGTTCTCACTTGCACTATGTGCTCCGCCATTGAATTCTCTTTCTGGAGCCGACTAACTCAAGTTCAGCTCTGCATGCTCCTCACTTGTTACTGCTTCTTTAGGATGTACAAGCTTCAGATATTCCAATGCATGATTTCACCTTTAACTAATAAAAGCACGTTTGTTTACATGCCCAAGCAATCACCCTACTGTTGCAAATTCATATCCAGAACTTCCTTGGTTGCTAATCAAAATGTATGCATCATCATCACTTCCAACGTCCCTCATAATTCTGCATGTAACCACCCCAATTACCATGTTTCAACCCAAACAACCCTCCCGCAGTTTCATTTTTATATTCTACCACTATTGCAATGACAACACCACCATTGCCCATTTTATATACCATCAAAATGCTTCTTAGTTCACCTCCCTGCAAATCCAGCGAGTATAGAGGTTTTATTTTATTTTATTTTTATGGATCAATACTAGGCATTCAGTGGTCGTGGGAGACTACAAGTCTAGGCGAACGACGATGGTTTGGGACTTAGGCTTCGACGGAATGCGGAGGCAGGCGGAGGGGACTGTGTGGTGCGACCTTTGACAATGTCGGGGCGGAGGTGATGCACCACTTTTGTTTGAAGGAGGAAAGGATCTAGGTGCACACAGTTTGCCGTGTGGACAGACGGATAATGGGTTCGGATAGTGAGAGTCGCAATTGACTATGCTAGGACGAAGGGTGAAACACGAGTTGGAGGTAGCAGGGTTGTCAGGCGAAGGGAGGTGCCATCCCAGCTAAGCAGACATCAATTTTTTTTTTTTTTTTTTCTGCAAGTAGTGATGAGCCCCCTACTCCTCCCAAAATGAATGTCAGCAGAAACAAAAACGATGAGAAAAGAAAAGAAAAATCCAGGAGAAAGCCAGAAAGGTGGAGATAAAATGTTCAGAAGAAAATAACAAGTGGACTATCGATGTGCGTCGCTAAGGACAAGTGTATACATCATTGTAAAAATGCTCCAAAGTTCCAACAGACCTTTCGAGAAAATGTTTCCATAAAATTTATGTTAATCATGATGCACGTTCGATTACTACACTTATCAACAAATATATTGGCATGTCGTGTTAATGAGATTGGCGACATACACCTTCGATGCATTATCAAACTTGCAAATAAATTATTGTTGTTATTATTATTTCTTTATTATTATTTTATTTTATTTTTTAACACTGGATGAATTAGGCTTATCAAGCTCATATATTATTCTATAATAACTAAAATACAGAAAAACACTCAATAATTTGTTTAACCCAGATGCTCAAAATTCGGCTTGTTACATAAACAGTTTGCACTGTCTACCTTTGGTTGAAGCATGGCCAGACACTGCAAATGCTACAACGTGAAGAATCCTTCTTAAGCTATTTCCCTACACATATAATAAAATTCTTTTAACTTTCCTAACATTTAGAAGGTTCCGACTATAGAAGCATATTCTGATGTAAAAACCTCAGGTTTATACCAACAACTGTCAGAAAAATGCGGACAAAAAACATATCATAAGTAACATATGATGCATGATACATTCAAGTTAAAAGAAATCAAAATATACAAAATATAGCGAGTGGTTATTTTTATACGACCAATATTGTATTACTCATGTCAAATTAATTTTTTTTCAATAAATGAAGTTAATAAATGATTACCTTTATAGTATCTCTCATACAAGCAACAACTCAATGTATAAATAATAATAATAACAACAAACCCATTTAAAAACACCAACATTGCTTACCCCATCGCCATTTGGATGAAACTATATATTAAACTGTATAAAATAAATCTTAGTAAACTAATTAATTAGTCAATTGAAGCTGGTTATCATCAAAAGTAATTGAAGTTCTAACCGCTAAATCTATTACCAGTACAAAAGTGTTTAATTTCCTTTCTAAATGGTGAGATTTTAGAAACTGAATGGTTCTAGAAACACCCAATAATTTTACAAAACATTAAGATGATAAACTAAAGAATACTAAATTAAATATTGGGAATTAAGTAAAATGGATTGCGCTGTTGCGTTCGTCTTTGAATTCTTCTTAAGATAGACTCCGAGTTTGCGTAAAATGGGCAACGTATGAAGATGATATTAAGGTTTGAAGTTTACACACATATATAAGCTAATTATATATAAAATGAACATTCTAGAAAATCAGAAATCGAAGGCAGGACAACGCGGGAATAAGGGGTCGACCCCAACCCTAGGGGTGTCAACCCATGGGTCGACACAATAAGAGGGTGTCGACACTAAGGTCGACACCCCCAGATCCGAACCAGATTAATTCCTGCGTACGTGAACTGAATTCTTGGCTAGATTCTTTGACCTTATGCTATAAATAAGACCTTAATCCCATTGTTTCATTCATCTAAATCAATGGTGACAACAAAGTGCTGCCCCAACTTAGTCTGATCTAGCATATCTTCTTCAGCAACAAGAGTTAGACAAATTTAGAGATCTGTGCTACAACATCTAAGATTAATTCTCTGTTCTTTTGATCCAATCACAGTGAGTCTATGTTATTTTTAGATGTAAACACTTAAAAGTTATCATGACATGCCTATGAATTGGATCCAAGTCTGTGACTATTTGAATCATATCAGACTATCATTATTTGTATATCTAATTCACTGTTTAGATCTCATCATGCTTGTTTATGATATCCCCATTCTGTTCATCATCTCACCTTATGCCTATTATATTAGTTTGCCTAATCATGTCACTGTGCCAATTCTGTTAGTATGACCAATTTTATTATCATATGCCAGTTTTATTTGCTATGCCTATTCTTGTTCTCTTCTTCCCCTTTCTCCCTTTTTGTTTTTATAGCCAGGCTACATTCGAGCCTAGGCTTTCGCTGAAATACGCGAATGCGAAAAACTGGGAACGATTGGGAATGAATAATTTGGGGCATAATTCTTATTATAAAACAAGATTGGGAATTTTAGGCATAATTTGTACCTTGAGCCAAAACTTAAAATTTGGGGGCATAATATAAATCTTGATCTAAATTGTTGTATAACTTGTATTGAAGAACGGACGGGGAATTGGGGCATAACGAACATGATAATTGGTTAATAATGAAAACGCCTAGATTTACAGTAATTTGAAAATGTAACCGCGCTTAGACACGAGGTTAGATTACACTTGTGGTAGAAGCCTGCTCGAACCCAACCGACATATCCGACATCCACATGTGGTAAATCTAATGTGAGGGGACTAAGTGCATAAACACGTGATGGTTCTATGACACGAGGTTAAGTCCGACTTATGGAAGAACTCTACCCGGACCCGACCGACATATCCAGCATCCACAAGTGGTAGACTTAATGTGTGAGGTCTAGCACATTATAACCATAAATAAATAAATGGTAATGAACTTGCAATACTTAACCTGTTTGAATCCATAAGGATTACATGAATATGTTAACTTGAGTAGGGGTTAAGTAAACTTGATTGGATTAGTGGGAAGGTTAAGTAAATCTTAGGGCGGTGGGTAACATTTATATATAGGCCCACAAACTTAACCCGTAGGGTTATGCAATCTTGTTACACTGGTAGGCATAACCTGTTGAAATCCTAGTTGTGGGGATGCAAGCTTAAGGGAAAGCTTGTATCATCTGGTGTGTGTGGGATCTGTTTCAGTCAGTAACCCATATAGGTATCAAACGAGTACTCCGAACTAGGTCAGAGTCGGGGCACGCTTACTGAGCTAATTATAAGAGGTCACTTAGGAAAAGGTGTCTGACGGCGCGTTCCACGGGCTCATGTGTGTGCATGGGTCTGCCTGCTCGGGAAGATAAGACGTTGTGGCATCAGTAGATATGGTTGTGCACATCCTGAAAACGAAGGGTTGCCACTTTAGGAAGTGATATATCCTACTGTGGGGCTAGCACAGGGTATCTATGGAGTTAGGGAGTCAATCGCTTGGGATAGTAGTTAGGGTACATATAGTCTTGCTTGTTTAGGATCCCGTTATTATCCTTAGGAGTAACACCAATAAGTTCCATTGGGCTACCTGTTATTGTATGGGGTAAAACATCTCACTAGAAATACGCCTAAGTCTACCATCTTGTTAGGGATCATCTTGTTCATGTGATAGTAGTATTGGTGCAGAGAGAAAGTATTAGAGAAGCGCTATACATATATGTTCTATTCAGTTTATCCTGTTTACCTTGTCATACCTGCCTTATATGTTGTTATCTCTCTTATCCAATTTATTTGTTGTTAATCCCGTTAAAACACGGTTTAGAAAAAAATAACATAATGCAGAGTGATTCAACCAGTTTGATAAAATCTCCAACGCCATTGACTAAAGCCATTTATGCGACATTAAAGGCAAGTTGTCATATGATTTCCAATTAAGTCGTTATCCACCATGTCGCTCATGCTGGCATAGATCCTTGTCATTCCAGCTAAAGAAAAAAGGAGAAGCCACGCCGTTAGTCATACCGGCTATTTCCGTATTCATGTCACAAAGACCAAGTATGCCACCAACTTGTGTGGGAGAATGGAATAAATGGACTCTTTAGAATATAGATAAGAGACATGGCAGTTACTAGGAAATCAAGTGCCAGGACATCTTTAGAATATAGGTTGACAAACTAATGTAAAGGTATAATTCAGTCCAGGAATGGAGAGCATGGACTTACAAAATGAAGTGTGGAGTGCTAGGTAAATAAGCTATCGCTGCTCTCAACCAAGCTGTGATGAACATGCAACATGCACCAGGGACCAAACGACATGCGCCAAGTCGTTATGTATCAATGGAGTCATGCCATATAAATTGAATACAAAGGTTAAGTCACTATTGAAATACGGTGTCGGATCATGTCGTGATCGTATAGGAGCTTGTTGGGTTTAACACACAGGAGGCACATATAGCGTTCAATTGGATAATGTATTCTCTGAAAGCAAATGAGCCACTTCAATAATTCAAGCCGCAAATGTATATGAATGTGCAACCATGTCATTCGAATTCATAACATAAGCAGCTGCATGCACCATGCCGTCAGACCTTCCATGACGCAACCGTGTGTCCAAACCAAGTTGCAAGTAATAGTTGGGTAACAGCTGTGAAATGGAATAGCCAGCTACACTCACTTGTATATACTATTATGGGGTGAAAAGCAAGCCAACTGATCATTGGCTGAGTATACATGCCGTTAAAGATGCTTCAACACATGAGAGCATATCCATGTCATTAGTTGTAGGTTGGCATGTCATCCAGACAAAGCCATGTCACCCATTCAACTTGAATCCATAACGTTGAAACCGTGTCAGCCACGTAATATGTGAAGGGAACGACATAAAAGTGGTTCTTGAATGACATTATACGCTACATGCAAGGTCTATACGTGAGCTTAAAAGACCCAACATAATTAAAGACACGTGGCAGGAGAATCAGGGAAGTGGATTCATTTATATTATGCCAGCAAGTATTAATTCATGTCGTATGCAAGATGTAGAGCATATCGTTGGGATAAAATGAAAATGGGTGGCTGTTTACATGAATTCATATCATTATTAATAAAAAAAAGCATTTCGTCCAAAATAGTCCAAGTCGCATGCTATAATTTTGCCAACTGTGAATTCATGTCGCAGTTTATATGTGAAGAAATGGAACCAACCTAAGACAATAATCATGGCAACGTGAGTCATGGCGACATTAATCATGGCGGTTTTCTGGCATAATTGCAGAACTGCTACCCGGTCCGAAAATCACCTATAAATACCCCCTCACTTCTTCATTGAGGGAGAAGGGATTCCATGACCACGAAGTGCTGCTAAAATCTCTCTACAACGGATCTAACACTTATCCGTCATCATCATCATCAGGTGAAGATTCGTTCATTGATCATGGCTTCCATCAAATCCTTCCAAGTGATCTAAGAATCCATCCAAGTGATCTAAGAGTTGGAAATTGATCATGCAAGTTCAAACACTTGAAGAAATCCTTCCAATTCTCCTCCAATCATACCTTATTTCCGCTGGTCATTCCATTTGTCCATGACTTTTTGTGAATTCAAGTGAGATCTACAAGTGAGAGAGTGTTAAAACTTGTTGTATAAGTGAAACAAATCTTGTAATTGATAAATTGGTAATGAAATCCTATATGAAAGTGGATGTAGATTCTTAATGAATCGAACCACTATAAAAGTGCTCTTGTGTTTTACTTTAATGTTTTATATGCTTGAGATTGTAGCTCCACATCCTTTTTGTTGAAGTGCTAGAAAGAGTACCTTTGGTGTTTCATATCATTTTTGGTGTAAACATTTTGGCTCCCATCGTGGGGTCGCGTTCGCATCTTCTTCCTTCACATTGAAGTTCTAAGGCTACTTCTACCATAGATTCCGCAAATCTAAGATCTAGGCCAATTAACGAACTATCTTCCAAATTCAAAGTCTTATCCGAAATCATGGCTAAATCAAAGAAGACCGCAAGTAAAGCCGGAAAGGAAAATAACAATGTTGCAAACAACGAGACTGCTCCACTCACTAACCGTTTCGAGGTTGGTGAAAATTCAATATCCGGGGCCGGAGTAACCAAAGCTGAATTAGATGCCGTCGTCGCCAACTTGAGTCAATGCATGGATGCTTCCAACAAAGCTTTAATCGATGCTAATAAAACTATCGTGGATGCTAGTCAAGCTTTGATGGATAAAGTGAGCGCTCTCCTAAACGCTTAAGCAAATCCCGCTCCTCCCCCAGAAATTTATGTCAACCTTGAAGAGAATGCAAATTCATCAGCCTCCGGTCCTCATAATGACAACTTAGAAGGATTTGTTGGTAAAGATGACGCTAATGGTGAAGACTCAAAGTTGAATGCTATAAACCACTCTGATCGAAATAACCGATGAGTTGCAAGTCCCGTCAAGGGGCAC
The DNA here is from genome assembly GCA_030737875.1 of Allium sativum. Lineage (NCBI taxonomy): Eukaryota > Viridiplantae > Streptophyta > Magnoliopsida > Asparagales > Amaryllidaceae > Allium > Allium sativum. The sequence goes on along the minus strand of CM060924.1, from coordinate 189,496,937 downwards.
CTTCCCATAGTGGAATTAAAAGACCTAGATCCTGTAAACGCGATTGCTCGCCACGACGAGCATGCGGAAAAGAGATCGAAGTCCGCTCTCCGGAATAATGCAACTCGAAGGAATATATTGCGGATGTGGTAAAGCAAATCATGAAAGATAATATGCCTCACAAGGATAGTGAAAGAGAATGGGATTTTCCCTCGGCAAAAATCCATTCACAAAGAGGATCCGCAAGGCTGAATTTCCCAAAAAATTCACTCATCGTACTATGCCTCCATATAACAAGACTTCTGATCCGATTCGCTTCCTGTACAAATACGAGTAGCACATGAAAGTGGATAAGGCAACGGACGAGATAAAATGCTTGTGTTTCCCTCTCTATCTAATAAGTATCACATCGTTATGGTTCACAAGACTGCCATCCAAATATATCGACCGATTTAATGATTTGACTCTGAAGTTCAAGGAGCAGTTCAGGTTGCAAGTTACGAAGGCTAACGACGTTGTTTCTCTTACATCCATGAAACAGAATCCAGGAGAATCCATCAAAGCTTTCCTCAAAAGATTCAATGACGCTGTATCCGAAGTAGGAAATCCCGAGCCCCGCATGATCTTAATGTCTCTAATCGGCGCAATAGACGAAAATAGCAAATTCGGTAAATGGATTAAAATGAAAGAGCTGAGCACGCTTGAGAAATTCTATAAAAAGGCCGAGAAATACATGAGATTGGATAATAATTCTACACCTCTTCAGATCGTTGATGCAAACCAACCCCTTGAAGCTCCTACTCAGTACAATCAGAAAAATACCGGAGGTTATAAAAGAGGAGGCGATGGGAAAGAAAATTGAGATGGCAAGAAGCCTCGTTTTTCAACCCTTCAGAGCTAACACCTCTGAATGATACTCTAGAAAACATCTTTGCTGCGACTAAAGATATCGAAGATTATCCAATAACTAAACCTTAGAAAATAAGTGACCATCAAGCAAATTCTGGAAAATTCTGCCGATTTCATAATCAGCCAGGCCACAACACCAACGAGTGTAGGCATACGAAGTCACTGATCGAAGAGATGGTTAGGAAGAATCGTCTATGACAATATGTGAAGAATCCACAATCCTCAAATGATGCTTTGATTTCCCAGGGCCGGGGGGCAACAAGCAACGAAGCTTTTGTTCAGACCATGCCTAGGCTGATCATCTACTAAAAAACCGTTGATAGTGCTTCAATTTCAATGGCTCGGAATAAGCGATCAACATCATCACTGCTTTACTTCATGCTCTATTTCCTGCTTCAGTTCATTCTTTATTTCATGTTTTACTCTCTGTTATATTCGAAACTTCTTGTAAACAGTCTGTAATAATATGCAAGTGATGTACTGAACTTTAGCTCTACGATTAAGAGCATATCTGTATGTATGAATTTCTAGCTTGCAAATTTCATGTTGAATCAAAATGATTTCATGTTGCATGCTATCTATCGAGCGCTTGTTCCTTCAGAATCTGACAAAGCATAGTGAATCCAACAACACTAACTCAAGCGCCAAATGCTGTACATATTAACATGAACAAATGCAAAAAATAGAAAAGCACTTCCTTGAGAAGTGAATGGAAAAAGTCGCAAAGAATCAGACAATGAACAAGTGCCACGAAAAATAAACTAGAACGTTGTAGCTTTCATCGAAGGGGAACTCCCCTAAGTGAGAGTTTCAAAGCTTCAGTTCCTAATCCGACACAGCCTGCCAAGTCGAGCGCCCGATAAAGGAATTGATGCCAACCCTAAGCTGGAATAACTAGCACCATGTCAGAAGAGCCGACAAACCTGGTGATAGGAAGTACGACATCAGGCCGGAAGGACTGGCAAAACGCGCTGTAAGGACCAGTACCGGGTCATAAGGACCGACAAATGTGGTGATCGGAAGTACCGACATCAGGCCTGAAGGACCGGCAAACAAGCTGGAAGGACCAGCAAAAATCAAATTCCTCTCCAGGGGCACCCAATTAATCGTCAGAATCAGGAAGCACCAAATGAAATAATAACAAACATTGGGGTTCTAACCTAAGTCCTCTGCGGGGGCGCTCGGTTGATCATCAGTATAAGGAAGCACCTAATTCGATAATGACAAACATTGGGATCTTAACCGAAATTCTTTCTAGGGGCACTCCTTCTAAAATTATCGACGCTTGGATTAATCAGTATAATTGAGTGGAGAAAGTCTCTTCAATATAATTGAGTAGCAAAAGTCTCCTCAATATAATTGAGTGGCAAAAGTCTCCTCAGTATAATTGAGTGGCAAAAGCCTCCTCAATATAATTGAGTGGAAAAACTCTCCAAATGACTGATTTAACCAAGCTGGATTGTAAACGGAGTTTGGACATTAAATGCTTCTGAAAATCTCAAAACATGACAAGTGTTAAATTTTTTCCCAAACAAGGTTATGAAATCCAAAATACTTTCCATGGAGAAGACTGATAACAACTCCCTAAAACAGGGCACAAATATCCTAGTTTTTTCCAAAAGGAAACCAAAATATCTCTCAAGTACGTATTTCTCAAATAAGAAATATCGTACACCATCATACAAGTTTTTAAAACAATGAAGCTTGTAGTCTATAGTCGACTCTCATCAATTAGTTGATCTTAAGTGTTAATGCAAATTTGAATTAGAATATCGTTCTTGTGCAGATAATATTCGATGAGTTTTAAACCCTTGAATAAAATGATCCTATGTAAATACTTTATTCAATTCAAGCTATAATTAATTTTTTGTTTAATGATTAAACTGATCTGTTATTGATGTGGGCGATCAATAACGAAGTTTAAGTCCAAAATTGTGCAAAAACTTGTTTTAATTACAGAAAAAGTGGCGAGAAACAGTTTACGCTCCAACGAGTGTCGGAAATCAATAAGTTAAGTCAAAAGTTCTGGCAAATCATTAACAGTGCAAAGATACACTGGAATTGATGATACCAGTCCGAACAACGTGAATGTGTGAACAGATCCAGAATGAATTCTGTTTTGCAAAAATTATCAGTTACAATGTTTATTTCGAAACTCGCATTTCTCGCAAGCAAAAATACAAGCTTCGAGGGGCAAATGTTAATCCCGTTAAAATGTGGTTCGGAAAAAACAACATAATGTAGAGTGATTCAACCAGTTTGATAAAATTTCCAACGCGCTATGGAATAAAGCCATCTATGCGACATTAAAGGCAAGTTGTCATATCATTTCCAGTCAAGCCGTTGGCCACCATGTCGCTCATGCTGGCGTAGATCCTTGTCGTTCTAGCTAAAGCAAAAAGGAGAAGCCATATTGTTAGTCATGTCGGTTATTTCCATATTCATGTCACAAAGACCAAGTATGCCCCAACTTGTGCAAGAGAATGGAATAAATGAACTATTTAGAATATGTATAAGAGACATGGCGGTTACTAGGAAATCAAGTGTCAGGTCATCTTTAGTACATGGGTTGACAAACTAATGTAAAGGTATAATTCAGTCCAGGAATGGAGATCGTGGACTTACAAAATGAAGTGTGGAGTGCCAGGGAAACAAGCTATCGTTGCTCTTAGCCAAGCTGTGATGAATATGTAACATACATTAGGGACCAAACGACATGTGCCAAGTCGTTATGTATCCATGGAGTCATGCCGTGTAAATTGAATGCAAAGGTTAAGTCACTATTGAAATACGATGTTGGATTAGGACATGATCGTATAGGAGCTTGTTGGGTTTAATACACAGGAGGCATATATAGCGTTCAATTGGATAATGTATTCTCTGAAAGCAAATGAGCCACTTCAGTAATTCAAGCCGCAAATGTATATGAATATGCAACCATGTCGTTCGGATTCACAATGTAAGCAGTTGCATGCACCATGCCGTTTGACCTTCCATGACGCAACTGTGTGTCCAAACAAAGTCGCAAGTAATAGTTGGGTAACAACTGTGAAATGGAATATCTAGCTATACTCTTTTGTATACTATTATGGCGTGAAAAGCAAGCCAACTGATCATGGGCTGAGTTACATGCCTTTAAAGATGCTTCACCACGTGAGAGCATATCCATGTCGTGAGTTGTAGGTTGGCATGTCATCCAGACAAAGCCATGTCACCCATTCGACTTGAATCCAAAACACTGAAACCGTGTCGGCCACGTAATATGTGAAGGGAATGGCATAACAATAGTTCATGAATGACATTATGCGCTGCATGTAAGGTCTGCACGTGAGCTTAAGAGGTCTAACATAATTAAAGGACACGTGGCAGGAGAATCAGAGAAGTGGATTCGTTTATATTATGCCAGCAAGAATTAATTCATGCCAGATGCAGAGCATATCATTGGGATAAAATGCAAATGGATGGTTGTTTACATGAATTCATATCGTTATTAATTAAAAGCATTTCTTCCAAAACAGTCCAAGTCGCATTCTGTAATTTTGCCAACCGTGAATTCATGTCGCAGTTTATATGTGAAGAAATTGAACCGACCTAAAATAATAATCATGGCGACGCGATTCATGGAGACATGAGTCATGGCGACACGAGTCACGGTGACATTAGTCATGGCATTTTTCCTGCATAATTACAGAACTGCTACCTTGTCCGAAAATCACCTATCAATACCACCTCACTTCTTCATTGAGGGAGGAGGGATTCCATGGCCACGAAGTGCTGCTAAAATCTCTCTATAACTGATCTAACACTCATCCATCATCATCATCAAGTGAAGATTCATTCATTGATCATGGCTTCCATCAAATCCATCCAAGTGATCTAAGAGTTTGAAATTGATCATCCAAGTTCAAATACTTGAAGAAATCCTTCCAATTCTCGTCCGATTATTCCTTATCTCCATTGGTCATTCCATTTTTCCATGACTTTTTGTGAATTCAAGTGAGATCTACAAGTTAGAGAGTGTTAAAACTTGTTGTAAGAGTGAAACAAATCTTGTAATTGATAAATTGGTAACGAAATCCTATATGAAAGTGGATGTAGATTCTTAATGAATCGAACCACTATAAAAGTGCTCTTGTGTTTTACTTTAATGTTTTCTATGCTTGAGATCGTGGCTCCACATCCTTTTTGTTGAAGTGCTTGAAAGAGTACCTTTGGTGTTTCATACCATCTTTGGCGTAAACATGTGCCTGTCATGATGCTTTTACCTATTTATGTGCTAAAAGTAACTGGACTCGCCAAACTTATGTCTGACCTATTTTATTTCCTCTTCTTTCTCTTTCTCTTCCCCTCAGGTTCTCAGGGTGGGTATACTCAAGCTTGATCAGGATTCTTCTTTCCTTCTGCTTGGAGCTGCTTAGATATACTGCTTGATTTCATATCTTCTCTACTATGGCTATATTTTGGGGATTATTCTTCTTTATTTATTGTTCTCTGCTGATTTTAGTACAAAACAGAAGTGTTAATTTGATGTACAGGGTTTTATATATTTCAGACTCATGATGTAACTATGGTTTTGAATCACGATGTTTACTGCTCAACAAAATTTTAAATTCCGCTATTATTTTATATTTGTCTTGTAATATTTTTGTTTCTGTTTACCTATAACGCTTCACGAAACTTAATGCGTTCTCTTAACGATTGACATTAACGGACGTGAGGTGTCACACTTGGTATTAGAGCTATTGGTTACCAGATCGGATAAAAGAATTTGAAAATTGTTTACAAAAACGTTTTAAACGAAAGCATTTTCAGAAAAAAAGTCTGTTTTGAAAAACATATTTCCCAAAGCCATCTGTAATATCTTTAGATTCTCTATTTGAATCCCTTTTTCCTTTTCTTTTTAGCATGTCTTGGGAACCTAATATTCTTGAGGGCGTCATGATACCGGGTTAGTTTCGTAGGTATCTAGAGGCCACGACGCCTACCGGTGGTCAAGTAGACGTTCCTCCCCCAACTGCACCTACTGTTCCTCCTCCTCCTCCACGTGCTGATAATTTCTCTTAGATATGCAAAGATTTCTGTGCTAGAGACGGAAAGCCATTCCGGGGAACTGTGACTTTTATAGAAGCAAGGAACTGGATTAAAGAGACGGAGGATTTGTTTGGAATTTTCGAAGTTGACGATCATAGGAAGATTCAGTTAGCCGTTTGGCAATTGAAAGATGAGTCTTCGTTCTGGTGGAAGGTGACGCAAGCAGGACTCCAGTGGAGACATGGGATGATTTTCGACAAAGGTTTGAAATGAAGTTTCTTTCTTAAACCAAGCAAAGTATGCAAATGGAAAGGTTTTTGGCGCTTAAGCAAGGAAGCATGTCTGTGAAAGAATATGTTAATAGATTCAATCAATTGGCGAGGTTCGGTTTGTAGTTAGTGAATACCCTGCACAAGAAAGCTTTGAGGTTTGCTAAAGAATTGATTGAACCCCTGTATGGGTTGGCTATGTCTCATATTCCGATGGGAGAAACTTTTGAGAAACTCGTTGACATGGCGTTGATGCATGAAGAAGACAAAGGTGAAAAGAAAGAAGCTAAGGGTGAGGAAACACAAAATAGGAAAGTATGGCCGAAGAAAGGACAACAACAACAACAACAAAAGAAGGGCGGAAAGGATGGCAAGGCTAGAGATAAGAGTAAGTGTCATAATTGCGGACGCGAGGGTCACTTGATCAAGGGCTGTAAAAGAAAGAAGAATGCTTGTTTCAATTGTGGAGAGGTCAGACACTTTTCTAAGGAGTGCCCAAAGAAGCAAGGACAAGTCTATAACGACTCGTATTCTACGCATCGGAGGATTGTAGAATATTTATTTCATTTTCATACCAAGTCATATGGTCGTGTAACTTTGGAAAACGATTGTTGGGGTCATTTCTTATGTTCACGATTTTTGTTCGAATATTAAATGACCGTTTTGTCCCTGGAGAATCTTGTTTCGACTATAACTTTTTGATTGGTAAGGAGTTTTGACCTGAAACCACTTCCGTTTGATTTGGATGATGGTTTAGCTTTCCGTAGAGTGGTCAAATTAATCAAACGGACTTACCGTTTGGGAGATACTGCTGAAATAAGGTTTGGAAGATGAAAAACAACATAATTGGGCTTAACAGGGTGATTAGCAGCTACGCCCATAATGCATTTTGGGATTAGGGTTATGGGAGGGCTAAAAGGGTTTGGAAAAATATCCCCTTTAATTTTCTTAGCCGCCAAAAATATTCCTTGAACCCTAGCAGTGGCCTCCATCTTCCTAATCTCATTCTAATCGCTTTTTAACCACTAATTAACCAAAACTACATCAAATCAAGTCAAATTAGCATCAAATTAGCATCAACTTAGAGATAGAGTTGTTGCTATATATAGAGATCCGTGCCATAACAGTAAAGTTTCAGATCTAAGATTTCATTTGCAGCTAAGGTGAGTGATTTGCATTTTTATTCGCTAATTACGGCTAATTAGGGGTGATAAGTGATAATTAGTGAAATTATGCATCATAAAAAACTAGAAAAATATGTAGAAATTCTAACATATTATTTTATGTCACTGGTGAAAATTTGGGTTAATTTGTATTAAGTTTGCTAATCCTATAGTTAAAACATGGTTAAAGGGATTAAGGGGAAAATCATGGTTTTGGGTATGTTTGATCTAAAATAACCTATGTAATTGATGTTTTGATCATTTTGATTGAACCCATATGCTGTTACTGTTGTTTGGTATATGTTATGATTGCATAGGAAAGTTAGAATGGTTGAAAACGCCGTCATGAGGCGAAAATTAGCTTGTTGGAAACAGTTGTGAGTACGGTTCATGACCCTGGTGCACGAACCGGGTCATGATGGGAGGCACCACAAGCCGTAGGGGGAAGGTCACCATAATCCGTGGGGGGAGCATCATCACGAGCCGCCAGGGGGGAGCATCATCATGAGTCGCCTGGGAGGAATCACCACGAGGGCCACAACGAGTCGCCAGAGGGAGCATCACCACGAGCCGCCGGGGGGAGCATCGCCACGAGCCGCCTGATGGGGGGATCGCGACGAGCCGCGAGGGGGAGCATCTCCATGAGTCGGATACATATGAGGACCACGAACCGAAGAGCTGCAAACCGAGGAGCTGAGTCCGAACCGAACTGAAGAAGACCAAAACTCGAGATGCAAAGGTAGTCCAAATGAGAAGTTAGCACTCAGGATCCAGATGTGAACCAACGGGTTAACTTCTAGAGTTGGACTTTGCTGCAGGATGTGTGCAAAGGGGTTATCGATATCTATAACTTTGGTTCATCGTTGAAGAGAGGGGGCATGTAGACGAACCAAAGCCAGGGAAGTGTGGACTGGTTGGCCCTTAACCTAGTGCCAGGGATGTGTGGACTGGGTAGGGCTATTGACATTAGGCCAGGTATATATAGTCAGAGTAATAGTTGTAGGAGTTGTCGTCATGGCCCCAATAGATTTGGTAATCAATGCGGTGGATATTGTATGCTTTACGCACTAAGTGAGAGACGTGAGGATGATTGCTATGTTTGATTTTTGCTATCACCGTGACACGCACACTCTCACTTTTACAGTATATGTTAGAGTTACCTTAGAATACTATACATCTTGTTGTGCTAACTCTTTGGTTGCTTGTCCAGGTTCAGGTATGATTATTTATACTTGTTATTGTTTTACTTTACTACCATCGCTCATACCAGACTTTTGTCTGACCCAGAGTTTTAGGTCTCTTATTATTACTCTGGGTGCTCCTAAATGAGCAGATCATAGATAGGTTAGGTGTTTGTGCACGAGTAGCTGTCCGGAGATGAGCAGGAGGCTTCCACGTACTATTTACATATATTCTTCCGGTGTTGTTGCTGGTCACTACTTTGGGCATTAGTAGTGTAACTTTTCTATTTTGCTTAAGAGACAGTAATTTGAAGTTGTAATAATGGTTTGGATCATAAGCTGTATTTTGGATTCCTCTACTTTGATGGACATGGTGTAGTTTTCAGCTTATGCACTGTCTCGCCTGTTTTATGTCAAGTTATTTTATTATTATATTTTATTCCATGCGTTGTGAGGTATACTACAGGTTCTTTGGTGATTCATAGTTTCAAACCCTTCTCCTTTGACGACTGTCCTGTGCTAGTAAGGCATTAGCACAACGCATTTTGGGAAAATGTCGACTGGTCCGGGGAGGGCCGTCGCACTTGGTATTAGAGCCAGGTTGCGTTGATAACCGAGGGGAAGACATTAGGGAGAGATAATATACGTATTTAAGAGTGCGTATTGGTGATAATTTGGTTTTCAAAAACTATATATATACTATTAGTATATCTAAGGATGAAGTCGCACTGCACTGGCACCACTGAGAAGATGGTTAATCATTTTCTCTTTACAGATTGGACGATGAGTCGAGATACGAGGAGTATGGGTTCAGGGGCCAATAATGGGAATGTCCCTCATATAAGGCAATGTTTACTTCCTTCATTCGAGAGATGCTTAGGGATGCTCAGGGAGCTGTTCCTAATGCTGCTAACGGTGGTGGTGCAGTAGTGCAGGCGCCTAGAGCCAATTTCGCTAAGCTCGGCAAGGATTATACTAATCTTAGTGGAAAGCCGTTTCACGGAACGAAATCGACTACAGAGGTTCAAGATTGGCTTGATAGTTGTGAACGCACCTTCAAGGATTTGGGGATCGATGATGCAATGAAGAGAAAGCTAGCATCGCGTCAGCTTCAAGTACGGGCAATGAATTGGTTGAATGCTATTAAAGCAGCTACTCCTGAGGATCAGGTTACTTAGAATCAGTTTAAGACTCGCTTCAGTGACAAGTTTATTCCAGCTGCTTAGAAATCGGAATTATTTAGGAAATTTTTGAAGCTTAAGAAGAATGGAAGGACAATCTCGGAATATATTGCTGAATTCGATACCTTATCGAAATATGAATTATCTCTTATTAATACTACCGAGAAGAAGAACGAGAAATTCGTAACTGGCCTGGATGAGTACTTGGGGAAAAACTTATAAACCATATCGATGAGACTTTCGAATCTATTGTGGGAAAGGCATTGAGATCTGAGAGCCTTTACCCTAAGTCGAGGACCGAGGTTGCTATTACATCTGCAGAGGAGCTAAAGCCATAGGCAAGAATAATTCCTAGAATAAGAGGAAGCAGAGTCAGACCAAAATGGTCAGAAAAAGAAGAATAAGAAAGATATCGAGTGCTTTAGCTGTGGCAAGAAGGGCTAACATGCCAGCAATTGTCAAGCAAAACCAGGGGAAAAGAAGTGCTTTAACTGTGGCCAAGTGGGACAATTTAAGAATGAATGTACACAACCCTTAAGGAGAAGCAAATGGTGAAAGCATATGCTATCAACGTCTTCGTCGAATGCCCCCAACTGCGGCGCAAAAGGGAAAGGGTGTCATTATTCAAGGTATGCTTTCTATTTATTATGTTCCTATTCAAGTATTTTTTGATACCAGGGCTTCTCATTCCTTCGTATCTAGTGACCTGGTAGGTAGGTTGGAATTGGAACCCGAGATTTACGATAGACCTTTAGTTGTGACGAACCCGATCAGTGGTTCGACTAGCCTTAGTATGATTTGTCATAATGTGGTCTTATCGATTCATGGATGTATGTTTGCTTGCAATTGCTTTGTTGGGCTTTACTGGGGTTGGCGTTATTTTGGTAGTCGATTGGCTCCAAAGGTATGGGGTGGTGGTAGACTGTGAGGGATCTTCGGTGACCATTAGAGCGGATGTTGGGCAGAGGGTGGTATTGGGTGCCTACCTAGTGATGAGGTGATGGCTAGTTTTCTACATTCCCTCAACACCCTGCATGATGAGTTATCAGATGTGCCTATTGCTGGCGAGTATCCGAACATCTTTGAGGAAGTGACCGAACTTCCACCACACCGAGAGATTGAGTTTCAGATTGATTTAATAAAAGATGCCAGACCTATAGTGATTCCACTTCGTCGTTTGGTGCCAAGGGAGCATCGAGATCTCAAGATGCAAGCGGGTGATCTTTTGAAGAAGGGATTTATTCGAAGTAGTGTTTCCAAGTGGGGAGCACCAGTTGTATTTGCCACTAAGGCCGATGGTTCTCTTCGCTTATGTATGGACTACTGCGAGTTGAACAAGGTGACTAGGAAGAATAAGTAACCTCTTCCATGGATAGATGATTTATTTGATCAGTTAAATGGAGCAAGAGTGTTCTCCTAGTTGGATCTCGCGACAGGATTTCATCAGCTCTGAGTAGCAGCAGTGAGTATACCTAAAACGGCATTTCGGACACTGTCTGGATTCTATGAGTGGTTGGTCATGCCATTCAGGTTGACCAATGCACCTGCATATTTTGTGGATCACATGAATAGGGTATTCAAGGACCAATTAAATAAGTTTGTTCTTATGTTCGTAGATGATATCTTGATTTACTCGAGGACAGAGGAAGAACACAAGGAACATTTGAGGACAGTGATGAAGGTGTTGAGGAAACACCGATTGAAAGCAAAATTTTCTAAGTGTCACTTCTGGAGGAGGGAAGTGAGATTCTTGGGCCATGTTGTTTCAGAGAATGGTATTACCTTGTATCCTGCGAAGATGGCTACAGTACAAGATTGGCCTATGCCAAAGAATGCAACCGATGTGAGAAGTTTCTTGGGGTCAGCTGGATATTATCGTAAGTTTATTCAAGCCTTCTCTAAGATAACGGCATAGTTAACTCAGTTAACCAAGAAGAATCAAGCTTTGGTCTAGGACGAAAGGTGTGAGTATGCATTTATGAGTCTAAAGGAAAAGTTAACGTGTGCACCAGTGTTAGTTATTTCTAAGGGGAACGAAGAGATGACGGTATACACGGATGCCTGTGGTACCGGACTAGGTGCTGTATTGATGCAAGGAGGTAGGGTTGTGGCCTATGCTAGTTGGCAACTGAAACCGCATGAGAAAAGATATCCTACCCATGATTTGGAATTGGCAGCGATCGTGTTCGCGTTAAAGATGTGGAGGCATTATCTCTTGGGAGAAAGATTCGAGTTGTTTACCGATCATAAGTCATTAAAGTATCTTTTCTCTCAAAAGGATTTAAATCTTCGTCAGCAGAGATGGTTAGAGTTCTTGGCCTCATATGATTTCAATATCGTATGCACACTCAGCAAGGGCAATGCTATAGCTGATGCATTGTGTAGGAGACATGCCAATTTAGGGGCTATGTTTCTGGAATGGCAGCAATTAGAATGTTTCATGGGATATGGTTTCAGACCTAAGTGCAAACTGGATCCAGAGATGTTAGCATGTTTGACGATCATATCGACTTTGATTGAGTGGATTGGTTCCAGTCAGTGGGGCGATCCTAACTTATTGGAAATCATCTCCAAGGTAGAGATGAGTAGCAATGGTGAGGAAATGAATATGTATGGACTTGATAGAGAAGGATGGGTTCAAAAGAATGGGAAACTAGTCGTACCCAACGTTAATGGATCGAGGGATGAAGTGCTTAGAGAATGTCGTCACTCGATATTGACTATACACCCCAATGGTAACAAAATGTATCAAGACATGAAGCAAACCTACTATTGGGAAGGGATGAAGAGAGAGTTGGAAAGTTTATATCCGTGTGCATTAATTGCCAGCTAGTTAAAGCCGAGCAAAAGAAGCCTAGTGGTTTGTTACAACCGTTGGAGATTCCCAAATGGAAATGGGAACAAGTCTCAATGGATTTCATTGATGGTTTACCAAGGACTAGATCAGGTTATGATAGTATTTGGGTGATTGTGGATGATTGACCAAAAGTGCAAGGTTTATATCGGTCAAGTAGAATAAAACGACAGCTAAGTTAGCAGAACTGTATATGAAGTGGGTAGTGAGATTTCATGGAGTATCTAAAGGTATCGTGAGTGACGAGATCAATTATTTACTAGTGGTTTTTGGAAGATCTTACAAGAGACTTTGGGATCAAAATTACATCTCGGTACTATGTACCATCCTCAAACCGATGGTCAAACAGAGAGAGTGAATCGTGTATTAGAGGATCTCTTGAGAGCTTGTATATTGGATTTTGGTGGATCATGGGATGACCATTTGCATCTGTTTGAGTTTGCATATAACCATAGTTATCAGTCCAGTATTGGTATGACACCATTTGAAGCTTTGTACGAAAGACCGTGCAACTCACCATCATGTTAGTTGGAAAACGGTGAGAAATTTGTGCTTAGGTTGGATGTAATAAGAGAAACTTCAGATAAGATAGAGATTATTCAACAGTGAATGAAGGCTGCCCAAGATAGGCAGAAAAGTTATGATGATAAAAGACAAAGAGAATTGAAATTCTCCGTTGGCGACTTGGTATTCGTCAAAATTTCTTCGTTAAAGAGTGTGATTCGATTTGGTAGGAAAGGTAAATTGGCACCAAGGTTTGTTGGTCCATTTCCAATTCTCAAACAAGTTGGGAATTTGGCATATAAAGTTGGATTGCCTGACAAGATGGCAGGGGTTCACGACGTGTTTCATGTTTCCCAGTTGAGGAAGTTCATGCACGATTCTAAAATGACTATTTCACTAGAACAGTTGGATGATATCGAGGTAGAATCCGAGGTAGCTGGGAGCCGCAGGATGATTTGTATTGTTGGACACGATACGAAATAACTTTAAAGGAAGACGTGGAACTAGTCAAGGTCCAGTAGGGGCGATAATGAGAATGATTGTACTTGGGAAACAGAGGAGAGCATAAGGAAGTCGTATCCAGAATTCTTTGCCTGTTAAGATTTTAATCGCGATATAGTTATTCCCTTGCTAATAAACCGCATGCTAGGCTAAACTTGTTGGTTTATTATGTATGATTGGTTGTCTGTAAATGGTTGATAGGCATGCGGGACACCTTTGTATGTTTCTTAGTTAAGGAATTTCGGGGGAGAAATCTCTTAAAGGGGGGGGGGGAGAGTGCAACGACCCGCATTCCACGCATCGGAGGATTGTAGAATATTTATTTCATTTTCATACGAAGTCATATGGTCGTATAACTTTGGGGAACAACTATTGGGGTCATTTCTCATGTTCACGATTTTTGCCGAATTTTAAATGATCGTTTTACCCCTAGCAAATCTTGTTTCGCCTATAGCTTTTGATTGGTAAGGAGTTTTAACCTACAACCACTTCCATTTGATTCGGATTATGGTTTACCTTTTCATAGAGTGGTCACATTAATCAAACGGACTTACCGTTTGGGAGATATGGCTGAAATAAGGTTTGGAAGATGAAAAACAACATAATTGGGCTTACCGGGGTGATTAGCAGCTCAGCCCATAACCCATTTCGGGATTATGGTTATGGGAGGACTGAAAGGGTTTGGAAAAACATCCCCGTTCATTTTCTCATACGCCACAAATATTCCTTAAACCCTAGCAATTGCCTCCATCTTCCAAACCTCATTCTAATCGCTTTTTGACCACTAATTAACCGAAACTACACTAAATCAAGTCAAATTAGCATCAAATCAGAGATAGAGCAGCTGCTATACATAGAGATCCATTCCATAATAGTAAATTTTTAGATCTAAGATTTCGTTTGCGGCTAAGGTGAGTGATTTGCACTTTTATTCACTAATTACGGCTAATCAGGGGTGATTAGTGATAATTAGAGAAATTATGCATCATAAAAATATGAAAAAATATGTAGAAATTCTAAAATATTATTTTATGTCACTGGTGAAAATTTGGGTTAATTTGGATTAAGTTTGTTAATCCTATAGTTAAAACATAGTTAAAGGGGTTAAGGGGAAAAATCATGGTTTTGGGTATGTTTAATTCAAAATAACCTATGTAATTGATTTTTTGATCCTTTTGATTGAACCTATATGTTGTTACTGCTGTTCGGTATGTGTTATGATTGCATAGGAAAGTTAGAATGGTTGAAAACGCCGTCGGGAGACGAAAATTAGCTTGTTGGAAACTGCTGTAAGGTACGGTTCGTGACCTTGGTACGCAAACTGGGTCGTGAGGGGAGGCACCATGAGCCGCAGCGGGAAGCTCACCACGAGCCGCCAGGGGAAGCATCATCCTGAGAAGCCTGGGGGGGATCACCACGAGCCGCCAGAAGGAGCATCATAGCGAGCCGCCGAGGGAGCATCACCACGAGCCGCATGGGGGGGGGGGGCGATCACCACGAGTTGGATACATACAAGGATCACGAACTGAAGAGTTGTGAATCGAGGAGATGAGTCCAAACTGAACCGAAGGATACCAAAATCCAAGATGCAAAGGTAGTCCAAATGAGATGTTAACACTCAGGATCTAGATGGGAACCAACGAGTTAACTTCTAGAGTTGGACTTTGCTACGAGATGTGTGAAAAGTGGTAATCTATATCTATAACTTTGGTTCACCGTTGAAGAAAGGGGGCATGTAGACGAACCAGAGCCAGTGGACTTTGCTACGAGACGTGTGAAAAGTGGTTATCTATATCTATAACTTTGGTTCACCATTGAAGAAAGGGGGCATGTAGACGAACCAGAGCCAGAAAAGTGTAGACTGGTTGGCCCTTAACCTAGAGCCAAGGATGTGTGGACTGGGTAGGGCTATTGACTATAGACCCGGGAAGTATGGTCGTAACAATAGTTGTACGGAGTTGTCGTCATGACCCCAATAGATTTGGTAATCAAAGCGGGGATATTGTATGCTTTACGCACTAAGAGAGAGATGTGAGGATGATTGTTGTGTTTGATGTTTACTATCACCATGACACGCACAATCCCATTTTTACACTAAACGTTAGAGTTACGTTAGCGTACTGTATATCTTGTTGTGCTAACTCTTTGGTTGCAGGTCCAGGTTCAAGTATGATTATTTATACCTGTTATTGTTTTACTTTACTGCTATCGCTCATACCCGACTTTTGTCTGACCTGGAGTTTTATGTCTCTTCTTATTACTCTGGGTGCTCCTAAACGAGCAGACTAGAGATAGGTTAGGTGGTTATGCACGAGTAGTTGTCCAGAGACGAGCAGGAGGCTTCCACGTACTATTTACATATATTCTCCCTGTGTTGTTGCTGGTCACTACATTAGGCATTAGTAGTGTACCTTTTCTATTTTGCTTAAGAGACAGTATTTTGAAGTTGTAATAATGGTTTAGATCATTAGTTGTATTTTGGATTCCTCTACTCTAATGGACATGGTTTATTTTTCAGCTTATGCACTGTCTCACCTGTTTTATGTCAAGTTATGTTATTATTATATTTTATTCCATGCGTTGTGAGATATACTACAGGTTCTTTGGTGATTCATAGTTTCAAACCCTTTTCCTTTGATGATCGTCCCGTGCTAGTCAGGCACTAGCATAGCGCATTTCGGGGATATGTCGGTTGGTCCATGGCGGGCCGTCACAAGGTCAAAGGGCAGGATCTTCAGGAGGGCAGGTGCATGCTCTCATGGCCGGTGCGCCATATAGAGGTTGGAAAGTTACCGTTGAAGGTTTGATTGCTCTTTCCAATCATCCTGTTAGAACTTTTTTGATTCGGGCGCTTCACATTATTTTATATCTGATTCTGTGGTTAAGTCTCTACATCTTAGTACTTGTATGGTTTTGAATCCCGTTGTTGTCTCAATCCTCATTGGAGGTACGGCTCATCTGTCTATGATTTGTCAGGGTTTGAGAATATCTATGTTAGGCGTTGAGTTTGAATGCGACACATATGTGCTTGGTCTCATGGGCTATGGTTTGATTCTAGGGATGAATTGGCTAGCCATGTATGGAGCCATTCTGGATTGTGAGAGGAGGGTACTCAGACTTTTGACTTGCCATGGGAAGACCCTCAAGATTTCTTGCGACCCTAAAGAGTCTGTCATGCTTAGTTTCCTAGAGTCACTTTACGCATCTATCGATGATTTGCGATCTGTACTAGTAGTCTGTGAGTATCCCGATGTTTTTGAGGAGGTTTGATGCTTACCTCCGAGGCACGGGATTGATTTCCGTATATACTTGGTGGACAATGCAAAGCCAGTTGCATTGCCTGTGCCTCATATGGTTCCAAGAGAAAGGGGGAACTTAGCAAGAGAGTAGGGGAGTTACTTGATAAAGGGTTTATTAGGCAAAGCATATCTGAATGGGGTGCTCCAGTGGTATTCGCAATTAAGGCGGATGGTTCGATTCGCTTATATGTGGAATATAAAGAATTGAATGAACGCACCAAGAAGAATAGGCATCCACTTCATAGGATAGATGACATGTTTGACCAGCTTGTTGATGCATCTGTTTTCTCTCTGTTAGACTCGTCTATGGGGTTTCATCAGTTGAGGGTGGCCGAGAACAGTATAGAGAAAACCGCTTTTAGAACTCCAAATGGTTTCTCCAAGCGGATCGCCATGCCTTTTGGGCTGACGAATGCACCTGCCTATTTCGTTGATCTATTGAGTAGGGTGTTTCGGGAGTTTCTAATAAGTTCGTTGTGGTCTTTGTTGATGACATCTTGATTTTCTCGAAGAGCGAGGAAGAGCATGCCCAACATTTGAGGGAGGTTTTGAAAACTCTCCGTGCACACTAGCTTAAGGCAAAATTCTCTAAATGTAATTTTTGGAGAAAAGAAGTGAGATTTCTAGGGCATGTGGTCTTTAAAGATGGGATAGTAGTAGATCCCGCGAAGGTAGTTACTGTTCAAGATTGGCAAATGCCAAAGAATGCAATGGAGGTGAGAAGTTTTCCTGGATTAGCGGGCTATTATATGAAGTTCATTAAGGACTCCGCAAAGATATCAGCCCCACTCACCAGAACGACGAAGAAAAATTTGACATTTTCATGGGACATAGATTATGAAGATGCTTTCCAGCGATTGAAGAGGGCTCTGACAATAGTCCCAATCTTAACCTTGCTTGACGGGAACAAGATGTTCACAATATACACTGTTGCGTGTGGTACAGGGCTTGGTGCGGTTCTGATGCAAGAAAGAAGGGTAGTATGTTATGGAGGTAGATAGCTAAGGGTTCATGAGAAGAACTACCTTACTCATGACTTAGAGCTAGCTGCCATAGTATTCACGCTTAAGACTTGGCGCCATTATCTACTAGGAGAGATGTTCGAGTTCTACACCGATCATAAATCTCTCAAGTACTTGTTCTCGCAGAAGGATCTTAGTTTAAGTCAACAAAGGTGGATGGAGTTCCTAGCGTCCTATGACTTTAAGATTGCTTATACCCCTGGAAAGGGTAATGTGGTGGCCGACGCATTGAGTGGGCAGAGGATGGCCTTACGTCCTCTATTTGTGGAGAGGAAAAGTTTGGAGTTTCTATCGACTTTTGATTTTAGACCCTCCACCGAGTTTATATCTGGTTTATTAGCATCATTAGAGGTGCGACCTTATCTTTTGGATCAGATGGGAACTTCACAGCGAGAGGATCCACAACTAGCAGATATCATGGATAGCCTCAGTAGAGGGGAGACTTCTAGTCACCTCAGTATATATTCCAAGGATGATAGAGGGTGGTTTCGATGAGATGGAAGGCTTTGTGTTCCCCGAGTTGGGATTTTGTTGAAGACAGTGTTTGAGGAAGCCCATCATTCTAAGATGACTATTCACCTAGGCGATGATAAGATGTATAGAGATATAAAAAGGGTTTCCTTTTGGGCTGGGATGAAGAAAGATGTGGCAGAGTTTGTTTCTCGATGATTGGTTTGTCAGCAAGTCAAAGCGGAGCAAAGGAAGCCCGGAGGTTTACTTCATCCTTTGGAGGTCCCACAGCGGAAGTAGAAGAGCGTCTCAACGGATTTCATTGATGGTTTGCATAAATCGAGGAAAGGCAACACCAGTATTTGGGTTATAGTGGACAGACTTACTAAGAGCGCTTATTTCATTCCGATTAAGAGTAAGAGGACGACAACATTGTTGGCAGCAGTTTACGTTCATGAGATAGTCCATCTTCATGGAGTACCTTCCAGTATCATAAGTGATCTTGACCCCATTTTCACCAATGAATTTTAGAGGAGCTTGCAAGAAGCATTAGGTGTGCATTGTGTTTGAGCACCGCTTATCACCCTCAGACTGATGGATAAACGGAAAGGGTGAACAAAGTTCTTGAGTATCTTTTAAGACTGTGTATCCTAGACTTCGGAGGGACTTGGGAAGAGCATCATCCTTTAGTAGAGTTCGCCTACAACAACAGTTATCAAGCTAGTATTAGCATGGCACCCTTTGTAGCATTATACAGATGACCTTGTAGATCACCGACTTGCTGGTGCGAATCTACAGAAAGGCTTCTACTTGGACCTGATATGGTTAGGGAAACTTCAAAAAAGATTGTTCTTATTTGCCGACGCATGAAGACAGCTCCGGACAAGCAGAAGTCCTACGTAGATAAGAGAAGGACCGACATTGTGTTTGAGGTGGGAGGTATGGTTTTCATTAAGGTATCACCATTAAGGAATGTGGTTCGTTTTGGATCTGTAGGGAAATTGGCACCAAGATGTGTAGGACCATTTCCCATAACAGAAAGGATTGGCCAAATGGCCTATAGAGTAAAGCTACTGGAAAGATTGTCTGATGTTCGTGATGTTTTCCATGCTCCTCATTTATGGAATTTCTTGCATGATACTGTAGAAGTAGTTGAGCCGAGTATGCTTGAGGAAGTAGAGGTGGAATGGGAGGCGACAGTTAGACAAGTTCCTCCCCATGTTCTTGGATCGGAAGTTAAGAAGCTAAACAACAGAGGAGTAAAGTTGATGAAAGCACAGTAGGGAGATAACCAAAAGGATGCAACTAGGGAGAGTGAAGACAAGATTCGCGCTTTGTACCCATTTCTTTTCAAGGGTATGTTCTTAACTTCCTTTCCAAAGCTTTTATTCATGCTTGTTTCTATCATTTAAAGTACATCCTATCAATCAAATCTTTGACCTTTAGATAGGAGCCCCATGGCTGTAAACATGTGTTTGAGACATGTTATGTTTAATGGATGCAAGTGGATGCAAGTGTTTGCTAGTGGTTGCTCGTGGATACATATACGCACACATTTGGCACTAGATCGGCTTAATCACTTTGATACTACATATGGATGCGTGTGCATATTTTTCTTCTTCTTTATATGGATGAAAGCGGGTGTATCATCTTACGAATGTTTCATTTGGGAGAATGACTATGCACAAATATAGAACTTACATTTTATAATAGGATTAATTTGCATACATATTGGATTCATGACACTAACATACATTGCATTAAGGAGGTCAACTGAATTAGTGGACCGCCTGATCTTTCGCATCAGTATAGGAACATACACACACACATTTGCATATGTTCATATAAACATTAGAAATCTTTTAAGGACAATGGATGCCAGTGATTGGTGGATGAGCAGATGGATGATGGATGTTAGGATATACATTCTTCTTAGCTTGCTGATTTCGGGGACGAAATCCTTTGAGTAGGGGAGAATGTAACACTCCATAATTTTATAAAACATTAAGATGATAAAATAAAGAATACTTAAATAAATATTGTGAAATAAGTAAAACAGACTGCTCCATTGCGTTCGTCTCGTAATTCTGCATAAGATAGACTTGTAGTTTGCGTAAAACGGACACCGTATGAAGAAGATATTAAGGTTTGAAATTTACACATATATATAAGCTGATTATATATAAAATAAACATTCCAGAAAATCAGATATCAAAGTTGGGATAACGTAGGAATTAGACCCGTTCGGGGTCAAACCCCAGCCCTAGGTGTGTCAACCCATGGGTCGAAACCATAAGAGGGGTGTCGACACCTATGTCAACACCAAGGTCGACACCCCCAGATCTGAACCAGATTAATTCCTGCATGCGTGGCCTGAATTCTTGGCTTGATTCATTGACCCTATGCTATAAATAAGAGCTTAATCCCATTGTTTTATTCATCTAAATCAATGTTGACAAGCTACCCCAACTTAATCTGATCTAGCATATTCTTCTTCAGCAACAAGAGTTAGACAAATTTAGAAATCCGTGCTACAACATCTACGATTAATTATCTGTTCTTTAGATCCAATCACTGTAATCTATGTTATTTTTAGATGTAAACACTTAAAAGTTATCTTGACATGCCTATGAATTGGATCTAAGTTTGTGACTATTTGAATCATATTAGATCTATCATTATTTGTATATCTAATTCATTGTTTAGATCTCATCATGCATGTTTATGATATCCCTATTTTGTTCATCATGTCACCTTATGCATATTACATTAGTTTGCCTAATCATGTCACTATGCCTATTCTATTAGTATGACCAATTTTATCATCATATGCCAGTTTTATTTGCTATGTCTATTCTTGTTCTCTTCTTCCCCTTTTTGTTTTTATAGCCAGGCTAACTTCGAGCCTAGGTTTATCGCTGAAATACGCGAACGCGTGAAATTGGGAATGATTAATTTGGGGGATAATTCTTAGTGTAAAACATGATTGGGAATTTTGGGCATAATTTGTACCTTGAGCCAAAACTTAGAATTTGGGGGCATAATCTAAATCTTGTCTAAATTAGGGTATAACCTGTATTGTAGAACAGACGGGGAATTGGGGGAAAATGACCATGATAATTGGTTAATAATGAAAATGCCTAGATTTACAGTAATGAGAAACTATAACCGCGCTTATACATGAGGTTAGATTACACTTGTGGTAGAGGCCTGCCCGGACCCAACCGGCATATCCAGCGTCCACAAGTGGTAAATCTAATGTGAGGGGTCTAAGTGCATAAACACGTGACGGTGCTATGACATGAGGTTAAGTTCGACTTGTGGAAGAAGTCTGCCCGGACCCAATCGACATATCCAGTATCCATAAGTGGTAGACTTAATGTGGGAGGTCTAGCACATTATAAACATAAATCAATAAATGGTAATGAACCTGTAATACTTAACCTGTTTGAATCCGTATGGATTACATGAACATGTTAACTTGAGTGTGCGTATAATTAGGGAAAAGTTGTCTGACGGCGCGTTCCATTGGGATCATGTGCGTGCATGAGTCCTCCTGCTCTGGAAGATAAGACATTGTGGCATCAGTAGATATGGTTGTGCACATCGTGAAAACGAAGAATTTCCACTTTAGGAAGTGATACATCCTACTATGGGGCTAGCACAGGGTATCTATGGAGTTAGGGAGCCGATCGATTGGGGTAATAATTAGGGTACATCTAGTCTCGCTTGTTTAGGAGCCTATTATTATCCTCAGGAGTAACACCGGTAAGTTAAGTTGGGCCGTTTGTTATTCTATGGGGTAAAACCTCACACTAGAAGTACGCCTAAGTCTACCATCTTATTAGGGATCATTTTGTTCATGTGATACTAGTATTGGTGCAGAGAGAAAGTATTAGAGAAGTGCCATACATATATGTTCTGTTTAGTTTATCCTGTTTACCTTGTCATACCTGCCTTATATGTTGTTATCTCTCTTATCCAATTTATGTGTCTGTCATGATGATTTTACCTATTTATATGCTAAAAGTAACTGGACTCGCTAGACTTATGTCTAACCTATTTTATTTCCTATTCTTTCTCTTCCGCTTCCCCTCAGGTTCTCAGGATAGGAATACTCAAGCTTGTTTAGGATTCTTCTTTCATTCTGCTTGAAGCTGCTTAGATGTACTGCTTGATTTCATATCTTCTCTAGTATGGCTATATTTTGGGGATTATGCTTCTTTATTTATTGCAGTCTGATGATTTTAGTACAAGACAGAAGTTTCAAGTTGATGTACTGGGTTTTATATATTTCAGACTCATGATGTAACTATGTTTTGAATCACAACGTTTTCTACTCAATAAAATTTTAAATTCCGCTGTTATTTTATATATGTCTTGTAATATTTTTGTTTCTGTTTACCTATAACGCTTCACGAAACTTAATGCATTCCTTTAAAGAGTGACATTAACAGACGCGGGGTGTCACAGTTCTCTTTAACTTTAGCCTGTATTATATTAAGCGTTGAGTGATGCGATAGAAATCTCCCTTCACTTAGTTAATGTCACTTAAGTGCTCCGCTTAAGCATCACCTAAGTGCTACTTAATCTTTTAGCATATATTACTCATGTATATATAAATTTATGTAAATTGATTACATTAAGTGGACCATTTGGGTATACACGAGTTAAGTCACAAAGAATTGATGTTCAATTTTGAAGTTAACTTATAAACACATAGGTTGCAAAAGCTGGGTCTGATTTTTAATATACATTGAGAGTAATCATAATTGAGTTCAGTTAAATTGTGAACATATGTCAGTATAAACTGTGAACATGTGTAAAACAAATATAATCTTATCTTAATGCATACTCATCATCTACCAATCCATATCATAGAAAATGAAGAAATTTTGCTAAGAAATGTGACTTCTTTTTGTTTAGTAACCCCATTTCCCTTTATTTCAAAAATAATATGTTTTTTGCTTAGTGGTGCTTAATCATCGCATTAAAACAAAGCTCGAATAAGCGCCTATCACTGAATTCCGTTGCACTAACTTGTTAAATGTTAAATGAATTTCCTCAAATCCTAATCAAAATAATGAATGTTTAAAGACATGTACTACTTACCAGAGATGTTAAAATTTAGATGTATTTCCTCCAATCATTCAGGCTGAAGTAAGTTTAAAACAAACAAATTTCCACCTGACTGTACAGCTTTCACACACAGATTTGATTCACTAATTTTAGCCAGTATCATTAAAAATTAAAAAATAAGTTCACACTGTAAAGATTTTTCAGATATGCACACCACTATATCTACATCCGTATGTCCAGAAAATAGATGCTCGCATCTGCTTTTCAGGTATCTAACATAATTTTGGATACAAATGCAAAAGGATTTCAGAGTTTTTTGGGTTCTCATTAATAGGCCTAAACACGATTGAAATGTTTTTTTCTTCTTTCTAGTCCCAACCGAAGTCTAGAAAATATTTTGTTCCAGCTTTTTACTGTGTTCGTTGTGTACATAGAACACTAGGAATCAAATACTGCTGCAAAAAAGAAAACTAAAGTCTGCTCAGATTTCAGAACAAAAACAGTAACTTGGGGTGAAAAGTTCAAAACCAATCACACGAGGATAGAAGTACTATCGCTGTGTTTCTGGTAAAAGACTAGGTTAGATGATTAAGTGGAAAAATCCAACAATATTATCCGAAACATGCTATTGTAAAAAAAAAAATCTAAAAATCATACCACTCAAATTCTGATCCGACATGAACTTTGAACCACAACCAAAAAGTGCCCAACTTCGAACACCCAGATCACCACAACCAATCAGTAACTCCTCCTCCGGCCTTTACTACTACCTTTAATCGTCTCTTCCAAACAAACTACTCTGCAGCAAGTTATACAACAACAATCAATAACTCGAATGCCTGAGCCATGGTGGAGGTAAGAAATGGAAGGGGTACGACGATTTAAAGCGGGGAGGGTAATTTGGATGATGGGTCAACAATGGAAGGGTTTCAATTTGGATCTGGAGGAAGGCTCGAGAAATTGGGGGCTTTGGTCTGAAGACTACGTAAATTAGGGGTTTTAAGGAATTGGCGGCTTCGAAATGTAAAATACGAGGGAGCGAAATATTTTAGTCGGCGGTAACACTCTGGAAACGGTGCCAAAATTTTGTTGCTGAACCAAGAAAAGCTTATGAATGTCAAAATCCTAATGCTTTTGAATTAATAATTCTACAAAGTAAAATTTATACTTTTTGGATTCTAAAATAATTTAACATTTAAAGTTTTCTAAAATTTGTAATATTTTACTCTTTTATTTTTTAACTTTTAAAAAATTTCAAATTTAAATTTCAAAATTTTATTTTCAAATTTTATGAATATTTCTAAGCATATTTTAAAAAATAAATTATTTGCAAATATTAATTTTTCTAAAAATATGTATTATTATTTGAAATAATCAATCGGTTAGTTAATTATTAATAATTAATTATATAATATTATTAATTATTAAAATTAGTATAGATTACTAAAATATTACCTAATAATTATTAAAAATAATCATGAACTATTAAAATATTCCTTATAATTATTAAAAATATTAGATATAAATCATAATATAACATAAAAGTAACTTAAAATTATTAATCGTTAATAGGTGATACAGGTAGTATACACTATTATTTATAAATTATTACTAGAAATTATTAGTAATTTAATTAACTATACAACACTAGTAATTATTAAAATTATTAACTACTAATTATTAATTATATTAATTATTAGTTTTAATTATTAATTATTAATTATTTAATAGTAATTATTAAAATTTAACTTCATATTTGTTAATTATTAAAAAGCTAGTTATAAAAAAATTAGTAGCATTTAATTATTTGTAGTTTTACTTTTTAATAATAAATAAATATTAATTGCAAAATACAATGTATTTTGAATATTTAATACAATATTTAATATTTGTTGTTACTTAGAACTATTAATTATTAAATGTAATTAATAACTGTTAAATACAATTTGCACACTATTAATACAATCCATAATAAATTACTAAAGTATTAATTCATATTAATTAATTGTTATTACTTAATACTTATTGTATTATAAATAAATATTACTTATTACTTCGTACTTTTGTATTTGTCACCATGTCACTTATTAAATGAATAATGACATTTCCCATGTAGTTGGTTAAAAAAATGAATTTCAAAACCATGTTTACAAGACACCATTATCTGAAAAATTTATCACCATGTTTTCAACTATTAAAGTTGGTTAGATAAAATATATTGATGTTTACAAGACTGTCAAGACAAGAGTTTAAAGGCAGAAAACAGAATTAATAACGGAAACCGAAATCGTATATTCATTAAATCAGAAATAAAACGAGAACAGTTTGAAGTATGGTCGGAAGAAAGAACTGCTTACAGTAAGGCAGAAGTCGACAAGCGTGGCGACGGCTTATTGCGAGGCCGCGATTGACTGGATGGAGATGGCCATTTTACTGGATGGAAGGTGGCGGCTTCGGGATTTCGTAGATCTAGGTTTTTTTTCAATGAAATACGATTTAAATGGTTGTCGGCTGAAAAAAGTGGATTGTTTGTTTTATGAGGGAGGGTTTTGCACTTTTGCTGGGTGTGGTCCATATAAAAAAATTCACCTGCTGAATGAGATTTGAATGAAACCTGAACGATGGAGCCAAAAGTTTCACACGTTGGAGCCAAAATTTCATCTACGAAGCCAACGTTAAAAAAATTGTACTTTATCTTAGTCAGAATTTATAGAAAATTATAATATGAAGTATTATACAATTTAAATTAAACAAACTTTTTCAATAATTTATAGTTTAGAAATTTTTGTTATTTCGTGTCAAACAATAATTGGTTTTATAAATTTTATGATTTATTTCAAATTTATTCAAGTAGAATTCAAAATTTTAAAATTTTCGAAATATAAAATATAATTATCAGCTGTAATTATAAAATATAAGTATCAGATATAATTGTTGTTGGCTAGCTTTTTGACCAAGCCACCAAGGTTCGCATACGAAGAAAATATGAAACTTCACACCTTTAGCCCTCGAAGACCCGATCGGATCGACCTACCTTACCACGATCATGATCGCCCCCATGTCTCGCGATCCGATCTGTCCCTTTCATCTCGACCCGTCCTTTCCTACGCGTTCCAATCCGAGCCCAGAAGACGTGGTGAAGGTTATGACCAAGTCCACCACGAGCTGTGAATGCAGGATCTGACGACACCTGTCCACAACGGCCATATTGACTATTTCTCCATCAAGCTACGAACCAGTCCGAGATCCTCGAGATTTGTGACACGTATGACCGCGATCCTCTGCAAATATCAGCTATAAATATCCCCGGACCTGGCACTCTTGGGGATCATTTTGGCAATTCTGAGCTCTGACTCCACCATTATTATATCTCTATTATTATTGTTCAGAGTTGTCTCGAATTTATTGAGTGAATCAACATTATAAAAGTGAGGTTGAGGGATAGATCAACAATTGTACTTGAATTTTAAGTATAATCATAGATATAAAGTGGACGTAGGCTCGTTAACGCAGAACCACTATAAATCTCGTGTCTTTCCTGTTTTTCTTGCATTTTTCTGATATTAATCTCTGCATAATTGAACAACTTGGGTGTTGGAACCAATTTTGGATCTAAATTTTTGGTGCTTTCACTGAGAACAAAGTCTCAGCATATTAGATTGCTGTTCTATTATTCGGATAATCAAGTTCGAAGAAAACGGTCCAAAACTCCACTGTTTCGATTTTTGGGGATTTCAGTAAAGCTCAGATATCATGGCTGGAAAGAAGTCTAAGGAAGTACGAGCCTCCCAAGCGACTGAAGCTACGAACGAAGCAATTGAAGAGAGCGTTCAGGAGCGGATTGAAGCTCTGTCCCCGGATCGTGGAGAAGAGGGGGCAATCCGATCCAATGAAGGCATGGCGACCCGAGCAGCTGAGGGTGTCACGACCCGATCCCAAGATAACGTCGCCATCCCCCTACTAACCCTTCCGCGATCCGATCACAGGGAACTACCACGAACCGATGTCAGGAGGGTACCGCGAGCCACCAGCATAGGAGGACCACGATCCGAACTGATAATCAGACTACTACCCGACCTGGAAAGGAAATTATGGCTCGTTCCACTCGTGCTGGTACTTCTGCTTAACCCGGTTCAAGTTCCTTGCGTATAAGAGAAGATGAAGATGACTAGTTCGACCCTTCTGTCCCAGTTATCGAAGGACATCTGACTCGAATACTTGAAGCATTGGACATACAAACTGATGAGTTGGCCGCTCAAAGGCAGGAGAGCTCGTTGCTGCGTCAAAATATTAGTGCCCTAGGTAGAAGAATTGACGATATTCAAAGGCAGGTTTCATCACCTCCAGCTTTCCCTTTCTCTCCGGAACATACGTCGTCGTCTGAAGAACCCCGATGGAACCGACGATGGCCCCCATTAGAAAGGGCCGAGAACATAGAGCAGCTTCGATTTGGGTCACTTCCATCTCGTGAAGAAGAGGCACTTAATCAGGGAACTAGTAACCGCAACTTAAATGAGTCCGCTCTACTACCGATAAACGGCTTGCCTCACTCTCGTCGCGTGATCGACCGCGGAAACAGGGGGCAAGGGGGTTCTGCTCACGGCCCAGATTTTGTAGTAGCACGTCAAAGAAACGCTGAAGGAGGTCGTCGTGCAAGAAATGCTGATCCCGAATCTACCCTGACCCATGCAGAGGTTGAAGCAATGATCAGGCAAGTCATGGTTGATAGCCGTGGACAGAGGAATGAAGATTGGGGCATAGAACGTAGTCATACGCCTTTTACTGATGACATACTGGTTGTTACATTCCCGAGGTGCTTCAACATGCCAACCATGAATCGCTATACGAGCAGAACTGACCCCATCTAGCATCTAATGCGATACTCCTGGTTAATGAATGTCGCTGCAGCTACAGACGCGGTAAAATGTAAAGCATTCCCTATATTCCTGGAAGATGTGGTGTTATTGTGGTTTACCCGCTTGCCGGCACGGTCAATATCCAGCTTCAGGGAATTGAGTAAGAAATTTGTGAACCAATTCTGTCTTCATGCCCAGAGGTCTAAGAATGTAATTGAGCAATCCCTTATTAAATAACAACCAGACGAAAGCCTGAGGTCGTATTTGGATCGTTTTAACTTGGATGTCACAGAAATCAAAGATCTGCATGAGCAAACTGTGTTGATGGCCCTGATCGATGGCGTCGATAAAGATACCGAGTTTGGAAGATATCTGGCCGGCAAGCCACCCCTGACCAGAGAAATATTTTATGAAAAAGCCAATGTTCGCCTGCGTCGGGAGGAGATATATGCTAATCGAAAAAGAAAGGCTATAGATAAGGAAGATATCCAAAGCAACGTGGCCATCAAGCAAACAGGAGGTAGCTCGGGAAAAGTTGAAGTTTACATCGGGAACAAGAATCAATCGCCAATCAAGGAATAATAATAATAATCGGAAAAGAAATCGAGGAAATGACTCTCAGAGGAGTTCCCAGCCCATACCGTTTGAGAGCTTCACACCGTTAAATGGTACGTTGGAAAACATCTTCCTGGATACATATAATGTCCTCTAGTATAAAAGGCCTCCTCCGAGAGATTCTACAGAGAAAGAGCATGAAACAGGGAAATTCTGTCTTTTTCATCAGATCCATGGTCATTCCACAAACGAATGTCGACACTTGAGAGATGTGGTTGAAAGGCTGGTCCGAGAAGGGAAGCTTGATGAGTATAAGGTGACTCCTAGGGACAGGGGAAAGGCCGTACAAGCCCCGACCAAAGCCAACCCGCTGCCAAACCGACGGCTCAGCAAAAAGGAAAGAATATCGTTATCAATAGCATAGTTGGTGGACTTCACCTGGCAGGCCACAGTTTCAAAGCTATGGACCAATACATAAATGCGGCTAAACATCATTTCGAAGTGGGGGAATGTAGTAACCCCGAGGACAACGTTCCGGTTAAGCAACGAAAAACGATGTCCGATGACATCATAATTCGCGAGCGAGAGAGTATTGGAGTACACTCCCCAACCGAGGACCCATTGGTGATCACCGTCACCATCGGCCCGGCTATAGTTCATAAAGTTTTGGTAGATAACGGGAGTTCAGTCAATACTCAGTTCAAGAAAACATTCGACCAAATGAAACTTGAGCCAAAGTATTTGAAGCCATGTGAAGGTTGGATACGTGGATTTAATGGGGCCTCGACCGCTCCAATAGGATACGTGGAATTATCAGTAACCCTTGGGGAAGGAGAACGCCAGAGAGTGAGGATCCTCGCCTTCGTGGTCCTGGATATTGAATCGCCGTACAATGCCTTCTTAGGCCGACCGACCCAAGCCAAATTTAGGGCCTGTATTGCACCCTGGTGCTTATTGTTGAAGTTCCCAACGAATTCCGGTGTGGGTATAGTTAGAGGAGATCAAGTTGTTGCACGAGCATGTTACATTGCAGAGTTAAAGTTGCTCCGCAAAAGGAAAGATGTAGAAGCAAAAGGTGGTTCCTCCCCTCCAAGGGAGGAATCGTCATAGCAACTAAAGGAAACACCTCCAGGAGGGTCGCCCAGAGAGTTGCCTGAGGACATAGATCCCAGAGAGGATGAAGAGCCTAAGGGCAGAATGGCGACTTCCAATGAAGCGACTGTGGATGTACCAATCGATGATAGTGACCCAGAGAAGGTCCTGAAGATTAAATCCCAGTTGGATCCTGTTCGAGCCAAAGAATTAATAAATTTCCTGAAATCTAACTTGGATGTATTCGCCTGGACCTATGCGGACATGTGTGGGATATCTCCCTCGATTATGAGTCTTTTGTTAAGCATTAACCCGAAACATCCTCCTGTCAAACAAAAGAGGTGGATGCTCGGCCCAGAGAGGTCTGCCGCCTTGAAAGAAGAAGTCGAAAAGCTGAGAAGTAACAGGTTCATTAAAGATTCAACATACCCTGACTGGATTTCAAACCCGGTTTTGGTAAAAAAAGGCCAATTGAAAGTGGCGTACGTGCATCGACTTCTCAAATTTAAACAGGGCCTGTCCGAAGGATAGCTTCCCATTGCCTAGAATCGGTCAGTTGGTAGACTCAACTGCAGGTCATGAACTTTTTTCTTTTATGGATGCATACTCGGGGTACAATTAGATCCCCATGCACGTCCCAGACCAAGAGCATACCAGTTTCATTACAGATTTGGAATTATACTGCTATGTGGTGATGCCTTTCGGTTTGAAAAATGCCGGCGCTACATATCAACGATTGGTGAATAGGATTTTCTACAACCAAATCGGGAAAACGATGGAGGTATATGTCGACGATATGTTGGTAAAGTCCAGATAGTCATCCGATCATACTAACGATTTAGTAGAGATGTTCCGAATTCTTCGAAAATATGGGATGAAACTGAATACTTTTAAATGCTCATTTGGGGTAGCATCTGGGAAATTCCTATGGTTCATTGTAAGCTCGCGCGGAATTGAGATCAATCCAGAACAAATTACAGTAATCCGAAATATCCAAGAACCAAAGCAGATTAAAGATGTGCAAAGCCTTGTTGGAAAAGTGGCAGTGCTCAGCAGATTTATCTCAAAAGCTACAGATAAATGCATCCCGTTTTTCGAGCTAATAAAGCGAGGCAAGCGCAACTTTAAATGGACTCCTGATTGTATAAAACCATTCCAGAATCTGTTGAATCATCTGGAAAGACCCCCGATACTGTCTAAGCCTTTGGATCACGAGGATTTATTTGTATATTTGGCAGTGTCATCCCACGCGATCAGTTCGGCTTTGGTAAGAGAAGAGGATAAGGTGCAAAGACCGATGTACTATGTGAGTAAGAAACTGGCAGCTGCAGAACGAAATTACCCAAAAATAGAAAAGCTTGCGTACAGTTTGCTAATTGCATCTAGGAAGCTTCGACACTACTTCCAGGCTCATCCCATCACTGTTTATACTGATCACCCGCTTAAGCAAGTCCTACAAAGGCCAGAAGCATCGAGAAGGTTGCTCAAATGGAACATTGAGCTGAGTCAATTCGACCCGAACTTCCAACCCCGGAGGTCGATAAGTGGGCAGGCACTTGCAGACTTTATAGCAGAATTTACCATCCCAGAAGATGATGTGGTAACCGAGGAAGACGATCCGCCAAAGCTACTCCTTGACCCTAATGCCTGGAAACTATACACTGATGGAGCTAAAAATGACAGACGATCTGGTGCCGGAGTGGTTCTTGAAATTCCAGGGAAACGGCTAATATATTATGCTCTTAGATTGGAGTTCCACGCAACTAATAATGATTTCGAGTATGAAGCTCTAATTGCCGGGTTGAAGCTTGCAAAGGAACTAGGGATAACAAAGCTAGACATCTTTTGTGACTCCAATTTAGTCGTGAACCAAGTTAATGAAAAGTTTCAGGCTAAGAGTCCAAGGTTGATATCATATTTGGAAAATGTAAGGAAGTTGCTGGACGGTTTTGATCACCACAGTATATCTCACATTCCTCGAGCAGAAAATCAAAGGGCAGACAAGTTAGCGAAGATGGCTAGTTCCAATAATCCAGAACATACGGAGCTAGTCCCGATTGAAGTACTACAGTTCCCTAGCGTGGATCAGATGGAAGTTGATCTGGTACCAGAGATTGATCCTGAAAGGGAGTCATGGATGACCCCCTAAAGAATTTTTTGATGAATGGAACGCTTCCAACAAAGAAAAGTGAGAGGCGTGCAGTTATACGGAAGGCTTCCCGATACGGAAGGTTTCTGGATGCGTCTCCTCCGGTGCATCGACCATGACGACATCAAGCGTGTACTGAAGGAAGTCCATGAAGGTGAGTGTGGCGACCACACTGGAGGGCAAACATTGGCAAAGAAGA
This sequence comes from Allium sativum, assembly GCA_030737875.1. Taxonomy (NCBI): domain Eukaryota; kingdom Viridiplantae; phylum Streptophyta; class Magnoliopsida; order Asparagales; family Amaryllidaceae; genus Allium; species Allium sativum. The sequence goes on along the minus strand of CM060924.1, from coordinate 189,464,664 downwards.
TATTGCGATACGGCTATTTCTGGCCCACTATAAACAAGGATGCAGCCAAGTATGCACGAAGTTGTGATGCTTGCCAGAAGTTCTCCAAAATTCCTAGGGCACCACCTAACCAGTTGAAGACAATGACAAGTCTGTGGCCGTTTGCTATGTGGGGAATTGACATTATTGGGAGCCTTCCCATAGCAAAGGGCGGAGCAAAGTTCGCTATTGTGACCGTGGATTATTTTACTAAATGGGTAGAAGCAGAGCCTTTGACCATGATCACAACCAAGCGAGTGATCACCTTTGTCGTTAAGAACATTATATGTCGATTTGGGATTCCAAAAATCATCGTAACCGATAATGGGACCCAATTCGACAGCACCGAGTTTCAAGATTTCTGTCGGAAGTATCGCATCGAGAAAAGATACACCTATGTGTCACATCCGCTATCGAACGGACAAGTTGAAGCGGCAAACAAGGTGATCAGATCCATTCTAAAGAAAAGATCGAAGAGGGCCAAAGCCATGTGGGTTGATGAATTACCCCTGGTACTATGGGCCTATAGAACAACGTACAAGTAAACGACGGGTCACACACTGTTTTCCCTTTCTTTTGGAGCTAAAGCAGTTATTCCGGTCGAGTTGGAAGTACCATCTCATCAAACCATTTATTACGATCCGATGACCAACAATGAGTTGCTCCTTGAATCCCTGGACATGGTTGAGGAAAAAAGGGACGAAGCCGACTTACGTGCCCTGAGGCACAAACAACAAATAGCTCGATACTACAACAGAAGAGTACGAGCTCGGCCATTTGAACCCGGAGACTTGGTTCTGAAGCGTGTCTTTCCGCCCCTAGTACATAGGGCCCGAAATGGGAAGGACCGTACTCCATTTTACGAAGGCTTGATAATGGAACCTTCAAGCTAGCAATCGTAGATGGAGATGAAATCCCCAGAGTGTGGAATGCCCAGCATTTGCGGCCTTATCTGATGTCATTTTTACTATTTTGTTTTTAGAACCATGTAAAAAGGCTCGACTTGCCTAGAACGGTCTGGTTATTTGAACAGAAGATTATAAAGTGGACGTAGGTCATGATTCGACCGAACCTGTAACAACCCGAATTTTAATAACGTTTTAAGACAAGAATCAAGGCAGAATTAAATTTTAAAATAAGAATCAAGAGAAACGGGTTGCGCCGTTGCGTTCGTCTCGGAATTCTGGTTGGAAACGAGTCCGAAATTTCGTAAATTGGAGTCCGTATGACCGAGATATGGCCTCTAGAAGTTTCACGAAAAATCAGTAAACGAAAACAGATTTTCAAATTTCGAATTTAGCCGCAAACAGACTGGGCGGGAAAATTTCCCGCCCAGCCCCAGGTCGACTGGGGAGTCGACCCCCCCAGGACCAGGTCGACTGGGGAGTCGACCTGGGTGTCGACCTCCTTGGTCGGGCCAGGTTGGCCTGGTGCACCTGCTTGCTCCTTTGGGTCTGTTCTGTTGGCCTATGGCAAGATTGGATGGTTCAGATCTAAACTAGGGTTAATCTAAGGGCCAAAACTAGTCCTAACTTCTATAAAAACACCCTAAGACCTAGCCTAATTCACTACAAACCATCCTAACAACGAAGTGCTGCCCAAATATCTCTTGATCATGGCCTCCATCTTCAACTTCAAAGGCTTAAGCATGCAAACTAGATTCAAGTCAAAGGAGCAAGCTTTCTACATCAAATCAAGGAAGTAGAGCATCATCTCAACACCGTTCTATGACAAATGCTTGCTCATAAATCTCTAGCCACGTTTTGTAAGTTCTAGCTACTTTTAGATCTAAACGGTAGTTCTAATGTTGACATGGAATAAAATGAGATGAAACCTAAGTATGTTAGTTTATGTGAATCTAGTCTTGCCCCTCTCTTGAACCTATCACTTTGGGCTATTTCTTAGGGATTAAATCATGCCACTCATGTTGTGTTTGACCTAGTTTATCATGCAAGATTGAATCTTGACTTGTGGAATGTTGGCATGAACCCTTAGAACAATTTGACTTGTGGAACATTCATATGAACTTGACTTGGGGCTTATGCATGTAAAAGAACCTAAACCCCTCATGACCATTTACATGCCTATGATGATGAACCTAGTGTTATGCTATCATACATGTTTGAGGCCAATCCCTTTATGCTATCATACATGTTTGAGGCCAATCCCTTTATGCTATCATACATGTTTGAGGCCAATATGTTGTCATATTATTCCTACTATGTTGAATCGCTTTCACTTGCGTTGGGAATACGCCTTGGGTAGTTTAGGCAAACTTGAGATGGGCTATGAAACTTAACATGAATTAAGTAATGGGACAATGGGCATAAGTGGAAAACGTGGACTTTGTCGTGGCCTAAATTTGACATGAACATGACAAGTAGGAAAACATGAAAGTGGCCAACTCGAGGTTGGGTTGAGTTTGTAGCATAAATCTGCCCGGAACCGCCCGGCAAATCCAGTAGCTACAGACAATAAGACCCAATGTGAGTAGTTGGTCATATCGCGCTTAAAACCCGAGGTTAGACTAGGTTGTGGTGTAAAGCTGCCCGGACCCGCCCGGCGTAACTAGTAACCACAACAAAGTCTAATGTGAGAGGTTGGGGTGCATTAATTTACTTAATGCCACATGATAAGGTTAAGTTAGTTTGACTAATGGCACTTAACCGATATGACATGAATGGGTAGGTTAAGTAAGACCGGACTTGATTACTTAAAGACACTTAACCATATAACACGATTAGCGGATAGGTTAGTTTAACCTAAATGGGTTGATAACACCCGACTGGGATAACGCGATGCGTGGTAGGGTTAAGTAAACCCACAAGAATGATACTTAACCATTATAAATACGACTAGTGGATGGGGTTAAGTTAACCTACACTTAACCAATCCGACTCGGTAATTTGATGGGGTTAAGTTAACTTACACTTAACCAATCTGACTTGATGATTTGATAGGGTTAAGTCACGAACCTCTTAAATATGCTTAACCAATCCGACTCGATAATTTAATGGGGTTAAGTTAACCTACACTTAACCAATTTTACTCGATGATTTGATGAGGTTAAGACAACCTATACTTAACCAATCTGACGCGGTAGCTTGATGAGGTTAAGATAACCTATACTTAACCAATCTGACACGGTAATTTGATAGGGTTAAGTTAACCTATACTTAACCAATCTGACACAATAATCTAGGGTTAAGTCATGAACTTCTTGATATACTTAACCAACTTGATACATGGTTTTTAGGGCTAAGTCTTGAACTTGAATACTTAGCCAATTTTGACATGATTCGTAGGCGGGGTAAGTCATGAACTCGAATGACAACACTTAACCCATTAGACAAAACCCTAGTTCAGGGGACTAAGTGGAAAATCATAGCTAATAAGGATAACGGGAAGGTAAACTAAGTGATAAACCTTAGTTAAGGATAACTAAGTAATAATTCTTAGTCAAGAGAATTGGACCAGTTCACAAATAAATGAGTAACCTGATACGGTAGGTTATCGTTTAAACAAACACACGAGGAGGAGCGAATGTTTATCTGACTTAGATAAAGGCTCCAACAAACTGGGTGACGAAACGGTAGCTTCGGGGGACGTGAGGGTACTCTTGGTATCCCTCTGTGAGGTTGCAGATGATCCGCCTGGGCTCACAGAGGTTAAGGTCTGCGGTAGAAGAACCAAGGGTATGCCTTGGTTGTTGTGCGAGCAACCTAAAGACTGGGGTGGATTAGCGTGGAGTCGGCGATACTTAGTTTAGCCCTGTGATAGCACGTTGTCGACTACCTACCATCTTTAGTCAATCGTGTACGTATGCGGAAAGGCAGAGAACTCCCAACAGACCATATACTTGCTATCTAGTTATGGGTGAGGTTGGCCAATAGGAAAGTGGGGCATGGATGGCCGGAGTATAGTTCTCGTGCATGATTTTCTTGGATTGCCTTTCAGTAGTTGAGGGAGGGCTCACGTGGGACCATAACCACCGGTAGAAAAATAGACCTTGATATCTGCATCGGTAGATAACCTAAAGCTCCCGATCGAGTCCTGTATTTCTTGATTAGCCCTGTCACGGGACTCGGATGGCACATTGAGATACATGTGCATCTAGACATGGAAAAACGATTCACGATACATACGTGGGGAAAAGGGCGTGGTTGACGGGTAGCGTAATCCCTAGCGGTCCTAGGTGGCTTAAACCCAAACCGAGTTACGAAAACGTTTAGTAGGTAGCATAATCCCTAGTGGTCCTAGGTGGCATAAATCCTTGCCGAACATTCGAGAATTCATGGTAAGAAAATACAGCTAGATCAAGGGTGATAGTCCAAACGATTTCAAGGATAATGGAACTACGTTGAAGTAGTATAGAACTACGTGAGGAAGCCCGTAGGATTTACGGCAAAGGACTAAACATATACATGGAAAGAAACATACGAGTTCGGAAAACCTACATTAGGTTGACATGGACCATTTCATGACATTGGGCAAGGGACATTTTGTAGCTAACACATGACACGGGTTGGGATACTAGTACGGAATGTGCAGGGCAAATATACTTGATAGAACCTTGGGGTGTTCTACTCGATAGAACCTTGGGATGTTATACTCGATAGATCCTTGGGATGTTATACTTGATTCATAGTGACCGTAGTTTATCTTGATACAGTAGTTCATCCTGTTACCTTGGTTTAGCTTGTCTATCTTGTCATCATCCTTATGTTTACTTTCAGTTTATGCATGTCATGTTACCTTTACCTGTTTTTATGCTGGAAGTAGATAGGACTTACCAGTCTTTATGACTGACCCCGTTTTCTTTCGCCTCTTTGTCTTCCGTTCCCCCCCAGGTTTTCAGGGAGAAAATACTGTTATTTAGCTTGGACTTCTTCTGCTTCAAGGTCATCATGTATGGCTTGGATTTTTCTTGGCTATGGCTGCTTTACCGTTTTACTTGGGGAATATTTTATGATCGTGGTTTTATGCTTCTTTAACTATTGCAAGACAGGTTTTCAATGTAATGGCTTTTAAAGGCATTTTGATGTAAAAGGCTTTAGACCTTATAATTATAAGGTAATGAAATTTGGTTTTTCTTCCGCTGTTTTATATGTTCTGTCTTGTAATATTTCTGTGCATGTTTACTTAGACAACGCCCCTCCAAAGCTAGTGCATTCTCTTGTGAGTGACCCTGGCGGAGGTAGGGTGTTACATTTGGTATCAGAGCAGAAGGTTACCAGACTGGGCAAAAGTTTTAAAACCTTCTGAAAACTATTTGAAAACCGTTTACAAAGAAGCATTTTTCAAGGAAAGTTTTATTTTTAAAGGCTATTCTCCAAAGGCCATTAGCATTATCCCTTGTTTCCTTGATTGAATCTCTTTTCCTTTCTTTCCTCCACCTGTAGTCACAGTGGTTTGAACTGCGACTAATCCTTTTCCAACTACATCAGTGTTTTCGGTACGATGGAGGCAGTTCTCGAGAGACCTGTTACCACGTTATAAGAAAGGATAGTAAGGACAAGGATAAAGGATACAAGCTTAAGGACAAGCAACTTGTTGGTATGGCTTAATCCACAAAGGAGGAAAAGGGTGAATGATAAAACCCATGACAAGAGAGAGTATCTCTAGTAGGGTAAAAAGGGAAAGATAGTCAAGTATTATGAGACAAGGACAAGATCATCGAGAGGGCAATTGTATGCTCTCACTGTTAGCGTACCTAAGAAGGATGGTAACGTTTCTGTGAAAGGTTTAGCTTTTCTTCTCTATCATCCCGTCAGGGCTTTGCTTTGATCACCGCATCATTTAAGTCTGCTTCGATAGTTGAGTCTCTGCACCTTCGTACTAGCATAGTAGAGGATCCCATTTTTGTCTCAAATCTTGTTGAGGAATTGGTCCATTTATTCATGACTTGTTTGGATTTGAGGACGCCTATGACTTTTGGGAATAATGCTTATGCTTTTAAGCTATGGGTTGAATTCTAGGAATGGAGTGGTTATCCAGTAAGGGTGCCATTCTCGGTTCTGAAAGGAGGATAGTTAGGCTCTTGACTTGCCTCGGTAATACCCTCGAAGTCTCGTGTAACCTTTAGGGTTCTGTCATGATTGGTTACCTAGAATCTCTTGATGCACTTGTTGGTAATCCGTTCGAGTAGAGTTCGCCACTAAGGCGGATGGTTCATTTCGCTTGTGCATGAGTTATGGAAATCACTCTAGTAAGTACACTTGGTAACATGGTTGGCATTTGTTTGTTTTCAAGAGATAAGTTCTTCTGCGTGGAATGCTGTAGAGCGAGTAAACGAGATCCATGATTCACTAGTGAATTTTGGAGAGCTTACATGAAACCATGAGTGCACGGATATGGTTGAGCCAAGTATACTAGAGGGAGAATAAGTAAAAGTGGAACGAGAGGCGACAATGAAGTGAGTTCCAGCTCATATTTGGAAATAGGAGTTAAGAGGCCACGAAATCATGAAGTTAAAGATGGTCAAAGCACAATGGAATTAAGCTCAAGGAAATGCGACTTGGAAGATTGAAGACGAGATACGCACATCATATCTCTTTTTAAGAGTATATTCTTGATCCCTGTTTTCCTGTAGAGCTTACCCGCATGCTATCTTTTATGCATATCCTCTCGGTCCTATTCTCGATCTTATTTCTGTTGCAAACTCCATAGGGGGTATGACTCATCGGTTAATAATACGTGTCAGGGTTTGAATGTGTCTGTTAGGTTGACTAAACCTTTTGGGCTTTATAGGATATGGGTTGGGTTTAGAAAGGGATTTCTTGTAATCCAAAAGGAGTTTATCTTGCTTATCTTCTCGGTCCTATCTTGAGGACCTTAGGTAGAACCCTGTGGATGTAAACATGCATTTGAAAACATGTTATGATTGATATGGTTGCAAGTGGTTGCTCGTGGATGCGCGAATACACACTAGGCACTAGATCGGCTCAGTCACATTTCATATTTCATATGTATACGTGTTTATACTTGTTTATGGATGAATTTTAATGTGTTATCATGTGAATATTGCATATGGATGAATGGTTGTGCACACATATAGTGTTTATGTGACTAGGACTATTTGCATACATGTGAATTCATGGCACTAAACATATTTTGCATTTAGAAGATCAATCAGGCCTGATCATTTGCATTAGATAAACACACTTTCTGCATATGTTCACATGGTATTAGAAATATTTTAAGGACAATGGTTGCTTGTGGATGATGTCTTGAGTAGATGGACGATGGAGGGTAGGATACGTTCTTCCTAACTTAGAGATTTCGGGGATGAAATCCTTAAAGGAGGGGAGAATGTAACAACCCGAATTTTAATAACGTGTTAAGACAAGAATCGAGGCATAATTAAATTTTAAAATAAGAATCAAGAGAAACGGGTTACGCCGTTGCGTTCGTCTCGGTATTTTGGTTGGAAACGAGTCCGAAATTTCGTAAATCGGAGTCCGTATGACCGAGATATGGCCTCTAGAAGTTTCACGAAAAATCAGAAAACGAAAACAAATTTTCGAATTTCGAATTTATCCCCAAACAGACTGGGCGGGAAAATTTCCCGCCCAGGCCCAGGTCGACTGGGGAGTCGACCGGGGAGTTGACCCCCCCCCCCCCCAGGACCAGGTCGACTGGGGAGTCGACCTGGGTGTTGACCTGGGGGTCGACCTCCTTGGTCAGGCCAGGTTGGCCTGGTGCACCTGCTTGCTCCTTTGGGTCTGTTCTGTTGGCCTGTGACGAGATTGGATGGTTCAGATCTAAACTCACTACAACAAAACAGTTCTTTAACAACGGGCAAAAACCGTTGTAATATGCATTTTACAACGGGCGTATGCCCGTCTTAATATGAGCCGTCGTAATAGCTTCTAACTATTTGACAACGGGCAATGACTGTTGTAAAGGACCGTTGTAATAACTTGCTCTGTCACGTGCAATGACTCTATGACAATGGTTATAAACCCGTTGTAATAACTAATAAATTACTAGGGGCTTTTGCCCGTTGTAATAGAGTATATTACAACGGTCAATGACCGTTGTAATATACTGTATTACAACGGGCAAAAGCCCCTTGTAATTCATTAGCTATTACGACGACAAAAAACCACTTGCAATATACTACTATACTACTTGGTAAACCTGTTTTACAACAGGCCATCGACCTTACACAATAACTATTCAAATCAAGTAAATATTTTATTATACTTTTGAATAGTACAAAGTTCTATTTATCTTTGTCACACAATAACTATACAAAATGTTCATTTGTACAAGTATTGCCGCACTACATACGCTGTGTTACACTCACTCTCACTCTCAATGTCTTCATCTTCAGTGATTGATCCAAAACCAATTGCTAAGCCTATGAAGCTCTTCAAATTTGTACTCAAGCCAAAAAACAAGTACCTATAAATGAATGTAGTGCATAGTTAATGTAAGCATAATCAATATAAACATTTTGATGCACTCATAGTAAATACATTATTATGTAATAGATTGTTAATTTTAACAAACAAGCCTGAATGATGCACATGCATTTTATTTAACCCATCTAAATCAGCACTATGTTTCACTTGAAAGCTGATCTGTTACTCTTTTTTTAATCCATGCAAATTGATTTTTTAGCATTCAGAACTGTCCATGGTCAGTACACAACTAAATGAACATGTGAACAATCATGTAATGTCTCTACTAGTTGAAATATGACTTGCAGAATAAATGTTACTGGGTGTGTGTAGTGGCCTGGCCAGTTAGCGGTAATATTAAAATTGAATAAAATTCGGCAATAATGCAAACAATGAAATAATTCTACAACAGCCTAACAGTTTATTAAATATCAATCGTATTAGAAGTACGCCATTTACCCTTATTATTGCTATGAAAAATTCACTGTAGCAAAAAACAAGTAAAAAAATTCTACAAAACTTCTAGATAACAAAAACGGACTTTCGCAAACCTTTTAAACTGCCCCCTTCACCACCATAAATGCCAATGTCATCTTCACCACGACTTTCAAAAAACCAGCATTTCACAACCATTTCATTTAAAACTGCCATCACCTAGTCATTAACCACATATAATCACAAAACCAGCACTTTACAAAGCCACATCAAGTAATTTTAATGTGCTGCATGGCTACAGCAGCCTCAATTTGACATGAGTTTGGAAAATTGACATAGGAAACAACATATAATTATTTAAAAAAAATGGTTTCCATGTATGATAGTGTCATCGTACTCATTCTGAAAGCCATATTTATTATGTAGCCTGTTACATGTTTTTATCCCTATACTTCATCTTAGTATTAAACTCATATTTGAAAGAACTTCAGTAATAAATTCTTACTGTACCAGCTACATAATGTTTTTATCTCTATACTTCATCCAATTGCGGAATTTGATAGTAAAACAAACCCTTCCAGGTCCTTTAGCACCATGGCTTGTGATGCTGGAGATGTTGCCTGCCTTCAACTGCAATGATATATTTTTTATCAAAACAAACTTAAAAGTTTAAACTAATAAAAAAAGAAGGAAGAGAATTTACATGGTGGCCAGGCTATGCCATAAAGAGTCCCCTGCGTACTCTTTCCACTAGATATGGTTGATAGCTATAATTACAAAGAGAAAAACATGTGATTAGCCAAAAGAAGACAGTAAGTAACTAAAGAAGCACAAATGCTTACTCTCTTCCACAAATTGATGATTGAATTATACTTTTCCACTATTCCGTGCTCTTGTGATTTGAACAACTTAAAACTCTGTGAAGCAATTGTTGGGTTAAGCGAAAACCAATTTAGTTTCCCTTCTAAGGAATATGTGCTACATCAAGAAACAGAGATGTTACAACTGTCAACGGAATGTTGACATTTTCAACAAGGCTTGATGTTTACTAACTTGCATTGAACTTTAATGAACCAAACATGAATATTAATATGATATAGTGATATTTAATTTCAATGCTTATATATACTTTTCTATATGTCAATGTACAATTTAAGTATCTGACATGCAGATATGGCTAAACTGTGTATTGCTGATTTTATTATAATCGTACAAACTAAATTTTGTAAAACATGGTATTACCAATGAAGTTAGCATATAAAAGGACAGCTACTAAATTCTGTAAAACATGGTATTTATTTTCTGTTCCATAATAGTACACACATTAACTTTGTGATATGTGCTGATATAAACCAAATTGAAAATTTGTGTTATACACAAGCCAATCTAACTCCATTACCATTTAAAAACGTGTTAACATAATATAAGAGAAGCAATCTCACTTCATTAGCATTTAAAAGCTTCAGTACAGCAAGACATTTCTTGATGGAGGATTGTCTGATGTTCTCATAATGTAGGATTGTCTGAGTCATTTATAGGCGGACGAATTTCAATCTCAAGCTATGCTTGCTGTTCCGAGCTTGCTGGTGCAAGCTTACACTAGCAAGAAGTTTGTTGTTCCAAGCTCGCACGCCATCTTTTTGGTAAAGTCCGTGCGGACGAATTCATTATCTTGTTAATATGTTATGTTTGGTCATCGTTGCTCATCGCCACTCCCATTTGAGTTGCCTTTTGCAGAAGAGCAGTCACAGACATTTGAGGGAGGACTTGTTCCTGACTCTACACGTTGCGAACATTTCCATTGTAGCCTTCCCATTGTTAAATTTCCATTGTAGTTTGTTACATTTCAATGTTCAATAAGAGGGATTACACAAAAAATTGGGTTCCATCTTCCGTAAACAAATTGAAGAAAATGCAGTTAGTCAATGGAATCTATTTTACCTTTGACCAGAAGGTTTCCTTTTATCACTTTCTTGATCCAGTTATAAAAATTCAAGCATGGCTCTCGTTCATCATTCATACAGATTAAGAGAATAAACGGTGTTAATGATATTTCTTTATATGTCCTACATTCATTCATACATCAATTATTAACATAGTTAATTAAGGATATGAGGAACGTAAACTTTGGAAAATGTTGTGAGTGGCCAAACTGTTAATATAGTAACAAATGTCTAGATAAGGGGCTTTAACTGAATGACTTGAAAAAAATACAAATAGAAGATAGAAGTAAATTTACCTTAGAAATTTCGATACCCCTTCCTTCACATTTTAAAACCCATGCTCCTTTCGAACAGAACAACAGTGCTGCGTTGTTCTTCATCAGATTTATTTTCAAAGAACTCCCATAACAGCACCTTTCCATCCCAACCCCTCCAGTACACGCTCGCAAGTATCAAACCCAAAAGCGGCCCCTCAATTCCCATACAAGTTCAACTCCTGTCCACCATTTCACGTCTTAAATCAATATGATTCTAATCACTAACTAACCCCTTTAATTAAAAATAATGTAATTGCTTTACATTTACACTAGCCATCGTTCGTTATTCAAGATTTTGGACCCTTCAGCCTTCATATTTCAGAAACCACACACGAGACATCCTTAACCGCAACCCCTTTTTCCAAAATTGCGCCGAACTCTGATCCCTTATTGTCGATCAGAAACCCCAGAGACTTGCACCGGATCACCGTTAACCTTCGCCCAAAATCTCATCAAAAGCCGCATTGCTGTTGATCTGCCAAAGCGGTTCAATGGCCGCAAATTCAGATCGAGGTTCCACCCTTTATAGTGTTCTAGGACCCATCGTGATCGGTAAGAACATGGATCTTGTGGAGCTAAAAACTTTGGTAGTTGTGGCGTTTCGATTTTACTAAGCAGATCGATCAGAAAATTGATGAGGAGGGAGCAGCTTACGGCCATTTGTAATATGGTGGCGGCGCAAAGAAAATGTTGACTACAGATGTAATTTTTTTTAGGGTTACAGCCTTGGCAACTGTTTATAGGGGATGTGGATTAATAAAATATTATATAGGGTATGTTAAAATATTCTTTTTGAAACTTCATCGTGAAGTAGTTGATAAAAACCACCCCAAATGATTTCTGTTTACTGATAAAAAAGCTAATCTTAGCATAAAAAAATATTCCGGACCCAATGGGATAGGTTTCGTCGAAATCCGAGGGCGTATGAAAAAATTTCCTTTATAAAACCAGAAATAAACACGTGTTTAAATTTTTCATGATCACCAGATAAATCAAATCAATTGAAACCTTAAAATCCTAAAATAATTCTTCAATACGAACCCAACGGCACCAGTTTCTTCGCATTCTGAGACTGTTTCCCCAGTAGGCTATTCTTACGCGTACCGCGATGCTAATTTAGACACCAAATTACCCGGTCTCCAAAAATAACAAACTATATACTTATCCTGACTCTAATCGATGATACAAACTCAACGGAATTGGTTTCACGGCTTAATTCGATCGTCTGCTCAGGTTATACCCAAATAACCCTTTATTAAATTAATTGCGCGCTATAGAAATTGAACGGGCGTTTGTTGCTGCCGTGGTCACATACGACATTGGTTTGCCACACAACTCAACACCGTACAATAATTTAAAGTTACGGTCCCAATGAAACTGATTTCGTCGAAATCTGAATCTATTTGCAAAATGGCCATTTTAAAGGCCGATATTTTAATAACGATTTCCACAGCGATTATTTTAAAATTTAATTTGGCCATAACTTACAATTTACAATACGAAATCTGGATTTTTCTCTTTCATATGGAAATTATCATCAACACGGTTCCAAGGTTTCTCGTTTCACAGAAATCCGACTTATATCGGATCCTGTACATTCAATTAAAGTTCAAATTTCAATATTACGAACTGCAACGCCGTTTCGAGCTCGATTTATATTAAATATAAATTTAACGTTTAAATATCGTTTTTAATAACGAATTAAATATTAAAATTTATTAATACTCTAAATATAATATTTAAAATAATAAATTAAATTAAATATTTATCAGCCAAAAATACGGGTCGTTACAAATTTTAACTGTCCACCCCTTTGTCGATTTATATTATATTCAATTAAATTAAATATTTTTCAAATGCGTCAAAAGTCTAGTAAAGTGAACAGTTAAAACTTGTATGTTTTTGTTAATCCGTCAAACATGCTTCTACATTTTAGAAAATTTCAAATATTTTTGAAATATGAAATATAAACATTAATTTTAATTATTAATTATCAAACACAAAATAAGAAACTATAACTTGTAATATAATATTATTTGGTCAGAGAAACAAATGTAGTATCAATCCATTTGTTCGGGGTAAAGAGACAAGTGTAGTATCAGTTCAAAATCATCAAGCAAAAATCAAAGAAGTATTTGGTCAGAAAATTCAAAAATAATTCTGTTTGAATAAGTATTTGAATATCAATTTCGAAAATGTGTTGAACTGTTCAACAATGTCAAGTCGAAGCCAAATCAAAATTAGCATACTTCTCACGGTTGACAAAAGCAGTCTTATCTAAGACAAAATCAACTAATGAATCAGAGAAACAAACGGGTTTTAGAACACTATAAAAAAACCATGGTTTTATAGATTAAAGTTTTTTTAATTTTTGTTGTATCTTTTATTTAAACAAACTCTAGCTTAAATTATTATGGATTAATTTGTGTTGTGTCTATATAGATTAAAGTGTCTTTTAGTAGTAATATTATTAATCATAAATTATTAATATTTTTTTAAAAAAGTAATTATTAATATTCATTGTTGATTTTAAATTATTACATATTTGATATTTACTCGATTTTACTTACTAATTACTAAAAAGTAAAGTTAAGCCTGTTGGAAAACAAATTATTACAAGTTATAAATGATTAATATACTATTATTAATGATTAATTATTAAATATTAATAAGTAATATAGTATTATTCATGATTAGTAATTATTAATGTAATATTATAGTTAAAAACATTGTCATGGAAATCCTATTACAATATTTTTTCTTAAATATCGTGAAAGATCAAGAATTTTTACAACACTTCAGTGATTTAATGCAGATTCAATATTGTAAAATGATATTTTTCATGTAGTGTGTAGTAATATTATTAATCATAAATTGTTAATGTTTATTGTTAATTATAAATTATTGATATTGATTACTGGATATATATTACTTACTAATAACTGGAAAGTTAAATTAAGTTTGTTGGAATACTGATTATATATAATAATTAGTAATTAGAGATTATTTATTAATAATCATTAATTATTTTAATTTATAAATGATTAATATAATATTATTAATGATTAGTAATTAATAATATAATATTATACTTAATAATAAGTAATATATGATTAATAATTAATTATTAAATAATCAAAATTAATTTTATGGAAGTATTGTAATTATTAATTATTGACTGTCAAAAAGTGGCATCTATTACAACGGATTTTTTGTGACCGCTGTAAAATAGATATCTATTACAACGGACATATTGTGACCGTTGTAAAATAGATATCTATTACAACGGGCCTAAAAATGACCGTTGTAATAGCACTTATTACAACGGGCATTATATGCCCGTTGTAAAAAGGGTGTTGTACAGGCATCTATTACAACGGCCCAGAAGATGACCATTGTAATAGCAGTCTATTACAACGGGCAGAAAACGCCCGTTGTAAAATGGACGTTGTAATAGATCTGTTTTGTTGTAGTGACTAGGGTTAATCTAAGGGCCTAAACTAGTCCTAACTTCTATAAAAACACCCTAAGACCTAGCCTAATTCACTACAAACCATCCTAACAACGAAGTGCTACCCAAATGTCTCTTGATCATGGCCTCCATCTTCAACTTCAAAGGCTTAAGCATGCAAACTAGATTCAAGTCAAAGGAGGAAGCTTTCTACATCAAATCAAGGAAGTAGAGCATCATCTCAACACCGTTCTACGACAAATGCTTGCTCATAAATCTCTAGCCACGCTTTGTAAGTTCTAGCTACTTTTAGATCTAAACGGTAGTTCTAATGTTGGCATGGAAAAAAATGAGATGAAACCTAAGTATGTTAGTCTATGTGAATCTAGTCTTGCCCCTCTCTTGAACCTATGACTTTGGGCTATTTCTTAGTGATTAAATCATGCCACTCATGTTGTGTTTGACCTAGTTTATCATGAAAGATTGAATCTTGACTTGTGGAATGTTGGCATGAACCCTTAGAACAATTTGACTTGTGGAACATTCATATGAACTTGACTTGGGGCTTATGCATGTAAAAGAACCTAAACCCCTCATGACCATTTACATGCCTATGATGATGAACCTAGTGTTATGCTATCATACATGTTTGAGGCCAATCCCTTTATGCTATCATACATGTTTGAGGCCAATCCCTTTATGCTATCATACATGTTTGAGGCCAATATGTTGTCATATTATTCCTACTATGTTGACTCGCTTTCACTTGCGTTGGGAATACGCCTTGGGTAGTTTAGGCAAACTTGAGATGGGCTATGAAACTTAACATGAATTAAGTAATGGGACAATGGGCATAAGTGGAAAATGTGGACTTTGTCGTGGCCTAAATTTGACATGAACATGACAAGTAGGAAAACATGAAAGTGGCCAACTCGAGGTTGGGTTGAGTTTGTAGCATAAATCTGCCCGAAACCGCCCGGCAAATCCAGTAGCTACAGACAATAAGACCCAATGTGAGTAGTTGGTCATATCGCGCTTAAAACCCAAGGTTAGACTAGGTTGTGGTATAAAGCTGCCCGGACCCGCCCGGCGTAACCAGTAACCACAACAAAGTCTAATGTGAGAGGTTGGGGTGCATCAATTTACTTAATGCCACATGATAAGGTTAAGTTAGTTTGACTAATGGCACTTAACCGATATGACATGAATGGGTAGGTTGAGTAAGACCGGACTTGATTACTTAAAGACACTTAACCATATAACACGATTAGCGGATGGGTTAGTTTAACCTAAATGGGTTGATAACACCCGACTGGGATAACGCGATGCGTGGTAGGGTTAAGTAAACCCACAAGAATGATACTTAACCATTATAAATACGACTAGTGGATGGGGTTAAGTTAACCTACACTTAACCAATCCGACTCGGTAATTTGATGGGGTTAAGTTAACTTACACTTAACCAATCTGACTTGATGATTTGATAGGGTTAAGTCACGAACCTATTAAATATGCTTAACCAATCCGACTCGATAATTTAATGGGGTTAAGTTAACCTACACTTAACCAATTTTACTCGATGATTTGATGAGGTTAAGACAACCTATACTTAACCAATCTGACGCGGTAGATTGATGAGGTTAAGATAACCTATACTTAACCAATCTGACACGGTAATTTGATAGGGTTAAGTTAACCTATACTTAACCAATCTGACACAATAATCTAGGGTTAAGTCATGAACTTCTTGATATACTTAACCAACTTGATACATGGTTTATAGGGCTAAGTCTTGAACTTGAATACTTAGCCAATTTTGACATGATTCGTAGGCGGGGTAAGTCATGAACTCGAATGACAACACTTAACCCATTAGACAAAACCCTAGTTCAGGGGACTAAGTGGAAAATCGTAGTTAATAAGGATAACAGGAAGGGAAACTAAGTGATAAACCTTAGTTAAGGATAATTAAGTAATAATTCTTAGTCAAGAGAATTGGACCAGTTCACAAATAGATGAGTAACCTGACACGGTAGGTCATCGTTTAAACAAACACACGAGGAGGAGCGAATGTTTATCTGACTTAGATAAAGGCTCCAGCGAACTAGGTGACGAAGCAGTAGCTTCGGGGGACGTGAGGGTACTCTTGGTATCCCTCTGTGAGGTTGCATATGATCCGCCTGGGCTCACAGAGGTTAAGGTCTGCGGTAGAAGAACCAAGGGTATGCCTTGGTTGTTGTGCGAGCAACCTAAAGACTGGGGTGGATTAGCGTGGAGTCGGCGATACTTAGTTTAGCCCTGTGATAGCACGTCGTCGACTACCTACCATCTTTAGTCAATCGTGTACGTATGCGGAAAGGCAGAGAACTCCCAACAGACCATATACTTGCTATCTAGTTATGGGTGAGGTTGGCCAATAGGAAAGTGGGGCATGGATGGCCGGAGTATAGTTCTCGTGCATGATTTTCTTGGATTGCCTTTCAGTAGTTGAGGGAGGGGTCACGTGGGACCATAACCACCGGTCGAAAAACAAACCTTGATATCTGCATCGGTAGATAACCTAAAGCTCCCGACCGAGTCCTGTATTTCTTGATTAGCCCTGTCACGAGACTCGGATGGCACATTGAGATACATGTGCATCTAGACATGAAAAAAACGATTCACGATACATACGTGGGAAAAAGGGCGTGGTTGACGGGTAGCGTAATCCCTAGTGGTCCTAGGTGGCTCATACCCAAACCGAGTTACGAAAACGTTTAGTAGGTAGCGTAATCCCTAGTGGTCCTAGGTGGCATAAATCCTAGCCGAACATTCGAGAATTCATGGTAAGAAAATACAGCTAGATCAAGGGTGATAGTCCAAACGATTTCAAGGATAATGGAACTACGTTGAAGTAGTATAGAACTACGTGAGGAAGCCCGTAGGATTTACGGCAAAGGACTAAACATATACATGGAAAGAAACATACGAGTTGGGAAAACCTACATTAGGTTGACACGGACCATTTCATGACATTGGGCAAGGGACATTTTGTAGCTAACACATGACACGTGTTGGGATACTAGTATGGAAGGTGCAGGGCAAATATACTTGATAGAACCTTGGGGTGTTATACTCGATAGAACCTTGGGATGTTATACTCGATAGAACCTTGGGATGTTATACTTGATTCATAGTGACCGTAGTTTGTCTTGATACAGTAGTTCATCCTGTTACCTTGGTTTAGCTTGTCTATCTTGTCATCATCCTTATGTTTACTTTCAGTTTATGCATGTCATGTTACCTTTACCTGTTTTTATGCTGGAAGTAGATAGGACTTACCAGTCTTTATGACTGACCCCGTTTTCTTTCGCCTCTTTGTCTTCCGTCCCCCCCAGGTTTTTAGGGTGGAGATACTGTTAATTAGCTCAGACTTCTTCTGCTTCAAGGTCATCATGTATGGCTTGGATTTTTCTTGGCTATGGCTGCTTTACCGTTTTACTTGAGGAATATTTTATGACTGTGGTTTTATGCTTCTTTAACTATTGCAAGACAGGTTTTCAATGTAATGGCTTTTAAAGGCATTTTGATGTAAAAGGCTTTAGACCTTATAATTTTATGAGGTAATGAAATTTGATTTTTCTTCCGCTGTTTTATATGTTCTGTCTTGTAATATTTCTGTGCATGTTTACCTAGACAACGCCCCTCCAAAGCTAGTGCATTCTCTTGTGAGTGACCCTGGCGGAGGTGGGGTGTTACAGAACCACTATAAAAATATCGCGTGTCATTTACCTTTACTGCACCATTTCTTATCTACTCTTTTATTTTGATCAATATAAACCATTACCATTTCGAGATTTGTTTTAAATTTATGCAGTAATCTCAAAACAGCTGATTCAAAATGTCGTCTATCAGATTGGAAGGCTCACGGTAATGAAAGCTCCAAAAGGTGCAGCGAGGTAAATCGCATTACTGCTTGCACTCTAACTCCCGAGATAAGGAAGAGAGTATAAAGGACGCGGAGATAACGTCCCTAAGGCGTGAAGGTGCACCATGATAAAACCGCCTTGATAACACTCTAACCCGCTGAAGGATCGGGAGAGTATAAAGGCGCCAGAGACTTAGCGCCCCTAGAACTTATGCCCCGCTGAAGGATCGCTGAGTAGACCAAGAATCGAGCTCGAACTCTAACCTGCTGAAGGACCGGGAGAGTATAAATGCGCTAGAGATTTAGCGCCACATGTACTCTAACCCGCTGAAGGAACGGGAGAGTATAAAAGCCGCTAGAGACTTAGCGCCGTAAGAATCATTACCCCGTTGAAAGATCGGGATAGTACGAATATAATCCTAATCGATCGCCAAAAAGCCCTGGCCAGGCACTATAATGTCGATTGATTAGGGGTATATACGTGCACCACCACACATTTACTTAACACGTGTATTTTTCGATAATTGTTTCGGTCATGATTAATAATTGTTACTTATGACTTTAATAGTTAACTACGAATATTTCAGTTATGATCATTTAGGCTCTACTAACATGATGAATTCACAGGAACACAGTGGTGCAAAAGAAATAGATTTTTATTTGCTAAAAGCAGATTTACAAAGAACGAGAAGCTAAACAAAGGTGAGGGCCAATCTCACGACTACATCTTTTTGGCCAAAGGAAATCCTAAAACTAAAATATGAGCTAACAACTACATTCTATTTACGCTTGGGAGATGGCTTTGATTTCTTGTCCTTCTTCTGTTTCTCCAACTCCTCTTTATCAGCACCAGAGCGGTCACTTTTCTTCCTCTTCCTCTTATTGACAAATGGCTCCAGGGGAGGACTGGAAGGTTCAGAGGCAAGCTGTAAAGTTATTGATTTGGAAGAGAATCTTATAACCCACCCAGTTTTGGGGTCGATTTCAGAAATAGGGGTCACGAATACAGGATCTTGTTCCCCCTTCCTAAGAACCAACTGCTTCTCCTTCCTAGCCTGTATGTCAGCCAGGGTTTCACTATCATCATCCTTGGCTCGTCTATGATTTCTACCTCCTCTTCCTCATCTCCATGCCTACCATCTGTGTCATGCAAAGCAGCAATAATCTTGGCGTTTGCAGGAGCGCCAGTGCCAGATTCCATGGGTGCTACCGTAACTCTATCACTTGTTGAGCCCTTAATTTGCTTTGGAATCTCGGAAACTTCAATACCAGAACCCGGAGGGACATCAACTTTCTCTGCCACTGCCTTCTCCTCTGC
Organism: Allium sativum; assembly: GCA_030737875.1. Classification (NCBI taxonomy): domain Eukaryota; kingdom Viridiplantae; phylum Streptophyta; class Magnoliopsida; order Asparagales; family Amaryllidaceae; genus Allium; species Allium sativum. Next base: position 189,444,867 of record CM060924.1, on the reverse strand, counting down.
ACCTTTTTCGACCACTTTGGTACCTACACCATGAGAAGCAAAGGTTAGTGAATCGAAAGGAGATGTGGCCATGTCAGTTGTCCGTCCCATGAGACGACGACCAGTTACGATTGCTTTAATGAACTGTGGAGAGAATATGGAGATACCTTCAGCCGATTCATCTCCCAGACTTGTACTGGTGGTCCTAATAATCGGAGGAGTTGGAGCTAAGGAGATCAGTGGATCATCAGGGTTATATCCCTCAACCTTAGAGGTTTTGGGCTCCATCACCAAGCTCGAGCTTTCGCCAACCTTATCCTTGCCCTTGAGCCTACTCTTCTCCCTCTCCATCTCCTCATGGATTAGGCGTCTACCTTCCTCCAAAGCCTCAGGTTCTTCACCTCTGAGAAAGGTCTGCATCAACTCGCTTTCGTCAATCTCGTCGACCCCCAATCGCTGCTTCTCGCCCTCGACAATTGCATCCCATACATTGGCCAAGGTAACATGATAGTCTGGAATCCAAGAGATGTCTCGAGTCTTGATGACTTGATCAAAGAAGTCGAACAACAGTTCCTCAAAACTAGCTATGTCTTTCTCTCTTTCAGCGAGCTTATCGGCTGTAGAAGTTGCCGACTCAAGAGCATTATTAGCATTACTTTCGGCGAGAGCTGCACGCTCCTCAGCTTGAGCAAGTTGATCATTTGAAATCTCTTTTTCCTTTTTGGTGAGAGCGAGGCCATCTTTTAAGCTTGCCTTCTCTTTCTCCCAGGCATCTTTCTCAGCAGCGAAGCATTCTTGTGCTGTCTTTGGCTCGACCTTAACTACCCTGAGATCTTCCACTTCCTTTCTTAGGGCCACCCGTTCTTAGCTGTCTAAGTCAAGCTCGTTGCGAAAACGCTCCCTAACACTCTCCAACTCGGACCTGTAATTCTTTGCGTCTCGCCGAGCTAAAGCCAGTTAGGCCTGTGCATCCTCTAGTTCTTTTTCCATTTTGCTCCTAGCCCTAGCATCATTATCTATCTTTACTCTGGCTCTGGCTACGTCCGTCTCCATCTGGCGGATGATAGTAGAAAGTGTAGCAGCATGTTTCTTCATTACCCCGTACTGTTTAGCCACATGGCAGACGTACCCTATCACCTCTGTGTCCCAATCCTCGGTGATCGGTTCAAAATCTGGGACAAACACCATCCTCTCAAAGTAAATACCAGGGAACTGCTTTCGCAAGCGCTCTAGCCTGGCCATAATCTCAGAACTGAGGGAAACATCCTCTGCGGAAGTAGTATCCAAGCCACGCTCACTAGAGGAAATAGGAGATGTCTTCCCCTTTTCTATAATCCTGTCTCCACTTTGTTCTTGTCCTCTGGCTCGGGGTGTTTTTTTGGAATATTGGGTGTGAGAAGGAGTACTTTTCGGAGGAGTTAAATCTATAGGAAGTTGCTTTCCCCCAGCCGCTCGCAATGGATGACTATGCGGCTTTCCATAACCTTGCTTCGGTGGAGATCGAGGTCATGCAAAATAATATTGATGAGAATCCTGGGGCCTACGGCTATCCCTTCCCCGACTATCGCTACTAGTATGCTCGGGATCTTGAAGGAGGCTTAGTGTGCCCTCACGAAGGGAACGATAAGAATAAGACCGTTTGCGAGACATTTTCCCTGCAAAGGAAACAAGTGCATGTTAGAACTATGAGCCATAGTAGCAAAAGAGTGTTATGATAAATGGTGCATGTGATTTGTGCATCCCGTGAAATCCCTTTTTTAAACGGACCAGGGCCCGGAGTTAGGCTCGTGTGGATGACTTTTTTTTCTCCAACTGGGGCACCCGTCTCATCGGAGATGGGAAAATTTGGTTCCCTCCGAAATCTTCTTGAGTATAAATATCGTCTGGCAAAGGAATTTTATTTAATTCCCTGAGTATCTGTTCCTCCATTATTTCATCTTGGGCGACAGACTCAACTGGCGACGAAGTTCTTAAGGGAGACTACCCCTCAGAGGCCGAAACCTCCTTTGATTCATCGGCTCGTCCCTCATCTCCTTTGTATATGTTTAAATCCTCATCATCCTGATTAATCATTGGCAAAGGACTCTTCTGAAGAGTAGTTGTCTTTACGGCTTGAGAAGTTCCTTCTCCTTCAGTCGGGGGTATATACTTGTAAGGTTTGTTGCCCGCTCCAAGTCTGAACCTTATGTCTAAGTGACGGTGTTTGTGAAGGTTCTCGTCGGTGATACATTTCTTAGTCCTTAAGAAATCTGAGTTACTCATGAGGAGGCGGGACATTCGGTCTTCGCATATCGATCCTTCCATTCTCTCAAAGTTGTGATCTGTGTGGAACAAAATGATTCGTTAGCACTGAAGTTACGCATTCGAATTAAATGCGGAAAAGTTGAAAGCATACTTGCTTGTAGCCACTTCCTCGCGCATCCGGCTTAATATTTTATATAGAACCAGTCAGATTTGACGTCCCCTATATTACTATAACCATCTATCACAACTTTTCTATTGGCGACCGATTCGAAGAAAGAGAAATTGGGAGCCCCTGCGGAACGATGTTTGAAATGGTAATAGAACTTCAAATCTTTAAGAGTAAGTTCGGTCTGCAGAATCTCCATATAAGCAACGTACAGAGTATACAAAGCCGCATAGGCATTCGGGTGGAGTTGCATGGGGGCAATGTGTAACTATCTCAAGAGATCAACAACAAGTGGAGGAAAAGGAGGAATAGCCCCTATCCAGCACATGAGTCGACTAATGGTCATGTACCCCTCTGGGGCAAAATGAGGTCTATCTTCGTTTTCTGGAGCTTTCACGTCATCCCAGGGAATTCTGTGTCTTAAACATATCTTCTTAAGTTTTATATCGTCTAACTTAGAGGGTAAAGAATTAGTGAACTTTTCTATTTCCTTAACACCCGGAATTTCATCAGAGGCTCGATCATCTCATCTTCAAGTGACATGCTTTCAGAAGTTGTCGACTCTATATCGGTCCCTGTCTCGTAATCAGGATCGGATTTTTCCTCACTTGAATCTGAGGAAAGCTCATCAGGGTTATGATGTATTAATGTCTCTGATTCGGTACTCTCATTCGAGGTTTCAGTCACTTGTTTATCCAACATAGCTGTGTTGGCAAGTAAAAATTAGAACATAAGTTACCCGTTCCCTGTGCGTGTAAGTGCAAGTGTGTGTGCCCGTGCATACATATAAAAGAAGCATGAAGTTAGTTAAATGAGCGGGATAATGGTCGTTATATGCTGTCAAGTTATGTTGTTGTTCAGTTCAGAAAGATCGTCTCGAGGGCTCTAGCCTAACTGTCCATTGATTTATCAGAGTTGCATTGCATTATTTGGTCAACACGCGGATCGGATTGTTCATCGAACTGGCTCGTGGGACAGGGTCTGGATCATGATGCATCGTCGGATCATGAAACAGGTGTGGGCTCGCGGCAAAGCACCAGCTCATGGAAGAGCATCGGATCGTGGAAGCCGGTACGGATCACGATAACCCCTCGCAATCCACGTTTCCCTATACTCTCGTGAACCAGTGACCCACTCATTACCACGACCCGGCTCGCTATCCAAACCCTAATCCTTCCATCTACCACCCTCATGAACCATTCCCTCGCCATCACCATGAACCTGCCCGACCTGCTCCTTCTTCTTCTTCCTCCTCTTTTCTCCTCTCCATCCGAAAACCCATGAAACTAAACCCATTTCCGATGTCAAATCCAATACTCTCGCCATTACCATGGTCACATCGCTGTAGAATTAACGGAAATAAAGGGAGAACAAGAAAAACAAAAACTTCATGGCTTTACCCTTTCTTTTTATTACTTAGTCTCTGGATTTTTGTAAAGTAAATCAGTTTAGGGTTTTAGATGAGTTGGTGGTGGAGGTAAGGACGGGGAAGAGAAAGGAAAATGAGGGAGGATCCGAGTTATGTAAGCCAGGCGGTGACCCTCGGCCTTCTATTTTTTGTCCTTTTCGGACCGTGGAGAGGGCTGGGCCATGGACCCAGGCCCAACGACGAAATAGGGGGGCCGCTCCCTCATGTGGCTCGTGAATTGAGTGGGGGGAAGCCAACAATGTTGCACGGAAAAGTTTAAATGATCACTGGACCAAAACAAGTATCCAATCCCACGGACCATGGTGTGTTCTGATGATCCGGCTAAATAAAAAACTGTCGGATGGCAATTGGACGATGAAGTTTCCAAAAACTCCAGAGATGAGAATTAGCCAATGAACAAGGAAATGATTGAGGATTTAACCGGGTATTTATACCAGTCAAAGGACGTAACCTTTTGAAGCAGTACGACATTTCAATTAGTTCGACCACTGATTTGCATCATTCTATGAAAAGATATCTCCGTAGTTTCGAAGCATGTTTCATCCTTGGTAAAACATACTTCGAGTGGGCAAAATGTTGGCTAGCTTTTTGACCAAGCCACCAAGGTTCGCTTACGAAGAAAATATGAAACTTCACACCTTTAGCCCTCGAAGACCCGATCGGATCGCCCTACCTTACCACGATCACGATCGCCCCCATGTCTCGCGATCCGATCTGTCCCTTTCATCTCGACCCGTCCTTTCCTACGCGATCTGATCCGAGCCCAGAAGACGTGGTGAAGGTTATGACCAAGTCCACCACGATCTGTGAACGCAGGATCTAACGACACCTGTCCACAACGACTATATTGACTATTTCTCCATCAAGCTACGAACCAGTCCGAGATCCTCGGGATTTGTGCCACGTATGACCGCGATCCGTCTGCAAATATCAGCTATAAATAGCCCTGGACTTGGCATTCTTGGGGATCCTTTTGGCAATTCTGAGCTCTGACTCCACCATTATTATATCTCTATTATTATTGTTCAGAGTTGTCACGAATTTATTGAGTCAATCAACATTATAAAAGTGAGGTTGAGGGATAAATCATCGATTATACTTGAATTTTAAGTATAATCATAGATATAAAGTGGATGTAGGCTCCTTAACGTTGAACCACTATAAATCTCGTGTCTTTCCTGTTTTTCTTGCATTTTTTCTGATATTAATCTCTGCATAATTGAACAACTTGGGTATTGGAACCAATTTTGGATCTAACAATTGTCAACTGTAGTTGTTAAATACAATTATTTAAAATTAATTATTTAGTACTAGATATCATTTCGTAAGTATTAAATTTATTATTAATTATTAAATAATTATTATAATAAACTGATATTTTCATTATATAGGAGAATAATTATAAAAGAACAATTTAAAAGTTTGGGATTTAGCATAAAATATACTAGCATACTGACTGCAATTTGTGATGAAAGTAGAGGACTTAATTAAGAATTTAGTAATTACATTGGTTAAGAGCAAAGATTATTTTGCTAATTCTAAATAAGAAATGATTATAAGTTATTTATTTTAGAATGTAAGTTATTATTTATTATTACTTATAAATCATTAATTAGAACAAATTAATTATTGAACATGTTAATAATTATTAAAAAGTAACACTAAAGTATATCTTAGGAAAATAATATAAACATCTCTTGCAAATCTATTGGAATTTTGCTGCAAAATAGCTTCGATAAATATTCGTCGGTATTTTGCTTGGATTTGCAACGGAAAATAGCGATAGAAATTTTCTGTTGGTAATTTGACGCAATTTGCAGCGGCTCAGTGAGGGATGACAGCAGTCAACAGTAATAAATAAAAGAAAAAAGATAAGACGATGAGCATGCATTCCGGTGGACTCTGACAATTTCTCGGTGCAATTGGGAAAATGATGAAAATGTACTTGGTGTAGAAATACCATATCTCGGTGCAATTGGTGCACTGTTATATTTAGCCCAATGCACGAGACCAGATATTGCATTTTCAGTCAATCTTCTAGCAAGATATAGTTCTGCACTAACTAAAAGACAGTGGAATGACATAAAACATATCATGAGATATCTACGAGGAACCACATATTTAGGCTTGTTTTATTCTAATACAGACAATAATCCGATTCTAGTTGGTTATGCTGATACAGGTTAACTTACTGATCCATATAAAGTAAGATCACAAACTGGATATGTGTTTACAAATAGCAATGTAGCTATTTGATGGAGATTTACATAGCAAACATTGCTAGCAACATCATTCAATCATTCTGAAATACTAGCACTACATGAAGCAAGTCGAAAATGTATTTGGTTAATATCATTAATCGACCATATTCGAAGCACATGTCAAATTCCCTCTACTACAGAAAGATCAACTATTATTTATGAAGATAATACAACACGTGTAGCTCAGATTCAAGCAAGATATATCAAGGGTGATAGGACAAAATACATTTTTCCTAATTTTTTTAATTTACAAAAACCGCCTGATGAAATCGAAGACAGTTAGGTTACTCGCATGTCCACCACATCGGCTCCCCTTTTGATTAGTCCAGCATAGAGGCATTTGTCCTCAATCGAGTTGTAGGTTTTATGAGAACCTACCTCCGCGCCTTAAATGAGAGTAAGGCAGACTGGTAGCGAACCCGCGACCTCGTTAACATGAAGTAGGTAACATACCGTTGCGCCACTACTTGTGGACGATTTCTCCTAAATTCTTCTTCACACGTGAACTTCAAAAACACGATAAGATAAAAGTGAAGCAAATCCAGTCTCAAAAAAAATTCAATAGATCTATTTACGAAGTCACTTCCAAAATCAATATTTCAGAAGATGATATATAAAATTGGTATGCGTCGCTTGCATCACAAAACTATTTGAATAATGCGTTATGAATCGCGGAGAGTATGTAAAATTATACTATAATGTATTCTTTTCCTTCATTCATATTTTTCTCACTAGGTTTTTGTTAGTATGGCTTTTAATAAGGCATTATCTTGATTCAGAAGTATCAACCCTCATTGGAACATTGTCAATATGTTACCTAGATATGAAATAAAAATTGTACTTTTTCCTTGTTTATAATTTTTCCTATGGGGTTTTTCATAAAAAGATTTTTAATGGACAATCAATCTTATCTTATTTGCATACACATATACAAGTGGGAGTGTTATAATATATATATATATATATATATATATATTAAGGGTGAATACGCCTAATGCAAGAGACATTATTGTAATTGGTAGAACATGTGAAGTCTATAAATAGAAAGCTTATGTATGTTGTAAACACATCTGGATGAATAAAAATGTCTTCTCTTTAATTTTCTTCTGTTCTGTGTTTGTTTTATAACAAAATATACATAATTTAAGCTATAATCTTACTAAAGAACAGATGGATATTTTTTGAATGTGGATGTCCATGTATTCGCATATGCATCTTTTTTGGATATCGATCTGATTTTAAAAATGAATACAAATGAATTTTGAATTTTCAGATATTCAGTGTAAGTCCTATATTTGAGCGCACTACAAGAAAAAGTGTGACCAATGAAGAATATATCGTCCAAAGGTGACAGAAATAAAAGGAACGACAGACGCAAAAAACCAGAGACGACCCTACCGTGAAAATGATTTCAAGAAAATGCAACCACACAGGGAATGAATCAGAGTTGTCCTTCTGCCCGCAAACTCAAATCAATCAATGCGATAGACGACCCAACACTTAAAAAGCAACTCAGATCCAACGGCCCGAATCATCCGACTTGATGATACGATCTCTCATATATTAAGAAGTGGACAGTAGATTCCAGCGCAGAAATTAGCAAGATCCTTTCCAGTTGCTTTTTACGGACCTGCAGCAGGATAAATATAACATTTAGAAAGCAAACGAGCTGCACAAAATCATTCCTTTCTTTGCTTGTACTCCGTTTTTTCTTGATTTGGATTTGCCAAGATTCAGTCCTTAATGAGCTGTAAGAGCAACTCCAGTGGTGAGTATTCAGCCCGTAATATTAAGGTAATTGCACCCAGTGGTGCAATTACGCCTTAATATGAAGACCCCGATTCAGGATCCAGTTCAGGATCCTGAATCGGATCCTAGCGTCTGTAGTACAGGCGCCAGGATCCAGGCGCCTTTATTGTAGGCGCCAGCTTCTGGCGCCTACAATGTAGGCGCCAGGATCCTGGCGCCTGTACTACAGGCGCCAGGATTCCTCATTTTTTCACCCCAATTTTTTTTTTTCATCCCAATTTTTTTTTTTAATATTTTTAATCTCAGGGGCGCCAGAATCCTGGCGCCTGTATTACAGGCGCCAGGATTCTGGCGCCTACATTACAGGCGCCAGAATTCTGGCGCCTGTAATACAGGCGCCAGGATCTGGCGCCTGTAATGTAGGCGCCAGACCATTGGCGCCTACAGCCCAATTCAGGGCTGAATATTCAGTGGGCTGAATATTCAGCCCTGAATCCACTGGAGATGCCCTAAGTCTTCAGTCCTAGTTTCGTGTAAAACAATTTGTCAGAGGCTACTGAAACTAGATGGTAAGAGTTTCACACGGAGTGGGCAAGGGCGCATTCCGGTGGAGTCATGAGCGTGCATGAGTCTGACTAGGGAAGATAAGACGATGTAACACCAGTAAATAGGTATGTGTTATAGAGTTTCTAGGTTAAGGAGTGATACGCCCTACTGTCGGGTTTGTGCATGGGTCCTGAGAATTATTACAAACGTTAGAAATCAAGAGCAGACGTATGGAATTGGGTTCAACCTGCTTTTAGGCTAGGAAGACTTGGGTTGATTTGTGGATTAGCATGGGGCATTGTGGTCAATTGCCTAGGGTTCCTCTATAACTATATAAGCTATTATTTCAGATTTGAAAGGTGATTTGGTTGATCCATCTAAACTAGGGTTTATTCCTCCATTAATTAAGGTTTGGCAATCCTATATTCCTTCAATTCTAATCTCTATAAAAAAATATTCTCTAGCGAATATTGGATAATCTCTTGTACTCTTCTCATTTGGTGATAATAAAAGCTCTCTCTAAAGGATGTACACTAACAAATTGTTAGTGGAACCAATATAAATCTTGGTGTGATTTATTTTATTATTATCGTTCTATTATATTGCTTGTTTTGTGGTTGTGATTAGATTTAAATCATTTGTGGTTAGTTTGATCATAAATTGGTTGTTTGTGCACTATCTAGCACGTTCTAGCTTGTTTCGCCACTGCGTTAAGGATTCGATCGAGCGGTCTCAATCGGTGTTGTCCCCTAACATTTGGTATTAGAGTTGTGTTGTTAGGTGGTTGTAGAAATGCTGGAATCGAATCTAAATAGCGTCTCAATGGAGGAAGAGATGCAACCGTTGATGAAGAACTGAACTTGGGAGTTGGTTCAACTTCCTAAAGGAAACCGCGCAATTGGGTGTGAATGGATATACAAAGTGAACGATGATGGAAGATACAACGTTAGGTTGGTGAATAAGGGGTTTGCACGTAGGAAGGGAAAGGAGTATGATGAGATATTTGCACCGGTTATGCACCATACTTTTATCCGGATATTACTTGCTATAGTTGTTATTCACGACTTAGAGTTGGAACAACTTGATGTGAAAACCACTTGCTTGCATGGTGACTTAGATGAAGACATCTATGTGGAGCAACTAGAAGGATTTATGGTAGATGGTAAGTTAAACTTTGTGTGCAAGTTAAAGAAATCACTGTACGGGTTGAAGTAATCACCTCGGCAATGGTACAAAAGGTTCGATCATTTTGATGCTTGAAAGTAGCTTCCATCGAAGCACCAAAAATGCATGTGTATATTTCAAGAAGTTGGGAAGTGATTCTTGAGTACATTTGCTCTTATAGTGGACGATATGCTCATAGCTTCAAAGGACAAGGCGGAAATCAACAAGTTAAAACTGAGAATGAAAGCGGAATTCGAAATGAAAGACCTTGGGGAAGCTAAGATTATATTGGGCATGGAAATAGAAAGGGACCGAAAGCCTTTTGAATTAAAATTGACTCAAAAGGAGTACATAAAGAAAGTGCTTTCCCGGTTTAGCATGAAAAATGCAAAGGCATCGAATACGCCTTTGCCATTGCATGTGAATCTTTCGAGTCAAGGAACACCTATCGGGGAGAAAGACAAGGCTAATATGGCAATGGTGCCGTATGCAAGTGCGGTTGATAGTTTGATGTACGCCATGGTGTGTACACGACCTAATATTGCAAATGTTGTCGGGGTGGTTGTAACGACGCAGAAAATCTGAACCAATTTAAAATTTTTAAATTGGCTAAAATAATGGATTTTAAATATTTAAAATAAATATTTTAAATAATGGCGATGAAAACTGAGTTTGAATCGACAATTGAAAACGAATATAATTAATTATAATTATAAACAAGGCCTGAAATGGCGTGGCAGTTTCAAAAATTGAATTCAAACTTTGTCGGACTGTATCGGGTGCAAAACAATCCGGATTTTAGCGAAACCAAAAATAATGGAATCTAATTGATAATATCTTTCCAACGAATCTGACAAATCGAAATTTGATAGCGGGAATCAATAGATATGTCCAGTTGAAAATTCTGAATAGTCGCTATGGAATTCAGGCCCTTAAAAATGGACATTTTGCATACGACCTCGGATTTCGACGAAACCACTTTTGTTGGATCCGTGATGTCAAATTATTGCTAGATTCCAAATTTCATAATTTTTCGAATCAATATGTGAGCGTGGCAAAGGAAAACGCGTTTGGTCAGTTTCAGTTGATTTCAATCGACCGGAAATTGGCCATTTTTCAAACGGTCTCAGAATTCGACGAAACTAGTTTTGTTAGGACCATATCGTCAATATGAAGCTAGAAAATATTTTTCTGTAATTTTTAGAGTTAGTATGTGACCTCGGTAATTTGAAATGTACGTTTAAAATTCAATATAGTGATTTAAATGTAAATTCAACGGAAACTGATTGTAACGATCAAATCAGCTTGTGATACATATCTCATTGTGTTCGGAATGGGGGTAAAACGCTATGGACGACAGGCGATGGGCCTCGTTTCGAGGTCGTGGGTAAAAGTCAACTTTATGCAATTAAATTAATTAAAAAAAAAATATAACTCCTTCCCTTTTTATCTTTCTGCCCCCCCCCCCCCCCGATTTCATTAAATCAGAAATAAAAAAAAAAAAGAGAAAAAAACGCGCTCCATCTCGTTGCTCTACCGCTCCAGCCTCGCCGTCGCTCAGGCGATCGCCACCTCCAGCCCCGCCGCGTCAGCCTCCCGATCCTCCTTCTTCCCACCGCCTCTCCTCCTCTCTCGCGTGGAACCCCAGACCCGCGCCCAATCGAAGAACCCTCCGCCGAGACCAACGGCCACCGCCCTCCTCCACAAGCCACCGCCTGCTCCTCCTCCTGCCGCCGACCCTGACGACCCCCCCCCTCTTCGCATTACAGTGAGTGTTTTATTTTATTTTTATTTTTATGTTAATTCTGTAATACTAATTTTTTGAAAAGAGATTTAATACTGATTTTTTGAAAAGAGATTTAATACTGATTTTTTGAAAAGAGATTTAATACTGATTTTTTGAAAAGAGATTTAAAACTGATTTTTGGAAAAGAGATTTAAAACTGATTTTTTGAAAAGAGATTTAAAACTGATTTTTTTTGAAAAGATTTAAAACTGATTTTTTGAAAAGAGATTTAATACCGATTTTTAAAAAAAGGTATTAAAACTGATTTTAAAAGGGTTTAAAAACTGATTTTAATTTTAAGATTTAAAATAGAAAAAGATTTGAACTTTAAGTAGAAAAAGATTTGAATTTTAAATAGAAAAAGATTTGAACTTTAAGTAGAAAAAGATTTAAACTTTAAATAGAAAAAGATTTAAACTTTAAAAAGAAAAGATTAGAACTTTAAAAAGAAAAAGATCAGATTTTTTAGAATAGAAAAGATCATATTTTTAAAATAGAAAAGACGGAATTTTTATTAAGTAGAAGAAGTAAGATATGATTTTTATATTTTTAAAGTAATAAAAATATAATTTTTACATCATAGGAATATTAAAAATATAATCTTTATTTTTGAAAAGGCGGAATCTATATTTTTGAAATGCAATTTTTATATATTGAATAACATAGTAAAAATTCGATTTTTACATATGTAGAGAATACGGGCAACGAAAGCGACGAAAGGCGTGATTGGCGAAGATTTCTATAAAGGAAGAGTCGTAGTATTGGATAGCTATTGGTGAGAATTTCTCACTCTTCAATTTCTTTTTCTATCTATATATATATGTGTCGAAATAAAAGTGAATTGCTATATATAAATATATATATATATATATATATATATATATACGCCCCTCGTCCACAAACCATGGACGATATTTATTGATTGAAATTGTTGTGAAAATTGATTGATAGCGAATGGTTGTTTGGGATTGTTTGTGGTTGATATTGGTTGATTGTGGTTGAAAAATACCCATTTGTGATTGAGAAATATTTGGTTGAAACCACATAGGATTAGTTTGTGGAAATGAAATAAATATATACATGCCGCCTGCGTGCGAACTAGATGCATGATCCCCATTGTCAAAAACCGCGAGGTTTTAAGGTAGAGCGAGGAGCCGTACTAGGGACGGTCCCGGTTTTAACTACCCTGCCGTTATGCTGTCGAAATTTTGAATAATATTCATGTGTTTGAATTATTTTCATTTGCTTAAACTATATTTATTCATTGAATAGAAAACATTCATGTGTTGAATTGATATTCATTCGTTGATTAGAAATTCATGTGTTGAATGGTATTCCTATTTTGAAATAAATTGTTTGATAATAAAAATCACCTTTTATCTATATATAAAAACTATAGAAAACATTCATGTGTTGAATTGATATTCATTCGTTGATTAGAAATTCATGTGTTGAATGGTATTCCTATTTTGAAATAAATTGTTTGATAATAAAAATCACCTTTTATCTATATATAAAAACTATAGAAAACCTTCATGTGTTGAATCGATATTCATTCGTTGAATTGAAATTCATGTGTTGAATGGTATTCATATTTTGAAATAAATTGTTTGATGATAAAAATCACCTTTTATCGACTATATGAACTGTGTAAAATAATCTCGTTTTAAAATAAATTGTTTTATGATAAAAATCCTATTTTTATCACCTATATGAACTATATAGAAAAATAGTGTTTTGAAATGAATTGTTTTACAATAAAAATCACATTTTTATTGTATGCATGAATCGTTGAAATGTGAAGTGTTAAAAATAGCCACTTGTTCAAAATAAACATATATGAGTTGAAATATTCATTAATTAGCTAATGAAATGATTTGCACCTATGTAAGTAACATTTGAATGAATGGTGATTTTAAACCAAATAGAAATCAAATATGAAGTTGAATAGAAAATGATAAATGTTAAGAACTGTATATATATGTACATGCATATTCATTAAACAGGTTATAGCAAAGGGGCTAGAGAAGAGGAATAAAATTTTGTGCCCGACAAATAGGTACACATTTACTGTTTTGTTTGGGTGATGATTTTATGAGCCTGTTGGCTAGCCGCTTGGCTTTTTCTTTTTCTTTTTGAGATTAGAAGGACCGGGAAAGCTATTTGCGATTTCCCGATGCTCCCGGTGCAGGGGAGGTTATGGCGAAATTTTCCAAAAATTTAAGGCGTTAGTGAAATATTTGAAGTGAAAACGATATTGAAATCATTGAATGAACTATATTTATATAATTATATAAATATAAATAAAATTAAAACGAAACGTGGCCGTGCAGTTCGCATTTTGAAACCGTGATTTCAAACAACTAGTATGGGGAATCCGACCATTGGATTTTCCCGAAATCTCAACCGTCAGGTTCGCCTTGGAAATATCTTCCCAACGGCACCAACTTTGTAAAAATCCAACGGTTGGATTGTCTGGAATGTTTAATTCAAATATGAAGAAAAACAACGCCAGAAACGATTATATTTATATATATATATATAAATATAATTATATTAAATCGAATAACGACGTTGCAGTTCGTATTTTGAAATCGAAATTTCAAACGATTGTACCGGGAGATCCGACCGTCGGATTTTCCCGAAACTGGAACCGTTGGATTCGTTTTGAAAAGACCTTTCTAATGATGTGAATTTTGTGAAGATCCAACGGTTAGATTTTCAGATATGTGTAAATCAAATCTGAAGAAAAACAGCGCCACGGCCGCTTTATGGCCCGAAGCGTCGTTTTGAATAAATTAGCTATTTTAAATTAAATAAAAATAGCGATAAATAGTTATAAAATATCATAAGCGATATGGAATGAAAATAAACTGAATTTGCTCGATTTATGTGGCTTTTGATGGTTGAATGTGTTTGGTGTGAAAATTACATTAAAGAACAAAATTGGTGTTGTCAAATAATTTAACCATTGAAATAAATTGATTTGAAATTCTAAATATACGTGAATTATTTGAAAAGGCCGAGTTAATACTCATTTCAAATAATTGACCGACGATTGAAATTCGGAGATGAAGACGATGGTCGAAGACCGGAGATCTTCACCTCGTTTGGATGGTAACCGAGGTCCTGATTGGGAGGCATCCTGAAATATGGATAATGAGTGGTGATCGTCCAGACGTACGTGGTGATCGATGGGTTTGAGAGGTATTTAGTGCCTCCGGTTTCGTTCAGACCCAGAGCGGACTTGTAGATGGACTGTGTGTCTGACATTGGATTTTATTCTGTGTTGATTGATCTCTATTAAATATACATCTGTTTGGCGGCGGAGAATTTATTCTTTCGCTTAACGCCCTTCTCTGAGACGCACGAGCTCAGAGGTTGTATATCGATGGACATCAGTCGCATGGCATGAATTGCCTGTGTGGCATGCTAAGATGCAGTGATCATGGCTTCTGTTGAAAAGCAAAGTCTTGTGGTGATGATCAAAGCACCGCCTGTGTGGCGTAGCTTTGTGTATAACGTGAATTCGCGAGCCTCACACCCCGGTATGAACCTAAAACGGGAGAAGGACCTCAGGGAGGGCATGCGTTTCTTTCTAGCTAGGGTGGTGTCAGTGACCTACCAGCCCTAACATTTATATACTTTTCACCTATGTGGTTGTTGCTGTTGCGAGGCGCCTCGGTTTGATCGGACGATCCGGGTCCGATGGAGTCATTCGTTGGCTCGTTTACACCCCAAAGGGCGGAGAAACGTAGTGTTCAGGCATAATAATCCACATCGGTGGACCGGCCCTGACGATCCAAGGGCCCACCTGAGTCTGGGCCTGAGACATGGGCTAGATTGTCTCGAATTCGGTAAGGACTATCTTTTACCTTGGTTCATGACGGAAATCCAATTTCCAAATACGACATCGTGCGGTTTTGATTGTATATATATATGGCGACATGATATATGGTACCCATGCCGTCTATGATTGATAGTTATGATTTGAAATTGTTTTCAAAACATATAGACACTAACAATAATATCAAATGCCTTTGTTTTGTTCGTATCAAGCATATTTTGACCGTTATAAGGTAAAACTCTATCCTCCGGTTTGCGTTGCATTGTGTGATGGGAACTGAGTCTTATAACGGCTTCATTTTTATAAAAAGCATATCGATGTTTAAAAGAAAGATTTGTTTTAAAGCACTGGCAATCCAATGGAGTAAACCCGTTCCACGAAAGTGGCGTGGTCCTGTGATTAGCCATATTATATATGTGTTGAGTAGATTTCTCATACCAGTCCCATGATTGACTCGTAGTTTGTTTCACTTTCAAACTCGGGTGCCCCTTTCTCTACACGGGCAGCCTTGTATTCAGGTTTAGCTGGTTCTTTTTCTGGATAGCTGGAGCTGAAGATGGATTCTATCATTTATTTCTTTTTATGCTGTTCAGCTCCTATTGTACATATTTTGTTTGTTTTCCGCTGTAGACATTTATGTATAGCTGAACTGTATTTGTACTAAGTAAGATCCTGTATACTGTGTAACTCTGATGATTACTTTTATCCAGTATATTCTATTGTTCATTATCTGGTGTATTTATTTAATCTTGTTCTGCTATTATCTGTTTCTGTGTTATATTCCAAAGATAACCCTGGTCTCCGTCTGAACGGGATTTCGGGTCGTCTCAGTGGTTTGTCGGTTCATAGCTAATCCGGGAAAATCGCATTGGGAAGCGGTCAAACTTCTTTTGAGATACTTGAAAGGTACATCACTCATGGACTTTTCTTTGGAGGCAGTAAGGAAAAGAGTTGCAATGTGGTTGGTTATTGTGATTCGAACTGCGCCGGTGATAGAGATCGGAGAAAGTCAACTTCCGGATATGTCTACACAGTTGGTGGCACGACCGTAATTTGGAGATCGAGATAGCAAACCGTAGTTGGTTTATCCACTACGGAGAGGGAGTTGACAGTCGCGGTGGAGGCGACAATGGAGGCACTCTATTTAAAGTGTTTGTTGTGTGACTTGGGTTTTGAACACGACAGCATCGATGTTCTTTGTGATAGCCAATGCGTTATACATTTGGCGGAGAACTTGACATTTAGCTCATGTACTAAGCATATTGAAGTGAGGGAGTCGTTTTTGGTAGTCATGGATGAAGAGAAGCAAGTATATCTTCGGAAAGTTCACAAAATGACAATACGATGGATTTGTTCACCCGACATTGTCGGTTGTAAAGTTCGAGCATTACTCGAACTTGATTCGCTCGGAGAAGTGCTAGGTGCCACTAAGTGGCACGGGTGAGAGAGGATCGTAGTTTTGATGAGGAAGAGTAGTGGTGCAAGACAGAAGTTCTATCTCCTTGTAAGTACTAGTTGACACTCCTAAATACTTTATATTTGGTTGAGACGGATTTTGAGTTGAGTGCTTTCAACACTTTATTACCGGATATGGGCTTAGCCTGAACTCGTTGATGAACTTCAGTAGGGGGTGGCTTTGGCGGAACTCATTGGGAAAGCATTCAAGCTTGGATGAAGGTTGAAGTGGTGATAGTTGGTGATATCGGTTGAAGGTGATGTTATGGTACAATAGGTGTTGGAGATGGATATAGTAATGAGGTGGATTGTTAAATTTTACGATACTATATGATAGAATTGAAAATGATAGAAGTAGCTTCTTGTAGGAGAAGACTGTTCGCAAATCGGAGCTTGGATGTGAAAGATATGGCGGAGAAGTAGCAGAGTTTTGGGATGAAAGCATTTTCAAGCATCTAGAATTTCTTCCAAACGTCTGAATTAGCCAGGATAGAATCTCGAATAGCAATTCAGACGTCTAGGGAAGAATCCCAGACGTTTTGCAAGCCATTCAAACGTCTGGTAAGGAATCCAGACATCAGACTAGAGCCAGAGTGGAATCCTAAGAATGATTTCTGACATTTGGAATCAAGTGCAGACATCTGGAATCGGGTTCAACCTATTTTTAGGCTAGGAAGACTTGGGTTGATTTTGTGAATTAACAAGGGGGCATTGTGGTCAATTGTCTAGGGTTTCTCTACAACTATATAAGTTATTCTTTATTTGAAAGGTGATTTGGTTGATCCATCTAAGCAAGGGTTTATTTCTCTATTAAGTAGGGTTTGACGATCCTAATATTTCCTCAATTCAAATCTCCAGAAACTTTTATTCTCTAGTGAATATTGGATCATTGTAAACAATCTCTTGTACTCTTCTCATTTGGTGATAATAAAAGTTCTCGCAAAGTGTATGTGCACTAACATATTGTTAATGATGTCATTATAAATCTTGGTGTGATTTATTTTATTGTTCTATTATATTGCTTGTTTTGTGGTTACGATTGGATTTGAATCGTTTGACGTTTGTTTGGTCATATATTGGTTGTTTGTGCACTATATAGCACGATCTAACTTGTTTTCCGCTGCGTTAGGGATTGGATTGAGCGGTCTCAATCGGTATTTTTTCCCAATATTGTCATTCATAATAAGAATGATCGAAATAATTAGTTAAGTTCATACAATACAAACATTTTGATAAGCAAACTCCTTTTCTAAAATCATTACGCAAAAAATAATGTTGTTATAAAAATATTTTAAATAGTTGATTTGCTAGTAGTAATTTTATTATTTTGAATAATTTTGATGTTAAATTTGATCTAATTGGTTAGTTCAATTTTTTAATATTCAATACCAAATTCAACCAATAAATCGAAGAAATATAGAAATAAAAAAAAAGCATAAGCGAATTAAATCGTTCAGACTTAGTTGATTTTGTTGTCTATTTAGTTTAACTAATAGATGCTCATTCCAATGTGCGAATAGAGATACTGTAGAAAATAAAATTTGAGAGGAGAAAAAGATGAAGAATTTTTTTGAGGAAGACAAACTTTAATTTTTTTTTTATTGCTTTTTTTTTCTCTATTGCTTAATTCAAAGATTACAAAAGATGCATGCATTATTTATACATGCATAAGAAATTTCTAGATAAAATTACATTAAATAATACCAAATAAAACAGAGAAAGAAAAACAGGAAATGCAATTAACGCATGCAATTTAATGCAATATTAATGGAGTTTTAATTTATTCCAACAATCTCTCCCCTAAATTAAAACTTTCTCCTTATTCCCAATCTTTCTGCGTTTCTCCTGAAACTTTGTCCACTAAGTGGCTTCGTGAAGATATCCGCCATTTGTTTTCCTGTTTTGTAATACTCAACATTATTTTTCACAAGCTCCCTTAAAAACCAATTTCTCTCTTCTTCTTTTTTTTCTTTTTTTTTGGATCATTTTGAACTTTTCTTCAAACTTCGAAGCTTCTGAGAACATCTAAACTTTGATTGATTTATATCTCACGTGCTTCGGCAATAAAAAAAGTGATATCCCTACTCTTGATTCAGGCTCAAATTTTCTTCGATTGAACAAGCATAACGATCCACCACATTGCATTTCTTTGGCATCTTCAACATCCTCCATATTCTCGTCTTCTTTTGTTATAGCCATTTCGATGTCTTCTTTGTCATCATTTGATGATAAACTAATTGATTTCCATATAATAGCCTGATGAGCACTACGTGGAGGTGGGCTCTTTGGACTTGAAATTAACTTGCAATAATTTTTATCTGCATCATAACGATATAGATTGCCATAAACAAATGTCTTGTTATCAATGTTAAATTCCCTTCCATACAAAATCAGCTGAGTCACTTTCAGTGGATTAAAGAACAACGAATGATTAGACCTTGGAGAAGGCCTTGCCACATTTTCTTCAACAAGCACTTCCTTTTTCTTTGCTTCTTCCATTTCGTCAACCTTGCAAAGTCCATGGATAAGAGCTTTATAAGTGAATTCATCAAGCTTCAAACTCAACTCCCACATTTTATTCCTCACATTACATGCAAAGTGCATATTCCCTTTCTCACTGCAAGCACTAATCAAAGTATTGCAAGTGAAATTATCAGGCTCAATATTTTTTTTATCCATCTCATCCAAGATAGCATTAGCAGCCATCATTTTACCCTCTTCGCATAACTTACGAATTATTGAGTTAAATGTCACTTCTCCATGATACAAACCTTTTGCCTCCATTTCTTTATGAAGTTTCAATGCTTCGTCAAGCTCATCTTCTTTGCAAAAATTATGAACCAATGAATTATAAGTTACGATATCGGGTTTGATCCCAGCATCTCTTCTACGTTCTTCCTCCTCTTTTCTCAATCTTTCCTCTTCTTTCATTTCCTTTCTCTCTTCTTCTTTCTTCTTCCTTTTTTGATTCTTTGAATCCATCTCGCTCTCTTTTGGCTCTTCAGTTTCAGGAGCTTTTTCTTCAGTCTTTTTGCCTTCATCTTCTTCATTCTTGTCCTTCTTTTTTTTTCTTGTCTTTCTTCTGCTTTGCATCTCTATCTTCTTCATCATCTTCTTCTTTTGCAGCTTTCTCTTCATCTTCTTCTTTAGCTTTTTCTTCTTCATACTTATCGACCTCTTCAAACCTTTCTTCCTTTTCTTCCACTGTTTCATTTTTTTTATTTTTGTCCTTTATTTCTTTTGCTTCTCCTTTCACTTTTTCATTTTCGTCTTCTTTGTTTTCGTCCTCTTCTTTGACCTTCTCTTGTTCTACATCACTTTCTGTTTCTTTCAACATGTTGTATTTGTTTTCTTCCTCATCTACAGCCTCTTCTTTTTCTTCCTCTTCTAACGTGTTTTCTCTCTCCGCCTTCTCCTTTTCTATTTCTTCTTCATCCACTTTGTCAGCTTCTACATCAGCCTTCTCCTTTTCTTTTACTTCTTCATCCACTTTGTCAGCTTCTTTGCTTTCATCCTCTTCTTCCTCTTCTTCGACCTCCTCTTCATCTATTTCTTTTTCTTCTATTTTTGTGTTATCCTTTGCATACACCTCTTTTAATAAATTCCACGAATCTTTTGCGAATTTTTCTCCAAGAATATGGTCCCTTGCTTCTCCATCAACGTTCTCACTCATCAAAAAACGAGCTTGAACATCTTTCCGTCTCAAGCTTACAAATGCTTTACTCTCTTTCTCCGTCATGTTTTTAACATTTTTTGGCCATTCGTAGCCATTCTCAACGATCTCCCAAAGCCCTTTGGAGATCAATTCTTCTTTCTTTTTATTACTTCACTCTTCGAAAATTTCTTTTGTGAGGACAAACGGTGAGGAGAATAAAAAAGCCATAGTCTCAACCAGGCTCTGATACCAATTTGTAGAAAATAAAATTTGAGAGGAGAAAAAGATGAAGAAATTTTTTAAGGAAGACAATTTTTTTTTTTTTTTTATTGCTTTTTTTTTTCTCTATTGCTTAATTCAAAGATTACAAAAGATGCATGCATTATTTATACATGCATAAGAAATTTCTAGATAAAATTACATTAAATAATACCAAATAAAACAGAGAAAGCAAAACAGGAAATGCAATTAACGCATGCAATTTAATGCAATATTAATGGAGTTTTAATTTATTTCAACAGATACATATGCTCTTACGTCAAATTGTTGAAATGATGAGATATGCTCAAATAACAACATGAAAATGACAAACGTGAACAGCTGAATATGGTGTGAAACAAATAAATGAAAGAGATGTACGTCGTTTTCTTCTAGGCGTAGAGCATACCGGGAATAAGAAACATTTTTTTTGGTCGTATTCTAGATATAAATATTCAACATATATATAATTCTAAAGACTAAACCGTATCGGCCCTCAGCATTTATCAAAATCAGCTGAAGAAAAAATGTCTAAGAAATTCCAAGGGAGGTCACATGTACTGATATTCCCGGCTCCTCTTCAAGGTCATGTACCTCCTATTCTCAAATTAGCCGAGCTTCTCTTCTCCTCCGACCCCAACATATACGTTACCTTCGTCAACACCGAGCACGTACACAGCCGCATCTCGCTTGCATCCGACGTGCTGGACCGTTACTCCTCCGTCCCCAACTTCAGATTTCTCACCATCCCCGACGGCCTCCCTTCAGACGACAGTCGTTCGTTTGTCGGCTTCCTAGACATCATGAACTCCCTTAAAAAGAACAGCGAAGACGAATACAGGAGGATGTTACTAGAAGAGCTAGACGGCTGGCCGCGTGTTACATGTGTACTAGCCGATGGCCTGTCACCGCTTGCCTACGAAGTCGCAGTCAAGAACGACCTTCCTACCATGATAGTGCGTACCAGCAGCGCCTGCAGCGTCCTCGCTTATTACTGTGCTCAGGCTCTGATCAACAGCAAAGAGATCCCCTTCCAAGGTTAATTAGTTTGATGTATACATATAGTTTAAATACATCAACAAATAAAAGAAAAACTCCTCGATATGTAAACAGATGGAAGCGACGAAGACAAAGCAATACAAAGCGTGCCGGGGATGCAGTCATTTCTCCGAGGAAGGGACCTTCCAAGCCTCATCAAACGATGCAAGTCGACGGAGGACCCTGCACTTCAGTACGTGCTGACCACCAGCAAATACCTGAACCATGCTAAGGCTGTGATACTAAACACGGTGGACACGATCGAAGAGCTTGCCATATCGCATCTGAATTTCATATGCCCCCGCATCTATAAAATCGGCCCTCTTCATGCCTTGGCAACGTCGAATACGGCGGCTAGTTACTGGAAAGAGGACGCATCGTGTCTGCAATGGCTTGACAAGCATCCGCCTAAGTCGGTGGTGTATGTGAGTTTCGGAAGCATCACTGTGATGTCGGAGCGTGACGCCGTGGAGTTTTGGCATGGGCTGGTGGGCAGTGGGTACCCGTTCTTGTGGGTGATCCGGCCTGATTTGGTGGACGGAGATGTCATGGTTAAGTTGAAGCAGGATACGAAGGAGGAATTGGGATGCATAGTGGAGTGGGCACCGCAGAAGGAGGTGTTGGGGCATGGGTCGGTGGGCTGTTTCTTGACGCATAGCGGGTGGAACTCGACGCTGGAGAGCATAGCGGCGGGGGTGCCGATGGTGTGCTGGCCGTATTTGGGGGACCAAATGATAAATAGTAGGTTCGTGGAGGAGGTGTGGGGGATTGGGGTGGATATGAAGGATTTGGGCGGGCGGGGGGTTGTGGAGAAAATGGTGAGGGAGGTGATGGAGGGACCAAGGTCCGATGAAATGAGGTTGCGAGTGGCGCAGATGAAAAGGCTGGCGGCTGACAGTGTGGTGGAAGGAGGGACTTCTCGCGAAGATTTGAAAAGATTAATTGCGGATATTAGATCCTTGAGTTGTTGAATGATGTATATTGATGTGCGATTTAGGTAAATTTGAGTTGCCTGGTAACACAGCAACGATTTATTGTACTTGGTATGGGAAATTTTAAGGCATTGATTAACCTATAATTTATGATGTACAAACGTTCAGAAGTCTGAAAAATCGTACTTCTGTTGATTAACCCATATACAAAAATTAGTGGTCTATGCGTTAGTACTTAAAAATGGAGAAGATGGTTGACCTAGCACCGAATATTGATATCATAGAAATTTGCTTCTGCACAAGCGAGCGAGTCGGGCCGTTAAGGTTGGGTCGTTCAGCCGTCGAACCGTACTAATCGTTCACACAGTTGCGGTAACAGTGATGGTGACGGTTGTGAATTTTGATAACCACGGTAAATCATACCAACCGCACATGATTTGTTTTGTAGTATTTCATAAAAAAAATATGTTTTTCAACAATTTAAGTTAGAGAAGTAACATATATATAAATTATTTTCGTCTTTGTTTATAGAAACATGCACATGGATGGTTTGTTTCATAGATAAATAAACTAATTCTTAAAATTAATTTTAAAACTTGAATTATTTATGGATAACAATGTAATTTTACGGTAATGGTTGCAGTAACGGTTAGACAATTACGGTAACGATTATAAAATTTGTTAATCATCAACAACAGTTGCGGTTACGATTGGAAGTAAAATTGATGGTTGTCGTAATCGTAACAACCTTACAAGCGAGTGTTCTATCTTCGTATGGCTTACAAAGTATAATTAAGCTCACAAGCACTACTTCCAAAGGAATTTTATAACTGATATAAATTTGCGAAATGGCATCGAAGTGCGCCATGAATAAAATAAGTTTTCTTCTTAAACGAAGAAACTAGTGCGCCATGAATAAAATAAGTTTTCTTCGTAAACGTAGAAACTATTTCATTTTGAGAAGTGCATATAACTGATAATTTACGTGTTGGAAGCAATTATCAAGAAGGCTTGAGAAACCAAATATTAACAAGCTACTTTCCAACCTAAATAGTAGGTTCGAGGGAAGAATGCAGCAATAGATATGCATGGAGAAAAGTATGTATTTGATGGTGATTATTCTACCCCACTGTGTCAAAAACTTATTGGATCAAGCATAGTTTTCATTAGAGCTGTACCGGCTACTAATCCCACGGCCTAACCGATGAAATTTCACCGTTTCCTACCGTCGAATTACAGTCAAATGATGGCCGTTGATCTTGTGGACGGTGCGGTTCTTCTTGCTGCAGCAAACGACAACTGACATGGCTGCAAAAATTGAATCAGCGGCAAACCGTGGTTTTTTTAGGCATTTGTCAACAAGGAAATTTAGGGTTTTTTGTTGTGCATTGGATATTGTCCTGAAGCAATCTTAGCCATTCAGTTTCCTATGTATTCAATTGTAACGAACTGGGATTTTCGACCCAGAAAATCAACATAAAACTCATGTTAATTATTCAGGTATCGAACATTCCAGATCATTTATAGAAAGAAGTTAGCGGGTGAGAATAGATAAGATAGAAAATTAGAATAGAAGAAGATCACCACAGAACAGAATCAGAGTAATAAGAATCTCATAGCGGAAAGAATATAATATAATATATAACATAACTTTGCAATAAAACAATATATATATATATATATATATAATAACATTATCAGAGTACAACACTTACGCACAGCGGAAATAACAATAACTATATAATCCTGAAGTCTCCTGCTTCAAGCTCCTCCAAGTATATCTGTAAAGACCTGAACTACTTGACTGCCCGTACAAATTTGAGCACCCAAGGGTTTAGGGAAAACAAAACAAAATAAACCCTGGATCAGTCATGGGACTAATGTGAGTAAACTCAAATCATTTGGTTTAACTTTTCTAAATCCTTTTCAAAAGAAATGATAATCGTAAGACCGATCCACACATAAATACGGATGATTTTTACCTTACGATAACCCAAAATAGTTTTGGAAATCAATACTTCTCTGATATCTTTAATAATAGTTGAAATAGGTTTGGTGTCACACTTTTTTGGTGTACACGTAAACTACCGAAAATGCCGCTTAAAATATTTGAAAAAAAAACGTACTGACTTCGTAATATATTGCATCAGCGACATAATAGGTCAATTTAACATAATATTGCATCGGCAATAATTACTCCATCTTATTCAAGAATACCATAACCAGCATACTAGAATTTGTTTCCTTTATGCACTATTACCAGACTTTAAATCCTTTACGCATTTAACATAATATTAACATTACCAATATTATTCACTGCCATCTATTACCTTCTAATTAAAATTATTTTAAAAAAATATGTGTTTATAAATAAGTGTTTAACGTTTATAAATAGGCAATTAATATAAATTTTTCATTGAATGTTTCACTGCTTATTCTGTTAGCCATAAATATAAAACCTTGACGTTTTATATTAACATTACCAATATTATTTACTGCCATCTATTACCTTCTAACTAAAATTATTTTAAAAAAATATGCATTTATAAATAAGTTTTGTAACGTTTATGAATAGGAAATTAATAAATAGGCAATTAATATAAATTTTGCATTGAATGTTTCACTGCTTATTCTATTAGCTATAAGTATAAAACCATGAATTTTTATATTAACATTACCAGTATTATTCACTGCCACCTATTACCCTCTAATTGAAATTATTTGAAAAAAGCATGTGTTTATAAAATAAGTGTTGTAACGTTTATAAATAGACAATTAATATAATTAGATTACTCTTTCCATATCCAACGACAATTTGAATAGGCATTTAAATTTGAATAACGACATTTAATATTGTGTATTACGATATAAATTAGCAATTAATAAATAGTAGAACGTGCTAAAGTCAAATAAATAAAATCTTAATGATTTTTATTCAAATCTGACATCCGCGTAGGTGCGTTTGAAAGGTCAGTCTCCCCTGCAAATGCGATATTCTAGAAACAGCCATTCACCTTCAAATATGGCACACCATCCAATTAATTTTCACGCTTCTTTCCTCATTTCCTCTACGCTTTGCTTGAAATTCTCTCCTCTTTCATACCTATCTTCCCAATACTCACTGCCTCATAAAATTGAATACACTGCACAACAAATTTACTTTTTTATTTATTGGGTTTAAATTTTTGAAGCTTCACCTCATTCAAAAGGTGATTTTTTTCCCAGGTAAACGCATAAATAAGATTACACCACATTTAAGTTTAACCAGCGTTCTTTGCCCTCAACCTATGTACTTTGTTTCTAAGGTTTTTCTTCGTGATTTGTATGAAAAATAATGTTTTATGTTCCTTTTAAATAGTAAAGTAAATGGGAGCATTGTCCCCTGTTGCTTGCGTGAGACCATGAACGTGAGAAGTGAATGTCTCAGTATATGTTCAAATTAAAGTGAATGTCTTAGTATATGTGTAAATAAAAGTGAATGTTGTCTGAAAGAAGTTAGGAAGGTAAAGGAAATAAGAATATGTTTTGTCCTCAACAGATAACGTTTAATGAGATTAATAAACCAAATATTAATAAAAATATTTTTTTGCATATGTAAAATACGCAGTACTTAAGGAACAATAATCCTTACGCGAAGTGTGTGCCATGATCACGCGCGAAGCGCGTGCCGTGATGCTCGTTATAATAATGTCTAATCACAAATAAATAACAATCTAGCAGAACGCTTGCATCTCACGTTCCACGTATATAGTATATAAACAAAACCGCTGACACTTATTGGAGATTGGATTCCAACTATGACAAGGTATGCGACCACCTGCCGATAGTGTATCTCTAGAGGCAAATACACTGGGTTCAACAAGAACGTCTTGCAACCCGGCCCACACATGACCGACCACTCATTTCTCTTGAGTGTATCGAATGTATATCAGCAACGGTTGGGAGCTACCCACCGTTTCCCGAAAAGGGACAACATCGAAAATAGATAAAAGAATAAAATGGATTTTCTCTAGATAGGTGATATACACCCTAATGGGAGCGACCCACATAGCCATGCTGCCTGCCCGATTTCTGTCATTTCCCGGTTGATGAGGCTTGAGGTCATAACGTATCTTTTGGA
The DNA here is from genome assembly GCA_030737875.1 of Allium sativum. Classification (NCBI taxonomy): domain Eukaryota; kingdom Viridiplantae; phylum Streptophyta; class Magnoliopsida; order Asparagales; family Amaryllidaceae; genus Allium; species Allium sativum. The sequence goes on along the minus strand of CM060924.1, from coordinate 189,418,238 downwards.
ACACCTGACTACCATTCACTTTGAATGCCACATTGTCATACCCGCCAAATCACAAATTGACTTCCCCAAAAATACCACGGGTACAAAGCTAAGAGGAACAAATTCCTCCGCCATCAAACGTAAGTACGTTTGAAGAGATCAACTTACGCGATCCATTAGATATACTTTGTCAGACATTCGTCCATTCACGTTGTCCTGGGACTGAATAAACCGAAGACACTATTCTGTAAACAGGATAGCCCCTGCATAATTCCGTCTTCAATTATTTTCATCATATTTGATCGCAACACTAACGTCCATACAAAGTGGTTTTCAGATTTTGAATCTGATCTCGGTCTCTTAGTATTGAACGACGGAAAAATGGTCATAAACTTCGATAGTCGGTGATTTAACTATCAAAGAAAAATAGGTGTACAACCAACGATCTTTTTTCCAAATAGAAATTTAATCAATCAACATTCAAACTTATCTCCTTTAATTTAATTTATCATTAATTTATTCATTTCCCTTTTCTATATATTTGTAAATTCTTATTTTCTAAATTTAGGAAATATACTTTATTAATCATTGGAATACATTTCCATATTTGCTCCATTCCTTATTTTCTATATTAGAAAACATTTCTGATTCTTATTTGGAAAACATTTCCAAAACTCCTTCATTTGATTTAAACAGATGTTTAAATAAAACATCACTAAGCCAATTCAAATCATTACACTCATTTACTAAATTCACTTAACTAACCTTCACTATCACACCTTATCCATCCCTTAGTTAAAAACGAAGTCAACCAAGTTAGCATATAATTACCTCTCAGACCTTAACTGAACAACATTTCTAACCTCGAAATAGACAAAGTTCACCCTTTTAAATCTTTTAACCAACTTCCTTATGTAACTCGGATTCTATTTACGAATCCACTTCTTTTACCAAAATCATTTGATTATAATGATGGTGTCATAATCCCATACTTCCGAAATATAACTTAAATATAACTTTTTTATTTCTTAATTTGAATAAATTAACAAACAAATAATTTATAAATAAATAAATAAATAATTAAATAAATAAATCTTGATTTAAAAACAGAAATAGAATAGTACTTTCCCTAATTCGATATAATCGAATTTCAACTTATAATTCTCTCTTTCGAATAATCTCTATTCGATAACTCCCTTTCGAATAACCATATTCGATTATCTCTTTCTTTCAAATAACCTATATTCGATTATCCCTTTCTTTGAATAACTTATATTCGATTAACTCTCTTCTTCGAATAACTTATGTTCGATTATCAAATATCGGTTTTCAACCGAATATTCATTATCTGGTTAAATCTTGATTTTCTATTCAATATATACTTCCTAAAATAAATTATTTCATAACATCTGGCCCAGTTGAATTCTAATTACCAATCTTGATATATTTTAATTAATTCTATTCATATTTCGATCATCGAAATACATTCCATCCTTTCCCTTTTTTAAACAACTCAACCTTCCCATTATACACTCACTTTTGGATTTGAAATCTCAATTATCTACTGATAATTATATTTTTAATTCATTTATAAACAATGTTTATAAATCACAACACTTGTCTTCATTTTTAAACAAGTTATTTATTTCTAACCATTTTAAATTCCATTTCTGTTTAACTTCTATTTCAAAAACCCAATTTCCTTTACAAATATTTTTATTTCTAAAATCTTTACTTAATTACATTTTTCACATTGAATGTGAATAATATCCCTTTTATACAATCCCTTTAGTTTGATTTCGTATTTTAAAACAATATCCCAATTCCAACTTCTATTTATAGATTTATTTATACGAAATCTTCTTTTTATTTCTAACACTTAAATCTCATTTAAAATTCCCTTTATAAATGTTGAGTTCACATTCTATTTAAAATATCGGTGTTAAAAACCGATCTCTACTTCTCTATAGAAGTTCAGACTTATATATTCCATTTATCAAAAGATAAATATTCTTTTTAATTTATAAACATCGTTTATAAATTTATTTGCTCAATTTATCTGTTAAAACATATTTCTATTTAAAATCTACTTTGAAACCATCTCCTCGTTGTTCTTTTATATCTTCTCAATTCTCTTTTATAATTCTATTTATTTCCCCAAATAATTTCTTTTATAATTCAATTTGATTTCCAAAATATTTCCTTTCAATTCTATTTTTTTTCCTAAATATTATATTTACTCCATAAAGCTCTTTATTTACTTCTTATTACTTTCATTTAGTATTTTTAACCAAATCCGTCTTTTAAACTTCCGTATAACTGTTGTTAACTTCATACAGAAATCTTTTATTTAATTTTCAAATATCTCCTTTTTATAAGTCCATTTGATTTTATAAAATTCCAAAATCCCATATTCACTTCATACATTTCTTTTTATAAAATACTTTGATTTTATACGAATATTTTTATTTCAATATACACTTTGAAAATTTCCTTTTTATATGAAATCCATTGATTTTATCTAAATATTTTATTTCAAATTATAGTTTGAAATTTCCCTTTTCACACTCTAGTATTTCCTTTGGTATTTAAAAGTACCAAATAATAATGATCAAACACACATAATCAACAACGGATTATAAATCTCATCATATATCACAATATACGAAAAACAGTAAAATAAATGTTGAGGAACCCATTTGGGTCCCTCCGACCTGTTTCCCTGCATCCACAGATGTTAAATAATATAATGACATCGATTTCATTTCAATATGAAATATTCTGATAAACAGAACCAATATTTGATTAACGATATATTTGTATATATAACTATATCGATATTTTAACCGATCAATTAGCAGTTCAACCAAATAGCCAACACACAGCAAACAACTAGCATTTATAATTTCTAAAAATATTTCATAAAAATATAAATTGAGCAAAGTTAGTGAGATTTACTCACATTGGACGGTTATCGTTAAATAACGATAATTGGTCATTGATTTGATTCAGGCGTCTAATTTCACCATAAATCCAAACGAGCTCCAATTCACTTCCAGTCAGTTCCATTGTGTTGCTCCCGTCCATACGATCCCAACGTATCCTGTTTCGTCAGATACCGTATGAATAAGTTATTCAATTTACAAGCTATACGTATTTAAATTAACTTGAATATCATTTCTTTTTAAAACAATTTGGCTCACCCTCGAAAAACCCGGCCCACTACTCTCTAAAGCCCAAACCCGCTCATACCTTCTTCCTCCTATTCACCCGTGAGCTCCAAGAAACAATTCCTCCTCCATTAACGCGACTTTATACCACAACCGCTCCTCCAATACACCACTATTCAACTTCAACTCAATACCATTTCAATCCTCTTCCAAAACCGCACCTTTCCCCCTCCTTAAGTTCACGCTCGATCGCCATACTGAAGTTACGACACCCAGTCCATGCTATAGGACATCGAACAAAACGATCATCGAGATTCTCAAAATATTGCTCAAACTTCTATTTTCACTCCTCAAGGCAACTACGAACTCACATCGAGCTAATTCTCCTTCAAATCGCCCAAAAATCAAGCCCTAGGTTTACTATCGTATTTCCCAGCTAGCGGAATTGACGTCGAGCTATAAAACACTCATACCAACGGATAGAGGAAGCGATAAGGACCTCAAATATCCACATAATATGATTTATAGATTTTGTTTTGATTTTATTTGGATTTCCCCAAATAACCGAACTTTGATGTAAGAAAGAATGAGACGGCGCAAAATGTTTGACCAGAGAAATAAAGTCAATTAGGTTTAGGAGAGTTAGAGGGTATTTATAGAATAGTTTTACTATTATTTTATTCGATTATTATATTTATTTTTAAGCAATCGCAGTTTACATTTGTCCTTAAAAATTCCTATGATCACACATGATATCTAAAAATCAAAAAAATGGGCATACACCTTCGGCTCGACGTTACGGACCCAACGAAACTGGTTTCGTCGAATTCCGACTCCGTTTGCTCATACAGCGTATTTTTAACCATCAAAATACTGACAGTTTTTCACATTAATAATCCGTACGGCCACACACTGACTCCAAAAATCATGAAACTTGAATTCTAACAATAATTTAATGTTATGGATCCAACAAAATTAGTTCCGTTGAAAACGGAGGTCATTTGCAAAATTGGCTATTTTTAAAGCTCTAAATAACCCATTTAAATATATAAATATATTTAAACATAATTAAATTAAATATTTAAAAATAAATATTATCATATATATCCACACTAGAATATCATACAACTCCAATTGGATTTATAACTCTATATTTCAAAATTCCCAGTTATATCGATATTCGATTTATATATAAAATCCTTTTATAATACAAATATATATTTATAAATTTCAAAGGAATTCCATAGCGACTTTTCTAAAATTTGATTTGGACATAAATCTAAATCTACACAATGAAATCCCGAATTTTTTGCTCCACTAGAAAAATATATATCACCAGCTCCGAACGTTTCTTGTTTCACAGGAATCCGGCTTAAAACGGATTCCGTATATTCAATTGAAGTTCGAATCGCCAAATTACGAACTGCAGCGCCATTTCGAGCTCGATTATAATTATAATAAATTTTATACGTTCAAACTTCGTTTAAATAATATATTCGTTAATATAATTCAAATTTAAACTGAATTAGATATTTTGAATTGCCCAATTCACACTATATTGCCATTTCAGCTAATTCTGATTATTTCAGAATTAAATATTTTATTCTATTATTTATGTTAATTAAATTTAAATATTATTTAATTCAAGTTATCGATATCTCCAAATCGATATTTAATAATTAAATAAATTAGTTATTAACCCGATAAAATACGGAACGTTACATCAATCTTTGGGATGTTGCTGTCTCATTTCCTGCCTCAGAATAATCTTTCGTGAATCCATGACGATCAATTATATTTCCTCTCTTAACATCTCACTCTAACACATATCAAGTCTCCTGGATCCAGCCACAATCCAAACAGATGGTATGTTTTCATTTTTAATTGTTGCTTCATACCTTAGTTTCTTACTAGTTTTATACATCATTCCCAAATTTGTGACATAAATGACTGTTTAAGCAATTTGTGGCATTAGCGGTGAAGTTTTATTTGTGTTAGGAATATTTTAAGAGAAGAAGAAGGGAATTTCTAAGAGAATTATTTTAATGTGTAGGAAATTTTCATTGCTTTCCTTTTGAATTCAAATTTTGATTGCCTTCGTACATCAGCTTGATTACCTTGCTTTTATAATGCAGTGCACTCTCTAGAGTATTCTAGGAATGTATTTTCTAGAATATCTAAAATAGAAAGTCTAGATTTTCCCTTGATTTATTCAATTCATTAATACAATTGCTAATTTAACAATACAATTAATTATTTCCTGAAAAACTAAGATTATTTCCAATAATTTGGCAAATGGTTATGTTTATGACTGAGCTTGAGTTCAAGTTTCCATGCCTATTATTGCTAAATAATTGAATGAAGGTAATAATTTTATACTGAAATGTCAGATATCCAAGTTTATCCACTTGTATGTTTCAGTTTACTGCCTCATATCATAATCACATGTAGGGTTATACTAGTATAACCGCATAACGGTGGGATAACCGACTTTGTAATACATCTTGATTTACTTTTCATATAATGAAAAAAATACATTTCCATGTTGTTGTTTTTTATATATGGACATATTGAATATTTCACCCAAGTATCCTACCATTTGTTCATTCATAATTAATATTTATGACTAATTTGCGCATGGACTTCAAAAGTGATAAGAGAAAACAAACATCATGATTTTGGCTTTAAAGGCAAGGCTATAAGGCTGCAATTAATGTGAAATAACTTTACATATGAAATGAATGTTCCTGGACAACTTCTTGCATGACATATATGGATATAAATAAGGTAAATAATTACCATGCCCCATTAGGGAAAATGTTGAGATTTATAAAATTAACCAGATAGCTACTCCTGAGTTCCACCTAGAAGTAATAACAAATTATGTAACCAAAATATTTTTTTCCTATATCGGATAGATATCATATCATTCTTAATAAAAACCCATATAATAATTATTTAGTATCTTATATTGTAGGCTAACAAGCGGAGACCCGTGCACTGCACGGAAGCTTAAAGCGCGTAGGAGCATATATAACTAAAAGCAAGAAAAATATTTGAGCATGATTTTGAAAAATGAGACCTTAAAACATAGTAGTGAAGTATTTCTTAAACGCTCAGTAGTTTTAATTTGGAAGTCTGAGAAGCTACATACATGTAAAATAAACCTCAAATTTATGTATGATATTGTAGAGTAAAATAAAAAAAAAGATTCAATTGTTAAGTTAAAAAAGATTTTGTGTATAATTCGCCACTTATATATATGGCTCAGATTGTTGCATACATTTTTATGTTAAATGTTGCTGAAATTCTTTAAATATGCATTATTACTTAACATTATTACTATCTCTATTCAATTAAGGTTTTGCTGATGAAATTATTTAAATGTGCAATATTACTTACCATTATCACTATCTCTTTCCAATTAAGGTTTTGCTGATGAAATTCTTTAAATGTGCATTATTACTTACCATTATTACTAATCTCTATTCAACTAAGGTTTTGTTGCTGAAATTCTTTAAATGTGTATTCTTACTTACCATTATCACTATCTCTTTTCAATTAAGGTTTTGTTACTGACTTTTCAATTAGAGTTAACTGATGTTTTTAGCGGTGTTAACTTTTTAATGTGAAAATTGAAGCTTTGTCCTACGTTGCAGTATACAGAACCGTCTGATATATTTGTTTTTATTAAATCCTATCCCTCCTTTGTCTTTTCCGTTATCTCCAAGCAATCTTATTATATAGATTTTATTTGTATACTTAAAATTGCTAAACATACGTCAAAATCTATAATAAATTAGTACACATCAAATATTACTTTACATACGCCTGTCTTTTACTAAATTGTCATTTTTTCATCTTCTTTTTCTTCCCTCTTTCCAACCTTAAAAACACAATTATCCATAATTAGAAATTCATTATACTAAATTGAATAAAATTTAACAAAACAGGCTTTACTTCTTGCAATAATTTTTTAATTTTTTCAAAAATTTCTCAGTTAATAGAATTACTCAAGTTTAGAAGAAAAATATCAATATATTTAAATTACAACGATTATTTTTAATGTTGCTTTAGTTGAAATTTCATGTTTCATGATAAAATAATTTATTAACCTTTGAACAAATATATATAATTCATATCAAATTTTATTACTTTAAAGTTTGTTTTATTTACTAATATTTCATTTGAGTTCGATTTCGAAAAAAAATGAATTATAGAAGAAAACTAGAAATATTGTTTAAGTTAAATGGAATCAGTATTCCATTTAAGATTAACTGCGATAAAAGAAATAAAAAGTCAAGAATATTAAGCTATACATATATACATATATTAAAAGAAATAATAAATGGTAATAAATTAAAGTTAGTATATACTTGTACGATAATTAGAATAGAAAAAAATGTTACGAAATAAACGAAAATGAAACTGACGAAAATTATTTACATTAATTAACATTAACGTTAAAACTGGTCATAAATGCACATAAAAAAGAAAATACAAGGAACCGATATACAAGGCTTATCATGATTATTCAATAGACATTGTAATTAATGACATTAACGTTAAAACTGGTCATAAATGCACATAAAGAAAGAGAATACAAGGAACTGATTTATAAGGCTTGTCATGATTATTCAATAGACATTGTAATTAATGAATCATTCAAAGGGGGACAAAATGGGTATCGTAAAAAAGCTTCAGATGGACACAAGTTTTCGAAGGCTCGGTATAATTAAGAAAAATCGACAAAGTCGGTTTGATTAACAATTTGCTTTTGTAGTATTTAGACTTCCAGTTACATATGTTCATCATAAAGCATGTATAAGCAATATACACCGCTGCTCTACTAGAATGAATTGGGTAAATCTTTGTTTACAAAATGTTTTATTAGGCATTATGGGGAGTCCATTGTTTGCTCAGAAGCTCGGTTAGTTGAAGCTCTGCAAAAAATGATCTACGCCCCAAATCTGTAGATAAGGGAGAAGTATTGCTATGCTATATGATGAGTAATGTGTAATGAAGAGTTGTAACTTGTAACATCTCAAAATTTATTTAGCGTTTATTTGTTGTTTTTGAGCTTCGATAATTATGAATCGATGTATTTAAATTCTATTGTGAACTGCATTACTTTGGGCCATCGAGCTTAGCGTTTATTTTATCATTCATGTTCTCTGATTCGTAGTGCACCTTATTCAATATTAAACTGAATATCTACTTTAAATTTTGCACTGAAAAACTGTTATCTATGTTAGACAACGGTTGAATTTCAACCATACCAATTTTAATGGTATGGTAACTGCACCGTTTAACGGTAAAGCGTAACCAATGATTGATGATGATAGTTGACAAAATGATCTAACCATTGAAAAATGGTATGGTAACGGTTCCCTTGTATTGTAGAGGTTGCCGCACCGTATGCACCCCTAGTTTTCATAATCGTGTCTGACCTGAACCGAGATGACTTAAGATTCAACATTTGGATAGTTCAACTAGTCAAACCGTCAAAGCCGTGATTTTCAATTTTCAGAATTTATGCATTTATCAAAAACTTAATATTAAAGTAAAAAATGCTATATATATATATATATATATATATATATATATATGGATATGATTAAGGAGCCCCCTTGAATTACAGCCCCTCATTTGCACATGAACCATAGCCACATATTTATGTTTAGATATGTTAGTGGAATAAGAGAGAATGAGTGGAAGGAGAGAGTGTGCGAAATACATGATTGTTATTGAGGTGTTTTTAGGGTGCTGCACTGTTTGGGGTGCTGTTGAACATGTCCCATATATATATATATATATACATATACATATATACATATATATATATATATATATATGTATGTATCATTACTAGAATAGATTGTTATTCCAACGTCCACTTTCCAACGGCCGCCAACGGTTATTTAGGAGCCGTTGGAAACCGATGGAACAACGACCATTGGCGACCGTTGGAAGCCGTTGCAAATTTACGTGATGTTGCCTGCTTCAGCAAACCGAAAGCTTCATTCTTCCTTCTCCACTAATTAATCCTCTCCTTCAACCTTTCAAATTTGCTTCCAAAGCTTCCTCCACCACTCCAACCTCTTTAGGCGGCATCTACGAGATTCTCCGACCTATCTCCACCCTTCTCATTCTCCAAATTAGGTAATTTCATTAAACCTAATTTTTAGGGTTTAATTGACTTCCGGTTTAATTTGTAATTTGCTTAATTCCTACTTGTTTGTATATGTAAATTCACTACACCAAAACAGGGGATTCCAAACAAGTATAGGAGTTACAAATAATTTCTGTAACACTTCTAAGTGTTACCAATGACATGTGAGGAATTGTCCAGCCATATTTGTAACACTTATAAGTATTACATACTGAGTAATTGCAAACACTTATAAATGTTGGAACCAAAAGATATGGTAACACTTATAAGTGTTACAAACATATTCATTGCTAACACTTGTAAATGTTAGAACCATAAGATATAGTAACACTTATAAGTGTTACAAACAGAGTAATTGCTAACACTTATAAATGTTAGAACCATAAGATATGATAACACTTACAAGGATTACAAACATATTCATTGCCAACACTCATAAATGTTGGAACCATAAGATATGATAACACTTATAAGAGTTACAAACATATTCATTGCTAACACATATAAATGTTGGAACCATAAGAAATGGTAAGAGTTACAAATATATTCATTGCTAACATTTATAAATGTTGGAACTATAAGATAGGTTAACACTTATAAATCTCAGTATCATAATCCTATTAACACTCATAAATGTTGGTATACATAAATGGCTGACACTTTTAAATGAGTATATATAACATGTCTTTATGATTTTCAGTAACATATATAATTCAACATATCAATTCAAATAAGAGTATTTGGTACACTTCCATATTTTAAATTCAACAATGTCACTTTTGCATAATGTTTCCAAATTCAAAATACCATAATATCAAGTTCAAAATACAAAAAACAACACAAAGTTTTACTAAAGATGCATAGAATTTTAGATACTACGAAGGCGAAACGTGGACCATATAATAAACCATATCACAAAGCCTCCATCTGAAAACTCACAAAGCCTCCATTCGAAAATTCACAAATCATGTAATGTCCGTTGGACCATCATAAATTGGTGCTTCTGTATCCAAAACTTCTGTTATCCAAACAACTTTCTCAACACCTTGCCCTATCTCTCTAAAATGACACATGGTTTGTGTTCCAATATAAGCTTTGGCTTTATTCTTCTTCAAATCTTGTGATAATAGCATTACAAATTGTTTTTCCCTTGTTGATGATCGAACATCATTTGACGGAATAAGTGAATTAGCAATTCCAACGTTCGATGTAGATTTATCCAAATTAGAGGCGATTTCTGTCATAGATGTCACAACACCACCATTAACGTTATGTTGCAATTCCGGTACCATAGTAAGAAAGGATGAAGCAAATGGTTTAAGAGCATCGTTGATTTGGATTGATACTTGACACATCACTTGACCTACAACTTGATTTTGGAATTCCATAGACCATTGACGAAAATTGTCCTTTTTATTCTTATTGGCAATTGCTTTTGAAGCTTGCATCATCTTTACGTGCTTTACGGAAGAAGAAGAGCTAATTGCACGACAATAATTTTTCCTTTTATCAGAACCAAAAACTTTGGAGATAGGATCATTGTCAAGATCAAACATATTTGTTTTCCCGTTGCCATTACATTCCAAATTCTGCTTTTTTCCTCCTCCTCCACAAGTGCCTACAAAATATAAATGCACTCATTTTTACAGAAATAAGAAACTGCAAAACTGATAAATAACAAATGTATTTGCAAAACTGATAAATAACAAGTTATCATTCCAAAACTGACAAATAACAAGAGAATTGCAATACTGAGCCGAGGCTCAGTTTGCGCGAAAACCGAGCCGAGGCTCAGTTTGCGCGAAAACCGAGCCGAGGCTCATATGATTACTAAAACAAATCATATATGCATAGGTAAAAAACAAAACCTATTGAATAGGTAAAAAAAAATGGTGCAATTATCCAGTTCTGATATCCGGAAAATTTTCTTACTAAAACAAATCATACATGCAGGTGCCGAAATAAAACAAAATAAAAAATAATGTACGATCATCATATGCTTTGCAGGGAAGTTTAATGCATGAATCCAAAACATGTCAACATGGAAAGTGATCTGCAAACTATTTTTCTAATCTAATACATACTGGCCATGATAATAATCACTAAAGTTTGCTTACTGGATGTGTCAAACTTCCTAATTTTCTCTAATTTGGTGCTATAATTGCAAAACCACTCCAACACTTGGAGAAATTGCAGGAAAATTCTTTTTCAAAAAACAAATGACTGCACTTTGGAATAAATTTCAAAACATCTATAGATCAAAGAAGAAAGTCAAAATCGCGAAAACAAAGGAAATCTATCCTAAGGCGATGTACATTTTTGGAAACAGGAGCCTAAGTTACAATGCTAACAAAAACTAGTTTTAATAAAAAGCCTCATGCAAATAAAAAAGTGAGTGAAGAGGACACAAATGGAGGAGATAACAAATGAAAATCTAAATTTATTTAGGCCTGCATTGCCATGAGTTATGCCAGGACAAAAATGAACAAGGTTGGAAAATTATTTTATCTGTACTATTTCCTGTTTTTTTCGTTCTCAATTTTACTGGTGACTATGTTGTTTGGTTTGGATTTTAGGTGTATTGTTTGGAGTTTAGGATAACAAATGGCCTTGCTTTTGGGTACCTACTAACCACCAAATAGTTATTATACTCCTACAAACCTCATCTCATGTACTAGGAAAATATGAATCACTTAACTAAGAAAATGAGAATGGTCACAAAATACCAGATTTCATGCATGAAGCAACCAGTTCATGAGACACCCTTAAGGTTCACGTCTGCCACTTGAAATATTATCACTTATGAGTCCCACTGGAACAATATCTTCCTAGCAACTGAAGGGTTGCTTTTGAGTCCCACAAGCATCTGGAGATGTGCACAAGAATGTGAACACTATATGCTGCTCAGTGTTGAATTCAACATAATATACGTTGGTAACATCCTACATTAACAAGGTATTTCAATTTTGAACAAGTTGAGAAATACATTTAAGTTGAGATATACTTTCAACCATGGATGTATGCACAAGAGCAAGGCGCACATGAAGAGGCATACATGCAAACCAATGACATATCTAAATAAATTAATAATGATCTATAGTCTTTCTATTATTGATTCATAACAATTATCGGTAGTGAATATATAATCCAAAATTGAGAATAAAACTATATATCTCAGAACTGATTATCTCTACATATGTAAATTACTTGTGCAATTATTATTGCCATGCAAGCACGACTGCTAAAAGTTGTTCCAGAAAAGAGATAGACATACAACTAAACTTATAAGGAATTTCAACTTAGTGCAAGCACGTTAAATATCCCTTCATATATTATCTTTCACAACGCTGGCAAAGCAACTGCAGATATGCCCAACTAATAAACCAGATAAGAGAATACAGAATAGGGTGCGAAAGAACTGCCAGAGTTTGGTAATAATAATTCAGATTCATGAATCAGCTCCCTTTTTCCATTCAAACCCATTTCCAGTGGAACATAGAAACATGTTTAATTGGAACTATTTCAAATAATGCTTTAATAATTCAATTGCAAACTGACTCACGAATTCATTTGCGCAACAGATTGTTCGGCTAACTGAGTTACTCAGTTCGACAAACTGAGTTGTGCAACTTAGTTGTGTAACCGAGTTTGCAAATAAGTTGCGAATTGATAATATATGTATGTGTGTGTGTGTATATACATGTGTGTATGTGTGTGTATATATATATTATTGAAATCCTTCATCTAAATCTCAAATGACCTTATTTACTATGTTTTGACTAAATTTTAAGTAACAAAATTTAATATTTGACCTCAAATGATAGCTCAACTGCCTAATACATCGCGATCATATACCAATTTAATCTTTTAATTACAGACCTAGTCATTATTGGTTGTTCCTTAGAATGACACACTATACACCTGTTTTATATTTCTTAACTTTTCAAAATTGTTATATTCACTTATATTGATTAGATAATGTTTATTTCATAGTAAAGTAGGTTAAAGTAACTTTTTAGAGATGGGCGTATTAAATGTCCACTAATAGAGAGTACTTTGTGCTCATGCGTTTAGAGTCTTAAACTGTCAAACAGGGGAAAAAAACTACGTCCATGTTTATGAAAATAGTACGATGTTTTTCTGAAAGTTTCATATCTTATGAAATATAATATTAAACTTCTATTTGGATCACATTTTATGAGTTGTTCCTATATGCATAGACATGCAACTTGCTTTCCTTCACTGATTGAAAATTGATTTTACTTCATATAGACAGTTTCTCATATTTTAATTTTAAAATTATCTCCCATTAATATAGTGCTAATCGTTAAGTTCCAAGCTTAATATGGTTGAATGACCATCACATTGATTAATATTATTTTTTTACATTTAATTAACTTTTTAAATCACTTGGCTAACAAAGAGATTTCTGGTGCAATAAATATTTAAAGCCAACATCAATTTTTTACCTGAGGAAACTGTTAACAGAGAATGGTAAAGCAGCAAAAAAAAAGACTTTATGTTTAGCCTTTTCCTGTTGTTAACAAAGTTCCATCGTGTAACCCAGCTCCTGCTCTTTTCATACACCAAACCCCTATTGTACTCTGATGACTTTTTTGGTCCCCATTTTACTTTATTTTGTTTACATAAGAGATATGCAAATAATTGGTTTGCTGTCCTAATACCAAGCCTACAGTAATAATCCCTAAAAAAAATATGGTTATCAAAACCTGTATGGTAGCGCAAGTGAGCTAATAATAAGCAAGAATTTTAATTATGTGTTCATCTTTTCCCACCACTATCATCACCGGTTAGCTATCAGTATTATTATGTTATTTTGCTAAAAAAATCTTTAATTTCACACCTATAAAAGAACAGGAAAAGTAATAATTATTTACATTTATTTGTGCCGTAAAGCAGATGCCTGACTCCAAACATTAGATTATATTTTGTTATCATTGTAAATGATCGTTTTTTATACAATAAAATAATGGTATGACTGCTAGGTATCCACAACGAGGAATTATTTGTTGACAAAATTATCAATTGGATAAAGCTTTCGATTTAATTTCCGCCATCAAGTAACACTTTGGAACTTATATTCAACGTTGTTTGAACAATGTTTGATCTAGTAATTAGATTCACATGCTTGCATATTTTTATGTTTTACACAAGTTCCTATCACATATACGATCGAATTAAACATTCATGTTTTCTTACAACCAAATTTATATGTAATGTACGATTTTTCCTAGTTTTTTGGCAGACCGGGTGGAACTTATTTTTAGCGGGTTCAGTTTGGCAAAACAGTCGAATTATTAAATATTCTTTGTGACTGAAAATTTACAGTTCTTTCTTTCCATAACAAATTCCATATATTTTATTTTACCATTCCTTATGAACCAGTACATTATGGTTTTAGACTGTGAATATTTAGTATATCGGTATTTCCAAGCATTTCGCATATTTAGTAAATTATTTCTCTTTATTGTACAATTTTAGATTCAAAATTCAAAATTCAAAATAAATGTCAGATAAATAATGTAATATTATCAGACTTAATTCCATTTGGAGAGAAAGTATATCTTAGCTAAATCTTGTAACCATGACTGCTCCTCTACTCCATAACCTTGATAGTTAAAGTAAAACAATAGGCGCAAAAACCATTGACCAGTTAAAACCATTAATGCCTATACTTGTTGCATTGTGCTTGTCCAAGAAAAACAAACATGAACAACCAGAAGTAGCTCTTGCTGCGAAATATTGAGGTTATCTGCCAGAAATTTATTCTACACTTAGCCGAGATGTGATTAAAATATGGATTAAGGATATTATAGCATTACAAGGCCAATGACCCGATTGTAGAACATACTAATATACTTTAAATTCCAAAAGGAAATTGACATAAAGGGGAAAAAGGTATAATGAACAACAAGTTAAAAATAGCAGTTAAAGTAACAGGACATATAGAACGTACCTCATGTTAGAATCAGAATGCAGTGTCTGAGCTGCACTAAGCATTTGCTGCTCTTAAAGTAATGTAGCCTAGTAAATTTTGCAAATAATAATAATAATAATTAAATGATGATCTTTTTTAAAATTTACAACAGAAAGGTAAAACAATTACAAATTACCGGGTCCTTCCGATCATGTGTACCAACCTGCGGAAATATAAAGAAACAGAAACAAGTATTGACGGCAACGCTCATTAGTTTCAAAAAATTAACACTTTTTGACACTAACAGATGAACCAAGGTTTGAAAACAAATAAACTAGAGATTCATTTGAAAAGAATTAAGCTTTTAGATGCACATTCCATGTCACTTATTTAAGAACAAAGTAGTGAAATGGTTCAAACAGACCACCATCTTTCACATATAAATGGATATCTCAAAAGCATTGCAATTCAAAACAAAACGGGAGCACAAGATATTAGAAAAAATACTGGGCGTTGGAGAATAGACAAAGGATCAACAAATTATTGGCTAGGATCATTCAGCAATTCGATACCAATGTAAGATGATTGATCAACATGATTCCTCTTATCAACAGAATATTCGGAACCCTTCACCAATGAATATGGATCTAATTTCCAAGAATATGTATCTGCTTTCTGGGAATACAGATATGCTTTCTAGGAGTACGGACCTCGTTTTTGGGAACATAGATCGTCTTTCTGGGAGTATGCATGACTAGATGCAGGCACATACTCATAATTACGTATGCATGATGAAGCAGTTCTTTTTCCCCCATACCTGCGTGGAAGATTATATAATCCTAAACCTGTTTATATATTAAATTTGTCAGTCTAAAATATACAGGACTAGAATGCTACCTCTAGCACGGTTCTGAAAAACTTCGGCATAGTGTTAAAATTTTGTTTGTTATATTCTAGGATATAATATGACTTCATAACTATATTAGTTCTTTGGTTGCTGTTTTCTACAACATAAAAACGATTTCTTTATTTTCACCATAGTTACATGTACTAATTAGGTTCCAACCTGCAACTGATTACCGTCAAAGCCAAGCAAAATAATCATACATCAAGCTTTCAGATAATATTTAAAAGTAGTTATGGAAGTTCACTTTCTTGCACTGTAGAGGCTTTCTTTGACCACTCAAGTAGGTTTAGGGGTACAAAATCATAACAGATGGAGAAATCATTGTAGTCTTAAGAATTCCATTGATGGGAAGTATTATGCAAATAACGGTGAACTTAAGAAGGCGTAAACTTTTTACAATGATGCACTTATCACACATAGTGTTCGTATGAAATAGTTAAAAGTATTAATCGAACTAAATAACAAACTGAAACCAACATAAACCTTATGAGCGCCGCTTAACGTTGTTGAACCATAAACAGAATAGGGTCCACCGTATTGAGTCCCCTGCTCATAGTGAGCATTGTATCCACTAAGATAGGTATATTGAGAGGAAGGTACCAATTGCTGTCATGACCCCATAGCACATTGAGCACCCACATCACCAGTCTCGTGCATAAATTTAAAATATGACAGAGTTAAAAGATATTAGCAGATTGGTCTTAAAAATGTGATATAACAATTTCAAAAATATCAATTCAAAACGTTTAGTAAGAAGAGAAAATTGTACAACCAGCGGAATCAAAATATATCTAAGTCAACAGATATGTCACTTATGTGCACTGAACAATTATCTGCCATACTGTTTGACCTTCATTTTACTACATAGATATCTAGATTTTTTTTCCTATGAAGGAACCATGCAAGTGTTAAAAAAGTTTTAAGTGAAACAAAATAACACTCCTTCCATTCATTTTCAACCGTAATAACAAATCTGAAGCAAACCAAATCCAGTAAACTAACAGAACTGGCAATGTTAGAATAACACATATTTTTTGTCTTTCTATCCAAACAAGCACACCACCATAATCTAACTGCGACACTCCTGGTTCACCCAACCACACAGCAACCCATTATCATCATTTGATGAAATTCAACATTTTCCCAACCTCATAATCACTCACTTTTACACCATTCCATATACAATCCAAAATAAAATAAAATGTACAAGAATAACAGTTTAATATTAAATTACAGTGATGAAATCAATTAACTCCAATCAAATTTCACAGCGGTTTCATAAAAGTTTAATCAAATATGTACAAAATTTTCCTACATCATACCCGAACCCAAAATCGATTAACTCGAAATCGAGTATCCTCGAATCTAACATCGAAGTCGAACTTGAGTCCGAATAAAATATCAGTACCCTCGAATCAAACGTCGAAATCGAGGACCGATTCACTAAAGTTGAACTTGAGCGTGATTCCCCCAGTGTTTGAAGTTGAGGAGCCGATTTGAAGAGGAGCCGATTCCTAAAGGAACTAATTGATAATTTTTTATAAAATGGACGAGATGAGTAAAAGCGTTGAGAGCGGAATAAAGAAAGGGAATATAGGTTTATTGGAGATTGCGTGAGCATGTTTACACTTTTGCCCTCAGACGACCAGCCTTACCAACGCAAATAAGTGTTGGGCAATAATAAAATTATAATTACGTATTTTTGGTGACACATTTTTAACATTACAACACATATTATTGTCACTATCCTATAACACAAATAAGTTTTGGCAATTGAAAAAAAAATAAGGGTTACCAAATGGTCATTGTAGTGATTACATCATGTTACCCTCTAATTGCTATTATTATCACCATAATGACCAAATTGTTTAGGGTTAAATTGATTTTGGGTTTAATTGTGTTTGTTTAGCTAACTTTGGTTAGTAAATGTTATATGTGTGTGATAGAGTTTGCTAATAATATAATTTATGTCAATACAAAGATTATATTATGTGGACAAACACGAAGTAAATTACAAAAATATATAATTTATGCAAATACGAAGTACATTACTATAATTTAAGCAAACACGAAGTAAATTACAAAAATATATAATTTAGTCTAAATGTACTAAAATGGTAAAATATTTACAAATTGTATATTTAAATTTAATATAGATAATTATTTAAACCCTTAGTTATTATATTTGGCCCCGTCTGATAAGTGTTGTATATGATCGTTATATGGATATTCGTTCTTTTACAAAACAGACATCTCTTTTCATCTAATACAACATTTGTCAGATTTGTCCTTGTATTGGACAGGTTACAAACACTATAAAGTAATTATATTTCGTAGATCATATCACTTTGAACAGTTCACAAAATTTCGACGGTGTTTCCTTTGCGTTCCTTGTGTATACGCACGTGTGTACGATACAAGAACATGGGGGAAATGCTGTCGAAATTTTGTGAAATCTTTTAAAATGATATGATTTACGAAATATAATTACTATTGTGTTCATAATGGAAAGTAAGATGACCAACCATCAAAGAAGGCACATAAGCGTCAATGAACCAATAATTATTTATTTTAAAATAAAGTTTGTAGACAAATATAAAATTAACGATTACTTTTTTTTCTTTTCATCATAGGTTTTAAAGTAGAAAAAATGGCCAATTACTTTAACGATCGAAGCTGGATGTATCAAAGAAGAGAAATTAGTGGTGCAATAAGTGAATATTTTGAAAATGGGATAAAAGTGTTCATTAAATTTGCGATAAGTAATATCGGAAACAATAGAGAAACTCGTTGTCCATGTAGTAGGTGCAAATTGTTGAACTATTTAATCCCGAGTATGGTTAAGATTCATTTGCGCCAATCGGTTTCCTACCCAATTATTTGATGTCGGATCATCATGGAGAAACTATAGCCCCTAATACTCAAGAACTGTCGACGGAGATCAATAGCGTTGAAGTTAGCTCGAATCTCATAGAAAATATGTCAAAGATGTTGCTTGATCAATGTTCCCTACCGTTCAAATTGGTAACGACGATGATAACGTCGAAGAGGAGCCAAATGTTGAAGTTAAAAAATATATGATTTATTGAATAATGCTAAAAAAACACCTATGGAATGGATGTGAAAGTGGCATTCAATTATCGGTAACTGTAGAATACATTGCAATGAAATCAAATTACAACCTTATGGAAGCTGGATTTACGACTGTTGTTCAAGCGGCTAAACGCCATACGTCATCCGATAATTTAATGTGCGAAAATTATTATGAAGTGAAAAAACTTATGTCATCTTTTGGCTTGCCATATCAGAAAATAGATACATGTTTAAAGGGTTGCATGTTGTATTGGAAGGAAGACAACAATCTTAGAAAATGTAAGTTTTGTAATCAAGGAAGATACAAACCAAGAAAAAAGAAGGGAAAAGAATTTCTATACAAGCGTATGCATTATTTACCCATCACACTGGATTTCAAAGATCATATGTATCATCTGTAATAGCACAACATATGAGATGGCACAGTGTGAGAACACCTCAAGAAGGTACGTTGACACAACCATCGGATGGAGAAGCATGGAAACATTTTGACAAGAAATATCCTAATTTCGCAGCGGAAAACCACAACGTTAGACTCGGTTTATGTACAGATGGCTTCACACCGTTTTCTCAGTTTGGTTCTAAATATTCATCTTGGCTTATAATAATCACACCTTACAATCTACCGCCGTGGATGTGTATGAAAACTCCATACATGTTTCTCACATTTGTCGTCCCTAGCCCTGATGATCCGACACAAGGTATTGATGTTTACTTACAACTGCTAATCAAAGAATTGAAAATATCATAGAATAAAGGAGTTGAAACATACTACGTATCAAAAAAGAATTTTTTTGGATGTTCGCTTCTTTGTTATGGATTGTTAGTGATTTTCCTGCATATGCAATGCTTTCGGGTTGGAGTACGGTCGGTCGTCTTGCTTGTCCTTATTGCATGGAAGAAACACGAGCATTTTCATTACTGTATGGAAAGAAAATTTCATGGTTCGATTGTCGTCGATGCTTTCTTCAGATTAATCATACTTTTAGAAGAGACAATTTTTTTTTATGTCTAATAGACATGAGGCTCTACGGTCACCAACGGTTTGGTCAAGCGAGGAAATATACGAACTTGTAAAAGATTATCCGAAGATACATGGGACTGGAAAACAAACTGATATTCAAGGTAAATCGATGATTCATAATTGGTGCAAACAGAGTATGTTCTGGGAATTGTCTTATTGGAAACATCTCTTAATCCGTCATAATATTGACATGAAGCATAATGAGAAAAACGTATTTGATAATGTTTTTAATGGAGTTCTGAATGTGAAGGGCAAAGGCTAAGGATGATCTGAAATCCAGACGTGATATAGAGGAAATATGTATATCGTCTTGAGCTTCATATGAAGCTCAATGATAGTTAAAAAATCCAAAGCATACTATGAACTAGACAACAACCAAGTTAAATTACTGTTAAAATGGGTGGAAGAATTACGTTATCCTGATGGAATTTCCTCTAATCTTCGTAGATGTGTTGAGTATAAAAATGGAAGGATGAGTGGAATGAAAATCCATGATTGCCATGTAATGATGGAAAATTTGTTACCCATTGCATTTAAAGAATTGTTACCTGGAAAAGTTTGGAATTTAATAACAGAACTTAGCTTATTTTACAAGGAGCTTCGTTCAACTACGTTAAAACTTGACCGTTTACTTAAACTTGAAGAAGAAATCTCTATACTACTCTTCAAACTCAAGAAAATATTTCCTTCGAGTTTCTTTAATATAATGGAACATTTACCTATTCATCTTCAAAAGGAAGCATGTCTTCGAGGTCCTGTGCAATATGGATGGATGTATCCATTCGAAGGGTATGATATTATACTAAGTATTCAAATGTTAATTTAATTATAAATAGAACTTAATATTGAACCGAACTATTTTTTATTAGGTACTTAAATCATTTTAAAAAAAGTGAGACAATAAGCTCGAGTTGAAGGTTCTATTTGCAAATCATATATCGAAGAAGAAGCCTCTTTTTTTCTCTCATTATTTAAATGATCATGTGAACTTATCATTTGCAAGTGTTCTGCGTAACGATGAGAGGGTTGAACAAGATTCTTCTTCTGAATCTACATTATCTATTTTTAAACAACATGGGTGACATGGTGGAAAATGTGTGGAAATATGGCTAAATGATAAAGATTGTCATGTAGCACACACATATATTCTTCTTAATTGTCCTGAAATTGCTCCTTTTGTCAGGTAATCATTTATTTTATTAAGTTTTACTAAATTTATGTTAAACGTGTTAATAATAATGTAACATATAATGTTTGTGTTTGAAGTATTTATGAATCACAAAATCCAAGCGGCGATTTAAGCAAAGATTTCAGTAGTTGGTTTAGAAACAACGTTTTTGATCCCACAAATCATGTGCTCGATGAAGGACTAAAACATTTAGCCTTGGAACCGAAAAGAAAAATCAAAACATATCCATTATTTTTTGTTAATGGGTATAAATTTAACACCAAAGAATACGGTGCTGAAAAATTAACAAACAAAATTGGTGTGTTTGTTAAAGGCATTGAAGATCATAATAATCACATAAATGATTTTTATGGCGAGTTAACTCATATTTTACAATTGACATATTTTACAAGGCCCTTAGAGGATATTTATTTGTTTAGATGCAACTGGTTTAGCAATGTTCTGGGTTCTGGTATTAACGTGCATCCAAAGTATAATCTTGTAGAAATTAAACATACCTCACGTTATCAAAAATACGACCCTTTTGTACTAGCCAAACAAGCCCTACAAGTTTATTATGCCCCTTATCCGTCTCTAAAAAGGGATAAAGCAGATTGATCTGCAGTTATTAAAACCAAGGCAAGATTTACGTTCGATGGACATAATATTCCTGATGAACAAGCCTATCAAGCAGATCTAGAGGAAAATGTTGAAATAACAACTGCAGACAATCAAACTGATTTTGTACCTTTAAATGATGAGGCAAATGTATTAGTCGATACATCTGAGAGTGTAGAGGAAAACGATATAGAACCCGAAATCGAGTCTAAATCAGAAAACGATGAAGAAATTAATGAAGACTGAGTAAAATTTGGTAATTTTTACAACTATTCACATTACAGTTACCTATGTTTAATATTGCATTTTCACAAATATTCACATTACATTTGCTTATGATTTGTATATGTATCAACGTGGCAGGTATATAATGTCTAGCTCTCAATGACGTGGTGGTGAGAATAGTGGCTTCGGGAATCTGATGGTAGTGAATCCCTCTGTATACATACAATAAATTAACGTTTAAATACACTGTGTTATAATATTTGTATGCTGAAATAACATTTTTACTATTCATTCTATTTGCAGACTCGACAACCTAAGAAGGCCCAATACAAAGAAGAAATTAAAGAGCTTAGAATCATGATTGAGCAACTACGTGACCAAAGTCGTCTTCAGACTATGCAGTTGGAACGACTAAATCATAAGTTTGCGAAGTATGTGCACATTCATGATAGTCGTCCTTCATCGTCTGCTGATTTCGGAAGTGATGCTTAAGGTATGTTGTATATTTTTGGCATGGAGTGGGTGAGAATGATTCTTTTGATATGCTTAGATGGTTTGTTGACATGTAACTTGGATGTATTTGGTTTATGAACATGTATGTGTTGGTTTTTGGATGTTTGGATGTTATGTTTTGTTCATGTTGATGTTTCCTTGGTATATTTTGGTTGTTTATATTGGTATTGGTATATATGTTTGTATATATGTGGAATTGATTGGAATTGGATTGAAAATGTGGTGGTAGGAAGGTTATACGCTTGCTGGTATATAAAAAAAAACCCGGTTTTTCCAATGGTCACCAACGATTTCCAACGGCTATCTAGTCATTGTTTTGTAACGGTTACTAATGGACTAAGCCGTTTGAAGCCGTTGAAAGTCGTGAACGCTATTCCAACGGCTGTTCCAATGGCCGTCAACGGCTAGGAGAGGTTGGAATAGCCCTATATTCTAGTGTATATATATATATATATATATATATATTGAAGGTTGGTTAAAGATTTACTGATGTATAAGGCCAAAATCAAACCAGGCCCGAACGGTAAAATGATACAGCAAAACATGCAAACCAAAAACAGGTGGTAAAACTATGATTGCTCTGACCAACCAACATTTAATACCATAATTGCGTGTATTGCAACACATAGAGGCCGAAACTTAATAACAATAGAGCAATGCACAATGATAGAAATTTAATAACGATAAATTTAAAGAATTTTACAGTGATATTGGGGAAAAGTAGTAGCGATGAAAATTGAAGTGATTGAATGTGGTTAAATTTTTGGATGATGACGATTTTTGTAATACATATTTATTTATTTTCTTCAAATTAATGCAAACGATGATAATGAGACATAATTGCATGGTGAGAAAGTAAGAGAATGATAAAAGAAGCATGGTTCAACCATCTAAAATTAATGGTTAAACCGCGGATATTAAGGTCCGACCGAGGTTCATAGACAATTTAGGTCTGATTGAGTTTCAAGCGGTAGTGATTCGTGGTTCATTCGAGACCAAACCGTGTTTGGGTAGGTTCACGATAACACTGATACCAAGTCATTATTTTCATCGTTATTTTCTCATATAGGGGTATGTAATGATGGGTACGTACTATAGTTGACGTTAAAGGAATGTCAAGATAGTTGAAGCTTAGAAGTTGTATTCGAAACTGCAGCGTGCTCGCTTTATCGCTCGCTGCCATTTCACTTAGACCTGAGATGGCAAAAGAGGACTTAAGATTATTAGTTTCTAGATCATCCAAAGCTTTGAAATCTGAAAGAAAGTGCATGACAATAATTATTGGTTTTGTAAAGATCATTAGTTCATCGGAAAAGCAAAGGGATATCATCGTAGGCTCATGGCACTTAAAGTGGTGGTCCATCGATCATACTCGATCGTAATATAAGGGAAATCCAAATAAAAAAAAATAAAAAATCAATAGCTCCACCTGTAACATCCCAGAATTTATGTAGTTTAATAATTAGTTTATTTAATTATTTTACATATATCGGTCTGATAATTCAGAATGGTTTGAATTTAAATATTTGAATATTTAAATTAATATATATTAAATGGGATAATATATTTAATTTCCGAAATGTTCGGAAATGATTGAAATGCAGTATTGTGTAATTTGGATAATATACGATATTTATTTTATTTTATATTCGAGCAATAGTAAAGAAATATTATTCAAACGACAGTTGAACGTATTTATTATAATATAATTAAAGTCGAGTTCGAACTATCGCTGTAGTTCGTAATATTGAGGTTTGAACTTCAACTGAGTATACAGGATTCGTTATAAGTTGGATTTCTTCGAAATAAGAAATGTTTGAATCTATTAAATTGTATTTTTCTAATGGAAGTGAAAATCGAGATTTCATATTGTAGATGGTGAGTTATATCCAAATTAAAATTTCAGAAAGTCGCTATGGAATCGTTTATAAACCATAACGATATATTTAATTATAATTTAATATTAACTTTAAATTTAGACAAGATCTTTAAGATGTAGTTATAATTTATTTTTTAGAATTTTACTGTAATTTTTATTTTGGAAAATAAGCAACTTTTTATATTTTACACCCTATATCAGCATTTTGGGATATCAAAGAATAAGCTAACTAGTTTATTTTATTATATTTTTGGGATCGTGACACATTGCTCGTCATGGTGGTATGTTTATTTTTGTCGATAGCTGTCTGTAACCGAACATAATTTTACGTCATACGGTACCCTTAATAAATATATAATATTTACGAAAACAAATGAATACTTAACGCTAAAGCATCGCAGAGGCTAAGGATTTAGCAATACGGATACCATTATCCTAAGACTTCATGCCAAAACAAACTAGGCATTGTGTTTTCTAATCAGTCACGCATTCTAATCAATCACACATGCCTTCCCAGCAAATCCATCTAATATTAAAACATTTTGCATACCATTTTCAAGGAGCCTTAGCTTGTAAGTGAGAAAACCATTTACATATATGTAAATGTATGAATTCTAAACAATGAAATGAAAAATCGACATGACAGCCTAACCTATCTTGCACATGGCAGTTACATCAACACTGTCACCTATGCTCAGCTACATACCCTATTACTTAACAACGAAGTATTTCAACTATATACACACATACAGACACACACATATAGCTAACGCAATTCTTTATCTCTTTGGTTTTGATTCAGTAAAAAACTTAAACCTATACTTTAATGGCTTCAAAGAAATTTTAAATCCGATTAAATACCCCAAGGGAAAAATCTGAAATCAAATCGTTTTGAGTTACACGAGGGTGCTCTTCGATCCAACAAGGGTTTTATTGCATTCGAATGCGATACTTGGACTAGAAATATAAGGCAACAAGGACTTGGTTCGTTCTTAAGGGGGAATTTGAGCCAACCACAACTATTACGTATGAGGAAAATACTAGCGTTCATTTTGTGGGGAGATGAACAAGTGCAGATGGAGTGTGTGTTTGAAGAAGGTGCGATGGGGTGGATGTGTTTTCATAAAGAACGTGAGGTTATGAAGCAGTAAAAGGGAGCAGTATTATATTATGGGGGAGGAGGAAACATTCAACGTGAAGAATGGTGACTGGGGAAGTACATGTGAGTAGGAAGGGTTGAAACATGGTTTGTAATGCATAGTGGCGAAGGTCTTGACTCAGGCGATCAAATGGGGAGGCACGGTGGCTGCAGGTTTCGGCTATGACTTTATTTTGGAGTAAGGGAAGTTTATGTGTTTGGTTATTTGATGATTGGTCAAGGAGGACAGATGACAGCCATGAGTGGGAGAAGCATTTCAGTTTTTGGTACAGGGATTTGATGGTGGCGCTGGGTTCTTCGCAGGAGGCGTTAGAGTTCATTTAGAAGGTGACAGAGTGGTTTAGTTTTTGAATGGGCCGAGGATAAAAATATTGGTGAGGCCGGTGAGTAATATTGGTGAATGGCCATTATTACAGGAAGCATTATATTGGAACCAGGTGATGGATTAGTTCTATGGGGAAGAAGAGTGTTCACCGTTTAAAATGGGTATGTTAATAGAGTGGGTTGGGCCGATTAAAAGAAATAATATACAAATTGTGTATGGGGACAATGTTATAAATTCAAGGGGGAAAGAAGTTTAAAAACAAGAAAATGGCAAGATGAATACGGGGCACTGGAGTTCAAATCCAGGAAGAAGATAGTTTAAGTGTGGATTGGGCAACGTGGATGAAAATGGGATGTTAAATTCGGTAAGGCCAACCATAAAAGAAATTAAGTTTTTGTTTTATTTAAACTGAGTATATACTTGTTAATATTTGATCTCATGCATGGAAACCCAGTTTGAAGAATGGTGAAGGTTTGGTACGTGACAGTATAGTTTAGTGCTTGCGTGAAATTGAATGGCTTGGAGGAACTGCATCGTATTGTTTTTAGGAGAGAAAGCACCATTGAAGATGGGTTAAACACTTGAGGACGCGGGTCGATGCATAAAAGAGTTGCGAATCGCCAGATCCGTTGGAAATGTATGGTCGCATGCTACACGATGGATCTTGTCTGGAGAGATTTGGAGATCATTTCAATTATGGAAAAATTTAACGCTTGAATTACGACCAAGGTAGGTAATCTCAATAACTCTGTCCAGTTTTACAATTTTACAAATGTTATTTAATATTGGTATAAATGATTGAATATTGTGTGTGATGGGTGTTTGGATGAATTAGTTAAAATAATACGTATAGTTATTTTACAAGTCATGAGTTAAATATGGATTCTATTTATTATTTATTTCATATTGATATGAAATAAATGTTGATTGACATCTATGGATGTAGTGAAACAGGTTGGAGGGATCCAACTGGATTCCTCAACAATTTTATTGTTGATTTTCTTATATTACATTATATGATATGATAAATAATCCGTAATTGATTATTGCGTGACTGAGATGTATGAATAACATTGACCTGAAATAATTGGTATTTAAATACAGAAAAATATATTCGAATATATTGGAAAAAAAATTTGGGTTTTAAAAAGGAATTTCTATTTTTAAATAGAAATGGAATTTCGATTAGTTAGAATACAATAACTTGTTTTTTGATTATATAAAAACAAGTAATTTAATTTATAAACGATATTTATAAACAAAGCAAAATGATTTTTATTAAATAGTTTTAAAAATATATATTCAAGAAAAGAATTTATTTAAAAGGAAAAATGGAAATCGTTTAGAAAGAAAACGATGAAATTATTTCCATATTCGAAATGGGAATAGAATTGAAAAAAATCAATAAGGATTTGTAATTTAAATTCGACGATGTCGAAAGTTATTAAAATGATTTATTCTTATAAATTATATATTATATAATTCAGTAATTGGCAAGATAGTTAATATTTGCTTTAAAATAAATAATTAGTAATTAAATAGGTAATTGAGATTAAGTTATAAACTTGATATTTATTTAACAAGAAGTTGATTTATAAATGGAGTATATGAAGTGAAATACGAATATGAATTTATAAGAGAACTAGATATATGGGACTTTAAACTGAAATGGTATTTATTATTTAAATCAAGATTTCATTTAATAAACTGAGTCCATATTTCTATAAAGAAATAATATTCACATTTTAAAGTGAATAATGGTTTAGAAGCAAACGTTTCGCAAATTAGAATGGTGATAAAAGGAAATTGGTAAATATTGGAAGTGATAAATTCAAAAGTGAATTTAGAAATTTGGGTTGACCTTTAACAGTGAGTTTATTCCAAGGTTCGGAACTTTAATCGAATATAGATTATTCATAAGGGAGTTATAAGTTGAAATTCGATTATATCAAATCCAGGAAAGTAATATTTACTTTCCTTTTTTAGATGAAGATTATTTATTTAATTAATTAATTAAAATATTATTTGTTTGTTTAAATTAAAGATATATTTTGAAATTAAATATTTCAATGGCAGAGATTATAACGTCATCGTTATAATCAAAGATTTCCATTAAGAAGTGGATTCGCAAACTGAATATGAGAGTTGCGTAAATAGTTTTCTGGATAAAAAATTAAGAATTGGAGTCAAGCAAGTTAGAAACTGACTGGAAATTGGCTAAGTTGAATAGCTGTCTGAGTATCGATCTGATGTTGGTTTCGGCCTTCGGGGTTAATGCATAGAGAGTTGTTCTCTTACTAGTATACAATTAGGAACCGATGAATGTAGAAGAATAGTGATGCGTGAATAAGCAAATGGAAATGGTTTTCAATGTTAATAACGTATATTTTCTAAATATAGTAAAAGTGTGGTAGATATATGGAGTTAATTCCCAATGTTAAAAAGAGATATTTTCTAAGTATAGAAAATAAATAGTTTAAAATAGTGCGAAACGTTTTCCAAAAAATCGTGAGAGGCCAAATGTGTTAGAGAAATATATTTGGGTAAAGATATTAAAAGGAAATTGGGGAATGAAATAATGATTGATCAGTAAGATTTCCATTTAGGAATACGACCGTTGTTTGTACACATGTTTTCCTTTGATAGTTAAATAACAGCCTATCAAATTTTTTGACCATTTCTGTTGTCAATACGGAGAGACCGGGATCAGATTTATTATCTGAAGACCACTCTGTATGGGAATTATCATTCCGAATCAAATATATCGAAGACAATTGAAGACGGTGTTTATGCAAGGGTTGTTGTGGCGATCCTAGGTAGAAATCGCTTAAGATGGATTTACAGAATAATTCCTTCGGGTTGTCCAGTCCCAGGACAACTTGAATGGACGAATGTCTAACAGAGTATATCTGGTAAATCATGTAAGTTGATCGTTTCAAACGTATTTACGTTGGTGGTGGGGGAATTTGTTTCTCTTAGCTTATACCCGTGGTATTTTTAGGGAAATCAATTTATGATTTAATGGGTATGGCAATGTGACATTCAAAGTAAATAAAGGAGTGATCTGTTAAAAGATACGTTATGACCTCAAGCCTTATCAACTGGGAAATGACAGAAATCGGGCAGGCAACATAGCTAAGTGGGTCCCACCCAATTAGGGTATATTGTCACCATCTAGAGAATATTCATATTTGTTACTTCTTTCTCTTTTGTATCTCCCAGGAACGGTTATGTTGGTATACCAACCGTAAGGTGACAATATATTTGGAACACTCAAGCGAAATGAATGGCCGGTCATGTGTGGCCGAGTTACAAGATGCTCTTGTTGAACTCCAGTGTATCGCTTCTAGAGTACAAGATCGGAAGGTGGTTCCATACCTTGTCATTGTTAGGAACTGCGGAATAAATCGTTAAGGCAAAGCAAACGCTAGAGGGCAGGGGGTGAATAGTGTTTGTAAGAATTTAAACAAAACTTAAAACTAAAGAGGATTATGGAATGAATCAAACAATACAAACACAATCACAGACACAGATTCAAACACAAATGTAAAATAAATAGAAATAAAAATGCAGAAAAGGAAAGAACACACCGGATTTTATACTGGTTCGGATTACTTCTACGTCCAGTCCCGCACAACGCTGGGTTGTGCAGGGTTTTATTACTCTTTCAATAGTCAATTACACCCTCCCTGATTTCACGGCTCACAAGGAGACACCTATTCCCACTTCCTTGATTTCACAGCTCACGAGAAGACACCAATTCATACTTTCTTGATTTCACGGCTCACAAGAACACATCGACTCCTATTTTACTCACAACAAGTTTTATTTAACCCAACTAATTATAAAACTGCCTATAACTATTCAATAGCACTCGATTTAGAGAGTAGAGAGTGTAGAGAGAAGAAGTTTTATCAAAACAGAGTTGAATTCGGCAGAGTATAAGTGTAAAAAGCATAAAAATGATTAAGAATAATGGTGGGATGAAAGAGTATGAAGTTAGAGAAGAAGATGTGTTAAAAAAATCGGTTTTAACCTCTTTTTACAGAGTATGAAGGGTTGCAACGGTTCTGAAGCGTTTCAAAAAGTGAAAAGACACTTCTCTTCAAAATTGAAAAAAATAGCAGTTATATGTTGACTTACACTTTTTGCTATGTCAACATAGTCATGTGTATTTTTCATTTTCAAAACATTTTTCAAGTATTTTGATATAAAACTAATTCTGGAAAATCTAGAGTAAAATTCTAGTGTTGTAAATTAATATTATATGATAGAAAATCATATGAAAACATACTTTTAAACTATATAAATATATTTATAAAATTATAAGGTTTTAAACTACATATAAAGTATAAATATAAAGTATAAAAAATTTAATTTTGAAAAACAAAGAAAAACAAAAATAGAAACAAATAGAAAAACCAAATAGAGAGGATTGAGGAAAACTAGAAAAACAAAATAGAGAGGATTGAGGATAGAATTTAATCAGAAATTGATTTTGTATTTGAACTTGGAATGCTATTTAGAGTCTTACAAAATCTAGACTCTATAGCTATGTTGATCTTGAACTCTTGAAATATTAATTACTCATGAGTCTTGAAATTTCTCTGGTCTTTAAATCTCTGTCGTCTTTATAACTGTACAATCTTCAGTAATATTTCCTGTACATAATTCCTGCACACACATATATATATATATATATTCTATACAAAAAGTGTTAGTATATTTTTTATAATTAATGATAATTGAAATAAAGTTGTTATCATCAAAACTCCATTCTCCA
Source organism: Allium sativum (assembly GCA_030737875.1). Classification (NCBI taxonomy): domain Eukaryota; kingdom Viridiplantae; phylum Streptophyta; class Magnoliopsida; order Asparagales; family Amaryllidaceae; genus Allium; species Allium sativum. Next base: position 189,387,285 of record CM060924.1, on the reverse strand, counting down.
ACAATCTCCCCCTTTTTGATGATAACAACCTTAGTTTATAAAATATCATACCTGTATATACCTGTTTGATGATGTTACTTCTAATACTCCCCTGTCTGTAAGAATCCTATAACTATGCCTATATTTTATAGTTTCTCCCCCTTTGGCATTATCAAAAAGAAATTCTAAAAGTACCCCCCTTAAATCCTATAACTATCCAAATAATTCCTATACTGAAATAAAGTACTCCCCCTGAGTCCTAAATCTATAAAATACTACCCCTAAATTCGATATCTATCTATACATATTCTATTATAATATTCTATATAACTATCGCTGATTCTATGATACCCTTATATCTCCCTCTAACTCTATGATTCTAAGCCTAAAAGATTATAAATCCCCCTAAAATTATGACTATGCTAGTCTAATAAAAGAATAGTAAAAAAAGCAATCTAATCAATGTTTATAATCAGTTCTAACAATCAATTCAAACAAGCAATTCAAGAAATTAATTCAAGCAAGCAATTCAAGCAATCTATTTGAGCAATTAATTCAAGCAACAGTTTAAGCAATCAAATTAAATAATATGTGTTAATAAACACTTCTTGAACCTTTAATTAAACCTAGAAACTATAAAACTCCCCCTTAATCTAATACAAGACTAAACCTCCAATTGTTAGGGGTCATCACCAACCAATGGCCTAGCCTATACTCTAGTTCCCTTAAAACTATAATAAGACCTTAATCTAGACTTAGAAATAACTCTGATATGATATCCTTAAAATTATGATATAAGTAAAGTAATTCAATCCAATCAATTTAATCAAGTAAGCCAACTCGATCAATTCAACCAAGCCAAACAAGTCAATTAAGTTAATCAAGACAAAGTAAATATGTTATGTATTTGATTAATAATCCTAGATAAAAACTTTTCGTATTATATACTTGTCATGTGTGAAGTTAAGGTTAACATGTAATGTATGTATTGGTTATAATGCAGTATGTTATATGCAAAATTATATGAAGTGATATATTAAATGAAATGCAACTTGGATGTGAATGATTTTAATTTGAGATGTACTCTACTAGTGATGTATGATATGAAATAAGATGTGTAATGATAGTATGCAGAATGATTTGATAATTATATCTGTTTAGGTAACATATAGTCAAAGTACTATTTAATTATTATGAATTATTTGAATCAAACAAAGATAATGTTAATTTCTAGACTTATATTAATTATATTAATGAATTTGATTAAAACAATAATAAAGATAAGAGTTTAATAAAAAGTAATATTCATGATAAATAGTAAAATATTCAAATAACTCATGAAGTTAAATAATATTAGTAGGGTAAATATTGTAAAAATTGAAGATCTTTCTAAAGAGAATATAAAATTTGTATAATATAAAGTTAGCTATATAAACATATATTCATAAATATATATAAAACTCATTTAAAAAAAACTTCAAATTTTAATTTATGAGATATTACATTAACATTTTGATACAAATCAACTTTAAATTTAAAGTTTAGAAATCAAAACATATTTATTTGCTAAAAAACCATTTATACTTTAGAAGGAAACATTATAAAGTAATATATAAAACTTCTTATATTTAAACTACTTAAAAAAAATATGTATATATGTTTCTTTATATTAAGTTAAATATACAAGTTCATAAATCTTAATAGGAAGTCAAAATAAGTACTAAATTACAAATTGTATTTGTGATAAGAGGTTTTTAGGCACAAGGAAGAAGTCAGAGAAAAATTTAGTTTCAGGGACAAGAAGTTTGCATTTTAGACCGAAGGACACTTTTTATTGTAAATCAGGGAATGGTAGTTGTAACTATCCTTTTTTTACACTAAAAAGAGTTCGTCATTCTAAAAATCAAACTTGTTGTCCTTACCACTGAATTTTTTCGCAACTACTTCCTTGTGCCTACTTACCTGTTGTGATAATGTAACCAAAAATTGTTATGAAATCATAAGAATAATATATAAGTTAAACTATGCATGTTTAAACCATATAAAAGATGAATAAATTTATATATTATAACAATACCAAAAAGTTATATTAACTTTGTATATCATATTAATATGTTTATATAATTTTTTAAATTATATATTTTAATATATATATTTTGAAACATGATATAAGAAAATAAATATGCAGATAAATTTAATAATTGGAATTTTAACTGGCATTTTCTAATTGAAAAAAGATGGAGGGAAGTTTGAAAGTTTAAATCTTTGAGATAAAAATTTTGAATTTCATTCTATAGGCTGATACATTAACATATAGATATATGTATGTTGACATATATGTTTTATTTTAAAGAGTATGGTTTTGTGACTTTGGTTTTAAAATATCGATTTATATTTCAGGTTTAACTATTTCCTGACATAATTCTAATTCTAACAAACATCTAAAATTTATTTTATTATTATATTTATTTTAATATAATTATTTTTGAATTTAAAATTTCAAATTTGAATTTTAAATTTCAAAATTGAATTTTAAAGTTTAAATTTCAATCTAAAACAAAGCAAAGCAAGCAAAACATCCATTCAACCAAAAATTTAAAAATTAATTAAGGCGTACTCTTTTTTTTAGATCCATTTCTTTAATATTCTCTGAATTCTGAATTGATCTTCTGGAATTTGATGATGGGATCTGCTCTATTACAACGGGCTCATTTTTCTAATCAGGATAGTGTATCCATTTGCTGAATTTGAACACTGTATGAGAAAGATATTGAAGATTTAGTAGTTCAAACAACTTGGCACCAAAATTTGAATTTAAATTTTGAATTTTGAATGAATGGACACTTCAACCATTATAAATAGGCCCAAAAGTCATGTCTCCTCACATTCTCTTCTCTTATTCTTCTTCCTCCTCTCGTTTTTCACTTTCAATCAAACTATCAGGAGGCATAACTTGTTCGTTTCTTAATGGAATTGGACGAAATCAGTGGCAAATCGAAGAGGAATTCGAAGATACGACCTCGGTTTAGAGATGAATTTGGATGATATTTGGGAGCAACAAGTCGAAATAGTAAGAGGTATGAATAAAATCCTGTAACAGTTTTCAGTTTTGAATCGTCAACTTCAAACTGCCATATCTCACTCAATTTTGATCGATATTTGACGATCTGCCCATCAAATCGACCGCGAGAACTAGAACTGTTATCTGGAAAAGGATTTGAGACATCATAGCCTAACCCGTGAATGCAATTTAAAGATCTTTGTCGACAGTTTTGGTTTCCTTCTCTCTTTATTCACCAAAACTTCATTTGATCATTACTTTATCAATTCTTGACGGAATCTCATGAAACCAATGACATTACGAAGAAAATGAAGAGAAGTACAGTATGAAGATAAGTTGTAGATGAAAATCCAAAGTTATAAAGTGATATCGTACCTATTTCTTTGCTTATTTATATTATATATATATCCATTTGATTTCTTCTTGATGTCTCTTATCCAACCGTCGTTACTCTTCTCCTCTTCTTAATTTCTTTTAAGAAGATGAATTTTCAATAGTCACCATTTCGGAATTTAAATTGCCAACAGCCACGTCACCTATCTTTTTAGAATTTTAATGTCCAATAGCCATATAGCACATCTTTTCTTGCAAAACAACACAAATTTTCGAATAACTTTTCAAATAATTAACTACAATAATATCAAGAAGGTTTTGTAACATATCCATAGATCAAAAATTTCAAATTTTAAAACATTTCAAATTTCAATATTTCAAAATTTGAAAAATCAAATCATAGTAACTTGACTTTTCAATAAAATTGAATGCAGACTCATCTACTACTTAATGCAATACATGAATTAAAACTAGCGTTCAAAATTTGCCATTTAACATTTTCAAAAATCAGATTATGAGCTTTTTGAAAGACCTTGCTCTGATACCAATTGTTCGGGACTGCGGAATGGATCGTTAAGGCAAAGAAAACACTAGAGGGGTGGGGGGGGGGTGAATAGTGTTTGTAAGAATTTAAATAAAACTTAAAACTAAAGAGAATTATCAAATGAATCAAACAGCACAAACACAATCACAGACATAGATTCAAACACAGATGTAAGTAAGCAAAAATAAAATTGCAAAAAAGGAAAGAACGCACCAGATTTTATATTGGTTCAGATTGCTCCTATGTCCAGTCCCGCACAACGCCGGATTGTGCAGAGTTTTATTACTCTTTCAATTGTCAATTACACCTTCACTGATTTCATAACTCACAAGGAGACACCGATTCCTACTTTCTTGATTTCACGACTCAGAAGAAGACACCAATTCCTACTTTCTTGATTTCACGGCTCACAAGAACACACCGACTCCCATTTGACTCACAACAAGGTTTATTCAACCCAACCAATTAGAAAACAGCCCTATAAATCTTCAATAGCACTTGATTTAGAGAGTAGAGAGTGTAGAGAGAAGAAGTTTTATCAAAACAGAATCGAATTCGGTAAAGTATAAGTGTAAAAACCATAAAAATGATTAAGAATAATGGTGAGATGGAAGAGTATGAAGTTAGAGAAGAAGATGTGTTAAAAAAATTCGGTTCTAACCTCTTTTCATAGAGTATGAAGGGTTGCAATGGTTCTGAAGCATTTCAAAAAGTGAAAAGGCACTTCCCTTCAAAATTAGAAAAAATAGCAGTTATATGTCGACATACACTTTTTGCTATGTCGACATAGTAATGTGTATTTTTCTTTTTCAAAACATTTTTCAAGTATTTTGATATAAAAATAATTCTGGAAATTCTTGAGGAAAATTCTAGTGTTGTAAATTAATATTATATGATAGAAAATCATACGAAAACATACTTTTAAACTATATAAATATATTTATAAAATTATATGGTTTAAACTATTATAAAGTATAAATATAAAGTATAAAAAATTTAAGTTTGAAAAATAAAGAAAAACAAAAATAGAAACAAATAGAAAAACAAAATAGAGAGGATTGAGGAAAATTAGAAAAACAAAATAGAGAGGATTGAGGAAAAATAGAAAAACAAAATAAAGAGGATTGAGGATAGAATTGAAAATCAGAATTTGAACCTGGAGTGCTATTTAGAGTCCTACAAAATCTAGACTCTATAACTATATTGATATTGAACTCTTGAAATCTTGATTACTCATGAGTCTTGAAATTTCTCTGATCTTTAAATCTCAATCATCTTTATAACTGTACAGTCTTCAGTAATATTTCCTGTATATAATTCCTACACATACATATATATGTTCCATACAAAAAGTGTTAGCATATATTTTATAATCAACGATAATTGAAATAAGGTTGTTGTCATCAAAACTCCATTCTCCAACAGTCATAGTTGGAAATCCATTACCCAATAAGAGCCCGCGGTTTTGATTTGTGTATTATATATATGTAGAGCGCGAGATGAAAGCGTTCTGCTAGATTATTATGTACTTGTATTAGACATTATTATAGTATCACAAAAATATTGATTTTTAGAAAGTGTTTTTGGGTAATCGTAAGGTAAAAACCATCCGTGTTTATGTGTGGATCGGTCTTATGATTATCATTCCTTTGAAAAGGATTTTGAAAACTTAAACCAAAATGATTTGAGTTTACTCACACCAGTCACATGACTGACCCAAAGTTTATTTGTTTTGTTTTCCCTGAGCTCTTGGGTGCCTAATTTTGTATGGGCAGTCAAGTAGTTGGGATTTTACAGATACAATTGGAGGACGCTGGAGCAGGAGACTTCAGTGTTAGATATATATGAAGTTATTTATGCTGTGATATTTATATAATGTACTCTGATGATGAATGTAAGTACAAATACAATTTTGTATTTCAAACTATTATTATAATATATTTTACTCGTTCCGCTGTGAGATTCGTGTTTCTTCTGTTGTGATCTTCTTCTTCTTCTATTCTAACTTTCTTTCTTTCCATTTCTCACCCTCTAACTTCTTTCTATTAATGATCTGGTGTTTCCGATGCTTGATAGTCGACATCGTGTTTTATGTCGATTTTCAAGGTCGAAAATCCCAGTTCGTTACAGTGGTATCAAGGCTGAAGTTAAGTGATTACCTTGGCTCTGTGGCGTGACTCTATAGAGATTGGGTTAGTAATACCCTAGATTGAGTTTGAGTGTATATGTATGAGCGTGTATTTGTAAACTGATATAAAAAACCATTTTATATTATGTTGATTGTTTTGTGGAGTAGTTTATGAATTTTGGTCGATACAGGAATACAAACTGTGTCGATGGGTGTTTCTAAATTCTTGAATAGATAAATTCGACATAGTATTGTTTTGAAAAAAAAGGTAAATCAAATAATTTTGCCCATAATTATATTTTGATATATATTAAAGAGTATATATCTTGATATTATAATATATTGGATATGTTGATTGTAATTATAATCGAATAAGATTATAATTGAAATGGTTATAAATAACCAATCAGAATTCATATAAGAGTGATATATAAATTCAAAAGAATTAAAACTGAATTGGAATTATAATTCTAGAACCTGGAAAAGTATGTGAAATGGATTTTGGATAATATGAGGAAAATTTTAAGATCCTGGGTGATTTGAAAATGTTTTTCAAACATTGCAAAGGATATTTTGTAAGTGATTTCAAAAAGGAAGTGTTTAAAATGATTTTTGAAAGTGATATAGTTTTGAACTTACTTCGGTGGCTAGGAAATAATCCTGATGATGAATCGCAACATCATTAGTGTTCATTTTCGAGTTTCTAAGTGACGGATCACTACCAAGGATTTTGTTTTTTTGAATTGTTTTAGTAAGTTGTCTTGAAATTCAAATGATTTGAATTGATTATCATTTTATATGATTTCAAACTGATTTGAAATAAAACCCACGGATTTGAAATTTAAATTTAACTTATGGAGTCAAATAGATCGAAATGGAAAAGTGAATAAATAAATTGCAATTTAACTTAAAATAAGTTAAATAAAAATTTGATTGGATTGGAGATAATCTGGAATAAAATTGAGTTGGTGAATAAGAGTGAGATTAAGAATGGAAATGGAGTTTGAATGTGGCTTGGGTATAAGCTAGTTGTTGGATTTGAGGATGAGTTGAGTGGAAACCAATTGGGAATACGTTTGTATTTGCTGAAATGATAGCAGATGGAAGAGAAAGATTTAAAATGCCCGACAAAAAGGTACAAGTTTATATTACAGTTGAGTAAGAGATTTCTATGAGCCTATTGGGCAAGCCGATTGGCTGGTTGATTTTCTTTTGTGTTGGAGAAGGCCTGAAGATGCGAGTTGTGGTTGTACCGATTGGGCCGTACAAAGGAGACGCTGGCGAAATTTTTCAAAAATTTTAAGTGTTAGAAAATTTTCAGAATTTGTGAAAATATTCATTAATAAGAATAAATTAATATTTTAACTAAAGTTGATTGGTTTTGTTTAAACAGAAATTAAGAAGTATAACAAAATATATTTAATCTGATTAATAAAGTTTATAACACTTTTTCTACCTTAGTTATTGCGGGGACGAAATTCTTTTAAGGGGGAAAGAGTGTAACGTCCCAGAATTTATGTGGTTTAATAATTATTTTTTAAATTATTTTACATATATTGGTCTGATAATTTAGAATGGTTTGAATTCAAATATTTGAATATTTAAATTAATATATATTAAATAGGATAATAGATTTAATTTCAAAAATGCTCGGAAATGATTGAAATGCAGTATTGTGTAATTTGGATAATATACGATATTTCTTTTAGTTTATATTCGAGCTTTAATAACGAAAATATTATTTAAACGACAGTTTAACGTATTTATTATAATATAATTAAAGTCGAGCTCGAACTATCGTGGCAGTTCGTAATATTGAGGTTTGAACTTCAACTGAGTATACAGGATCTGTTATAAGTCGGATTTCTTCAAAACAAGAAACATTTGAATCTATTAAATCGTACTTTTCTAATGTAAGTAAAAAAATCGAGATTTCATTTTGTAGATGGTGAGTTATGTCCAAATTAAAATTTCAAAAAGTCGTTATGGAATCGTTTATAAACCATAACGATATATTTAATTTTAATTAAATATTGACTTCATATTTAGACAAGATCTTTGAGATGTAGTTATAATATAGTTTTTAGAATTTTACCGTAAATTTTATTTTGGAAAATAAGCAACTTTTTATTTGGAGTATTTTACACCCTATATCAGCATTTTGTGATATCGCATAATTAGCTAACTAGTCTATTTTATTATATTTTTGGTGTCATGGAACATTGCCCGTCATGAGGTATGTTTATTTTTATCAATATTTGTCCGTAACCGAACAGAATTTTATGTCATACGGTACACCTAATAAATATATAATATTTACGAAAACAAATGAACACTTTACGCTGAAGCATCACGGTATCGCGGATGCTAAGGATTTAGGAATACGGATACCTTTTTCCTAAGACTTTATGCCAAAACAAACTAGGCATTATTTTGTCTAATCAATCACACATTCTAATCAATCACGCATGCCTACCTAGCAAATTCCTGGATAAACATTTAATATTAGAACATTTTGCATGTCCTTTTTCCAGTAGCCTTAGCTTGTAAGAAAACAATTTACATATATGTAAATGTATGAATTCTAAACAAGGAAGTGAAAACTCGGCATGACAGCCTAACCTATCTTGCACATGGCAGTTACATCAACACTGTCACCTACGCTCAGCTACATACCCTATTACTTAACAACGAAGTATTTCAACTATATATATATACACACACACATATATATGCATATATATAGCTAACGCAGTTCTTTATCTCTTTGGTTTTGCTTCAGTAAAAAAACATAAACCCATATTTTAATGGCTTCAAAGAAATTTTAAATCCGATTAAATACCCCAAGGGAAAAATCTGAAATCAAATCATTTTGAGTTACACGAGGGTTCTTTTCGATCCAACAAGGGTTTTGTGGCATTCGAATACGATACTTGGACTAGAAATATAAGGCAACAAGGACTTGGTTCGTTCTTAAGGGGGGATTTGAGCCAACCACAACTGTTACGTATGAGGAAAATACCAGCGTTCATTTTGTGGGGAGATGAGCAAGTCCAGGTGGAGTGTGAGTTCGAAGAAGGTGCGATGGGGTGGATGTGTTTTCATAAAGAATGTGAGGTTATGAAGCAGTAAAAAGGAGCAGTAGTATATTAAGGGGGAGGAGGAAACATTCAACGTGAAGAATGGTGACTGGGGAAGTACACGTGAGTAGGAAGGGTTGAAACATGGTTTGTAACGCATAGAGGCGAAGGGCTTGACTCAGGCGATCAAATGGGGAGGCACGGTGGCTACAGGTTTCGGCTATGACTTTATTTTGGAGTAAGGGAAGTTTATGTGTTTGGTTATTTGATGATTGGTCAAGGAGGACGGATGATGGCCATGAGTGGGGGAAGCATTTCGGTATTTGGTATAGGGATTTGAAGGTGGCGTTGGGTTCTTCGTAGGAGGCGTTGGAGTTCATTTAGAAGGCGACAGAGTGGTTTAGTTTTTGAATGGGCCGAGGATAAAAATATTGGTGAGGTCGATGAGTAATATCAGTGAATAGCCATTATTACAGGAAGCATTATACCAGAACCAGGTAACGAAGTAGTTCTTTGGGGAAGAAGAGCGTTCACCGTTAAAAACGAGTATGGTTAATAGAGCCGGCTGGCTCGATTAAAAGAAATAATATATAAATTGTGTATGGGGACAATGTTATAAATTCAAGGGGGAAAGAAGTTTAAAAGCAGGAAAATGGCACGATGAATACGGGGCACTGGAGTTCAAATCCAAGAAGAAGATAGTTAAAGTGCGGGTTGGAGGAAAAAGAAATTAAGTTTCTATTTTGTTTGAACTGAGTATATACTTGTTAATATTCGATCTCACGCATGGGAACCCAGTTTGAAGAATGGCGAAGGTTTGGTACGTGACAGTATGGTTTAGTGCTTGCGTGAAATTGAATGGTTTGGAGGAACTGCAGCGTATTATTTTTGGGAGAGAAAGCACTATTGAAGATGGGTTAAACACTTGGGATGTGGACTGATGTAAAAAAAGAATTGCGAATGGTGAGATCCCTTGGAAGTGTATGGTCACAGGCTACACGATGGATCTTGTCTGGAGAGATTTGGAGATCGTTTCAACTACGACAAAATTTAATGCTTGAATTAATCAATCGAACGTTAATCATTATTTAACAATTAACGACCAAGGTGAGTAATCTCACTAACTCTATCCACTTTTACAATTTTACAAACATTATTTAATATTGATAAAAATGATTGAATATTGTGTGTGATGGGCGTTTGGATGAATTGGTTAAAATAATATGTATAGTTATTTGTACAAGTCGTCAGTTAAATATGGATTCTATTTATTATTTATTTCATATTGATATGAAATTAATGTTGATTAACATCTATGGATGTAGTGAAACAGGTTGGAGTGATTCAACTGGATTCCTTAACAATTATATTGTTGTTTTTCATATATTACATGTAACAACCTATATTTTCTATGTTTATTAAAGTAACGAATTTAAGAATACTTAATTGTAAAAGTGATAATTAAGGGAAACGGGTTACGCCATTGTGTTCGCCTCGGAATTCTACGTGAGATAGAGTCCGAGTTTGCGTGAATCGGACTCCGTATGAAGAAGTTATGGAGTTCAGAAGATCTCATGTTTAAACAGAAAATTATATAATTAAATAAACAAAAGTGTTCGAATTTCAAAAATCATGCAGATCCGTTGGGCGGGAAAAATCCCGCCCATAGGGGTCGACTCCCCCCGGGGGGGTCGACATAGGTGTCGACCCCCCAAGAGGGGTGTCGACTAGGGAGTTGACCCCCCTATAGGGGTCGACCCCCTCGCCCAGATCCAAAAAGTGACGATTTTCTGACTCGTTGCTGAGTCTTTTCTAACTTGTTGCTGAGTCACTAGGGCATACATGGCAATTTCTGGATAACTCTATCTAGTCTGGACGGTTGTGATCGCTACTTAGGTGATCTAACGGCTCACACAAGTTTAAACCTCTATAAAAGCAACTCTAGTCCTCAACCCTAAATCATACAATTTCATTCCAAGGAGCCACCATGCTGTCCATGATCGTCCTAGCCTAGCCACCATTTCTTCTCAACTAGAAAGCAAGTTAGAAGCTACGAATCTAATCTAATTTTGAGAATCGTTAGCCTACGTCAAGGGATTTCTTTTCAGTTTCAGAAAAAAGATCCCAGAAAACAAGACTTTCTTTTGTTTGTAAGTCCTGTTATTATTTAGATGTGAATGATTAAAAGTTATGATCTGTAATAAAGTGAAAACTAGATTTGTGCCAAAGTTGTAAGATAATGGTGATGCTGATTCATGTCTATTCTTGTAACGATTCTAGCATATGTGCCTATGTGACTATTGTGGTTTATTGGATTTATTATGTGGTATGTTATACCAATCGTATATTATGTAAATTGGGTGACTCTTTCATGTTATGTTACATGCAAGTTTTTAGGCTAAGTCCTCTTTCATGTTATGTTACATGCAAGTTTTTAGGCTAAGTCATATATGCCTATTATGTTTAGATCTACATTCTCCTATGTTTAGATCTATGAAAATTTGATCCAAAATAAAAGTTTACATTACATGACTAATTGGATTTGTGTAATTCTATGTAAGTCCCCGTTCATATGCTTAAGATTCATATTTATTGGATCCAAAATAAAAGTTTACATTTACATGCCTAGTTGGATTTGTGTAATTCTATATGCTTAAGATTCATGTTAATTGGATCCAAAAATGCAAGTTCATTGCTTATGCCACATTTATATGACACATGTTCAGTTAGATCCTTGTTATGTTGTAGGAATGGTACATGCTCCTTTCTTTCCCCATTTGTATATAATTTAGTCTAAGTTGCGAGCCTAACATTCTATGTAAAATCTCGCAAACGTATAACGGGGGTAACGTTGGGAAAAACCTTAAATTTCATATTATTAGCATAATTGGGCCCATAATCATATAAATGATTTGTGGCATAAATTGGTATAATTTATATACCTAAAATTTATGAACATGATTTAGTGGGTAAATGAGGCATGACATGAATGGCAATAATTGTGGATAATTTACATGTAAATATGAAAGGTAAATATGTAAATTAAGTAAAAGACGAATATGCCTAACCCAAGGTTAGATTGAGTTACGTTGTAAGATTGCCCGGAACTGCCTGGCGCATCCAACAACTGTAACAATATAGATCTAATGTGAGAGGTTGGCGCATCAAGCCCAAAAGAACCCGAGGTTAGATTGAGTTGCGGTGTAAGACTGCCCGGAACCGACCGGCACATCCAGCAACCGCAACAATACATACCTAATGTGAGTGGTTGGTGCTTTAATGAATAAATTAAAGCTTAGACAGGAATGGTAGGCTTAAGCTAATTAAGGAAACACTTAACCAATGAAACATGTTAACTAAACTGATAATAGGTAGAAATCAGAAAGAGTTTTAACTCCACAATCAGATAAGGAAATTGAACCTTCTACAGAAAGTTTTCCTATTTCTATCCTATCCACCAGCCTCGAGGGCATTCGCCTGCCCTCGGCCCTTGTCCTCGTTTCTTTGGGCAGTCCCTAGTGAAGTGCCCCATTTCTCCATAGTTGAAGCAAGTGCCCTTCCTCTTTCTGCAATCCTTTTTCAGATGGGTCGAGCTTCCACAAGTAAAGCACTTCTTCTCCTTCTAATCTTCAGACTTCTCATCCTTCTTTTGTGTTTGCTTTTTGGGCCCCTCCTTCTTGTTCTGTGGTCCTTCAAGCTTTTCTTCTATCTTCACACTTTTGGTTTCCTCTTCATGCATCAATTCCATATCAACTAATTTCTCGAAGGTAGCTGTAATAACACGGAAATCTGGGCCAATTTAAAAATTTTATTTTGGCAAATTTAGTGAATTTTGATTATTTAAAATGAATTATTTTAAATAATATCGACGAAAAATTTATTTTGAATAGAATTCGAATGTATATATTTATATAGCTCGACGTTAGAATATAAATAATTATTTATAATTATAAAAGGAATTGAAAATGGCGCGGTAGTTTGATAATTCGATTTCATAATTCAAATGAATGTACCGGGTTCAAAATAAACCGAATTTTAGTGAAACCAAAAATATTAGAATCTATTTGTGAATATCACTCGAACGAATCCGAAAGATTGGAATTTCATAGCGGGAATCAAAAGATATGTCCAGTTGAAATTTCAGAATAATCGCTATGGAATTCAGACCCTTAAAAATGGAAATTTTGCAAATGACCTCGGATTTCGATGAAACCACTTTTGTTGGATCCGTGATGTCAAGTTATTGCTAGGTTTCAAATTTCATAATTTTTCGAATCAATATGTGAGCGTGGCAAAGGAAAACGCGTTTGACCAGTTTCAGTTGATTTTAATCGACTGGAAAATGGCCATTTTTCAAACGGTCTCAGAATTTGATGAAACTAGTTTTGTTAGGACCGTGTCGTCAATACGAAGCTAGAAAACATTTTTTGGGAATTTTTAGAGGCTGTATGTGACTCTAGTAAATTGAAATGGGCATTTAAATTCAATATATAGAGTTATATGTTGATTTTGACGAGAACTGATCGAAACGATCGAATCAGCTTACGATACATATCCCATTGTGTTCGAAATGGGGGTAATTAGCTAGGGACGACAGGCGGTGGGTCTCGTTTCGAGGTCGAAATTTAAAGTTGCTTTTTGAAAATTAATTAAATTAAATAAAAATAAATCCTCTCTCCTCCTTATAGCGTTGACCCCCCCTCCCCGTATACCATTCAGTTAAAACATAACAAAAAGAAAAAAAAAGACTCGTCGATGCCGCCATCCCGACCTACCCCCGTCGATCGACGGTGAATTCCGCCCCTCCTCAGACGCGCCTCCCCTTCCTTGACCTCCTCCTCCACACACCCTTTCCCCCTTCCTCCTAAACCCTAGACTGTAGCGAAAACAGCCACCTCCGCCCGATGACATCGCCTGAGCCGTCGCCTGCCACCAAAGCGGACCAACGACGCCTGCAGCCTCCGCCACGACCTCCCCCTCTTGCTCCATCGTCTCCCTCTTCTCCTTCCCCTTCTACATTTCGAGAAATCAGCCCCAAATCATATTGATCCGACCTCCTCTGAAGCCCTCCTGCCCCGTGCGCTGCCACTCCGGCACCGAAACCCAGCTCCGATCGAAATACAGTGAGTGTTTCTACTTTTTTTTAAATTTATTTATTTTCTTTTATTTTTATCTTCAGGCATTGTATAACTTCTGATCTTCAAAATAAATAACCTTAAAAGAAAAAATTTGATTTTTAAAAAAAAACAAGAAAATTATGGTTTGAAAAATATAGAAAGAACATTATTTTTGAAAATATAACTTGAACGTTATGGTTAAAATAAAAAAGAGAGAAAAGATTAGGGCGTCGATGCTGAAAAGATTATATTTTTGATAAGGAAAGTATATATTTTTAAAATAAAAAGATTCGATTTTTATCACTTGAAAGATTTGATTTCTATTTTACAAAGAACCATATAAAAATTTGGGTTTTAATATATGAAGAGCTATATAAAAATTTGATTTTTATATATGTGGACATCGATTAAAAGAACATGATTTTTTATTTAGATAGAGATTTGATTTTTGTAAGGTGAAAATATAAATTTTATATAAGGAAAGATTCGACCTTTATAACAATATAAAAAGAGATTATTTTTTATCATAAAGATGTGATTTTTCGTTAGTTAAAAATATAATTTTTATATTATAGAAAGTGTAAAAATTTGATCTTTATATAGGTAGCGAAATAAAAATCTAATTTTTATTATATATAGGTTGAAATAAAAATGTGATTTTTATAGTGTCGAAATAAAAATTCGATCTTTATATATGTAGTAGAAATATAAAGATATAATTTTTATATAGAAATAAGCGTTATATAAGTTTATATAAAGTAGAAATAAAAATATGATTTTTATTTATTGAAATGAAGCAATAAAAATATAATTTTTAATCTGAACAGCGTGAAAGGAACTGCATTGGAATTTCAATCAAATCCAAACGATTCAGCAGTTCAACAGCAAAGCACGGCGGAGTGGAACCCTCTGTGAGAACTCCTCACCTTTATTTTTTATTTCTAGTTTGAAATATTTACTAGGATGCAGACGGTGTTTAGTAGCACCCGACACCCGTCGTCCACAGACCATGGACGGCTTGTATGCTTGTTTGTTTGATTTTGATGTATAGTTGATTGTGTGATGTGATGTGAAATGAAATAAAATATTTATATAGTTAAAATATTTTATAGTTGAGAATAAATTTTTTAACGTGTATGTAAAATGAAATAAAAATAAACAGATCGGACGATTTGTTTATATACACACATTTGACTGATATTGACTGGGACGATAAATTTTACACATCGCCCAACTACACAAATAAAATCTGTGTTTGATTGCTTGAAAACCCAACATGGGTATTGGGATGATATATGACATACACTAATCCCAATAATTAGTTGTATGTCGATCGATTGATTGACAGACTGTTATGAGCGTTAAATATTTATATTTGATGCTTATACAGTGTAGAATGCACTTTGGATGATGGTTGATTATTTGTCACTGTTGATATATACATGTGTTGTATGGAAATCCATAGAAATAAAATCTATGGTAGTTGAATGGGCCTCATTCCAGCTTTGAATAGAATATTTGAAGAGAACTATTTGAATAAAATATTTGAAAAAGAAATATTTGAGATAGAATATTTGAAAATAGAAATATATGAAGCCGTGTTGATTAGATTGACGCCATTTTGACGTAAACGAAATTTATATCGATTTTATTCATTTTATAATGAATATCGAAAGTGACTTCAAAATCTGATATTTTGAAAAGAGTTGAAATTCGAATTGAAATTGAATAGAGATGAATTCAAATTGAAATTGAATAGAAATGAATTCGAATTGAAATTGAATAGAAATGAATTTGAATTGAAATTGAATTGAATTGAAAACGAACTGAAATTGAATTAGAAATTGATTGGAATTGAAATTAATTTGAAATGAATTTAAATCGAATTTATAAGGAAAAATTCAATTTTGATTTGAATTTGAAAAGAAGTTGAAATCGTTTTGAAAACGAATTTAAAATGATTTATATAATACGTTTTAAAAAGAAATCGACGAAGTATATATTATATATATTATATATATAATATAATGGCCTGAATAGAACGCGCTGCGCCGTGGTAGTTCGTGAATTTCGACCATTGACTTCGAACGGATATTACGGGAGATCCGACCGTCGGATTCTCTTAAAACCGGAACCGTTGGGTTCGTATCGAAAAGAGCTTTCTAACGAATATTGGAAATTAGAAATCTAAAGGTTAGATTTGTCCAAATCAAATTTGGAAAAGGTCGTTGTAAGTGCAGAGCGATGGCCGTTGATGGAAATCGACTGTACGGGCCTTGATAAAATTATTAAAAATAGTAATAATTTGTGTAAAATCATAAGAAATGAATTAGAAAGAATCGGGATGAAAAACTCCACATTTGAAAAGATAAAAATAGGTTTTTATCGAAATGAACTAGTTTTGAACTAGAATAGTAATTTATTTATTTTTAAAATAAATAAATCGGATTTGAAATGGTTTTGAAAATAACCAGAATTTCCAATAATTGCATTGGAATGGTTTTGAATCGAAATTGTCTTCGGAATATTTCGATATTGGATTTCGTGATTATACAGATAGCGTTATGGAAATTTGAAAGATATATATATCATTATTTCCAATACGATATTTGTTGGTCGTAGAATGTGATATTGAATATAAGCCGATATATTTTCTATTCAGAGCCTTGTATTTAATATCAAATGTGATTTGGGTTTGTCGTGAATGGTGTCTTCGTTAACACTGTTCTTGAACCCAGTTGAGAAAAAGATTAAATCTTTTTACTTAGATTTAATGAAGTGTACCAATTAAATAATATTTAATTGGAATTGAATTGGTATTGATTTTTGGGTTTATCGTGAACAGTGTTTTAAATAACACTTGTTCTTTAACCCAATAATTAATGGAATGTGATTTTGGGTTGTCGTGAACGGTATCTTCAATAATACTGTTCTTAGACCCAAAGGAGTTAAGAAAATCAAAAAACTAACTGGAGATTAGTTAAGTTGAATGATTTCTGGGGTATTGATCTAATGTTGGTTACGGCCTTCGGGGTTAATACTTAGGGAATTGCTCACTTGCTAATTTACGGTTAGGGACTGATTGAAATGTGATGTGATTTTGGGTTTATCGTGAACCGTGTTTTAAATGACATCGATTCTTTAACCCAGTTAAAGATTAAAACTAAGTGGAGTTTTAATGAATCTTTAATTAGATTGAAAAGACCGAGAATGGAGTATCACCAGTTTTGCTCCAGGAGATAGTTAAATCTTTAATTAGATTTGAACGTGAAATGGTAATTGAATTTACCGATAACACCGTGGTGTTAGATATGAAGTACGACCAGTTTTACTCCATGGGATGAATAGGTTGGGGTTGGGAAATTAAAACAAATGATTACTTCGGTATGGTTCGCTAATCCCGACTAGTTTGAATTGATATTCAAAGGAAGATTAAAGAATAAATTTAAAAGAATTTATCTTTGATAAAATTAATGGGAACCTTTCCCTATGATTGTGAAATTTAGAAACTAACTATAGGTTGGCTAAGATGAATGGTTTCCTGAGTATTGATCTGATGTTGGTTTCGGCCTTCGGGGTTAATATTTGGGGAATTATTCTCTGGCAAATTTACGGTTAGTGACTGATGAATTGGAATGAGGCGTATGTTGTGTTTGTGTAACACGTATTTATTATATACGCGAGTTATTCAGAAAGACCGGGTTTATCCCATTCTGGATAACTGATACAACGATAAGTCGAAGATGAAGACGATGGTAGAAGACCGGAGGTCTTCACATCGTTTGGATAATTATGATGATCTTGATTGGGATGTACACCCAAGAGGAGAGAATCAGTTGGTGATCGTCCAGACGTACTTGGAGATCGATGGATATGCGGGGTACTAGGTGCCTCCGGTTTCGTTCAGACCCAGAACGAACTTGTAAATGGACTGTGTGTCTGACATTGGATTTCAGTCTGTGTGATTGATTTCTATTAAATATATATCTGTTTGGCGGTGGAGAATTTATTCTCTTGCTTAACGCCCTTCTCTGAGACGTACGAGCTCAGGGGTTATATACTGATGGATATCAAACGCATAGAGTGAATTGCCTATGTGGCATGCCTAAGTGGCGAATGATCAAGGCTTCTGTTGAAAAGCAAAGTCTTGTGGTTGATGATCGAAGCACGGTCTTTGTGGCGTAGCTTTGTGTAACGTTTACTTCGCGAGTTTCACACCCGGTGTGAACCAGAAACGGGAGAGGACCTCGGGGAGGGCATGCGTTTCCTTCTAGTTAGAAGTGGCGTCAGTGGTTTTACACGCCCTGACAAGTTTGACTTATGTGGTTGTTACTGTTGCGAGGCACCTTGGATATATCGGTCGATCCGGGACCGATGGAGTAGTCATTCGTTGGCTTACTCACGCCCCAAAGGGTGGGGAAACGCATGTTCAGGCATTTTAATCCACTCTGTGTGGACCGGCACTGACGATCGAAAGGCTTGACTGAGTACTTGCCTGAGGGGCGGACTAGAGCGTCTCGAATCGGTAGAGGACTATCTTTTGCCTCGGTTCACAGACAGAAATCCAATTTCCAAATACGTAACATTTGCGGTTTTATTTGTAGAGCCTAGTATGGCGACATAGTGGGATGGGGCGCTTATGCCGTCCATGATTGATACTTATGATTTGAAGTTGTTTTATACACTATGCACTTATAATAGTATCAAATGATTTGTTTTAAACGTACTAAGCATGTTTGGCTATTATAAGGGAAAACCCTATCCCCCGGCTTGCGTCGCATTGTGTGATAGGACCTGGGTCTTATAATAGCTTCATTTTTCTATATTTAGCATTGCGCTGTTTATTTTATGCACTGGTATTCTTGGGAGGAAACCCGTTCCGTGTTATACGGCGTGGTCCCTTGATTTACCTAACTTTGAAATAAAGATTAATAACTGTTTTAGTTCTCACACCAGTCCCATGACTGACCTGGAGTTTATTGTTTTAACCTAAACTCTGGGTGCCCTTATTTTGACACGGGCAGCTAGTAGTTTTGGTTTTGCAGATTTATATTCACAGGATCCTGGTTTACAGCTGGAATGATATCCGGAAAGCTTTGTATCCGTATATCTCCTTTAGTTGTGTATTGTATTATTTTTCGCTGCTATGTAATGTATTGTAATCTCTGATATTTTATGAACTGCAATAATTATTTATACTCTGTATATTCTTGTATTCTGATGAATTGTTGTAAAATACAACGAAATGTTCTTCTGTCTGCATTCTGATGTGGCTTGTTCTCGAAGTATCCGCGCTTTCCTTTACGGGGAAGTTACGGGTCTTTACATTTGGTATCAGGGCTTTGGTTTACAAAGCTCGGAGAACAAGGCACATTAGAACCATACGAAAGAATTCATCAGATATTGGATTAGTAATATCCAATGGGGATGACTCGTTAGAGATGGGATCAGTAGTATCTAGAACGAGTGTGAAGAGTATATTATTAAAATAAAAAATGTTTTGTTTTGAAATTTAAATCAATTATTCGTATTTGAATATTTATTTTAAATGAATTTGGACAATCCAATATATAAAGATTTTGCATATATGTCTTGCAAACGTGTATTCGAAGTTTTAGTGTATTGGATAGTTATAGAATCGCACTCTAGTGCCCGGGGATAATTCTGGTGATGGGGCACCATCGCCAGTATTTATTTTCGAGTTTCGAAACTGAGATTTCTATATATTTCCAATTGACTGGTGTGAGAACGAAAATTAGATAGGGCTTATTGTTGTTATTTGGCATCAAAAATCTGATTTTTTGACTACATATCAAAGTTATGAATTTGAAAAGCTAATCAACTAATTGATTGATGGTTGTGTTGTTTGATTACTGTTTTGATTAATTGAAATTTTAACCATATATCCAATTTGATCAAATAGTGAGTTATATTGGAAATTTATCACATTTGCATGCATATACATGTACTTACATTGAACAGGTCATAGCAAGGAGGCTAGAGCAGAGAAATAAAATTGTTTGCCCGACAAATAGGTACATGTTTATCATAATTTACTGTTTTGTTTGGGTGATGATGATTTTATGAGCCGACTGGCTAGCCGCTTGGCTTTTTCTTTTTCTTTTTGAGATCAGAGGGCCTATATGGAAATTTTGGGATTTTCCCGGTGCTCCCGGTGCAGGGGAGGTTATGGCGAAATTTTTCGAAAATTTAGGGTGTTAGCCAAATTTTTGAAAAATTTGAAAAGTTCATAGAAACTGAAAAGTTGAAGAACTTAAGCCGTAATCAAAATAAAGAAAGTTGAGTTGATTAGTTAAACAACTTTCGGCTTCGTTCCTTTTCGGGGACGAAAAGTTTTAAGTGGGGGAGATTGTAATAACCCGGAAATCTGGGCCAATTTAAAATTTTTATTTTGGAAAATTTAGTGAATTTTGATTATTTAAAATGAATTATTTTAAATAATATCAATGAGAAATTTATTTTGAATAGAATTAGAATGTATATATTTATATAGCTCGACGTTAGAATATAAATAATTATAAAAGGAATTGGAAATGGCGCGGTAGTTCGATAATTCGATTTCAAAATTCAAATGAATGTACCGGGTTCAAAATAAACCGGATTTTAGTGAAACCAAAAATATTAGAATCTATTTGTGAATATCTCTCCAACGAATCCGAAAGATTGGAATTTCATAGCGGGAATCAAAAGATATGTCCAGTTGAAATTTCAGAATAGTCGCTATGGAATTCAGGCCCCGAAAAATGGAAATTTTGCAAATGACCTCGGATTTCGACGAAACCACTTTTGTTGGTTCCGTGATGTCAAGTTATTGCTAGGTTTCAAATTTCATAATTTTTCGAATCAATATGTGAGCGTGGCGAAGGAAAATGCGTTTGACCAGTTTTAGTTGATTTTAATCGACTGGAAAATGGCCATTTTTCAAACGGTCTCAGAATTTGATGAAATTAGTTTTGTTAGGACCGTGTCGTCAATACGAAGCTAGAAAATATTTTTTTGGGAATTTTTAGAGGCTGTATGTGACCCCTGTAAATTGAAATGCGCGTTCAAATTCAATATATAGAGTTATATGTTGATTTTGACGAGAACTGACCGAAACGATCGAATCAGCTAACGATACATATCCCATTGTGTTCGGAATGGGGGTACTTTGCTAGGGACGACAGGCGGTGGGTCTCGTTTCGAGGTCGAAAATTAAAGTTGCTTTTTGAAAATTAATTAAATTAAAAAAAATAAAATAAAAATAAACCCTCTCTCCTCCTTATAGCGTTGACCCCCCCGGTATACCATTCAGTTAAAACATAAAAAAAACAAAAAAAAAGACTCGTCGATGCCGCCATCCCGACCTACCCCCGTCGATCGACGGTGAACTCCGCCCCTCCTCGGACGCGCCTCCCCTTACTTGGCCTCCTCCTCCTCCACGCACCCTTTTCCCCTTCCTCCTAAACCCTAGACTATAGCGAAAACAGCCACCTCCGCTCAATGACATCGCCTGAGCCGTCACCTGCCACCAGAGCGGACCACCGACGCCTGCAACCTCCGCCGCGACCTCCCCCTCTTGCTCCATCGTCTCCCTCTTCTCCTTCCCCTTCTACATTTCGAGAAATCTGCCCCAACTCATATTGATCCGACCTCCTCTGAAGCCCTCCTACCCCGTGCGCGGCCACTCCGGCACCGAAACCCAGCTCCGATCGAAATACAGTGAGTGTTTCTACTTTTTTTTTTAATTTATTTATTTTTATCTTCAGGCATTGTATAACTTCTGATCTTCAAAATAAATAACTTTAAAAGAAAAAATTTGATTTTTAAAAAAAAACAAGAAAATTTTGGTTTGAAAAATATAGAAAGAACATTATTTTTGAAAATATAACTTGAACGTTATGGTTAAAATAAAAAAAGAGAGAAAAGATTAAGGCTTTGATGCTGAAAAGATTATATTTTTGATAAGGAAAGTATATATTTTTAAAATAAAAAGATTCGATTTTTATCACTTGAAAGATTTGATTTTTATTTTACAAAGAACCATATAAAAATTTGGGTTTTAATATATGAAGAGCTATATAAAAATTTGATTTTTATATATGTGGACATCGATTAAAAGAACATGATTTTTTATTTAGATAGAGATTTGATTTTTGTAAGGTGAAAATATAAATTTTATATAAAGAAAGATTCGACCTTTATAACAATATAAAAAGAGATTATTTTTTATCATAAAGATGTGATTTTTCGTTAGTTAAAAATATAAATTTTATATTATAGAAAGTATAAAAATTTGATCTTTATATAGGTAGCAAAATTAAAATCTAATTTTTATTATATATAGGTTGAAATAAAATTGTGATTTTTATAGTGTCGAAATAAAAATTCGATCTTTATATATGTAGTAGAAATAAAAAGATATAATTTTTATATAGAAATAAGCGTTATATAAGTTTATATAAAGTAGAAATAAAAATATGATTTTTATTTATTGAAATGAAGCAATAAAAATTTAATTTTTATTCTGAACAGCGTGAAAGGAACTGCATTGGAATTTCAACCAAATCCAGACGATTCAGCAGTTCAACAGCAAAGCACGACGGAGTGGAACCCTCTGTGAGAACTCCTCACCTTTATTTTTTATTTCTAGTTTGAAATATATACTAGGATGCAGAAGGTGTTTAGTAGCACCCGACACCCGTCGTCCACAGACCATGGACGGCTTGTATGCTTGTTTGATTGATTTTGATGTGTAGTTGATTGCGTGATGTGATGTGAAATGAAATAAAATATTTATATAGTTAAAATATTTTATAGTTGAGAATAGAATTTTTAACGTGTATGTAAAATGAAATAAAAATAAACAGATCGAACGATTTGTTTATATACACACATTTGACTGATATTGATTGGGACGATAAATTTTACACATCACCCAACTGCACAAATAAAACCTGTGTTTGATTGCTTGAAAACCCCACACGGGTATTGGGATGATATATGACATACACTAATCCCAATAATTAGTTGTATGTCGATCGATTGATTGACAGACTGTTATGAGCGTTAAATATTTATATTTGATGCTTATACAGTGTAGAATGCACTTTGGATGATGGTTGATTATTTGTCACTGTTGATATATACATGCGTTGTATGGAAATCCATAGGAATAAAATCTATGGTAATTGAATGAGCCTCATTCCAGCTTTGAATAGAATATTTGAAGAGAACTATTTGAATGAAATATTTGAAAAAGAAATATTTGAGATAGAATATTTGAAAATTGAAATATATGAAGCCGTGTTGATTAGATTGACGCCATTTTGACGTGAATGAAATTTGTATTGATTTTATTCATTTTATAATGAATATCGAAAGTGATTTCAAAATCTGATATTTTGAAAAGAGTTGAAATTCGAATTGAAATTGAATAGAAATGAATTCAAATTGAAATTGAATAGAAATGAATTCGAATTGAAATTGAATAGAAATGAATTCGAATTGAAATTGAATTGAAAACGAACTGAAATTGAATTAGAAATTGATTGGAATTGAAATTAATTTGAAATGAATTTAAATCAAATTTATAAGGAAATTTTCAATTTTGATTTGAATTTGAAAAGAAGTTGAAATCGTTTTGAAAACGAATTTAAAACGATTTATGTAATACGTTTTAAAAGGAAATCGACGAAGTATATATTATGTATATTATATATATAATATAATGGCCTGAATAGAACGCGCCGCGCCGCGGTAGTTCGCCAATTTCGACCATTGACTTCGAACGGATATTACGGGAGATCCGACCGTCGGATTCTCCTTAAACCGGAACCGTTGGATTGTAGCGAAAAGAGCTTTCTAACGAATATTGGAAATTAGAAATCTAACGGTTGGATTTGGAATTATGTCCAAACCAAATTTGGAAAAGGTCGCTGTAAGTGCAGTTTGATGGCCGTTGATGGAAATCTACTGTACGGGCCTTGATAAAATTATTAAAAATAGTAATAATTTGTGTAAAATCATAAGAAATGATTTAGAAAGAATCTGGATGAAAAACTCCACATTTGAAAAGATAAAAATAGGTTTTTATCGAAATGAACTAGTTTTGAACTAGAATAGTAATTTAATTATTTTTAAAATAAATAAATCGGATTTGAAATGGTTTTGAAAATAACCAGAATTTCCAATAATTGCATTGGAATGGATTTGAATCGAAATTGTCTTCGGAATATTTCGATGTTGGATTTCGTGATTATCCAGATAGCGTTATGGAAATTTGAAAGATATATATATCATTATTTCCAACACGATATTTGTTGGTCGTAGAATGTGGTATTGTATATAAGCTGATATATTTTCTATTCAAAGCCTTGTATTTAATATCAAATGTGATTTGGGTTTGTCGTGAATGGTGTCTTCATTAACACTGTTCTTGAACCCAGTTGAGAAAAAGATTAAATCTTTTTATTTAGATTTAATGAAGTGGTATTGATTTGGTATTGATTTTTGGGTTTATCGTGAACAGTGTTTTAAATAACACTTGTTCTTTAACCCGATAATTAATGGAATGTGATTTTGGGTTGTCGTGAACGGTATCTTCAATAATACTGTTCTTAGACCCAAAGGAGTTAAGAAAATCAGAAACTAACCGGAGATTAGTTAAGTTGAATGATTTCTGGGGTATTGATCTGATGTTGGTTTCGGCCTTCGGGGTTAATACTTAGGGAATTGCTCACTTGCTAATTTACGGTTAGGGACTGATTGAAATGTGATGTAATTTTGGGTTTATCGTGAACCGTGTTTTAGATGACATCGATTCTTTAACCCAGTTAAAGATTAAAACTAAGTGGAGTTTTAATGAATCTTTAATTAAATTGAAAAGATCGAGAATGGAGTATCACCAGTTTTGCTCCAGGCGATAGTTAAATCTTTATTTAGATTTGAACGTGAAATGGTAATTGAATTTACCGATAACACCGTGGTGTTAGATATGAAGTACGACCAGTTTTACTTCATGGGATGAATAGGTTGGGGTTGGGAAAGTAAAACAAATGATTACTTCGGTATGATTCGCTAATCCCGACTTGTTTGAATTGATATTCAAAGGAAGATTAAAGAATAAATTTAAAAGAATTTATCTTTGATAAAATTAATGGGAACCTTTCCCTATGAATGTGAAATTTAGAAACTAACTATAGGTTGGCTAAGATGAATGGTTTCTTGGGTATTGATCTGATGTTGGTTTCGGCCTTCAGGGTTAATATTTGGGGAATTATTCTCTGGCAAATTTACGGTTAGTGACTGATGAATTGGAATGAGGCGTATGTTGTGTTTGTGTAACACGTATTTATTATATACACGAGTTATTCAGAAAGACCGGGTTTATCCCATTTTGAATAACTGATACGACGATAAGTCGAAGATGAAGACGATGGTAGAAGACCAGAGGCCTTCACGTCGTTTGGATAATTACTGATGATCTTGATTGGGATGTACACCCAAGAGGAGGGAATCAGTTGGTGATCGTCCAGACGTACTTGGAGATCGATGGATATGCGGGGTACTAGGTGCCTCAGGTTTCGTTCAGACCCAGAACAAACTTGTAAATGGACTGTGTGTCTGACATTGGATTTCAGTATGTGTGATTGATTTCTGTTAAATATATATCTGTTTGGTGGCGGAGAATTTATTCTCTTGCTTAACGCCCTTCTCTGAGACGTACGAGCTCAGGGGTTATATACTGATGGATATCAAACGCATATAGTGAATTGCCTGTGTGGCATGCCTAAGTGGCGAATGATTAAGGCTTCTGTTGAAAAGCAAAGTCTTGTGGTTGATGATCGAAGCACGGCCTTGGTGGCGTAGCTTTGTGTAACGTTTACTTCGCGAGTTTCACACCCGGTGTGAACCAGAAACGGGAGAGGACCTCAGGGAGGGCATGCGTTTCCTTCTAGTTAGAAGTGGCGTCAGTGGTTTTACACGCCCTGACGAGTTTGACTTATGTGGTTGTTACTGTTGCGAGGCACCTTGGATATATCGGTCGATCCGGGACCGATGGAGTAGTCATTCGTTGGCTTACTCACGCCCCAAAGGGTGGGGAAACGCATGTTCAGGCATTTTAATCCACTCTGTGTGGACCGGCACTGACGATCGAAAGGCTTGAC
This sequence comes from Allium sativum, assembly GCA_030737875.1. Taxonomy (NCBI): domain Eukaryota; kingdom Viridiplantae; phylum Streptophyta; class Magnoliopsida; order Asparagales; family Amaryllidaceae; genus Allium; species Allium sativum. The sequence continues at coordinate 189,360,873 of CM060924.1, read as the reverse complement.
TGAGTACTTGCCTGAGGGGCGGACTAGAGCGTCTCGAATCGGTAGAGGACTATCTTTTGCCTCGGTTCACAGACAGAAATCCAATTTCCAAATACGTGACATTTGCGGTTTTATTTGTAGAGCCTAGTATGGCGACATAGTGGGATGGGGCGCTTATGTCGTCTATGATTGATACTTATGATTTGAAGTTGTTTTATACACTATGCACTTATAATAGTATCAAATGATTTGTTTTAAACATACTAAGCTTGTTTGTCTATTATAAGGGAAAACCCTATCCCGCGGCTTGCGTTGCATTGTGTGATAGGACCTGGGTCTTATAATAGCTTCATTTTTCTTTATTTAGCATTGCGCTGTTTATTTTATGCACTGGTATTCTTGGGAGGAAACCCGTTCCGTGTTATACGGCGTGGTCCCTTGATTTACCTAACTTTGAAATAAAGATTAATCACTGTTTTAGTTCTCACACCAGTCCCATGACTGACCTAGAGTTTATTGTTTTAACCTAAACTCTGGGTTCCCTTATTCTGACACGGGCAGCTAGTAGTTTTGGTTTTGCATATTTATATTCACAGGATCCTGGTTTACAGCTGGAATGATATCCGGAAAGCTTTGTATCCATATATCTCCTTCAGTTGTGTATTGTATTATTTTCCGCTGCTATGTAATGTATTGTAATCTCTGATATTTTATGAACTCTAATAATTATTTATACTCTGTATATTCTTGTATTCTGATGAATTGTTGTAAAATACAACGAAATGTTCTTCTGTCTGCGTTCTGATGTGGCTTGTTCTCAAAGTATCCGCTCTTTCCTTACCGGGAAAGTTACGGGTCCTTACAGTAGCCCCCATAGGAATGTGGGACATTGACAATCCGTGTAGCGGCTCGTTTAAACCTTTAGCAAACCTTAATGCCTTCTTATGCGGTGTATTTACCAAATCTAAGCCGAATCTCGCCAACTTATTAAACTTGTTGACATACTCTCTCACTGATAAATTCTCCTGCTTCAACGCCAAGAACCTCTCTACGTATAGACTCTCTTCTGCTCGTGAGAGAAATTTCATCTCGAACCTATGCCTGAAATCTATCCATCTCTCTACCGGATGCTCTTCATTTGTGACCTCCCACCAAAATGAAGCTTCGTCCTTAAGCAACCATACCGCCAACTGTATTTTCTGCCTATCATCCACCTCGAAGATAACAAACAAACCCTCAGTTTCTTTGAGCCAGTTCCTTGCCTCCACGAAGGATTCAGTTCCATTAAAGTTCTTCCCACCCATGGCTCGAAAGTCTCTACATATCTTCGGGAAAGTATTCACGCGCAGAGGAGAAGGAGGAGGAACCGCTGCATCTGGGGGAGGAGGGACGTCTGCTGGGCCCGCATCATTAGCCCTAGCTTCTAGGTACCTCCTGAACCAGCCAGGTATCGGTACGCCCTCCGGAAGGTTAAGATCCCCAGACATGCTGAAACGAAAGAAAAGGAAAGATTCAAAACAAAGGATAGAAAGAAAGGCATATGGCTTTGGGGATTATGTTTTTCAAAATAAACTCTACTTTTGAAAATACTTCCTTTTTAAACCTTTTTGAAAATAGTTTTCAAAATTTTTTTATCAAATCTGGTAACCTTCAACTCTAATACCAAGTGTAACACCCCACCTCCGTTAAAGTCACTCGCAAAGGGAATGCCTTAACTTTGGTGAAGCGTTTTTAGTAGACAGAACATAAATTTACAAGACAGATAAAGTTGTACTTGAAAATTTTATAACTTTATTACAATAGAAATAGAAATATGTTTGGTTACATCTTTCAAAATCACAATTTTGGAATTCAAGTACATAAATATCGGTCTTGTACAAAAGCCTTCACAATGCATAGTTTTTAAAGCCATAATCCCCAATATAAATTGCCATGGAAAGATAGAGCCAAAGCCCAGCAATACTTCAAACATTTCAAGCAGAGAGAATCTGAATCAAGTTCCTATATGTCCAACCTGAAAACCCGCGGGAGGGGGGGGGGGGAAGGAAAGAAAAGAGGCGAAACAAACTAGGTCAGACATAAGTCTAGTGAGTCCAGTGACTTTCAGCATATAAACAGATAATAGATCATGACATGTAAATAAAACTGGATGAGAGATAACCGTAACAGAAATAGCAAGTTAACAGAAGAAACGGAATGATATAGGCTAAGCTAAGCTTTTCACTTCTCTGCACTAATACTAGTATAACAGGATTAGGTGTTACCCTGATGTCTAAACTGAAACAGAAACGGAAACAGAATAATCTCTACAGAAACAGAATGCTAGTAATGGGCCTTTACCACCCGAACAGAGGCAGACGGTACATAAACAGAATGCCAATAATGGGCTTTTACCACCCCAACAGACAGAAGGTACGGAAACAGAATACTAATAATGGGCCTTTACCACCCAACTAATGGACCAAGTGTAACACCCCAACAAACAGAAGATACGGAAACAGAATACTAATAATGGGCCTTTACCACCTAACTAATGGGCCTTTACCACCCCAACATATAGAAGTTACGGAAACAGAATCGGAAACGGAATCAGAGACGGAAACAGAATAATCCCTACACAAACAGAATGTTAGAATTAGATGTACACTAGTAATGGGCCTTTACCACCCCAACAGACGGTACCACGCAGAAACAGAGAGGTATTACCACCCAACAGAAACAGACGGTACCAACAGAAACAGACAGAACTAAGTGTGCCCTAAGTCCTACCCCCAAGCGATCGGCTCCCTAATACATAAATACCCTGTGTCGGCCCCACAGTAGGGTGTATCACTCCCTAAAGTGGCAACCTATTGGCACAGACCTATTTACAGATGTCACGGTGTCTTACATCCTCAGAGCAGACCGGATCCATGCACGCACATGACCCGGTTGGAACGCGCCATCAACACCCCTCGCCATTATCAGAATGAACCGCTTATAATTAGTTCAGTAAGCGTGCCCGGACCCCTATATAGTGTGGGGTCAAAGTTTTGATACCAGAAAGGTTTACTGACTAATATGGGTCCCAAATAACAGATGACACAAGTATTTCCCCTCTCGTAACGTTGTGTCCCCAGACTAGCATATTTCAGATTAACTTGTTTACAAGTTTCAGACATAGTTCAGATTACTAGTTCACAGATCAGACAATCAAGTTAACAAGTTTTCAGGTTAACAGATCAAATGTACGGATTTAACAGACTTACGGAATGTCTAACTTTGTATTGGGCCTACATATTCACGAAACGGGTTTATTAGATTTATCAGTCCAGTTGGTTTAACCCTATCCACCCAACATGTTTCTGGCACCACATTTCTCTTAAATTTGCATTAATAAATATTAATGCATAGACCCCTCACATTAGGTTGGTAGCTTGTGGATGCTGGATGTGCCGGGTGGTTCCGGGCAGACTTCTGCCACAAGTCTGACCTAATCTCGTGTCTAAGCATATTTTTGTTATGTCTACGACCTCTCACATTAGACTAACAGTTTGCGGTTTCTGGTTAAGCCGGTTGGTTCCAGGCAGGCTTCTACTGCAAACAGAGTCTAACCTCATGTCATAGCCAATTCATTCCATTACAGATTATATAGATATCAGACTAATTCTATTCATTTAACAGATTAAACTTCTTTACAGATTACAACATATTAATCAAATTTCCATGCTTTATTCAATCTTAGATCGAGCCTACGGATTTTCATACCTAAATTACAATTATTTAGCTTTCAACAGCTTAGGCAATTCAACAGATAGCAAATCTAGCAGATTAGGCGATTCAACAGATTTAGCAGATTAGGAAATTCAACAGATTTTGCAGATAATAGATTTAGCAGATTAGGCAATTCAACAGATTTAGCAGATAACAGATTTAGCATATTAGGCAATTCAACAGATTATATATTTCTAAAACTTTATTTATATATCTTGCCTAATCATAAATTTAGCCTAAACTTATATGCCTATATCATGGTCATAATTCATAATAAAACATATGCCCAAATCTTTAGTTAAACTTTGCACAGTGCAGAATATTCTCTAAAAGCCCCAAATCATGATATACCATACGAATTATGCAAAATTATAGCCTTTAATGGAAAATATCCAAAAATCTACTTTTAGGCGTATTCACACTGATAGTTATCCTATTATAATATAGGTCTCTACGCCTAAGTCACATATTCCTTTTTCAAGTCATGAATCGTTACATAAAATTTACCCTAAAAGTCTAGATTTTTAAATTATAACATCTCAAAATCAGATCTTAATTTATTTATTTTACATCCATTATGTCCCCAAGTTTCAAGTCACATGTTATCATACAATGATTCCTCTTCTTCCAAATTGCAGAGTATACACGGATCTAGATCTAATTTACAACATATGTCCATTTCTCAAATCAGTCAAAGATCTGTCATGTCCAATTATGCATTATCCATTATTTGTCCCAAAATTTAGCGTTCATGCGTCAATCTCTTATGAGATTTGGCGCAGGCTCGTGGTAGCCTGGCTATAAATAAAAAGGAAGAAAAGAGGGAACAAATACAGAATGGTCACAATCAAGATAGATCCACAGAAAAGTATGCATAACATCAGATCCAGATTCACAAAAATGTCAAGATAATTATTAAATTTCATATCTGAAATATAACTATACTCACGATTGAAAAGTTAAATCTTGATTTCTGGGATCTGTATTCTGACACTGAATAGCGCTCCTTTGGTGTAGACTATCGTTTAGATTAGAAAATAGTTGTTCTCTTTTAACTCTATTCAGATTGGAAGAAGATGCACTAGTTCTAGTTTTGATTCCAGCAGAGTAGCGACGCAATTTTTATTTTTAATTAGAATAGAGGCAGAGTACAGGCAGAATGAAATTGTATGGAGAGAAAGCTAGGTTTGGGGCTGTTTAAATAGGTTAGAGCTTACGAATCTGGTCAGAAAGGCGTCCAGGTGCAGAAAAATGGATCTTTCTCCAGATCTGGAAAGGGGGAGTGGGGGGAGGTCGACCCTAGTGTCGACCTGTTTACCCACTCGACCCTAGTGTCGACCTGGGTCCTGGACGGTAATTTTCCCGCCCAGCCCGGGTGTCTATTTTGAATTTCGAAATCTGAATTTTTGAAGTCCGGGCTGGTTTTTATCGAAACTTCTGAAGGCCATATATTCTTCATTCGGAGTCCGATTTTCGCAAACTTGGACTCCTTTCCAAGCATAATTTCGAGATGAACGCAATGGCATAACCCGTTTCCCTTAATTATTTTGTTACAATTTAATTATTCTCTGATTTTTTTACTCTTATGTTCACAGAAAATAAGAGGTGTTACATTCTGCCCTCCTTAAAGGATTTCGTCCCCGAAATCTTCAAGTTAGGAAGAATGTGTCCTACCATCCAATCACCCATCTAATCAACCGTCATTCACAAGCATCCATTGTCCTTAGAAAACTTCTAATGTTGTATGAACATATGCAAAAGTGTGTGTACATGTATCTAATCTAATGCAAAGATCAGGCGGTCCACTGAGTCAGTTGACCTCCTTAATGCGAATTATGTCAGTGCCATGATTTCAACATGTATGCAATTTTCCTATTTGATACATATCATTTCTATATGAGTGCACAACCGTTCATTCATATCCAACATCCTTGTGCTGAGTCAACCATTTTGCATCCATAAAAATTTTAAAATGCACACACATCCATATGCAGTATGAGAGTGTTTTTTAGCCGATCTAGTGCCTAGTGTGTGTATATGCATCCACGAGCAACCACTAGCAACCACTCGCAATCCTTGTACCGAGAAGTTAAGCTTGTTAAAAATCAATGGAGTGACGCTGAGGAAGACGCGACTTGGGAAACTGAGAGAAAAATACGCGCAGCCTACCCTTTTCTTTTTTAGGGTACCTCCTTGATCTCTTTTTCCATAAGTTTATACATGCTTATATCTATCCTTTTAAGTATATCTCCTCGGTCCTATTCTTTATCCTTAGATAGAAACCAATGGATACAAACATGTATTTGAAACATGTTATGATTGATGGTTGCGAGTGGTTGCTAGTGGTTGCGAGTGGATGCATATACACACACATTAGGTGTTAGATCGGCTCAGTCACTTTCATATTGTATTTGCATATATGTATTTGTATATGGATTGAAACTTGGAATGTTATCATATGGACGTTGCATTTGTATGGATGATTGTGCACTCATGTAGAAAGTATGATTAAGAGTAATTGCATGCATAATGGACTCATGGCACTAACATATTTTGCATTAAGGATGTCAACTGAATCAGTAGACCGCCTGATTTTGCATTAGATAAAGACATATACACACAATCTGCATACAATCATGCAAGCATTAGAAATCTTTTAAGGATAATGGATGCCAGTGTTTGATGATTGTGTAGATGGATGATTGGATGGTAGGATATACATTCTTCGTGACTTGAAGATTTCGAGGACGAAATCCTTTAAGGAGGGGAGAATGTAACACCCTGTATTTTCTATGTTTATTAAAGTAACGAATTAAAGAATACTTAATTGTAAAAGTGAGAATTAAGGGAAACGGGTTATACCATTGCATTCGTCTCGGAATTATGCTTGAGATAGAGTCCGAGTTTGCGTGATTCAGACTCCGTATTAAGGGAAACAGGTTATACCATAGGGGTCGACTCCCCACGGGGGGAGGGGGGTCGACACAGGTGTCGACCACCCAAGAGGCGTGTTGACTGGGTGTCGACCCCCCTATAGGGGTCGACCCCCTCGCCTAGATCCAAACAATAACGATTTTATGACTCGTTGCTGAGTCTTTTCGGACTTGTTGTTGAGTCACTACGGCATAGGTGGCAATTTCTGGATAACTCTATCTAGTCTGGACGGTTGTGATCGCTCCTAGAGCTCACATAAGTTTAAACCTCTATAAAAGCAACCCTAGTCCTCAACCCTAAATCACACAATTTCATTCCAAGGAGCCACCATGCTGTCCATGATCGTCCTAGCCTAGCCATCATTTCTTCTCAACTAGAAAGCAAGTTAGAAGCTACGAATCTAATCTAATTTTGAGAATCATTAGTCTACATCAAGGGATTGCTTTTCAGTTTCAGAAAACAGATCCCAGAAAATAAGACTTTCTTTTGTTTGTAAGTCCTGTTATTATTTAGATGTGAACGATTAAAAGTTATGATTTGTAATAAAGTGAAAACTAGAGTTGTGCCAAAGTTGTAAGATAATGGTGATGCTGATTCATGTCTATTCTTGTAACGATTCTAGCATATGTGCCTATGAGACTATTGTGGTTTATTGGACTTATTATGTGGTATGTTGAACCAATCGTGTATTATGTAAATTGGGTGACTCTTTCATGTTATGTTACATGCAAGTTTTTAGGCTAAGTCCTCTTTCATGTTATGTTACATGCAAGTTTTTAGGCTAAGTCATATATGCCTATTATGTTTAGATCCACATTCTCCTATGTTTAGATCTATGAAAATTGGATCCAAAATAAAAGTTTACATTACATGACTAATTGGATTTGTGTAACTCTATGTAAGTCCCCGTTCATATGCTTAAGATCCATGTTTATTGGATCCAAAATAAAAGTTTACATTTACATGCCTAGTTGGACTTGTGTAATTCTATATGCTTAAGATTCATGTTAATTGGATCCAAAAATGCAAGTTCATTGTTTATGCCAAATATATATGACACATGTTCAGTTAGATCCTTATTATGTTGTAGGAGTGGTAAATGCTCCTTCCTTTCCCCTTTTGTATATAAGTTAGGCTAAGTTGCGAGCCTAACAATCTATGTAAAATCTCGCGAATGTATAACGGGGGTACCATTGGGAAAAACCTTAAATTTCATATTATTGGCATAATTGGGCCTATAATCATATAAATGATTTGTGGCATAAATTGGTATAATTTATATACCTAAAATTTATGAACATGATTTAGTGGGTAAATGGGGCATGACTTGAATGGAAATAATTGTGTATAATTTACATATAAATATGAAAGGTAAATATGTAAATTAAGTAAAAGACGAATATGCCAAACCCGAGGTTAGATTGAGTTACGGTGTAAGACTGCCCGGAACTTCCTGGCAAATCCAGCAACCGTAACATATAGATCTAATGTGAAAAGTTAGCGCATCAAGCCCAAAAGAACCCGAGGTTAGATTGAGTTGTGGTGTAAGACTGCCCGGAACCGATCGACACATCCAGCGACCGCAACAATACATATCTAATGTGAGTGGTTGGTGCTTTAATGAATAAATTAAAGCTAAGACAGGAATGGTAGGGTTAAGTTAATTAAGGCAACACTTAACCAATGCAATATGTTAACTAAAATGATGGGTAGGGTTGGGTTAATTTGAGTACACTTAACCATTTTAACATGTTGATTAGGAAACCCTAGTAATGGGGACGTCCCATTTCAGCAGTAACCCACATAGATGTATCTTGGTACCCTGAACTAGGCAGGGTGGGGCACGATTACTGGGTTGATTATAAGCGGTCAAAACAACGGCGGGTGGTGCGTCAGTATAGGTTCCGACGGAATGCGAGCGTGCACGTACTCCAGAGTAGAAAAAGCAGGCACTGGGCATCAATACCTATACACTGTGTATCGTGAATTATGTCGGGTTGCCACCATAGGATTTGATACACCCTATGGTGGGACCAGCACAGGTAGCTACAATGTAGCGGGGTCGAATGACATAAGTGTTAAACGTATATGAGTAGGAGCTGATCGATAAAGGGGATCATTTATCTTGAACACATGGTGCTAGTTGGAACACTTGTAAGTGGGTGCAGAGAAATATAAATGGGTGCGATAGCATATTCAATTTTATTATCTTATTTCTAGGGTACTGTCCTAGGTTCAGTTTATTCATGTCATAATCCTTCTTCTTGTTTATATGCTAAATAATCACTGGACTTACCAGACTCATGTTTGACCCATTTTCTTTCGTCTTCTTTTCTTCCGTCTCCCCCCTCAAGGTCCGCAGGGAGGGAATACTTCAGCTTAGTTCGGACCATTTCCAGCTTGAAGAGAGTAGATGTATTGCTTGGATTCTCTTTCCTTGGGCTATGGCTTTGGATACTCTCTTATTGGGGATTTATGTTGCCTTACTGTTATTTTAATGCTTCTTTATGTTTTAATTCAAGACAGAGATTTTGTTGTAATAATTTGGAAGTTTGTTTGAGACAGTTATTGTAATTTTTTAACTGAACCACGTGCTTATGATATAAATTTAGTTTTTCCGTTGTTTATATGTTTGTCTTGTAAATTATCTGTATTTTTTACCTATAATGCTCCACCAAAGTTAAGGCATTCCCTTTGTGAGTGACCTTAACGAAGGTGGGGAGTTTCATTACATTATATGATGTGATAAATAATCCGGGATTGATTATTGTGTGATTAGGATGTTTGAAAAACATTGACCTGAAATAATTGGTATTTAAATACCGAAAAATATATTCTAATATATTGGGAAGAAATTGGGGTTTTAAAAAGGAATTTCTATTTTTAAATAGAAATGGAATTTCGATTAGTTAGAATACACTAACTTGTCTTTGATTATATGAAAACAAGTAATTTAATTTATAAACGATATTTATAAACGAAGCAAAATGATTTTTATTAAATAGTTTTAAAAATATATATTCAAGAAAAGAATTTATTTAAAAGGAAAAATGGAAATCGTTTAGAAAGAAAACAATGAAATTATTTTAATATTCGAAATGGCAATAGAACTGATACAAATCAATAAGGATTTGTAATTTAAATTCGACGATGTCGAATGTTATTAAAATGATTTATTCTTATAAATTATATATTATATAATTCAGTAATTGGCAAGATAGTTAATATTGGCTTTAAAACAAATAATTAGTAATTAAATAGATAATCGAGATTAAGTTATAAACTTGATATTTATTTAACAGGAAGTTGATTTATAAATGGAGTATATGGAGTGAAATACAAATATGAATTTATAAAAGAACTAGATAGGTGGGACTTTAAACTGAAATGGTATTTATTATTTAAATAGAGATTTCATTTAATAAAATGAGTCCATATTTCTGTAAAGAAATAATATTCACATTTTGAAGTGAATAATGGTTTAGAAGCAAATGTTTTGCAAATCATAATGCTGATAAAAGGAAAATGGTAAATGCTGGAAGTGATAAATTCAAAAGTGAATTTAGAAATTTGGGTTGTCCTTTAACAGTGAGTTTATTCCAAGGTTCGAAACGTTAATCGAATATACATTATTCGTAAGGGAGTTATAAGTTGAAATTCGATTATATCAAATCCAGGAAAGTAATATTTACTTTGTGTTTTTAGATGAAGATTAATTAATTAATTAATATTTTATTTGGTTATTTAAAATAAAGAATAAAAGTTATATTTTGAAATTAAATATTTCAAAGGCAGAGATTATAACGTCGTCGTTATAATCAAAGATTTCTGTAAAGAAGTGGATTCGTAAACTGAATACGAGAGTTGTGTAAATAGTTTTCTAAATAAGAAATTAAGAAATGGAGTCAAGGAAATTAGAAACTGATTGCAAACTGGTTAAGTTGAATAACTATCTGAGTATCGATCTGATGTTGGTTTCAGCCTTCGGTGTTGATGCTTAGAGAGTTGTTCTCTTACTAGTTTACAGTTAGGGACCGATGAATGGGGAAGAATAGCGATGCATGAATAAGCAAATGGAAATGTTTTCTGATGTTAATAACATATATTTTCTAAATATAGTAAATAAGAGTTATAGATATATGGAGTTAATTCCCGATGTTAAAAAGAGATATTTTCTAAGTATAGAAAATAAATAGTTTAAAATAGTGGGAAACATTTTCCAAAGAATCGTGAGAGGCCAAATGAGTTAGAGAAATATATTTGGGTAAAGATATTAAAGGGAAATTGAGGAATGAAATGATGATTGACCGGTAAGATTTCCATTTATGGAATACGACCGTTGTTTGTACACATGTTTTCCTTTGATAGTTAAATAACCGTCTATCAAATTTTTTGACCATTTCCGTTGTCAATACGGAGAGACCGGGATCATATTTATTATCTGAAAACCACTCTGATGGGCATTATCATTTCGAATCAAATATATCGAAGGCAATTGAAGACGGAGTTTATGTAAGGGTTATTATGGCGATCCTAGGTAGAAATTGCCTAAGATGGATTTACAGAATAATTCCTTCGGGTTGTCCAGTCCCAGGACAACTTGAATGGACGAATTTTTGATAGAGTATATCTAGTAAATCACATAAGTTGATCGTTTCAAATGTATTTACATTGGTGGCAGAGGAATTCATTTCTCTTATCTTATACCCGTGGTATTTATGAGGAAATCAATTTATGATTTAACGGGTATGGCGATGTGACATTCAAAGTATATAAAGGGGTGATCTGTTAAAAGATACGTTATGACCTCAAGTCTCATCAACTGGGAAATGAAAGAAATCAGACAGACAGCATAGCCAAGTGGGTCGCACCCAATTAAGGTATATTGTCACCAACTAGAGAATATTCATATTTGTTACTTCTTTCGCTTCTGTATCTCCCGGGAATGGTTATGTTGTTATACCAACCGTAAGGTGACAATATATTTAGAACATTCAAGCGAAATGAATGGCCGGTCATGTATGGCCGAGTTACAAGATGTTCTTGTTGAACTCTAGTGTATCGCTTCTAGAGTACATTGATCGGAAGGCGGTTCCATACCTTGTCGTAGTTGTAAATCCATTACCCAATAAGAGTCTACAGTTTTGATTTGTATATTATATATATGTATAACATGAGATGAAAGCATTCTGCTATATTATTATGTACTTGTATTAGACACTATTATAATACCAGAAAAATATTGAGTTTTAGAAAGTGTTTTGGGTAATCGTAAGGTAAAAACCATCCATGTTTATGTGTGGATTGGTCTTATGATTATCATTCCTTTGAGAAGGATTTTGAAAAGTTAAACCGAAATGATTTGAGTTTACTCACACCAGTCACATGACTGACCCAGAGTTAATTTTGTTTTGTTTTCGCTAAACTCTTGGGTGCCCAATTTTGTACAGGAAGGCAAGTAGTCGGGATTTTACAGATACAATTGGAGGACACTGAAGCAGGAGACTTCAGTGTTAGATATATATATATATATATAGAGTTATTTCTGCTGTGATATTTATATGATGTTCTCTGATGATGAATGTAAGTACAAATACAGTTTTGTATTTCAAACTATTGTTATAATATATTTTATTCATTCTGTTGTGAGATTCGTGTTTCATCTGTTGGGATCTTCTTTTTCTTCAATTCTAACTTTCTTTCCTTTTATTTCTCACCCTCTAACTTCTTTCTATTAATAATCTGGTATTTCTGGTGCTTGATAGTTGGCATCGTGTTTTATGTCGATTTTTAGGGTCAAAAATCCCAGTTCGTTGCACCACCAGTCCTATCCATTGCGAGTATTATCCATACCAACAAATAAACCAAGTGAATAGTTTTACCAAATTCTAACAATACCATTTTTCCTTTCCAATCATAAACAATGTTTGAAGATATGTGCTGAGTATCAACCACACTCGATTAATGATTGAATCACCCTGCCAAAACCTAACAGGATAGCTCAACCCTTCAAGTATAATCCATACCTGAAAATTCAAAATGAGAATAAACCATACTCTAGTTGTGATTGAATATTCTCGCTAAGACCCAATAAAAGGATCCAACCTCACAGGTGTAAGCCATACCAGTGAATTCAAGTCTAGTATAATGATACTCAAAACCATGACAAAGGGATCATACCATAACTTGACAAAATGATTAAGTTCTTTAGGCATAATCAATGTTTGGGGATTCATTTTATTATATCCATAACCATTACATAAAGCAAAAAATAACGGTTCATCGCTGAATGTAGAGCATGCCCAGGGACTAAATCCTAATCATGTATATGTGTACATCAACTTAATCTTTAATATCGGATGGTTTTATTGTCGAGCCCAGAGCATGCCTGAGGAATAAATCCTAATCTCCATGCATGAGTGAGTTGACGCAACCATCTGGGAAACTAAACAACCGGAAATGAAAACACCATCCTAAAAATTTGTAAGTCCAGTGTGATCCAATCTAGATCAACTGATGACAATCCCACGCGTGTTCAGTCTTGGATCCTTCCCTCTCCGGGGAGCAAGAGGTGGTAGTGCCTATGCTGGCTCTATTGGTTGCTTGACATACTCGAGCAACTCTCTATGTATAACCCGTTTCTCTATTAAGTCGCGCAAATGCCTGCAGTCATTAGTAGCATGACCAGCCATGTCATGAAACATGCAGAGTTTTCAAAATTATCTTCCCTCCCGAATTGGTTCCCTCTTGGGAGGCCTTGGGAAAGTAAGTGATTCTCTAGTTTCAAATAAGAAATCCATATATGAAGAATTGAGCTTAGTGTATTTGTTGAATTTGGGCCTTCTTTGGGGGCTGAACTTATGATCTTTCTTTGGCGGGGATTTTCCTATGCTCTTATCCTTTCCAGAGTCGTATGGTTCTTCATCCTCGGTCATATTAACCTCGAGAACATCCTTCCCGATGTTAGAATCTTGCTCTCGTAGAAATCTGTCTACTTCGAAGTAGAATTCGCCAAGATCCCATGGTAAATCCCGTTGTAGAGAAATCTTAAAGTCCGTATTATCCAAGATGACGGACACAACTGTCATTAATACCATGATGTTTCCGGTCGATTCATCGACGTTAATATCGCATTAAACCTCTCCCGAAAAAATCGTAGAGTTTCTCTGGAACTCTTCTTGATTGATGTCAAAGTCATCAGGTTTTTGTGCCCTGCAATATGAACCCTAAACTGCTTGATAAATCTAGTGACTAGTGCATTCCAGTTACTGATCGATTCAGCTTCCAACTGCTGAAACCACATAACAATGGTATTAATCAAGTAGAGTAGGAAGAAATTGGCTATGATGCTTTCCAATGTCGATAGTACTTCCACATGGAGAATGCAACGCATTAGATGCACATTAGGATCTTTCCTGCCGTCGTATGTGTCCAAAGTTAGTAATTTGAAATCTGGTGGATTCCAGGAATCTCGGATTTCTCAATTAAAGGGCTTCGGTTAACTCTATCCATGTCATTATGGGATTCCCATCCTCTTGTTAACTATCGAATTATGTCAGCAATTCAATTTCCACTTCTGAGAAGCCGCTGCAAATTATTCAATCCAATGCTAGTGCCACCAAGGTTCAAGGCTATAGTTGTGTGATGCTGATTCCCAACATACAGAGTCGGTTCGACCGTGCCCTTCGTCCTCGATCTTATGTGGCTCTTGGTGCTCTCACACCACCTTCATCTAAAACAGTGTCAGGCCGAGCTTGGTCAGTATTTCCCATGTTTCCATCTAGAGTGTCTTGAGCTATAGTGTCACGACATAAGCCATTATCCATTGGGCGGTTGCCCCCTGCCGAGTTCAGATCGACATTCACCTCTGTTTGAACCGACCTTGGTTCGACATTGATTCCCGGTCAAATCGAGTTTGTTTCCAATCCAAGCTATTATGGCAAACTTCCAAAGAACTTGTGGGGGCTCAAATGTTGGTTTCTACTCCTGTGACTAAGCCCTGGCCACCTGGTCATCTTAACTTATCCATTTGCAAGGAAGTTATTCATTATTTCACTAATAAACATACAGTATATAACAACGGAGAGGACAACGGCCGCCAATGGCAAGTTAGTAATGGTTGTTAAAGATAGGTAGTTTCTGGATTTTTTTTAACGAAATAAAAAATATATACATCTGAAGCCATTAGTTTTATACCCGTTGGAAGCCGTTGCTAAGTCGTAAAAATATTTCCAGAACTTCTTATTCCTCCTCATTACAGGTTTCCTCCACAAAACCCTCCTCGTTTCTCGGATTTTGCCGCCTTCCACCTCATCGTCCACCCTTATCATCTCCAACACCTGAAAGCCTCCCTCTCTTCCGCTCAAGCCTTCAGATCTCCTCCAAACAATGTATAAAACCTAATTTCTTATTAGTTACATTTGTTAATTTAGAGTTAGTTTGTTAAATTACATGTTTGTATTACCTTATTGAATGTATAGTGTAGTTTATTGAGGCATAATTCTTGTTATTAATCTATTATTGCAAGTTTATGTAGTTTGTATCACAATAGAATTATGTTAATATAGGTTGAATATATAAGCGATTTTAGGCTTGTTTGAGGACGTTTAGTGGGAATGGGCAAAATTAAGTTTATGTTTTCTACAAATAAATCGAAAACAATATTTAATTTTATAACGTATTGTTAGTTTGATTGAGTTTTGAAAATGTGCGTATACATGATAAACTCAGTATACATACAGTTAGAGATTTGAATAAGCCGTTCAATGCTTATTTGGTTTAAAATTTGCTGCTTCACGTAAATGGTTGATAATAAGAGCACCAATCATATAAGTTGATTTTTAACATACACATCCTTATTATTTAACTACTAGAAACTACAGAAGTAAATATATTTTTAACAAGAAAATTTTATAATTTTGTATATGTTGAATGCCAATGTTTTTAATAAGTTTAAAACATGTAATATATTATATTCATAAATCCTCACAGTGTTTTTCGGTCCCGAATGATAAGTATTGTGTATGATCGTTATGTGGATATTCGTTTTATTTACAGAACGGACATCTATATTCATCGTACATAATATTTCTTGGATGTTTCCTTGTACTGGACAAGTTACGAACACTATAATGAAATTAAATTTCTTAAAGCGTTTCATTTTAAATGTTTTTCAAATTTAGAAAGTGCTTCCTTTATGTTCCCTGTGTACACGCAATTGTGTATTGTTCAGGGAACTAAAGTGAAGAGTTGCCAAAAAAATTTTGAATCATTTAATTTGAAAAGATTTACGCGATTTAGTTACGTTATTGTATTTGTAATGGGAGGTAGGATGACTCATTAGCAAAGTGTAAATGATCAATTAACATAACATTCACCAATAAAATTATTTTAATAAAATGTCAATGCAAATTTTATCATACTTTTTAATTATCTACTTAGGATAAGTGGATAATTATTTTACTGATCAGAGTTGGATGTACAACGAAGGAAAACTAGAGGTTTAATAAGTGAACATTTTATTAATGGTGTTCGCATATTTATTGATTTCGCTTCAAGTAATAATAGAAATGATGAATAATTCCATTGTTCATAGAGTAGATGCATATTGCTAAAGCATTTGATACCACATATGGTTAGAGTTTATTTGTGTCAGTACAATTTTGTGCTGAACTATTTGGTTTGGGATTGTCATGGAGATCATTTAGTGTCTACTTCTGTACAAGATGAGAGGAAGTGAATAATGCTATTGCAACAATGAATCTCGTAGAATATATGGTTGAAGATGTTGCATGTTCAATGTTCTACGTTCCACAATTTATTGATGACGATGATAATGCTAAAGACAAATCAAATATTAGAGCCAAAAAAATATATGATTCATTGTATGCCGCGAAAAAACCCATTTAGGAAGGCTATACAAGTGGAAACCAATTATCAGAAACTGTTGAATATATTGCGATGAAATCTAAATCCAACTTCACAGAAGCTAGATTTACAACTACTGTCCAAGCTACAAAGCGACATATGCCTCCCAATAATTTAATATGCGAAAATCATTAAGAAGTAAAAAAAAATGTTGGCTTTTGTGTTTACCATATGAAAAAATAGATACATGTCTAAACAGTTGCATGTTGTTTTGAAAGAAAATTATCAACCTGAAGAATTATAAAATATGTAATCAAGAAAGATACAAACCAAGAAAGAAAAAAGGAAAGGAAGTCTGGTATAAATGTATCAATTATTTACCTATTACTCCTAGACTTCAAAAATTATATGAATCTTTCGTAACCGCGCAACATATAAAATGACATAGTGTGAGAACATAGGAAGAATGTATGTTAACACACCCAACTGATGAGGTAGCATGGAAGCATTTTGACCAAAAAAATTCTGATTTTTGCGTCTGAGAGTCGTAATGTTAGACTTGATTTATGTACGGATGGATTTTCACCATTTTCTTAATATGGTTCTAAATATTCGTCCTGACCTATAATTATCACACTTTATAATTTACCTCCATGGATGTGTATGAAAACTCTGTATATGTTTCTCATAGTTGCCGTCCCTAGTCCTGATGATCTAACATAAGGAATCGATGTTTATTTACAACCTTTGATTGAAGAATTAAAAACAACGTGGTACAAAAGAGTAGAAACATATGATATTTCATAAAAAAACTTTCGCATATATGCCTCCTTATTGTGGACAATCAAGGATTTTCCTGGGTATGCAATGCTTTCAGGTTGGAGTACGGCTGGTCGTCTAGCTTGTCCTCACTACATGAAAGAAACACGAGCGTTTTCTTAACTCATGAAAGAAAATTTCATGGTTTTACAATCATCGATGTTTTCTTCATATTAATCATCCTTTTAGAAGAGATAAGAACTTTTGTACAGCTAATAGACATGATACTTTGAGATCATCTACAGTTTGGTCAAGAGAAGATATTTATGAACTTGTAAAGGATTATCCAATGATACATGAAACCAAAGAACAAATTGAAATTCAAGGTAAATCATCGATTCATAATTGGTGTAGACAAAGCATATTTTGGGAGTTGCCTTATTTGAAAAATCTCCTGATTTTTCATAATGTTGACATGATGCATAATGATAAAAATGTGTTTGACAACGTGTTTAATACAATTTTGAATGTCAGTGGAAAGACTAAAGATGATTTGAAATCAAGATATGATATCAAAGTATTATGTAATCGGTGGAGCTTCATATCAAGTCAAATGTCACAAAAAAGTGCTATGAGCTAGACAATAATCCAGTTAAATACTTTTAAAATGGATGGAAGGATTAAGATTGCCGATTGGTATATTTTCTAATCTTCGTAGATATATCGACTATAAGAACAATAAACTTAGCTAGGCACTCCGAAAAGGTGAAGGGCCATCCCTGATCAACAAGAGTCCAAGACAAACCTAGCCAGAAATTTCAAAGAACACCAAATTCCAAGCTAACACCAATAAAACTCTTTCCACCTAAAGATGGCCAGACTATGCTGGAAAAAACTTCACCATGCAATGAATGAGGACAGAATCAATTGGAGACATAACATAGCACATTATAAAAAAGAGGTCAGATGGGTAGTCGCGTAAATTGAAACGCACAGGCAAAGACCAGGAGTTAGATGAAACTTGGAAGGGACTCCGCACTAGACAACGAGGGGTTGTAGTTGGATTGGGAAACAGGAAAAAACAGGGAGTTATGGACATTAAAAAAGGGGTTAGCAGTTATGTAATTTGAGATCTGAAAAACAGATATGAGAAAAAAGGTTTATTTGAATCGACCACGCTTGCGTAAGCAAGGCGGAGAGAGTAGTGGAGATCTAGTGAATCGACATGGAAGAGGGGAGAAAGCGAAATCGAAATAGAAATGAAGAATAAGGAGAAACCAAGCCAAAATTTTATAATCCTTTATTAGCAATACTCTGACCGAGAGAGAATTCAAAAAATATCTTATTATACTTAGCAAACTACGATACACACGAATGAGATTCTTTTTAATTTTTGACACTGTTAACATTTTGAAAAATAACTTTCTTTTTTCCTTAATGCAAGCATTATCAATATGGGAAATCTTAACTGTCTTACCATTTCCTATACTTTCTAATATCTAGCTCTATATTATTGGCTGCTAAGATTTAAATTGTCTAAATTGTTAGCCAAGTAATTAGTTTCTCTTGAATCTAGGTACCAGCTTTCATCTTGAATATGTTCAGATCTTGTTATTTCACCTTAGACAAATTCGATTTGAACACAGAGAAATGCTGGGTAACCCCCCATTTTAAAAATAAATCAATGACAAAACTACCCTTTTTCAGTAATATATTTTTTCTAATTTTCAGTCTACCTCGTAGTGACTCTACGTGGTATTATAGGAAACCATGCAGAGTCACTACTAGGATCCTAACCATACCCCGTAGAGACCCTACGAGGTATGATTAGGAACCACGTAGGGGTCCTACATGGTTTTCTACAATACAACGTAGAGCCACTGATGGGGTTTTGTGCGCAGCGGAAGTTTGACAAAATGCCAAGGAAAATATGTTCTTTTCACCCAGTCACTTGGAGATGAATTTGATTTAAAATAAACAACAACACAAACAAATATCGGAAATATGAACGCATGATATTCCATCGAACAACCCTCTTTATTGATTCACCAATAAAAAATTGTGTACAGCCAATCTCAATTATCATTACAAACAAACATAACTTGAACCAATAACCTTATTTAGAAATAGGTAGAGAATATCTAATGGCTAAACAATTTGAGGAGAAAAATAATGAAGAACAATGACAAATTTTCCACACCTAATGAAGATGTCAACTAAGCCTTTTATAAAGTGAATCGCTTCATACCCAAGTTTTCTTGACCTCCAAGTAAGCTTGGCACCCATATATGTCAAAAAACCATTTGGATAAGCACTAAATAATCCTTGCCTTAAATATACCACAAATATAGCAACAAATCTTTTCGCAAAATCTAGATAGATAATTTATTACCCACAATTGTGATTTGCATATCACAAATTTCAACACTCCACCTTGATACCAAATTACATCTCCTCCACTCAAAACCGGCCAACTTAGTTCTCACTTTCAACCTTCTTTTCTCAATTAACATCATTATAAACCTCCACCATCGCGCACTAATGGTGCACCACTCTCATCCGTGCACCATGTCAATAGCGATCTTAAAAAGCATTTGTAATACCACAAAGACCTCCATCTCGTCTTTGTGGATTTCACAACTCGACATCCGTCTTCTATTTGACATGACCTCTTCATCTTCGGGATCCCTCAAGAATCATCAACGTCTAGACCCTTGTCGATACCATGATCCCCCACCTTAGGACCATCAGCAGTGATCATATTAACCTCTACACCTTGTTGTGAACTTGTTTTTCTACCGTCACCAGCCTTCCACTGTCGACCACCGAACCAACCAAGGTACATAGGTTTCCCTAAACTCCTCGCATCATCACACGACCACCCTTCTTCACTCTCAAAACTCCACCTCGAGTCTCATAATTGCAACGACGGCGATCTAACTAACCAAGAGATATGAGATTATGCGAACAAGTGGGTATGTGCCTCATACCGACCACTTCTCCCATCACTCCATCATGCATCCGAAAGCTAACAGCTCCAACTCCACAAATTGGTAGCTCTACTCCATTGACTGTCTCTATCATGCCAACACTCTTCTCATACGAAGAAAAACTTTTCACATCTCAACATATGTGAAAACTGGCTCCTGAATTCATCTTCTATGGCTCCACAACACTAAGTAGGACGTCACATGAAGAATCGCTTTCGGTACCTTTAGCAAAGTATGTGTGTACCTCATCACTATTATTATCACCTTGCGCCTTCTTCTTCTTCTTCTTCTTCATATCTCGTATATATGAATAACAATCATTGCGCTTGTGACCTTCCTTCTTGCAATGGAAACAAGTGATTGCACCTTTACCCTTGACTCCCTTTTTCTTCCAAACCGTATCCTTCGAGTTTCTTGCTACCATTGCCTCACTTTGAACTGATTTCAACTCCGATCCTTTTCTCCTTAGCTCCTCATTCAAAAGACTGCTTCGAACCCTTTCCAAAATACAGTTCCATTTGCATTGGAATTACTCAATGAAACAACCAACATCTCTCAGCTTTCAAAAAGAGAACCCATCAACAAAAGAGCCTGCAACTCATCATCAAAATTTATCTTCATGTTTGCCAATTGGATGAAGACATCCTGAAACTCCTTCAAATGCTCTATAACCGACTTTTACTCATCCAACCTCAGTTGTGCCAGCTTTCGAACCAGAAAAGCCTTACTTGTTGCACTCTTCGACTCATATAGCGATACTAATTTGTCCCACAACACCTTCCCGGATTCACAAGTAGCCACATAATGGAACACCGAATCATCCCAATATTGGTGAATCACCGCAATCGCCTTTTTGTCCATTTTCTTCCACTTTCCCTCATCCATATTCAAGGGTTTCTCCCCATCTCCATCAATGGGATCATGCAAATCATTGAGATATAGAATGTCCACCATCTTCGGCTTCCAAATACGCCAATTCTTCCCATTCAAAATAACCATGTTCGAAAACATCCTCATCTTCAATGTCTCCAATCTTCAATCCAACAAACACTCCAATTTATGCAATGATCTGAGCTCTGAGACCAACTGTTGGGGTTTTATGCGTAGCGGAATTTTGACAAAATGGCCAGAAAATATGATCTTTTCACCCAATCGTTTGGAGATGAATTTGATTGAAAATAAACAACAATACAAACAAATATCGGAAATATGAACGCACGATATTCCACCTAACCACCTTCTTTATTGATTCACCAATAAAGAATTGTTTACAACCAATCTCAACGATTGTTACAAACAAACACAACTTGAACCAATAACCTTATTGAGAAATAGGTAGAGAATATCCGATGACTAAACAATTTGAGGAGAAAGATAATGAATAACAATGGCAAATTTTCCACACCTAATGAAGATGTCAACTTGGCCTTTTATAGAGTGAATTGCTTCATACCCAAGTTTACTTGATCTCCAAGTAAGCTTGGCAACCATATTATCCTCATATATGTCAAAAAATTATTTGGATAAGCACCAAATAATTCTTGCCTTAAATATCCCACAAATATAGCAACAAATCTCTCCGTAAAATCAACACATATAATTAGTTATCCATAATTGTGATTTGCGTATCACAAATTTCAAAAACCACTACGAGGAAGGATATTTCTTTTTAAATTAAACGGGGGCTATTCGGCAAAATTGTGGGTTTACTTGCTTTTGCGGAACTTTCGGGGGCTACTCAGCAATTAGCTGGGTTCAAATAGAATTTTCCTTCACCTTAATTGAGGCATTTGGTAGTATCACTTTGATCATTAGCATTATTTCAGAATTAAGCAATATTGACATTGAAATTTGTGTTTTTCTGATTATATGAATTGTAGTCAAAACCATAATTAGGATTAGAGGTTTGCTAGGGACAGTCACATAGGCGACGTCCCTATTCACTCGCGGGCCCCTTGAGTGGAATTCAGGGGGCCCTAGTAAAAAAAAAAAATAAGGCAGGCCCAACTAGCTTCTTTCTAGTCGGGCCCGCAAGTGCGCATAACATTTTTCTTAGGATTAAACTTGAAATAACATTTTGCTGTAATGCCTAACTTTTTCACATATTTGACACTTGATTTAGCATTATTATTCCATCTAACTCTTCCTTTGGAACTTTTTGAATAACTTCCTCTTTGTGTTTCTAATTCTGTTTTGCTATTACTACTCTACCCCTTATTTTAGACTTTTATGGTATAATTGTTAGCTTATTCAGAATCTTTAGAATTTTCGGTATCTATTTTAGTTACATGTGCTAGCATGATAGAATGTACATCATCAATTGATGATAAAAATTTATTTGAGGTTATAACAGTTACCATTGATTTATAATCATTACTCAGTCTGTTAACTATAGAAAGCATCTGCTCGGAATCTGATATTGGATGTCCAGCTACTTGTAATTGATTACATATGTTCTTGACTTTTGATAGATATCCCTCACATTATGATTGCCTTTTTGAATACATTGTAACTTCCTTTTACTGCTCAACAGTTTTGTCGTTGATTGAGGGGTATTGTTATTTGTTGTAAAATTTTCAAAAGTCTTTTGGGGTATTGGGTTTGTTTTGAAGAGAAGTAGGAAAGAAGGAAGGGGTAAATTGCTTTGACCCACATTATAGAATATGCATAGGTGTGCCAATATTTAATGGCCTTTCTCATGAAGGTGTTGGGGCCTTAGGGCACCTAAATATTTACTTTATTATGAGGAGGGATACCATGCATCTATAGACCACACACGCGGGCGCCGCCGTCGCGGTCCGACCGAACCGGGCCAGGTACGGGTATGAGTTTCGGATTGGGTCATAATCCAATAATGATATTTTTGGGCGGATTTTATAAAAGATAACGAGCCGAGTTTCAGCCCTCTATGGACCCGAATTAAATTTAAATGGAGGCGGGTTTTGTAAAGATTTCTCAACATTACAAAAATGGAAATGGCGCTACAGTTCAAACGAAATGGCATGACTGTTGGTAACGAAGGGATGCGATGCTTCAGAAAGGGCGCGACGAATTTAAAACGGACATGACCATTGCAAATGGGTGTGATGTTTTGCTGTTTATAAATAGCAATGGTTTTCTAATGTTTGAAATCACTTTTTTCTTCTCATTTTTCTTCTTCTTTCTCCAGTTTTGCAGCGCCATTGTCGACGTTAGAAAGTGTTGCAAATTCTCGAATTTGCGACTATCTAAGGCGGTTCAAATCGGATTCTTAATTCTCTTCATTCTTTTCTTCTACTGCATCATCAAAGATTATAATTCCAGAGTGTTCTTGATTGGATCAAATCCGTACAAACTTTGAATTCGATTTCGTTGTTCTAAGCCTTTATTGAATCCTGAAAGTCAATAGTTCGATAATCCGTTTGTACCTGGTTGATTGAACTATTGTCTGAAAGAATTTTCTCCGCAAATCCTTAAAGTCTGAAGTACGACAATCATACGTCGATCATCATCAACCAATAGCCTCAAACCGCAAAATTTCCAACAATTTTCTGACAATATCTTCAATCATCGAAGGTTTGAGAGCGCAAGTTATGAATCAACATTTGACGAAATTGGAGCGTTTTGATGGTGAAAACTTTACTCCTTGGCAAGAGACAATGAAGTTCTTCCTGATCACTGTGAAATTGTTCTATATCTTGGAAGATGATTTGGAAATTATACAATGGGAAACCGCTGATGAGGATGCCGCTCCGAAATAGAAATGAGCAAAGCGCAAAGCGGACGATTTTCTATTCAGAGGGCATATTCTGAATGCATTATCTACTCCAATCTGCAATGCTCATAGGACCTTAGAAACTGCAAAGGAACTCTGGACTACTTTGGAGAGCAAGTATCGCATATCTGAGGCAAGTAATAAAAAATTTCTTATTTGTAATTTTATGGATTTCAAAATGGTTGTCAATAAGTCCATAATTGGACAAGTGAGTGAAATCTTACTGTTGGTGAATCAACTTAAAGATGTCGGTGTTGATCTCCTTGAATCTTTTATTGTTGGAGTTATTATTTCGAGACTCCCAAATTCTTGGAATGATTATAAGAAAATATTGAAACATGCGGAAACGGATTATAATTTAGACGGTTTACATCGTCATCTTCGTATTGAAGAGGATTCTCGTAAATGTGAACTAGATGACAATCCACAAACCGAGTCTCAGGCTATTATCTGAAAGAATTTGCTTCCCAAATTCTTAAAGTCTGAAGTAGGACATTTATACGACGATCATCATCAACCAATAGCCTCAAACCGCAAAATCCCCAACAATTTTCAAACAATATTTTCAATCATGGAAGGTTTGAGCGCATTGCAAGTTATGAATCAGCATTTGGCGAAGTTGGAGCGTTTTGGTGGTGAAAACTTTACTCGTTGGCAAGAGACGATGAAGTTCTTCCCGATCATTGTCAAATTGTTCTATATCTTAGAAGACGATTTGGAAATTATACCATAAGAAACCACTAAAGAGAATGTCGCTCTGAAAGAGAAATGAGCAAAGCGGATGATTTTCTATGCAGAGGGCATATTTTGAATGCATTGTTAACTCCAATCTACAATGCTCATAGGACCTTGGAAACTGCAAAGAAACTATGGACTGCTTTCGAGAGCAAGTATCGCATATCCGAGGCAAGTAATAAAAATTTTCTTATTTGTAATTTTATGAATTTCAAATAGTCGCCAATAAGTCCATAATTGGACAAGTGAGTGAAATCTTACTATTAGTGAATCAACTTAAAGATGCCAGTATTGATCTTCTTGAATCTTTTGTTGTTGGAGTTATTATTTCGAGGCTCCCAAATTCTTGGAATGATTATAAGAAAAAATTGAAACATCCGAAAACAGGTTATAATTTAGACGGTTTACAGCGTCATCTTCGTATTGAAGAGGATTCTCGTAAATGCGAACTAGATGACAATCCGCAAACCGAGTCTCAGGCTAAGGCAAATAATGTTGAAATTACTGATAAATTGAAGCCTAAGAATGAGACACGGTTTAAGAAGAATAATAATTCCAAGAACAAAAAGAAGAGTGCCTGTTACTATTGTAATAAACCCGACCACTATGCCCGAGACTGTCGTCCTCGGAAGAACAAACAAAAAGCGAATGTGGTCGAAGAAAAACTTGAGGCTGTTGTACAAGAGGCGAACTCCGTTAGTGACATTGATAATGATTGGTGGCTCGATACTGGAGCAACCATTCATGTTTGCAAAGACCGTAATCTGTTCAAGACTTATGAAGAGAATAATGGAGAATCCAACGAAATTACTGGTGCAAACAAAGTTGCAAGCAAAGTTTTGGGAAAAGGCACAATTGAACTTACATTAACCTCTTGGAAAGTTCTCACGTTAGTCAATGTATTTTATGTAACCGATATGTATAAGAATTTGGTTTCTGGATACCTTCTTAACAAAGGAGGATTCAAGATGGAGTATGAGTCTGATAAGTTAGTGTTGTCCAAGAATAGAAAATTTATTGGACAAATATATTCTTGTAATGGCATGATTAAGTTGAATCTAATGAAGAAATCTTCTGCTTATATTGTTGATTCTATTAATTTATGGCATGGTAGATTAGGACATGTTAACAATAAATATCTTAGAAATATGCATACATTTTAATTTCTGAATGTGATTTCGATTCCATCTCAAAATGTGAAATTTGTGTTCAAGCAAAAATACACCGGAAATCCTTTAAATCTATAGATAGGAAATCCAGTCTGCTTGATTTAATATATAGTGATGTGGGTGACTTAAAAAGTCATATCACCTATGGTGGTAACCAATACTATATAACATTTATTGATGATAATACTAGATATGCATATGTATATCTAATGAAATCGAAAGATGAGGCCTTTGATAAATTCTAAATTTACAAAGAAGAAGTCGAAACACAACCAGGAGTTAAAATTAAAATGTTACATTCAGATCATGATGGTGAATATTTTTCAAATGAATTCACTTTGTTTTATAAACAAAATGGTATAATTCACCAATGTACCGCTCCATATACACCACAACAAAATGGTGTTGCTGAGAGGAAAAATAGAACTTTAGTAGAAATGGTTAACGCCATGCTCATGAGTTCTAATTTACCTTATAACCTGTGGGGTGATGCTATGTTATCAGCATGTTACATTTTAAATAGAGTACCACTTAAAAAGAATAATATTTCCCCTTATGAATTATGGTCTATTAGAAAACCTAACCTTACCAGACTTGAAGTTTGGGGTTTCTTAGCGTATGTTAGAAAACCGGACCCTAAACGACCAAAGTTAGGTAATAAAGCATTAAGTGTGTTTTCATAGGATATTCTCTTAATAATATTACTTATATGTTCCTTATACTTAACACCTTAGAAGTTATAGAATCTATAGATGTTGAATTCCTTGAAAATCAAACTATTGAGAATCCATTGAGATCATCTAGTCCAGAACCAACTGTGACTAATGATATCAATGATGATGATTATGCTCCTGCTCAAAGCAATAAGGAAGTGTCACTACCAGATAACAGTACTGAACACAGGACAAGTAAAAGAGCGAGAATAGAAAAGGAGTATGGTCCTGACTTCATAACATATCGTGTAGAAGGCAATAAGGATGAAGTCCTTAATGTGACAAGATATGTAATGAACGTCGATGATGATCCCAAAACTTATTCTGAGGCTATGAGTTCCAGAGATTCTAATTTCTAGAAAGAAGCTATTAATGATGAAATGAATTACATAATGCTAAACCAGACTTGGGTTTTATCTGATTTACCTCCTGGTTCTAAACTGATAGTATGTAAATGGATATTCAAGAAAAAGTTGAATACAAATGTATCCACTGACAAGTTTAAAGCCAGATAGTCGCTAAGGGATATAAACAAAGACAAGGAGTAGATTATTTTGATACATATGCTCCAGTAGCTCGCATATTTTCCATACGCTATTTAATAGCACTTGCATCAATTCATACTTTGGTCATACATCAAATAGATGTAAAAACAAATTTTCTAAATGGAGATTTAGAAGAAGAGATATACATGGAACAACCTGAAGGTTTTATAACCTCAGGCCAAGAAAAGTAAGTTTGTAAATTAGTCAAATCTCTTCATGGCCTGAAGCAAGCTCCCATCCAATGGCATGAGAAGTTTGATAAAGTTGCATTGTCATTTCGATTCATTGTTAATGATGTAGATAAATGTATTTATAGCAAATCGGATAACAACGGTTATGTCATAATATATTTATACGTTGATGACATGCTAATATTTGGTTCCAACATATCCTGTGTGAATGAAACTAAAAAGTTTCTATCTTCTAAGTTTGATATGAAAGATCTTGGAGAGGATGATGTAATTTTAGGGATTAAAATCATTAGGAAAGCAGGGGAGTTATTACCAACTCAGTTGCATTATATTGAGAAGTTCCTAAAGAAGTATGGTCATTATGATGACAAACCAGCACTAACTCCTTTTGGTTCAAGTATCAAGTTAAAAAAGAACACTGGATGTAACATTTCTCAATTGGAGTATTCTGGTGTTTTTGGGAGTCTTATGTATGATATGCATTGCACTAGACTCGACATCGCACATGTTATAAGTGTATTGTGTCGATTTACGAGTAACCCAGGTTTCGAACACTGGAAAGCCATTTCCAGAGTTTTAGCTTATTTGAAAGGAACCATCAATTATGGTTCATCTTATAAAGGATATCCTGCTGTAATACAAGGATATAGTGATGCAACCTGAAACAATGTAGAATCCAAGTCTACGACTGGATGGATATTTACATTAGGAGGCGGTGCTGTATCTTGGGCTTCCAAGAAGAAGACCTGTATATCTGATTCAACTATGTTGTCAAAATTGATTGCATTAGCAGATGCATGTAAAGAAGCGGAACGGATTAGGAACTTGTTAATGGAAATCCCATTGTGGAAGAAGCCATCTCCAGTAGTTTTGATTTATTGTGATAATCAAGCAACAATTTATAATGTCTCTAACAAAAAAAAGGGAAGTCTAGACATGTGAGTCTAAGACATCAGATGGTAAGACAATTACCTAAAAATGGAGTTATAACTGTTGACTACATAGAAACGAAGAAAAACTTGGCTGACCCACTTACTAAAAGTCTTCCAAAGGCTATGGTTTCTATAAAGTCAAAAGAAATGGGACTAAGGTCTATGAATGAAGATTGATCATTCTTAACAGAACCCAACTTATGTCTTGAAAAGGATAGACAAAGTTCAATGGGTACCGACAACTTAAGACAATGATTATGTAACACTAAATAAATTGTCCCATAATACTAAGTGTTGGATTATACATGAACAAAGGATGGATACATATCCTTAATAAGTCTAGAAACCTTAAAAAGGTGTCTCGCAAAACACCTTAAGCTACTTACCTATATGAGTATGGAAATCAGGCCGTTTCCTAGGAAAGTAAGGTCGCTTTCTAAAGTAGGCTCATGAACCAGGATTAAAGCATATGTCCATTAACGTGCTGAGCAATATAGAACACTCTAATTAAGGAAATCAACATGTGTAATTGTTCCGGTTTTATCACTAAGGGATACTTGGTTCAAGATTCATTCACCATAGAATCTCGATAGAGCATTGAACGATTTACACTAAGTTAAGGTTCAAATCCAAAAGATACATTTTATTTATGTGTTGTTTCCACGATGATGCAAAAATTGATCTTAGAACTACATAAACTTGATTCCGCATGGGTATGTAGGAAGTCACTCTAGTGATTCAGTCATCCACTTTAATTATTTTGAAAATTGTAGGAGATTGTTGTAAAATTTTCAAAAGTCTTTTAGGGTATTGGGTTTGTTTTGAAGAGAATTAGGAAAGAAGGAAGAAGGAAGGGGTAAATTATTTTTTTCGACATTATAGAATATGCATCGGTGTGCCAATATTTAATGGCCTTTCTCATGAAGGTGTTGGGGCCTTGGGGCACCCAAATATTTACTTTGTTGCGAGGAGGGAGACATTCCATCTATAGAGCATACACGCGCGCGCCGCCGTCGTCCGTCCAACCAAACCAAACCGGGCCGGGTAAGGGTTTCGGGTTCGGGTCATGAATCAATAATGATATTTTTTAATGGATTTTATAAAAGATAACGGCCAGAATTTCAGCCTGCTATGGACTTGAATTAAATTTAAACGGGGGCGGGGTTTGTAACGATTTCTGAACATTACAAAATTGGAAATGGCGCTACAGTTCAAATGAAATGGCATGAGTGTTGGTAACGAAGGGATGCGATGCTTCAGAAAGGGCGCGACGAATTTAAAACGGACATGACCATTGCAAATGGGTGTGACGTTTCGCCGTTTATAAATAGTGATGGTTTTCCGATGTTTGAAATCACTTTTTTCTTCTCGTTTATTCTTCTTTCTCTAGTTTGGCAGCGCCATTGTCGATGTTAGAAAGCGTTGCAAATTCTCGAATTTGCGACGATCTAAGGCGTTGCAAATCTGATTCTTACTTCTCTTCGTTCTTTTCTTCTACTGCATCATCAGAGATTATAATTCTAGAGTGTTCTTGATCGGATCAAAGTCATACAATCTTTTAATTCGATTTCGCTGTTCCAAGGCTTTATTGAATCCTGAAAGTTAATAGTTCGATAATCCGTTTGTACCTGGTGGATTGAACTATTGTTTGAAAGAATTTGTTCCACAAATCCTTAAAAGTCTAAAGTATGGCATTCATATGACGATCATTATCAACCAATAGCCTCAAACCGCAAAATCCCCAACATTGTTAACACTCTTTTTTTGGTTAAGAGGTGTCACAGTCAAAATGAAAATTCGGTATTGTCCCACCATTTTCGATTTTTATCATTTTTGGTGGTCCTTTTCTGACTTTCAGACCTAAACTTGATAAAACCCCAGCTAAATTCTGTTGAAAAGTTTGGTACCACCATGTGGAATTTCAAGCGTGATGCCCTTTGACCAGAAGTGGAGTGTCAGTAACAATTATTCAAATGTCACTTACTGTTTTACATCTAATTGCACGAGATAACATATTATTGTTAATCGAGGACATTAGGCAAAGAACTTGTGAACTTATCTTGCTTGTGAAATTTCCTTAACTCTTTACTAATGATTATTTTATTCTCTTGATCGAGACTGAACTTAGCTGGTATTGGCGGGGTTCCGTGGATGAATTATTCAAGACCGTATCTCTGAATTGTAGTTTCAATTTGTAGCTTTTATAAAAGATAATTTTCTTAAGCTTAATGAACTGGGATCAGTTGGCTTTGTGGGTTGATCACTGTTTTAATCAGACATTCAGTTGCAATCATGGTTTAATCCTTAGAGCTTACATTACCACCTGTTGCTGTTGAGTTATTACCTTCGATCATGATAATATAAAACTGATAATTCTTGAATGAAAAAGTGGGCAATAAAAGAAAAGGGAATGACCAGACTTGATAAAATTTATTGGGAAGATTAATAAGCCACCAAATGAGGTTAGCTGCAAGCTGAAAAACTTATATGATGAAATAACTGTGATGTGTTTTTTAGTATGACATTTCTTTAATTTCTTAAGGTTATTTGTTGAATTATTGATCAATGTGATGAAATTTTTGATCAATTTCTATCTTGGTTTAGTAGAGATTTTAGATGATGTAGGTAGTAATATTATGTTGTAACAACACTTTCTTTACTGAATCAACTCTCAAGTGACGAGATGCAAATCTCAAATGGGAGGAAACTCACATGATGATATTTCTCTAATGAGCTTACCTCTTGAAACAGTTTTAGAATTCTGCTGTTGTTAAGCAATGAATTGGCTTTGAAACAAAAATGGAATTTTTGATATATTTTGTATTTTCTGAAAGCTTCTCCGATTCATTTGTAATGAATGACAATATTTCTTGAATGAAGATTTGAAAGGAAACTTGCTTTATTGATTGGTTTTCAAATAGAATACAATTGACCGTTTACAATGTTAGTATACATTTTGCTGATTTTTCTTTGCTTTGCCACATGGCATTTGTAATGGGTTGTATATATATTCTGTAAAAATGGAAAACAACGTTTTTAGCTATTCACATTAATAAAAAAGAGGTTTCGGTTGTTATGCCTCCTCCCCCATATTTTTTTCCAGATCTAAGTTCCTCTTTTCCGGAATTTTTCTTACTTTGATTTAGTTGATATTTTGACATGGTATCAGAGCAGTAGTTCCAGATCTGAGTTTGTCTTCTCTGCTGAAGTGGATCAATCTATGATTGGTAAGATTCTAACCCTTATCTTCTGCGAATTCATGATGATTCGAGATGAACAAGTTCAATCTCAAAACGATCCATTGTTTCTGCATTTCAACAACCATCCTAGACTCTCTTTAGTTCCAGATGTATTTGATGGACATAATTTTGGAGAATGGAGAATTTCCATGATAACAGCTCTATCACCGAAGAACAAGATCCAATTTATCAATGGTGATTCCGTGCGACCAGCTAGAACAGATCCGAATTATGATCGATGGAATCGCTGCAACGATATAGTTCGCTCCTAGTTATTGAATGGATTGGGTAAGGAAATTCGTCGAAGTGTGTTATATACTGATACAACACAAGGAATATGGGAAGAATTGGGGATTAAGTTTGGATAGTTAAACGGTGCTCAATTATACGCTGTTAAGAAGGAATTGAGCACTTTGACGCAAGGATCTGTCTCAATTTCATCTTACTACACAAAAATGAAGATTGCATGGGATGAATTGAGAAGCTTATGCAAGTTTCCCAGGTGCAGCTGTGGTTCAGTAAAAGAATTCATTAATTTTGAGGATGACGAGCGTTTAATTCATTTTCCGATGGGATTAAACGAAGCTTACACTGTAATTAGAGGATCGATTCTTATGTTAACACCCTTACCTAGTGTGAGTCAAGCATATGCAATGCTTTTGCAGGAAGAAAAGTAGCGTGAGATGTAGGGAGTTAACAATACTCAAACATTTCAAAATTTTGTCTCCATGAATGTAACTATGGCTAAAAATCCGGGCTAAGCTTCTACTCAACAGAGAAACAGTGGAAATCGTAAATCATACTGTTGATAGATGTTATTTTCTTAATGGATTTCCTGAGAACTACAAGACTAGAAACACAAAGAATGGAGCAGAAAAGAAATTTGCAGGCGCTGTTTCTACATCTTCAAACTCAGTTGACCTTACTGCAGAACAATTGGCTAAGCTATTAAGTCTTCTTGATAATAACATATCATCAAATAAAGTAGTTGAACAAGATGATTTTGCTGGTTTCGCAGGTACAACTTTTACTTCTCATTTTTTCAATAATGCTTCCTGGATAGTTTACACTGGAGCTAGTTGTCATATGTGTTGTGATTATTCCTTACTTGAGAACACACACGTAATTGAGAAGCCTTTTATCATCGCGTTGCCAACTGGAGACAATGCAACTATTGATACAGTGGGATCAGTTAAAGTTTTGCCTGAATTGATCTTGAGAATGTCTTATTTGTCTCTGGTTTTAAGTGTAATCTCATCTCAGTTGGGAGACTTATCAGGGACATGAAATGTAGAATTTTATTTACTCCCACAAGATGTCTATTGCAGGCTCCTTTTATGAAGACACCACTTGAGATTGGTAAGGCATACAAAGCTTTATACCTATTAGTATCACAAACAAATAAGCAAATAAATGAAGGTTTAGCAGCAGCAGTTACTTGCAGCAATAGTATATCTTTGTGGCATGTCAGGTTAGGTCATTTACCATACTATAAGCTTCAATATTTGCACTTTTTAGGAACTGAACAGTTGAATAAAACAGAAGTTGTACCTTGTATTATCTGTGCTAAATCACGACAAACCAGGCTTGTGTTTCCTTTGAGTTCTATTACTACTGTTTCTCCTTTTCAATTAATTCATGTAGATATATGGGGACCTTACCACACTGCTACATATAATGGCTATAAATATTTTCTGACCATACTGGATGATTTTACATGGTCCACTTAGGTACATCTTTTATCTGCAAAAAGCAATGCTTTTACCTTGCTTAAAAATTTCATTGCTATGATAACCACTCAGTTTGGTAAGAAAGTTCAGATTATGAGGAGTGATAATGCTCTAGAATTAGGGACCAGTAGAGAGTTTGCTATGTATTTGTCTACAAAAGGTACTATGTATCAAACTTCTTGTGTTGCAAATACTCAACAAAACGGGGTCGTTGAACGGAAAATAGACATCTTCTGGAGATAGCAAGAGCACTTATGTTTCATTCTAATTTACCTCTGAAATTTTGGGGAGAAAGTGTTCTTACAGCTTCCTACATCATCAATAGGCTCTTATCTGCAGTTCTTAAGCATGAAACTCCATATGAAGTTCTTTATCATAAAACACCTTCTTATGTTCATATTCAAAGTTTTGGATATTTGTGCTTTACGCCTACTCTCAAAGCAGGAAGAGATAAATTTCAAGCTAGGGCAGTAGCTTGCATATTTCTTGGCTATCCTTTTGGAAAGAAAGCATACAAACTCTATAATTTAGAGACACATTCAGTTTTCAATTCTAGAGATGTGGTGTTTCATGAAGAATTTTATCTTTTCCACTCTACTACTACATCTCCACCAGTTACTACTCCCCCACTATATCCTACAACACCTTTGCCTTGTGATGATGAAAATGATGATTCAATTCCTTCTTCTGCTCCTCCTATTTCAGAGACACAAAGTTTAAGAAGGTCTTCTAGAGATACTTATGTCCCTAGTCATTTGCAGGATTACATTTGTACTTCAGTTGATGCTAATTCTTGTTTTTGTGGTCATACTTTAACTTCTTTAGTTCAATTTCCAGCAGCATCCATGACTTCTTTTGTGAAACAGTACATGGGAGATTAGTGAACTTCCTAAAGATAAGAAGGTTGTCAGCTGCAAGTGGGTGTATAAGGTCAAAAGGAAGGCTGATGGGTGCATTGATAGATATAAAACAAGATTAGTGGTAAGAGTGTTTACTCAGCAAGAGGGGGTTGATTATAATGAACTTTTTCTCCTATCATCAAGATGACGACAGTTAGAGCCTTGATTTCTATTGCTTTGAAAAGACAGTGGTCTGTTTTTCAATTGGATGTTAATAACGCATTTTTGCATGGAGATTTAGATGAGGAAGATTACATGAAAATACCACCAGGACTTGCAGTTGATGATCCGACAAAAGTATGTCATCTAATAAAGTCCTTGTATGGTTTAAAACAAGCTTCAAGGTTGTGATGTGCCAAATTATCTCATTCTTCGAAGACAAAAGAGTATGTGCAGTAAATGAATGATTTCTCTTTATTCTATAAAAAGGAAGGATCATCTATGGTTTTTATTGCCATCTATGTGTAGATGATATTCTGTTAACAGGGAATAACTTGGATGAAATCACAGCTCTCAAAAAGTTCCTTGATGCTAAGTTCAAAATCAAAGATCTTGGTTTGTTGCATTACTTTTTAGGAATTGAGTTCACTTCTTCTTCAAAAGGAATGCTAGTCAGCCAAAGAAAATTTATTAGTGAGCTTCTTCATGATTTTCCTCCAAGTGCTAAAGACAATTGGATCAGTCCACTTGATTTGAACATCATATTACTACCAAATTCAGGTACTTTACTCGAAAATCCAATGGTTTATAGGCAAATAGTTGGAAAATTTAATTTTCTTGTTCATACAAGGCCTGATTTGACCTATTCAGTTCAAGTTTTAAGTCAGTTTAATCAAGCTCCTCGGTAGCCTCACTTAGAAGCAGCATTTCATGTTCTTTCTTACCCTAAAGGGACACAAAATAAAGCTTTACTATTCAACAATTCACCAGACTTCAGCCTTAAACCCTATTGTGATGCAGATTGGGCAACTTGTCCTTATTCTAGAAAATCAGTTTCTGGTTTCATAGTTTTTCTTGGTGGAAATCTTATTTCCTGGAAATCAAAGAAACAACAAAGTGTATCACTTTCTTCAGCAGAATCAGAATATAGATCACTCAGCAAGGTTTGTGCTGAACTGGCTTGGCTTAGTAGGTTGCTTAGCGAGTTTGAAGTCCCTAATATCACTCCAATTTTGGTTAAATGTGATAGTCAATCGGCAGTTTACATTGCGCGCAATCCAGTGTTTCATGAGAGGACCAAGCATATTGAGCTTGACTGTCACTACGCTAGGGAAAAGCTACTTAATGGTCTCATTTCTCTCTCTCATGTTCCTACTCAGGCGCAATTAGCAGATTTCCTCACTAAATCCCTGCCTGGTGTTAAGCTGTAGAATGCTATTTCCAAGATGGGAATTATAGACTCTTCTCCACCTTGGGAGGGGGTGTTAGTATACTTTTTGCTGATTTTTCTTTGCTTTGCCACGTGGCACTTGTAATGGGATGTATATATATTCTGTAAAAGTGGAAAACAACGTTTTTAGATGTTCACATTAATAAAAAAGGAGGTTTCGGCTGTTATGCCTCCTCCCCCATTTTTTCTAGATCTAATTTGCTCTTTTCCAGAATTTTTCTTTCTTTGATTTAGTTGATATTTTGACATACAACTCTATTTATACAAACTGATTTTATGACGGCATGTACTATTTTGACAGGCGTATCAATACAAGCAACATGAAAAATAGGTTGGGTATTCAATTTATTTGATTTATTTTAATTTTTATGTACATTGTATTTTGAAGTGATAGTTTAGTCCTAGGCAGCAGTCAGGGTTCAAACTAAAGCTCAAAAATTTAAACTTATGTATGTATAACATAGAAGATCCACAATATGTCTTAGGCGTTGTGAGGTTAAGTAGTGAATGTATAGGAGGGTGTTTTCAAACAGACGCATTGAAGTCCTAGGACATCAGCAACTTAAGGCACTGCACATATTGCAGATTATAATTATAGATTATATTTGTATGATTGTATCATTACCTTCAAATTTTATTTTATTTTGCTTACGGGCCTCCCACTCCAACTCATAAGATTGGGCCTGAATGCGGTCTGGAACGATGTAATGGGATAGATGGTTTAGTGTAACCTATGTAAAGGTGCATGATTATGTAATATTCACGGCTATACTTTCAGTTGACTGAACCAAAACTAAAATCATAACACATATTTACATGAAATACCCAAAATGGATCTCTGTTTACATGAAACATATGAAGGAAAAAAAATGGTACAATACCACCGTCTTTCTCCCTCCTATATATGCGCAACCACTCCATCTTGCAGGAGCATTACACTTGTTAGCGTACTTTGTTGTTAGGCTATATAAAGTTAATGAATTGTTCAACGAATGTACTTAAGTATATAGAGCATAGTAGAAGGTTCTCCTGGTCGGTTTGGACCCCTCGAGCTGAATCCCTTCACCTTATTACACACGAACCAGAAGACTAAAAAGAGGTAGCATGTTCGGGTCGGTTCACACTACAAAAAAAAACATTCATATAAAGACTGAAAATAAAGATTGAAATTACTCAGTCTTTAAATAGAGACTGAATACAAACTGAAAAATGTAGTCTTTAAATTTTCATATTAAAGACTAACATTCAGTCTCTAATCGGTTTGTAACTATTAAGACTGCATAGAGACCAGACTTCAGTCTTTAATTCGATATTTAAGAAGTCTTAAAACGATTAAACATTCAATGTTGTTATCTTAAGCAAATCAAATTATCAATGTTGGTAATATGTAAATACGGTTAAAACTTGTTACAATTTACATAACAGTTCTCTTTACATGTGATAATATATATTTAATATCGTCATCCTTATATAAAAAATTCAAATTGTATGCAATGCTGGTTAGCTTAAGCCTAATAGGATGATGCTCAAGCCTATCGAACAAAAATAAGACCACATGAATACTTTCTACATATCTCTTTCTATAATTGTTCAATACTATCTTCTCATTTCGCTCTTCCTACATAAAAATAGCTATCATTCTACTAACTATCCAATATAACATTTTCTCAACCAACCAAAACCTAATTATATAATGTCTCACGATGGTGGTTGAATTGTGAAATTACCTTTGAATACCGAGGTTGGCTGATGTATAATGAAAATTGATTGGATAGTTGAGAAAAACATTCAATTTAAAAATCTTCTCAATCAAATTTAAGAACAAGCTTATTTACTATTGGATTTGAAATTTTAAAAGTTTCATCCACATTCCTGTAAAATCTCGAACTAGTGGTTTTTTTTATTCAAATCATTAACAAACACAAGTAGGGTTTATTTATATGACCAAAACTCAATTTCAAAATCATCTAAATCAATATTTATAATTTGAGAAGTGGCGGGTACATAAATTTACTTTTCAAGTTGATTCAAAAATTAAACTATTGAATTTTGGGTGGAATATTGTAAGCCATAATTCACTTTATACAAATAATGTTTTTTTATCTTTCCATCTTACCCTTCGTAATTTCAGTTAAGAAAACTTCAACTAATCTCCTTAAAAACAAGACAACGTCTACTAATGTCCACCACCGGTTATCTCAACAACCATACCGCTAACTCCAACGATTTCCTTATTTCATAAGAAGTAACAATGAAAATTAAAATTTCAATTTTGTAATAATAATTTTGTACAATGTTTTCGACATTTAATTAAGACATTAGATCTTATACATCATTTGAAGAAATTGTTTAAGTCTTTAATCACTACAAGAAAAAGAACATTTTACAACGTTACATTTACAATGTTTTGTAAAATTGTTGCAAAACACAAGGATAATTTACAATATTTATTTTAAAAACGATACAAAAAGTTTTCAATGAAAAAATTTATATAATGAAAGTTAAAATCGTTTCTTTTTCTACAACGCTTCCAAAGTAGTCATAAAAGTCTTTTTGAATATCGTATTTGTCAAGTTTTGATAAATATGTTATTGATGTGCTTAAATTTATTGATGTATATAGACATTGTAGATATATATTATATACTATATACATATTATATACATATTATATATATATAATGGAAATTAGTAAATGTTACTCGATTCCATGATGATATTATTGAAGGCAAGTTCTATTCAAACACCATAAATTTCTTTACTCACACCTTGAGATTTTAAATAAAATTTTAGACCAAAATGCCTTTATTAAAAAAACTGAAAAAATTGGAAATCTTAGACAATTCTTTCCTGTTTACATTATGTACAATCAGTATAACTTCTCTTACAAAGTTGCATATGTATATATTTAATTAAATTAAAATTAATTTTTTTTAAGCATTGAATTGTTCATATCATTACGAGCAATATTTAATTATATGTAGCCAATTTTAACAGTTTTCATTCAGTCAAATATAATTTAAAATTAACTACAATTTTTTTTATATATTAAGAGTGCTAAATTCTTTAATCCTTTGTTTAAATCAAATTATATTTAGCTTTAACTTTAAAATCTAAATAATTTAACTTCTTATTGTATTCAAAAGAACAAATTCAAATTTATATAAATAAATAATTAAATATTTAACATCCATTTAGAGTTTATGATTTGAAGTGTGCAAAAGTAAATTCGAGGAATTTCGAAATTATGGCTTTTTGGGTGATTAATGCATGATAGAGAAAGTTAGAAAAAGAGAAATAAATGCATATTTTATTCTAGAGGATAATAGTTTTGGTAAATGTATGGTGTATATTAAGTAAGAAATGGTGTATATGATGTTTAATTCTTTTTTTGTGTATGCAAGGATATTTGCGGTGCGTAAATAGAATATACCAATATTGAAATACTCTAAAATATTACTGATCAATATCATATGTTAAATGATGGTAATAATCATAATAACTGAGAAATGTTTTATTGCTAGTAATTGTTAAATACTTCAATTATCTCCTAAAATCTAATGCTAACCATTTAAAAATAATTTTTTAATCAAAATATAATAAAATAACGATCTTTGGATTAACCTTGCAATCTGCATGCTCAAAATGCTGAACATCTAATCAGGTTTTGTAAAAACTCTATATTTCACGTTACCACCCTCTCCACTCCTTTCTCTTTCTTCAATTTATAACCGCAGGTTCTTATTTTGCCCAATATTTATTTTCTTTACCTCAAACAAAAGTAGAAGAAATACTCAACTCGCGGGCTGACGCTAGCTCCGTTGATAACCTTAGATTAAGAAGAAACTTGGCACTCATACCCTAGACCGTTCGAAACCAAATCGGGAATACTAGGATTTCCTGATTTTTAGTTCTTCTATTCAATCTCATATCTCTATTTAAGGGATCAATCAATGTTCCTTTTGGAGTTAAATCAGAAATCGAACATGTAGAGCTTTTGGGAAGCTAGCTATTTCAGAGAAGAATCAAATCGAGATTGGAAAATAAAATTGGTTTATAAAGACATGAAAAATATGAAGAAGATGGGTTTAAAGAAGGTAATTTTCTGTGCATTGTTTCTATTTTTTTGTGTTTACTTTAAAAACATTGAAAGTTAAGGACAGAGATTTGTTGGTATCATTATTAGAAGCGTTCATCTGTTGTGTCATACATAGAATTGCAGGCAACATTGATTACATCCCTGAGTTGTAGTGCAATATAGATATATTTATAGAAATGTTGTGGCACTTTTGTTAATAAATATATGTGTATTGCTAGCATCGTGACATTTTTTTTATAATCTTGTTATCTTTTATTCACATACTCTGAGTCTGTTTATCAAAATACTCTTAATGTATGGTTAAACTTCTAATTGGGAGGAACTTAGTTCTCAAACAGATATGGATGCAACTTATATCTCAATAGCAAGTTTTTTTTTCTTTTATCAATAGGTTACATGTCAATACCATTTGGAGTACAACCATCACAACATTCACTTATGCCTTCAAATACTTTTGGGACTGTGGAACAAATTATGACATTTTTTTGATCTTATGCAACAACAATATCTGTTTATGCAACATTTTTCACAACCTTCTAATTATCAAGCATCACACAATCAGGAAGAAAATCAGCATGACGGAGGTATGGAGTGATTGGCTTTCTAGCTTTCCTTCATTGCTTTATTCGTTTTTGGTTGTTTGAATAATAGATGTACAAATATAGTAGACATGCATTGTTGTTGTTATTTTTCTTCTACGTAAATATGTTTGTAGAGATTTTGAAGTTTAATATATTATCATCTGGGTTATGTAGTTTACATTGTGTTATTCATGCGACAGTGAATGAATTTTATTGCGTTGTTTATTGTTATGGACATTATATGTTGACTGTTTATGAAATATGTATCCTTGACATCATAGGGATCAAGCAAACATAAGTGTATATATATTTCTACTATATATATGAGCGCGCGCATGTGCACATGCATAATATTTGCATCTGCATTTAAACATCTGCATTTAAAAATACAAATATATTTTTATATTATTAATGATCTAAAGACTGGGTGCAGACTGATTTAAAACTGCAAATTAATAGTTAGGACACAACTTAAGACCTACTAAAAACTAAAATTCAGTCCTTAAAATTCAGTTTCAAAAACTTTTAAAACCAAAACATAAGTCTTTACATTTTTAAGACCGAACTTTTCGGTCATAATTTTATTTAAGATTGACATTTAAGGATCGAAATTTAGGTCTTTTTTTCAGTTTTTGAATATAGTCTAAAGACTGAATGGTTACGTTAGAAACCGAAAATTTCGGTCTTTAGTTCATTTTTTTTCATAGCATCCGTGTAGACCTCTCCGACCTGTACCTCTTTTGTCCGTTCGATTCGAACCGAGAACAGAGATCACAGCGGTTGCATCCCTCTTTCCTACAAACTCGAAGCGGTTACACTCTATTATCCCACGTTCCTGGTGTGCCATCCTGAAGCTACCAGATCCGAAGTTCACATGATGGGCCCAACGTGGCACTCGAACCGGATGGTTTCTCAGCCTATAAATACCCCCAAAACACTCCATTTTAGGGGATCTTTTGGCAAATTAATCATTCTAACTTCTAGATCAGCGAATTTCCTTGGTTTTTTCAGACTATATCCAAACTTTTGGTGTATAATTCCACAAATCGAAGAGAGTATCAATTGTATAAGTGAGATTGAGTGAGAATTAGCATTGTATTTGTATTCAAATCATCAATCAAAGAAGTATAAGGTGGACGTAGGCCCTTTAACGTCGAACCACTATAAATCCAGTGTTCTCGTTGTTTTTATTGTTTTTATTTCTATTTTATTTAGAATCATTATCATTCCGTTGGGTGTTAGAACCACTTTTTGGTCTAACATTTTGGTACTTTCACTGAGAAACTCGAGTTCTCAGCATTTTGGACTATCGTTCTGCTATTTGGATCCTCAAGCCCAAAGAAGTCAGTCCACTTTCTTTAGTGTTTTTGGAGATTTTCTGATTAATCTCAAGAGAAGCAAGCTTATGGACAAAGGAAAAGAACCAAAAATTCCTCAGGAAACCGAAGCAAACGAGAATCATCAAGCGTTAGTTGTCACCAAATCAAGGGGGCATGGTTTAGGTCTAAACCGGTCCGGAGGAGGGCCACTAATCCGACCCGAACACGACGATCTGAACCGTTCTGATGGTGCTGACCCTAACCGAACCGATGGCTTGAATGCATTTGGAGGTACCCCCCATCCGAACCGGTGATACAGTTGGGACTCGATCCAAACCGATTACAGTTGGGGCCGGTACTTCT
Organism: Allium sativum; assembly: GCA_030737875.1. Lineage (NCBI taxonomy): Eukaryota > Viridiplantae > Streptophyta > Magnoliopsida > Asparagales > Amaryllidaceae > Allium > Allium sativum. The sequence continues at coordinate 189,318,933 of CM060924.1, read as the reverse complement.
ACTCGAGCCCCTGCAGATGCTCCAATGCCAGCCGCGACAACTAGTAATTAGCATATTCCCTCTGCACCCGTCACACATATAGAATTCTCGCGCTTACTAGACATATTAGACAAAACCAATAATGCTTTAGAGGCTCATAAATGCGATAGCGTTCTTATGCGAGAAAAGATGAAAGCTATGAGTAGGGAAATAAGTGAACTTCGTAGACAAAGAACGCCCTCTCCAACTCATCGTCTCGCTACGGATCATTCATCCTCTTTGGACGAAGAGCGTCCACGTCAGAGGAGGCCATATGAAAGTCCCGAGAATCTTGACTAGTTAACGTTTGGATCATTCGGATCTCGCGAAGATGCGGCGCCTGTCCTCAGCCCTGATGATCCTAGTTTGAGGGAACCAATGCTATTACCAATGCGAGGATCACATGTTCTACCTAGAAATCCCAATATCGCCAATCCTACTCAAGGGCAACTTCTCCAGCCCACTCGTCTTGTGAATGACCGGGATCGTAGAGGACAAAGAAGTTCTGCTGCAGCCTGGAACCAAAGAACATCACCCGATGTAGGGATCAGGCATGTTGGAAGAAACAGAAGTGTGGATCCTGAACCAACTTTGACCAACACTGAGGTAGAAGCGATGGTGCACCAGATCATGCCCGATAGTCGACATTACACCAATGGAGACTAGGGTATTGAGCGTAGTCACACCCCATTCACCAATGACATCCTGGATTTCTAATTCGCCGACGATTTAATCTGCCACAAATGGATCGGTATGGAGGAAGAACCGATCCAGGACAACATTTGATAAGGTATGCATGGTATATGAATGCCGCAACAGCACCTGATGCTATGAAATGTAAAGCTTTTCCGATATATCTTGAATATGTTGTATTAATGTATTTCACTCGACTCCCTCCCCGACCGGTATCAAGTTTTAAAGAACTAAGCGAACATTTTATGAACCAGTTCCGACTCCATGCCCGAAAATCTAAAAGTGTCATTGAACTTTCCAGGATCAAGCAGGCTTCTGGTGAATCTTTGAAGTCGTATTTAGACCGCTTTAACCTAGAAGTTACTGAAGTAAGCGACCTAAATGAGCCAGCCATTTTGATGGCGTTAATAGATGGGGTCAATCCAGAAACGGAGTTCGGGGGATAATTGGTTGGAAAACCGCCTTTGGCAAGGGAATCGTTTTATGAAAAGGCAAATATTCACCTGCGGCGGGAGGAAATATATGACACGACCCGAACTTCCCCGGTAAGGAAAGCACGGATGGCATTGAGAGCAAGACGAATCAGAACGCAAACAGAAGAACATTTCATTGTCTATTACAACAATTCCATCAGAATACAAGAAAATACAGAGTATAAATGAATATTATACATACGATAAATACCAGAGATTACAATAAATTACATAGCAGCGGAAAAACAATAAAAAACACAACTGAAAGTAATACACGGATACAGAGCTTTCCGAGCATCGTTCCAGCTGTAAATCAGGATCCTGTGAATATAAATTTGCAAAACCAAAACTACTAGCTGCCCGTGTTGAAAATAGGGGCACCCAGAGTTTAGGTTAAAACAATAAACTCCAGGTCAGTCATGTGACTGGTATGGGAACTAAAAACAGTTATTAATATTTACTTTAAAATAGAGTAATTCAAGGGATTACGCCATATAACACGGAACGGGTTTCGTCCCAAGAACACTAGTGCACACAGCAAAACAGCGCAATGCTTTTTGGAAAAATGAAGCTATTATAAGACCCAGGTCCCATCACACAATGCAACGCAAGCCGGAGGATAGGGTTTTCCCTTATAATAGCCAAACATGCTTGGTACGTTAAAACCAAATCATTTGATACTATTATAGGTGTATAGTTTCAAAACAATTTCAATCATAAATATCAATCATAGACGGCATGGGTACCATATATCATGTCTCCGTACTAGGCTCTACAAATAAAACCGAAATATCTCGTATTGGAAATTGGATTTCCGTCATGAGTCGAGGCAAGGGGCAAGCTCCTCTCCGCTTCGAGACACTCTAGCAAATGCCTTAGGACTACACACTCCGGGAAACCCTTGGATCTTCAGGGCCGGTCCTCTCTTACGTTTGAGGATTGGCAATTCCTGAACACACGTTTTCAGGTCCTTACAGACCTATAATCGAGGCGCCTCGCATCCAACAACCACATAGGTGAAAATAATATAAATGTCAGGGCTGGTAAGTCACTGACACCACCATAGCTAGAAAGAAACGTCGTGCTCTCCCTGCAGTCACTATCCCGTTTTTGACTCATACCGAGGTGTGAGGCTCGCGAATCCACGCTATACACAAAGCTATGCCACGTAGGCCGTGCTTTGATCATCAACCACAAGACTTTGCTTTTCAATAGAAGCCTTGATCATTTTCCACTTAGGCAATTCACTCCATGCGATTGATGTCCATTGATATACAACCTCTGAGCTTGTACGTCTCAGAGAAAAGCGTTAAGCAAGAGAATAAATTCCCCGCCGCCAAACAGATGTAAATTTAATAGAGATCAATCAGCACAAAATAAAATCCAATGTCAGACACACAATCCATTTACAAGTTCGTTCTAGGCCTGAACGAAACCGGAGGCACTTTCCTCGCATATCCATCGATCTCCAAGTACGTCTGGACGATCACCAACTGATTCCCTCATCTTGGGTGTCAAGCCCAATCAAGATCATCAGTAATCACCCAAACGATGTGAAAACTTCCGGTCTTCAACCACCGTCTTCCTCTTCGACATATCGTCGAATCGGTTATTTAGAATGGGTATAAACCCGGCCTTTCTGAATAACCCGCGTATATAATAAACAAATGTTACACAAACACAACATACTCCTCATTCCAATTCATCAGTCACTAACCGTAAATTAGCAAGAGAACAATTCCCCAAATATTAACCCCGAAGGCCGAAACCAATATCAGATCAATACCCAGGAAACCATTCAACTTAACTGATCCCCAGTTAATTCCTAAATTTCACATTCTTAGGGAAAGGTTCCCATTAATTTTATCAAAGATAAATTCTTCTAAATTTATTCTTTAATCTTCCTTTGGATATCATTTCAAACCATGTTAAGGTTTTCCAAACTAGTCGGGATTAGCAAGCCACACCGAAGTAATTATTTATTTTATTTCCCAATCCCAACCTATTCATCCCATGAAGCAAAACTGGTAATACTCCATATCTAACACCACGGTGTTATCGGTAAAATTAATTACCATTTCACATTCAAATCTAATTAAAGGTTTAACTATCGCTTTGAAGCAAAACTGGTGATACTCCATTCTCGATCATTTTCCAAATTTGATACTTTAAATTATCAATTCACATTTCAATCTAATTATAGATTCATTAAAACTCCTTTTACTGGGTTAAAGAACTAATGTCATTTAAAACACAGTTCACGATAAACCCAAATCTCATTTGATATTAAATACAAGGCTCTGAATAGAAAATATATCGGCTTATATTCAATATCAAATTCTAAAACCCACAAATATCGCTATGGAAATAACGATATAAAATATATCTTCCAAATTTCCTCCAAAATATCTGTATAATCGCGGAATCTAATATCGAATTGTTCCAAAAACAATTTCGATTCAAATCCATTCCAATTCATATATTGGAAATTCTGGTTATTTAAAACCCATTTCAAATCCAATTTCTTTATTTGAAAATAAATAAATAAATATTCTAGTTACTAACTAGTTCATTTCGATAAAAATCTATTTTTATGTTTTCAAATATGGGATTTTTCAGCCCAATTCTTTTCAAATCATTTCTTACGATTTTACATTAATTATTAATATTTTTAATAATTTTATCAAGGCCTGTGCAGTCGATTTCCGATAACGGCCATCGAACTGCACTTACAGCGACCTTTTTTGAAATTGATTTGGACGTATCTCCAAATCCAACCGTCATATTTCAAATCTCTTGTATTCGTTAGAAAGCCCTTTTCGATACAAACCCAACGGTTCCGGTTTTAGGAGAATCCGACGGTCGGATCTCCCGTAATATCCGTTCGAAGTCAATGGTCGAAATTCACGAACTACCGCGGCGCGACGCATTCTATTCAGGCCATTATATATATAATATATATATATTATATATATTTCGTCGGTTTCCTTTTAAAACGAATTTTATAAATCGTTTCAAATTTGTTTCAAAAACAATTTCAATCTTCATTTCAAATTCAAATCAAAATTGAATTTTCCATTATAAATTCTTTTTACATTCATTTCTATTTGATTTCAATTCCAATCGATTTCAATCCAACTTCAGTTCGTTTTCAATTCGATTCAAATTCAATTTATATTCAATTCAATTCAAATTCATTTTATATTCGATTCAATTCGAATTCATTTTATATTCGATTCAATTCGAATTCATTTTATATTCAATTCAATTCGAATTCATTTTATATTCAATTCGAATTCGTTTTATATTCGATTCAATTCGAATTCATTTTATATTCAATTCAATTCGAATTCATTTTATATTCGTTTCAATTCGATTTCATTTTATATTCAATTCAATTCAAATTCATTTTATATTCGATTCAATTCGAATTCATTTTCTAAATATTCGATTTTTAAATCTCTTTTCAATATTCATTATAAAAATGAATATAGTCGATATAAATATCGTTCGCGTTAAAATAGCTCATCTCTAATCAACACAGCTTTATATTTTTCAATAACTTCGTTATTCTATTCAACAAATGAATATTTATTCTATTCAACACATGAATCTATATTTCTTTCAACACGTGACTAATCTCAACAAATGAGTACTGTCAACACGTGAATCTATATTTCTTTCAACACGTGACTAATCTCAACAAAATAGTACTGTCCCCACGTGACTATTTTTGTTATTTAATATATTTTATAAAATTATGATTTCTATTATTTAATTTTTAATCAAACTCTAACCGTAAATTAGTAAGAGAATGATTCCCTAAGCATTAACCCCGAAGGCCGAAACCAACATCAGATCAATACCCAGGAGACCACTCATCTTATCTATTTTCCAGTTAGTTTCTAATTTTATATATGATAAAGATGTAAATTTTATTGTTAAAATATTTCGTTCAACACATGAATCTATATTCCTTTCAACATATGAATCTATATTTCTTTCAAACATGACTAATCTCAACAAATGAGTACTGTCAACACGTGAATCTTTATTTTATAATATTCTTTATTTTCCCAATTGGAATGAGGCCCAATCAATTACCATATAGTGTTAATTATATGGATTCCATACAACACATGTATATAATAGCAACGATAAATAATCAACCATCATCCAAAGTGCACCACACAACTGCATAAGCATCAAATATAAATAATTAATGCTCACACAGTCTGTCGACCAATCGATCGGTATACAATTAAATAATTGGGATTAGTGTACGCCAAATATCATCCCAACACCCGTGTGGTATTTCAATCCACAAACACTGAATATTATTTGTGCAGTTGGGCGACGTGTAAAATTTATCGTCCCAATCAATGTCCTTCAAATAGGTGTACATAAACAAACCGTCCGGTTTGTAAATGAATATTTATCTATTCACATTCACGTTAAAAATTATATTTTTAACGATAAAATATTTTTAACTATATAAATATTTTATTCTATTTCTCATCACATAATCAATTTTAATCACAACAAACAATCAAACATACAAGCCATCCATGGTATGTGGACGACGGGTGTCAGGCGCTACTAAACACCGTCTGCATCCTAGTATATATTTTTAACTAGAAAACAAGATTTAAAGTGAGAAGTTCTCACCGACTAGCTAAACCAACGCCACGACTCTTCTTATGTAGAAATCTTTGTCGTGCTCGCCTTTTGTCAATTTCATTGTCCGTAGCCACTACATATATAAAAATCACATTTTTATATTTTTGCTACGTATATAAAAATCACATTTTTATAATCACTATATATGGATAAAAATTCTATTTTTATACCGCTACTATTTAGATAAAAATTCTATTTTTATACCGCTACTATATAGATAAAAATTCTATTTTTATACCGCTACTATATAGATAAAAATTCTATTTTTATACCGCTACTATATAGATAAAAATTCTATTTTCACACCGCTACTATATAGATAAAATTCTATTTTCATACCGCTACTATCTAGATAAAAATTCAATTTTCACACCGCTACTATATGGATAAAAAATCTATTTTCACACCGCTACTATATAGATAAAAATTCTATTTTCATAACGGTGTTCATATAATATAAATCACATTTTTATCACGCTATCCTCTATTTCTCATCACATAATCAATTTTAATCACAACAAACAATCAAACATACAAGCCATCCATGGTATGTGGACGACGGGTGTCGGGTGCTACTAAACACCGTTTGCATCCTAGTATATATTATAACCAGAAAAAAAAAATTTAAAGTGAGAAGTTCTCACCGACTAGCTAAACCAACATCACGACTCTTCATATGTAGAAATCTTCGCCGTGATCGTCTTTTGTCACTTTCGTTGTCCGTAGCCACTACATATATATAAAAAAAATCACATTTTTATATCGTTGCTATGTATATTAAAATCACATTTTTATACCGCTACTATATAGACAAAAATTCTCTTTCTATCCTGGTGTTTATATAATAAAGATTATATTTTTATAACGCTTATTTCTACATAAAAAATATATTTTTATATTTCTACTCCAATATAAAGATCGAATTTTTATATTATCGCTATAAAAATCACATTTTTATTTCAACATATATATAATAAAAATCAGATCTTTATTTCGCTACATATATAAAGATATTATTTTTATATTCTCTATTATATAAAAATCATATTTTTAATACTTCTACTTTATAAAAATTATATTTTTGTATTTCACATATGATAAAAATCATACTTTTATTTCGTTACTTATATAAAAATCATTCCTTTTGCTTTATAAAAATTCATTCCTTTTGCTTTGTAAAATTCGATCTTTTTGCTTTGTAAAAATTCGATCTTTAACCTTATAAAAATTCGATCTTTAACCTTATAAAATAACTAAAAATCCTAAATTTTATTTTCCTAACTCTATATTTTCATATTTTTTTAAAGTTATAACATTTGCAATAAAACTGAAATTAAAATCAAAACTATAAAAACTTACTGCATTTTCGTATCCACTGGTAGGAGGGAAGGCGCCGGAGTTCTTCAGGCGAGAGGGATGGGTTTCTTGGATCGTCGGTGGTCGGAAATGGTGCAGGGGGGAGGTGCGCCGAAGTGATGGAGGCGGAGGGAGGCTGGTGCAGTGGAGGTGGGTCTTCGATGAGGCTTGGGGGAGGCTACGGTCAAAATTAGAGGAGGAGGGAGGAAAGCTGGGGGGGTCTCGATCGGAGGCGGCGACCCACCTTGAGGCGGCGGTGGCGGATCGTGATCCCCCCTTTTTTTTCACGGTTGAAAATTAACGTGGGGGTGGGGGGGGGTTGACTGTTTTGAAGAGATAAGGGACCAGGGGGTTTTATTTATATATTATTTAATTATTTAATGATTTCAAAAAGGTACCTCTTTATTTTGACCTCGAAATCAAACCCACCGACTGTCGTCCCTAGCTAATAACCCCCATTCTGAACACAATGGGATATGTATCGCAGGCTGATTCGATTGTTTCGATCAGTTTTTGTCAAAATCAAAATATAACTCTATATACTGAATTTAAACGCACATTTCAATTTACCGGGCCCACATACGAACTCTAAAAATTCCCGAAAAATATTTTCTAGCTTCGTATTGACGATACGATCCTAACAAAACCAGTTTCGTCAAATTCTAAGACCGTTTGAAAAATGGTCATTTTCCAGTCGATTAAAATCAACTAAAACTGTCAGAACACGTTTTACTTTGCCACGCTCACATATTGATTCGAAAAATTATGAATTTTAGAATCTAGCAATAATTTGACATCACGGATCCAACAAAAGTGGTTTCGTCGAAAACCGAGGTCGTTTGCCAAATTTCCATATTTAAGGGTCAGAATTCCATAGCGGCTATTCTGAATTTTCAACTGGACGTATCTTTTGATTCCCGCTATGAAATTTTGATTTTTCGGATTTGTTGGAATGATATTCTCAATTAGATTCTAATATTTTTGGTTTCGCTAAAATCCGGTTTAATTTGCACCCAGTACATTCATTTGAAATTTGAAATCGAATTATCGAACTACCGCGCCATTTTCAATTCCTTTTATAATTTAAAATAAATATTTATATTCTAACGACGATCTATATAAATACATACGTTCTAATTCTATTCAAAATAAATTTCTCGTCGTTTTTATTTAAAATAATCATTTTAAATATTCAAAATTCATCAAAATTGCCAAAATAAAAATTTTAAATTGGCTCGCATTTTCGGGTTATTACAATATACACCAATCAAAAAAGAAAATATGATGGAGCTTCCAGAGTAAACATTCAGAGTAATGTTGTTGTGAAGCGGTTCCGCGATAATTCAGGGAAAGTAGAGGTAAACGTCGGTAACAAAAATGGACGAAATAGCAGTCAAGGCAGAAATGGTGGTACAATAAACAGGAATCGAGGGAATAACTTCAGAAAAAGGCCTTGATTTCAAACTTTCAAAAATTACACGTCGTTGAGCGACACTTTAGAGAAAATTTATTTTGATACTTATAACGTCTTACAATACAAGAAACCTCCGCCTAGGGACTCCACCGAGAAGGAGCTTGCGACTGGGAAATTCTGTTTGTTTCATGGAACTCACGGCCACTCTACTAACGAGTGTTGTCATCATCTAAGAGACATTGTTGAAAAATTGTTTCGGGAAGGAAAGTTAGATGAGTACGAGGTTGCCTCAAGAGATAGTGGCAAGGAGGACAAGCCCCGAATCAAAACCAACCCGCTTCTAAGCCCACATCTCAGCAGATTGGAAAGAATATTGTTATAAACACCATAGTTGGAGGACCACATCCAGCTGGGTCCAGTAACAGAACAATGGAGCAGTATGTTAATGCGGCCAAACATCCAGAAGTATGAGAATGCAGTAACCTTGAAGAAACTGCACCGGTAAAATAGCAAAAGATAGCAACTGATGACATCGTCTTTCGAGACAGAGAAAGTATTGGACTTAAAGCGCTAAGCACTGATCCGTTTGTAATAACTACCGTTATCGTACCTGCAATAGTCAAGAAAGTCCTTGTGGATAATGGGAGTTTGATTGACATTGAAAAGTGTTTATTTTATTACTCTTATGCTTTATCTTTTGTAAATAAATAAATGATACTTTGGGTATTTTTTATGTGTTTTTACAGATTTCAAGCGTTGCCTCCTTCAATTCAAATCAAAGGCCAACTACAAGAAAGAGCTACTTCCTCACATCAAATTCATTTCAATTGCAAAAGAAGCAGTAGCTCACTGGTAAAGGCATAGGAATTGGTGCTGAGAGACCTGAGTTCGAACCCCGTCAAGCTCACTTTTTACCCAAGAAACGGAGCGCGTTCACACTGGCCCTTTGCTTTGAGAAATATCTGGATTAGTGTTATGTTATATATATACATACACATATTCATGTGTATGTATTTATGATGTGCACCAATTAACATTTCAGCAATAGCCATATTCTTATCATGGAATTAAATTCAAATCATTCAATTTCAATTAGAAGAATTTCTGATTGAATTGTTGCCAAGAAGAAAAATCAATTTTGAAGATTTTATCTTATATTGCCTTTGGAGTCTGATAAGCGTCCTTGTTTGGAAGAATAATTAATTAGATGCAATCTTCTATCAATCAAGCCACATGGGAAAATGGAAAGATATGGAAAATATTTACCATGATATGCCCAGATTTTCTCCAATCAAGTTAGTCAAGGAAGGCAAGAGATATTCATGAATGAGGAGGCCCATTTATTCATAGACCTAATTATGGTTTTCCCATTCTCATCTATAAATATGTGTTGTAACCATTGTAAAAAGCATTCATTCTTCTGTACTCTCTTTTAGTTTTAATAAAGCTTTCTTTTCTTTAGTTTCTGCATTTTATTTTCGTGGCAAATTGTGTTGTCTAGTCAATTAGATTTGCTAGAACACAATTTGCTATTGCTTCTATTTTTCTTACTAGTGATTGACCGTCTGATTAGATTCAGCGGTAATCCTAGTTTTTATTTTCAGTTGTTGATTTCTTTTCTGCAATTTTATTTCCAGTGTTCTATTTTATTTTAATCATTGAATTTATTACAGATCCGATTAGATTCGAATCTGTAGTGAATTTAATTGCATCTTTTATTCGTAGTTTCAGTTTTTATTTTGCTTTGCGAAAAAAATCAACCTCCAGCTTCGTCTAACACGCCCAAGAAAAAAATAAATAATAATTTTTAATTAAACCTCCCTGTGTTCGAGCTGTATGCTACACGCCTGTATGCTTGCAGAATTTATTACAAATGTCGCGCTTTTCTAATTCATAGACTAGCATCGATCAAGTTTTTGGCGCCGTTGCCGGGGAGGTAACGATTAAATTTTATTGTTTATTTAATTTTTGATTCGTGTTAGTTTTTATTTTATTTTATTTCCTTTTATTTTGTTGTATATATAGATAAAAATTCTTGAGTAGTTGATTTGGTGTTATTTGTTAATACCGTAATCACCTATACAAGAGAAAAAAAAAATTCTTGCTAGTTTTGTCTTTTATTTCTTTCTTCTTTTCACTCCATCTCTGTCCTTTCTTTTACAATTTCTTTAATTAAAAATATATATATATATATATATATATCTCTTCACAATTTTCTTTCTTTTGATTTCTTTCTGTTGTTGTTTTCTCGGACCACTTCATATCCTACTTAACCAAGCGCCCTCCCCTCCACCATACAATTTTCATCCTCCACACACCGCCCAATCACAAACCACCAGCTTTCCCATCACGTTCTACCACAAGAAGCATCTTCACGTTATACACTTTGAACACAAAAATCCCTCACTTACCCTACACCGTCCACCCCACGTCCAGTCACAAGTTTCACAACCCCATACCCAAACCATAACAGCCACCTTATATTCATCCACCCCCCCCCCAACTTTGAACATTACCACTGTTCACGCCACAGAGCATCAGAAAATCCCAGAGCCTACCCAGTTCGTCAACAGACCCTTCACCGTTCACAATCCATCACCATTCACAAACCGAAAACCACGCTCAGCCAACTTACCCAAATCGAAACAGTAGCACCGAATTTGTGACCAATCTCTTTGCAAAACATCAATTCCCCCCTGCGTCCTTTCTCTGCACCGTGAAACAACTCAGCAACAATCCCAATTCGCTGCCACAAACAAACATCACTATCCTCTAATCCTCCTCAACTCCACGACCAGAAATCCTCTCCACAAATTAAAAAAAAAAAAAGCCAACCCTTCGCATACAAACCCCTGCTCCAGAAACTTCTTCCCACCATCCTTCAACCATTCGCGAAGTCAAACCCCTTTCTGTCAAACTCCTTGCAGCCGTCACCTTCCCAACTACAGCCTTCACATTCCAATCACTCACCAAACGTCACCTTCAAATCACCCTATAGCTGTTCATCTTCGGCCCCAATCCAAAGCCAAACACCACCGAATCCTCAATAACCAGGTCCATCATAACACCCAAAAACTAAAACCTGGTTCGAATTCGGATCCTTTAAAAAGAAAAAAAAAAGAAAAAAAAAAAGAGGGCTTGAATTCTGATTTTGTTCGGCTTGACCTTTTTTTTCTTTTTGCGCGTTTGACTGTTTAGAAACAAGAGGTATTTGTTTCAGCGTATTTGATTTATCCGCGTTACTTATTAGGGTTGGAGCTTGTGTACTTGAGAAACTAGGCTGGTGGTTTGTGTGTTCATTTTTATCTTTACTTTTGGCTTGACCGTTTGTGTGGTGCGTGACCATCAAGGCGTGATTTGTTTTGTTGTGTTGAGTAACTTAGGAGAATTTTTCAAAACAGGTACATTGGTAGTTAGAAAAAGGAGCCCGAACCCGTGCCGCAGCGCAGTCAAGCAATTAATAGAAGGGGACAACAACAGAAAGCAGCGGACGATTCAGATGGGTTGGAGCGGTTGCACACCAAGCGGGGTGTGAACGCGCTAGCGCTTCCCAAATTCACTGGAGGACTGCCGATCAAGGTGAAATTTTTTAAAACACTACAGGTGTTCTGCTGCAAAGAAAAAAAATATAGACAATTGTTGTAAAAATTTTCTGCAGGGGCAGCGGCTTTGAATGTACAATTTTTAATTTCTGCAATTATTTTGTGTGATTGCCGTTATTTCTGCATCTTTTATTCATTCTGTTAAGGGCAATACCCCAATTCACATAAGGTGAGGGATTTCATCACCCTTTCCTTAGCCCACAAATTGCATTTCATCGTAGAATCTGACTAATAATAACGGTTAGACGTTGGACTTAAGGGAGTCACGGGCTCATCTAGGGCTTAATTATATTGTGATAGTTGATTCATTTAGAACGAATTATTTCTTGGTGTCTAGACTACGGCAGAGAAATAACCGTTTATAAATATTACGGTGATTCGTAAATATTATATCGGTTGTTACTCTGAAGGTACTTAAACCTTCGGCTGCATTGCTAGGGTGATTCCTGGTGCACCGATAACTCCTGTTCGTTAACTGGCTGAGAAATCTTTTGATCTAAGTAATCAAACGTGTCACTTTATAATTTTGGGTTAGGAGCCAATAAGGACAGAAAACTTCATTGTAGCTAATTTCTGTGCTTGCATTTAACAACAATGAGTGAAAAAAGTGTTAGCCAACAAAATTCTCCTAGGGGTTCTCGAATCAACCAAAATTTTCCAACCGAATTGGATCAAAATCGAGTGAATCAAAATTTTCCAATCTTTGGGGATCAAAATCAAATGAATCAAAATTTTCAAAATCTTAATATCCAAGTGGATAGACCCTTGTCTCTTCGTGATCGATGTTATCCTACTAGGACCGTTCAACCCTCTGTCATCGTGTTCCCACCAGCTGAAGGAAACAATTTTGAGCTAAAACACTCTTTTATCCAAGGGGTACCAAAATTTACTGGGTCTGAAAATGCTTATGAATTTCTGAGTGAATTTGAATTGTATGCCTCCACAACAAAAACGCAACAACTATCTAACGAATCGATCAAGCTAAGGCTAATCCCATTTGCATTACTTGAAAGCGCTAAAAGATGGCTAAATTCTCTTCCACGACATTCCATAAGAAGTTGGGATGAATTATTCACTGCATTTTTGAAAAAGTTTTTCCCTTTCCATAAAACTCTAAAAATCCGAACCGAGATAAACCAATTTTGTCAAAATGAGGGGGAAACTTTTTCAAAATACTTTGAGAGATTCAACCAGCTATTATATAGTTGTCCTCATCATGGAATTCTAAAAGATCACTTATGTCAAATTGCATATGAAGGGCTAAACTATCAGACTAGAACTCAACTAGAATCAATGTGTGGAGGAGACTTTATGTCTAAAACAGCCGATGAAGCTTGGCAATTCTTAGAAGATTATTCTGAAAAGGACATGCAGTGGGAATCGATTCGTGTTCCCATTCGTACTTCTACTAGAGGAGTGCATGTCGTGGACCCAAGTCAAATTCCCTTAGAAAATCAAACTCCTCAAGCCGGAGAAGGGTTACCCCACTTTTACTCTTAGGACCAAGCCAATGCTATAGCTCAAAATAATCCTTACTCATCCACGTACAACCCTGGTTGGAGGAACCACCCAAATTTTTCCTGGTCGAACCCCAATAATTCGGCTAACCCATCTCACGTGCAACCCTTTATTCCCAATCCGAATTACCAAGCTCCTTCTTCCAATTCTCAAACATCTCAAGCTTCACCTCAATCCAAACAACCTTATAGGCGCCCCAATTTTCAATCATCAAACCAATCCACTCAATCTGCTCTACCATCACAAGATTTTGGGCGTCTAGAAAAACAGATGATCTCTTACGAAGCTAAAATAAACTCGCAAGACGCTAAAATGGACCAAATGTTTAATATGATGAAGGAATTTATGAAAACTCATGAGAAGGGAAAATTGCCTAGTCAACCCGAAGTGAATCCAAAGTATAACTCTCGTGTTGTAAATTCTTGTGAGGACGAAAATCAAAATCCAGTCAATGCTATTACAACCCTTCGATCTGGAAAGAGGATTGATAATAACGTGGACGACCCTGACGAACCTTCTAACTCGACCCCAATCCCTAATCTTGCCGATCACCCATTGGCTTCGAATGCCAATTCTTCTAAACCTCAAGTTCCCTTAAATGTTGGCAATCCCAACAGTTCTTCTCCCAGTGTCGGCAAACCCGACCCACCTTCGAAAATTAATGTTGGCAATACCAACATTCCATCTTCTACGACCTTACCACCTTCTATTTCCTTGGATAAACCTTCTTCCTCGAATGATGAAACTCATCACAGAGTCGAAAAACCAGTAGCTCCTTTTCCTCATAGACTCAATAATAAGAAGAAAGCGGCAAATTTCGATAAAATTCTGGAAATTTTCAAACAAGTCCGTGTGAACATTCCTCTTTTAGACACCATTGAACAAATTCCTCAATATGCTAAATATCTTAAGGAACTGTGCACACAAAAACGTGCGACCAATGTCCCAAAAACAGCTTTTCTAACTGCAAATACAAGCTCTGTTCTTTCGAATCTTGCCCTAGTCAAGTATAAAGACCCTGGATGCCCTACGATTGATTGTAAAATAGGAAACACTCACATCTCTCGTGCCCTACTCGACCTTGGTGCCAGTGTCAACCTTCTCCCTTATACTGTCTATCGTCAACTTGGACTAGGGGAGATTAAACCAACAAACATCACACTTCAACTGGCCGATCGATCTGTCAAAAAGCCATTGGGAATTATCGAAGACGTCTTGATACAGATCGAACAGTTCTACTTCCCTGTCGATTTTATAGTTCTAGAAACAGAGCCTGTCTCGAATCCCAAAGTTCAAATACCATTGATCTTAGGACGCCCTTTCTTAGCAACCTCTAATGCTATCATTAATTGTAGGAATGGTCAGCTTCGACTTTCCTTCGGGCACCTAACCATTGAGCTAAACATCTTTAATCTCAACAAGCAACCTAGGGATTTTGAGATCGATGAAATTGACATGATCCAAACCACAGTTGATGAAACCTCTAGTGACACTTCTGAAGCCCTGAAAATGTGTCTTGACCATTTCGACTCCGATTTCGACGAACTCGAATACATTTCTGAATTAAACAAAATTCTTGACTCCGACACTTCGTCACCTGAATCTAACCAAGGAATGTTGACCGATGTTGATACACAATAACTTCCCAAGTTAGACCTCAAACCCTTGCCACCAGACCTTAAGTATGCCTACCTAGACTCTTCAAAAACTTTTCCCGTAATCTTGGCCTCCGATCTTACCGAAGACCAAGGAGAAAAAGTTTTGGAAATTTTACGGGAAAATAAAGACGCCTTGGGGTGGGAAATTAGCGATATAAAAGGAATTAGCCCATCAATTGTGGAACATCGCATACACTTAGTTGATGAGGCTAAACCCACCCGTGAGGTTCAAAGGCGATTAAACCCGAACATGAGAGAAGTGGTCATGGAGGAGATAATCAAATGTCTAGACAATAACATCATCTATCCCATCTCTGACAGTACTTGGGTGAGTCCGGTACAAGTTGTACCAAAGAAGTCAGGAGTCACAGTGATCAAAAACGACAGTAATGAACTCGTCCCAACAAAAATCAAAACCAAATGGCGTGTGTGCATCGACTATCGAAAGCTTAACTCAGCCACACGAAAAGACCATTTTCCCTTGCCTTTTATTGACCAAATGCTCAAACGCTTAGCGGGACATGAGTACTACTGTTTTCTCGATGGATACTCTGGCTATAACCAAATTCCTGTTGCTTTAGAAGATCAACATAAAACCACCTTTACTTGTCCCTTTGGAACCTTTGCTTATCGTCGCATGCCTTTTGGTCTTTGTAATGCCCCCGCGACTTTCCAAAGGTGTATGATGAGTATTTTCTCTGATATGGTGGAAGAATTCTTGGAAATATTCATGGACGATTTTTCAATATATGGATCATCTTTTTCCCAATGTCTCACTCATTTAGAACTCGTCCTTAAGCGTTGTAAGGAGAAATCACTCGTCCTTAATTGGGAAAAATGCCACTTTATGGTAAAAAGGGGGATAGTTCTAGGTCATGTCATCTCCAAAGATGGCCTAGAAGTCGATAAATCCAAAATCGATTTGATTGCTAATTTACCTCCTCCAAAGTCTGTCAAAGATGTTCGTTCATTTCTTGGCCATGCAGGATTCTATAGAAGATTCATTAAGGATTTCTCAAAAATTTCAAAACCTCTCTCGAATTTACTTGCCAAAGACGTAAAGTTTGAATTTTCCGATGATTGCAAAACATCTTTTGAAACTCTTAAATCACTCTTGACCACAACTCCCATCATTCAACCTCCTGATTGGACTCAACCCTTTGAACTTATGTGCGACGCTTCTGACTTTGCTATTGGAGCCATCTTGGGCCAGCGTATCGATAATTTCCCTCGAGTCATTTATTACGTTAGCAAAACTTTAAACGAGGCCCAACTGAATTACTCAACTACTGAAAAGGAATTTTTGGCAGTTGTCTTCGCTCTTGAGAAATTCAGACCATATCTCATAGGATCCAAAGTCATAGTTTACACTGACCATGCTGCCCTACGATATTTGCTTTCTAAAAAGGATGCCAAGGCCTGCTTGATTCGTTGGATCCTTCTTCTTCAAGAATTCGATATAGAAATACGAGATAAAAAGGGTTCTGAAAATGTCGTAGCTGATCATCTCTCTCGAATTGTGCACGAAAATGATAACGACACCCAAATCGATGACTATTTTCCTGACGAACAACTCCTTTCGATCTCTAACACCCCTTGGTACGCTGACATTGTGAATTATCTTGTCACACAACAAATGCCCGCTGAATGGTCGAAACAAGATAAACAAAAATTTCTCTCGAAAGTTCGAAACTTCTATTGGGACGACCCATATCTTTTCAAATACTGTCCCGACCAAATCATTCGAAGGTGTGTGCCTGATCATGAACACCAAAGTATTCTCTCTTTCTCACATGACCATGCTTGTGGCGGTCATTTTGGCGCAAGAAAAACTGCTGCAAAAGTTTTGCAAAGCGGTTTTTATTAGCCCACACTCTTCCGTGACGCTTTCGAATTTTGTTCTAAATGTGAGCGATGTCAAAGAATGGGTCGAATCTCTAAGCGAAACATGATGCCTCTCAACCCCATTTTAGTGATTGAGTTATTCGATGTTTGGGGCATCGATTTCATGGGACCATTCCCTAATTCATTTGGGAATCTTTACATCTTACTTGCGGTAGATTATGTCTCAAAATGGGTTGAAGCCATTCCGACCAAAACCAACGACAACAAGGTTGTTGTCAAATTCCTCAAAGAAAACATCTTTTCACGCTTTGGTACACCTCGAGCTATCATTAGCGATAATGGCACTCATTTCTGTAATCGTGCTTTTGAGTCCTTGCTCAAGAAATACTCAATCACACACAAGCTGTCAACACCTTACCATCCACAAACTAGTGGACAAGTAGAAGTTTCCAATAGACAAATCAAGCAAATTCTTGAGAAAACAGTGAATTCCAACAGAAAAGATTGGTCCGTAAAACTGATTGATGCACTGTGGGCTTTTCGCACTGCTTATAAAACCAATCTAGGGATGTCACCATATCGATTAGTCTTTGGAAAGGCCTGTCACTTACCTCTTGAATTAGAGCATCGTGCTCTTTGGGCCATAAAATTTTTGAACTTTGACTTAGAAAAAGCCGGCTCACACAGGAAGTTACAAATTTCTGTATTAGAGGAATTAAGAAATGAGGCGTATGAAAATGCGAAAATCTACAAAGAAAGAACCAAAGCCCAACACGACAAAAACATACTTCGTAAGGAATTCAACATAGGTCAAAAAGTTCTTTTATACGACTCTAGACTTCACTTGTTTCCAGGGAAACTCAGATCTCGATGGATTGGACCTTATGTCGTGAAAACAGTATACCCTCATGGAGCGGTTGAAATTGAAAATCCTAGGGATGGAAAAGTCTTCAAAGTAAACGGTCAACGACTGAAACCATTTTTAGAATTCGAGAAATATGACGAAGATGACTCTATCGATCTGCATGATCATCCACCATGAAATCAGGTGGTACACGTTCTTTTTCTTTTATTTTTCATTTTTGTTTTTCTTCTTTAGACAGTTGGGACACTGTCTCAATCAAGTGTGGGGGGGAGTCTGCATTTCATCCATTTTCATTTTTCTTTGTTTTTATTTCTTTTTATTTTCAGCCATTTAAGTAGGATCATCATACATTTTAGATTATAGTAACATACCATAATTTTTTTTTTGGAAGATACGACTCATTTTCAATTGATACAGCAAAATAAGTTTACAATTTTTAGCCAGTTGATAATATTTTTCTCTCTCAACTTAGCTCGAATAGGAAATATAATGAAAAGTTTAATTCTGAGGGATAATAGTGTAACCCGTACATAGGGAGATTCTTAGGTGATGGCCATGAAATCTATTCTACATTGTAGACTTTGTTTAAATAAGTGGAGGACTTAAAAGACTTATATTGGCTTTTCAAATCTTTAAAACTAAGTTGTGTTAAGTTGAATTTGCGTAACTCTCTTTTGTGCTTATATTTTCGATAATAATAATAATAGTATTCCAAGGGTATCCAACATTGCTTGTATATCGAGCGTTGGTGTGCAAACCCGCCAAGCTCTATCCGACACGTTGTTGACAAAGTCAAAGTTGGAATATCTTGGTCTCATTTTATGAGATTGGACACCTAAGGATTACCGACACGTTGTTGACAAAGTCAAAGTCGGCCTGCACAATCCGCCAAGCTCTTTACCTACTCTCCGTTAGTCCGCGAGGCAGTGCATGGGTGGTAAACCTTGGTCTTTTTAGTTAGGTGTATGTACTTAATCATAAATCTTAAAATTTTATAGAATAAAGAATAAGCGATGATACCCAAACACTTCTTGACCTTATTGATTTGACTAGCCATACATGAGAAAATTAGAATACCACATTGCAAACTGTGCCAAGAAAACTAAGAATTTATTTCATGGCTGCACTATGTTATCGACCGAACTAACTGGCCAAACTGGAATTTCACATTTGAAAACTTGATCTATATTGAAAATTTGTGACAAGTCGAGGTATCTAAAGTAAAATCAACTGACTAGAAATTGTTAACTTAATTTGTTGTACCACTTTCCTGAAACAAGTCGTGCTTTCATTTTTTTCGTTTTTATTTGCATATGTCCATTGCATTCATGTAGTTTCATTAGAATCATAGCATACTGCATTTGGATTTTGTGGGTAGTATTCGCTGAAAACCCTCACGAGACACCACTCGTCCTACTGGGGACACCTAGAGGTTTAACGGCTTGTTGCATACGCTCAATGCAATCGTGTTTCCTACGAAAGTGCGACCTATCTAGTTAGTTTTTCATTTTTTGTTTTACTCGAGGACGAGTAAAAGATAAGTGTGGGGGTATTTGATTGACATTGAAAAGTGTTTATTTTATTACTCTTATGCTTTATCTTTTGTAAATAAATAAATGATACTTTGGGTATTTTTTATGTGTTTTTACAGATTTCAAGCGTTGCCTCCTTCAATTCAAATCAAAGGCCAACTACAAGAAAGAGCTACTTCCTCACATCAAATTCATTTCAATTGCAAAAGAAGCAGTAGCTCACTGGTAAAGGCATAGGAATTGGTGCTGAGAGACCTGAGTTCGAACCCCGTCAAGCTCACTTTTTACCTAAGAAACGGAGCGCGTTCACACTGGCCCTTTGCTTTGAGAAATATCTGGATTAGTGTTATGTTATATATATACATACACATATTCATGTGTATGTATTTATGATGTGCACCAATTAACATTTCAGCAATAGCCATATTCTTATCATGGAATTAAATTCAAATCATTCAATTTCAATTAGAAGAATTTCTGATTGAATTGTTGCCAAGAAGAAAAATCAATTTTGAAGATTTTATCTTATATTGCCTTTGGAGTCTGATAAGCGTCCTTGTTTGGAAGAATAATTAATTAGATGCAATCTTCTATCAATCAAGCCACATGGGAAAATTGAAAGATATGGAAAATATTTACCATGATATGCCCAGATTTTCTCCAATCAAGTTAGTCAAGGAAGGCAAGAGATATTCATGAATGAGGAAGCCCATTTATTCATAGACCTAATTATGGTTTTCCCATTCTCATCTATAAATATGTGTTGTAACCATTGTAAAAAGCATTCATTCTTCTGTACTCTCTTTTAGTTTTAATAAAGCTTTCTTTTCTTTAGTTTATGCATTTTATTTTCGTGGCAAATTGTGTTGTCTAGTCAATTAGATTTGCTAGAACACAATTTGCTATTGCTTCTATTTTTCTTACTAGTGATTGACCGTCTGATTAGATTCAGCGGTAATCCTAGTTTTTATTTTCTGTTGTTGATTTCTTTTCTGCAATTTTATTTCCAGTGTTCTATTTTATTTTAATCATTGAATTTATTACAGATCCGATTAGATTCGAATCTGTAGTGAATTTAATTGCATCTTTTATTCGTAGTTTCAGTTTTTATTTTGCTTTGCGAAAAAAATCAACCTCCAGCTTCGTCTAACACGCCCAAGAAAAAAATAAATAATAATTTTTAATTAAACCTCCCTGTGTTCGACCTGTATGCTACACGCCTGTATGCTTGCAGAATTTATTACAAATGTCGCGCTTTTCTAATTCATAGACTAGCGTCGATCAGAGTTATATTAACATCCTGTTTAAAAAGACTTTCGATCAGATGAAACTGGAAATGAAGGGATTATAGTCATGTGAAGGGTGGATTCATGGCTTTAATGGAACTCAACCTCCCCGATTGGAGTGATAGACCTACCCGTAGAGTTAGGTGAGGGAGAGCGTGGAAGAGTGAGGATTCTCCAATTCGTCATCATGGACATTGACTCACCTTACAACGTTTTCCTAGGATGGACAACACTTTCGGAATTTATAGCTTGCGTTGCTCCCTGGTGCCTGCTAATGAAATTCCCAACAGAATTCGGGGTAGGAATGATTCGTGGTGGTCAAGTTACTGGAAGAACCTGCTATATGGCAGAGTTGAAGATGTTGCGTAACAGATAAAGTTCGGAATCTAAGAATACTTCCTCTCCTGCTAAGGAGTACTCTACATAGCAACTAAAGACAATACCACCAAGGGTTCCGGACGACAAACCTGGAGATATTGATTCTAGAGAGGACAAGGTACCAGGAACCAGGAAGGCGACACCCAATGAGGCAACAGTTGACATTCCAATCGATCACGGCGACCCGATAAAGGTCTTGAAGATTGGATCTCATTTGGATTCTTTTCGGACAAAAGAATTGACTGACTTTCTGAAGGCAAACCTTGATATGTTTGCTTGGACCCATGCAGACATGTGTGGAATTTCTTCCTTGATCATGAGCTATTCACTAAGCCTAAACCTAAAGCATCCTCGGTGAAACAAAAAAGGCGTATGTTGGGCCCGGAAAGGCCAGCAGCCTTGAAAGAAGAAGTAGAAAAGTTAAGGAATAATGGGTTCATCAAAGACTCAACATATCCCGACTGGATATCAGATCCCGTCCTGGTTAAGAAATCAAATGATAAGTGGAAAACCTGTTATGTAAAAATTGCTCTGATACCAATCTGTTGGGGTTTTGTGCGCAGCGGATGTTTGACAAAACACCAAGAAAAATAGGATCTTTATCACCCAATCACTTGAAGATGAATTTGATTGAAAAACAACAAAACAACACAAATAATATAGGAAATATGAGCGCATGATATTCCACCCAACCACCCTCTTTATTGATTCACTGATAAAAAATTGTTTACAATCGATCTCAACTATCGTTACAAACAATTACAACTTGAACCAATAAACTTATTGAGAAATAGGTAAAGAATATCTAATGGCTAAATAATTTGAAGGAGAACACTCACTTTGGAATAGCTAGAATGATCACTCTTGGTGGCACTCACCCACACCTAATGAAGATGTTAGCTAGCCCTTTTTATAGAGTGATTTGCTTCATGCCCAAGAAAACTTGGCATCCCTTTTTATAGAGAGAATTGCTTCATGCCCAAGAAAACTTGGCATCCAAATTATCTTCATATATGTTATAAAACTATTTGAATAAGCACCAAATATCCTTGCAATAAATGTCTACAAATCTAGCAACCAATATATCTCCATAAAATCTAGCACCAAATATCTTCATCAAATCTAGCACCAAATCTCTTCATCAAATCTAGCACCAAATCTCTCTATAAAATCTAGCAAGAAATCTCTCCACAAAATATGTAAGATTATTTGTTACCCAAAATTGTGATTTGTGTATCACCAGTTTCAGCACTCCACCTTGATACCAAATCACAACATCTCCTCCACTCAAACAATAACCCCTTAGCTCTCACTTTCAAACTCTTCTTTCTCAATTAACACCATCTCGATTTTAACGACTACGAGATAAAACCATTTTGCCTTCTCTTCAAGTCCAGGTTCAATTGATTTACAGGCTCAATCACACCTCCTCTTTATCGATGTACGCCCACCACTTGATCCCTCTTAATCTACATGGATCCCTCGAGAATTATCAACGTTAAGACAACAATTGATAACATGATCCTCAATGGATCCTCAACAATGATCAAAACTAAACTCTCCACCTTGCTGCGGACTAGGTTCTTCATTCCAAATTCTCAAAATCTCCTACTCCACAATAGCCATCCATGAAAGCAACATTATCTCCGACATCTACAATCTTCAATCCAAAATCACTCTAAGTTATGCAATGAACTAAGCCCTGATACCAATTTGTTATGCAAAAAATTGCTTTGATACCAACCTATTGGGGTTTTGTGCGCCGCGGAAGTTTGATAAAACGCCAAGAAAAATAGGATCTTTATTACCCAATCACTTGAAGATGAATTTGATTGAAAGCCAAAAAAACAACACAAATAATATCGGAAATAAGAGCACACGATATTCCACTCAACCACCCTCTTTATTGATTCACTAATACAAAATTGTTTACAATCGATCTCAACTATCATTACAAACAATTACAACTTGAACCAATAACCTTATTGAGAAATAGGTAGAGAATATCTAAGGGCTAAATAATTTGAAGGAGAACACTCAATTTGGAATAGCTAAAATGATCACTCTTGGTGGATCTCACCCACACCTAATGAAGATGTCAGCTGGCCCTTTTTATAGAGAGAACTGCTTCATGCTGAAGAAAACTTGGCATCCGAATTATCTTCATATATGTTATAAAAATATTTGGATAAGCACTAAATATCCTTGCAATAAATGTCCACAAACATAGCAATCAACATATCTCCATAAAATCTAGCACCAAATCTCTTCATCAAATCTAACATCAAATCTCTTCATCAAATCTCTTCATCAAATATAGCACTGAATATCTCCATAAAGTCTAGCAAGAAATCTCTCCACAAAATATGTAAGATTATTTGTTGCCCAAAATTGTGACTTGCGTATCACCAATTTCAAAAAAACCTGTATCGACTTTTCTGATCTCAAGAATGCTTGCCTAAAGGATAGTTTTCCACTCACAAGGATTGACCAACTAGTTGATTCAACAGCAGGACATGGATTTCTGTCCTTCATGGACGCATATTCCGGGTACAGCCAGATCCCCATGCATGTATCGAATCAAGAACACTCAAGTTTCATTACAAACTTTGGGTTGTACTGTTATGTGGTGATGCCATTTGGATTAAAGAATGCCGGAGCCACATATCAGCATTTGGTGAACCGAATGTTTTACAATCAGATCAGGAAAACAATGGAAGTTTATGTATACGACATGCTTGTGTAGTCCAGGTGATCTTCTGATCACACAAAAGACTTGGCGGAGATGTTCGACATTCTACGGCGGTACGAGATGAAGTTGAACCCTTTGAATGTTCATTCGGGGTTGCGTCAGGAAAGTTCCTTGGGTTCATAGTCTGTTCTCGAGGGATCGAGATTAATGCTGACTAGATTGCAGCAATCAGGAACATAAAATAGCCACGAAAGATCAGAGATATTCAAAGTCCGGCCGTAAAAGTTGCAGCGTTAAGCAGATTCATTTCCAACTCCACAAACAAATGCGTTCCTTTCTTTGATTTAATTAAACGAGATAAACGAAGCTTCGAGTGGGCCCCTGACTATGTAGAGGCTTTTCAAAAATTGTTGGATTTGCTAGATAAACCTCTAATTTTGTCTAAGCTGGTAGAACATGAGGATATTTTCATATATTTGGTAGTATCATCTCATGCCATCTTAGCTCGGCTACGCGAGGAAGACAAAGTTCAGAGCCTGGTGTATTATGTAAGCAAAAAATTAGTGGCAATAGAGCGTAATTACCCAAGGATAGAAAAACTTGTCTATAGCCTCCTGATTGCATCTCGAAAACTCCATCATTATTTCTTGGCTCATTTGATTGTAATATACACTGATCAACCGCTCTGACAAGTATTGCAACGACTTGAAGCATCCAGACGATTGCTTAAATGGAACATTGAGTTGAGCCAGTTCGATTTAAACTTCCATCCAAGGAGATCAATAAGGTGACAAGCATTAGCTGACTTCATCGTAGAATTCACCATTCCCAAAGAGGATGTGTTAGATGATAAGGCTAACCTCTTAGAGCCGAGTTCAGAACTTAGCCCTTGGAAATTGTATACAGATGAGGAAAAGAATGATAAAAGGTCCGCCACCAGAGTCGTTTTAACGACTCCTAAATAATGATATATTTACTATGCTTTAGGGTTGGAATTCTCTGCCACCAACAATGATTGCGAATACAAGGCCCCGATTGCCGGGCTAAAACTCGCTAAGGAATTGGGGGTGACCATGCAAGACATTTTCTATGATTTTGAAATAGTTGTTTTCCAGGTCCGAAAGGAATTCCAGGCTAGGGGACCTCGACTTGTTACTTACCTTGAAAAAATGGAGGAGTTGTTAGACAACTTGGAACATTATAGCATAATTCACATCCCGTGGATAGAAAATCAAAAAGTGGACAAATTAGCTAAGTTAGCAAGCTCTAACAATCTGTAAGAGGCTGAGATGGTTCTTATAGAGGTACTGAAGTCACCAAGCTTTGATCAGATGGAAGTCGACCGGGAACTGGAAGCCGAACCAGAAAGGAATCATGGATGACACCAATTGTGAGCTTCCTTAAAAGCGGAACACTCCTAGCAAAAAAGAACGAGAGACGAGTTGTGATTCGTAAAGACGTAAGACATGTCTTACAAGACAAAATCCTTTACTGCTAGGGATTTTCCATGCCTTTGCTTCGGTGTATAGCACATGACGACATTAAACATGTACTAATAGAATTGCACGAAGGCGAATGTGGAGACCACACTATGGGTCAGACATTGTGTGGTGACCCGAAATTCCGGTCATATTTGAGCTGACCAAATAACACAAGTCCAACCCCAATTGCACTGGAAACCAGAAAAACTAATAGAAAGAAAACAGAGGGTGAGGATAGATAAGATAGAAACTTAGAGTAGAAGAAGAAGAAGAACACAACATCGGAGTAACACGAACCTCACAGCGAAACGAATAACATATAATATATATGTATAACATAACTTGAAATATATATCTGTACTCGAATATACATTATTATCAGAGTACAGCACTTACAACACAGCGGAAATAAACCATAACTATATAATCCTGAAGCCCCCTACTCCAGCTCTTCAAGTATCTGTAAATCCCGACTACTTGACTACCCGTACAAAACTGGGCACCCAAGAGTTTAGGGAAAACAAAACAAAATATACTCTGAGTCAGTCATGGGACCGGTATGAGTAAAACAGTTTAAAACAGTTCGAACAAGTAAACGATATCTCATAAGACCACGCCGTATAACGGAACGGGTTTTTCCCTTATGAGAATCCAAAATATCTTTATATCAAAAACCTTTTGATATTATAATAATGTCTATCCACCATAATATAATAATCATCTAGCAGAAACGCTTTCATCTCGCGTTCTACATATATAATATACAATCAAAACCGCAAGCACGTATTGGGTAATGGATTTCCAACTATGACAAGGTATGGAACCACCTTTCGCTAGTGTACCTCTAGAAAGGAATACACTGGGTTCAACAAGAACATCTTGCAACCCGGCCACACATAACTGACCACTCATTTCACTTGAGTGTATTGAATGTATATCACCAATGGTTGGGATCAACAACCGTTTCCCAAATGGGACAACATCAACAATAGATTTTTTTGAAGTAAATGAAACTCTAGATCAAGTGATTATACACCCTAATAGGTGCGACCTACATAGCCATGCTACCTTCCCGATTTCTGTCATTTACCGGTTGATGAGGCTTAAGGTTATGCTTTATCAACACATCAGATTCACTTCGAATGCTACATTGTCAGATCTATCGAAAATCACTAATTGACATCTACAACAGTACATTACATGTTAGCTAAAGAAGTTTCCTTCTCCGGTTCCTCTCTTGGTACGGTTGAAGAAATCAATGTACGTGACCTTTCTGGAAATACTCTGTCAGATATTCATCCATACAAGTCATCCAGGAACAGGATGAACCGAAGGCACTATTCAGTACATCCATCTTAGGCACTGTTATCTAAGACTTATACAATAGCCCTTGCACTTAACTCCGTCTTTAATTATCTTCGGCATATATGATTCGCAACGCTTATGCTAATACAGCGTGGTTCTTTGGATAATAATCCAATCGGTCTCTCCATATTAACAACATTAAAATGGTCAAAAACTTCGATAGTAGGTGAGTTAACTATCAAAGAAAAAATACGTGTGCAAACAACGATATTATTTCCAGATGGAAATTCTATCAAATCAACCATCAATCATATATATATATATCAATATATATTCATATTTCCTTATTTTCTACATTTAGAAAATATACGTCATTGACATTGGAAACATTTCCATAGCTTATTCACGCATCACTATCATTCCACAACTATTAGTCCCAAACCGTAAACTAGTAAGAGAACAATTTTCTAAGTAAAAACCCCGAAGGCCGAAACCAACATCAGATCGATATTCAGAAAACTATTCAACTTAACAAATCTCTATTCAGTTTCTAATCTTGTTTAACTCTATTTCTTTTACTCTATTTCGAATAACTAATATTTGATAAACTCTATTTCGAATAACTTTATATTCAATTAACTCTAATCGATTAATTATAACTCGATTAATTCCTTTATATAATCCATTAAGTATCTAACATTTAAATCTTATTTAAAATTCCCTTTTATAACTCTATTTATTTCGTAAATAAATAATTCCTTTTATAACCTTTATTTGTAAATGTTTTACAACTATTTCTCTTCCTATATTTGTCTATTTATTTTCTAAATAAATAATCTTCTTATACTTCTATTTATTTTCTAAATAAATATTCCATTTTTATTCTATTTATTCATTTTATCAACATTTTCCCTTTTATAAAACTCTATTCGTTTTATAAACATTTCCCCTTTTATAAAACTCTCGAAATATTTCCTTTTTATAAAATCTGTTGATTTTATAAAATCCCTTTATTTCAATATACATTGAAATAATTCTTTTTACATCCCAGGGTCTTTTATGATATTTAAAAATTTCGAATAACAAGGATCAATATCATTCTAAGACACATAATCCATAACAGATCATATAACACATCATATATCATAATATAAGAAAAACAGTAAAATAAATGTTGAGGAATCCAGTCGGATTCCTCCAACCTGTTTTCTCTGCATCACAGATGTTAAACAATAAAATCAACATCACTTTCAGTTCCATATGATATATTATGATAAACAGAATCAATATAGAAATTCAACTAACTGACTAACAGTTCAATCAAACAGTCAACACACAACAATCAGTCATCATTTATCAGTTCTAAATATACGTTATAAAAATAGAATTGTTCAGAGTTGGTGAGTTTTACTCACATTGGTCGGTCATCGTTATATAACGATAATCAATAGTTGATTCGGATCAATTAATTTATTTCGCTATAAATTGTTATGTGCTCCAATTCATTCTGAACCAATTCTATGTTGTAGCTTTCTCCGATACGATCCCAACGTGAATGTCTTCGTCGAATTCTGATCATGTACGATGAACTTATAAATATTACAAGTTTAAATACTATTTAAATTGGACTTATACTTAAATTCCTTAAATCTTGGGCTTTTCACCTTAAAAACATTATCGGGCTTCCCATTGCAATCAGTCCATCTTCACTTCTAAGGACCCAGACCAGAAAAAGTATTTCCACCTCAAGAAAAAGCTGTTGTGACTTCCTCTTTGTTAAAACTCACCATTTCCAAAGCTTCTTCCCCATCAGTGACTCCAGGAACCCGCTCAAACAAAATGGTTCCAACGCCATTACCTATGATGTACACACGCAAGCCACTCAACAGACATGCGCACTTCACCATATACCCTTTCGAATTCATGCTCTCAACACAAAGACTGGCCGATCCCTTCTCTACATTGGCCATGCTTACACACCATTTACTTCACCCTTTCCATGCACAATAGAAACTGCAGTATACACCTGCTCCACCAACCCGTGAAGAACAACACCGTTGCTCATCAAATTCTCCTTCTAACTCGTTTTCTCAACACAGACTCGCTGCTCAAAATCCACCGTAGCACCCACCCTGCTCGACCGGAGTCTCATCTGCCACCACCAGTACGTTCGCCGCACCCTCTTCCACTCTCGACCCTTGCCTCGTCCGTCCTAGGATCTCGTGAAAGCTCAGAACCCCCAAAACAAAATCGCATGTCACAAAATCATACTCAAGTGAAAAGGGGCGACCCCGTAACCCATATATATAATTTAGGATTTGTCTTGTGGGATTTGATTTGATTTTCACAAATTTTTGATTTATTTGGAGATAAGAAAAGTGATGGCTCCAGTTCCTTTGTGTTTTGCAGAAGATGGAAATTTGGTTATTAGGTCTCAAGGTATTTCGAGGATATTTATATAGTGTGTATTTACGGATGTTTGAAGTCCACGTCATTGTGTTAAGGAACGAGAGTTTTTGTGTGGTTGAAAAAGGAAAGACGTGGGCTTTTATTTGATCAGACAAATTAGTTTGTAGGTTAGGGGATGTTAAGTTGTTTATACAAAATAGAGTCCCCTATTATTAAACTTGGCTCGCTCGTGCACAAACTGTTATGGACAGAAATATAAATACCATGTTGTCGAGCTCGGTGCCACAATGCCAAAAATATAGAAATACCGGTAGGTTAACTCATATTGTGAAACTCCAAAATATTGATAAAGGGTGCAAAGTACTCCAAAATAAAAAGTGCTTATTTTACGAAATAAAAATTACAGTAAAATTCTAAAAATTAAATTATCACTACGTCTCAAAGGGCTTGTCTAAATTTGAGGCCAATATTTAATTATAATAAAATATATCGTTATGGCTCCAAAATGAATATGTCGCTGCTTTTCTGAATATTTGATCATACATCAAAATCTACATGACGAAATCCCGATTTTTCTCTTCCACTAGAAAAATATACTTCACCAGCTCTGAACGTTTCTTGTTTCACAGAAATCCGACTTAAAAAGGCTTCTGTATATTCGTTTAAAGTTCGAATCGCCAAATTACGAACTGCAGCGCCATTTCGAGCTCAATTATTATTATAATATAATTATACGTTCAAACTGTCATTCAAATAATATATTCGTTATTATAATTCAACTCTAAACTGAATTATATACTTTGAATTGTCCAGTTCACACAATATCGTGAATTCCAGTATTTCTGATTATTTCAGAAATTAAATATATTATTATATTATTTAAATTAATTAAATAATTCACTTTATTTAATTCAACAACGATTTAATTCCCTAAATCACTATTTTAAATAATTAAATAAATTAACTATTATACCTAAAAATACGGGTCAATACATTCTTCCCTACTTAAAATAATTTCGTCCTCGAAATTGCTATGGTAGAAAACAAACCCTATCGACCGATTAGAACTTATTTGTTCACTTCTTAACTTCAGTTTTAACTGAACCAATTTAATTTTAATTAAAATATTAATTAATCCTTATCAACGAAAATTTTCAAAAATTCTGGAAATTTTCTAATGCCTTAACTTTTCGAAGAAATTCGCTAGCACCTCCTTTGTACTGGTCAATGGGTCAAACTCCAACCCGCCTCTCTGGGCTATCTCCAACCCAAAAAAATAATCAAACAGCCAAGCGGCTTGCCAATTCGGCTCATAAATCTCATATCCATATAAAATACGAATTGATACCTTTTTGTCGGGCATATCGTTATATCCTTTACACCTGCTACCAATTTAGCATATACCAAAGTCCTTCCAGTCAAACTCCAATTACTTTTATCTCAATACAACCATTCGCTTTTAACTAAGCCAAATTCCATTTTCAATTCAATCGTTTGGTTTTATCCGAGCCAAACTTCATTTCAAATTCAAGTATTATCCTTGATTCCAAATTCCTATCAATCCAACTTACTTGATATCATTCTAATCCAATTCAGTTACCACTTAACTGGCTTTATTTTTAATTCCAATTCGCTTTCACAAATTTCTATATAATCTGGTTTTTAATTCGAACAATCTCTTCCTGGGAATTTTAAACAGCTTTGCTTTTCAAAAACAAATATCTCCTTTTTGAAATTCAACACAACTTGTTTTTCCCAAAACAAATTCAAAACAGTATCTCTGGCAGTAATCCGTCACTTACAAACTCGAAAATGAACACTGATGATGCAGCTGTCATCATCAGAATTTATTTTCCAGTGATCGAAGTGAGTTCAATACTATATCACCTTTCAAAACCATTTTTGAATATTTCCATTTTGAAATTAGTTCAAAATATCCTTTCAATGTTTGTAAACCAATTTAAAATCTCCCAGGATTTAAAAATTCACGTATATTTAATCCATGTTATTTTACAAACACTTCTCCAAATTTTTAGGTTTAAATTTCAATTCTGATTTAATTTTAGATTTAACTCATTCGTAACACTTATACGAATCTTAATTGGTTATTTACATAACCGTTTCACTTTTATAATCTTACTCGATTATAATAACAACCAACATATCCAATATATTATAATCACTCTAAATCCTTTATATCAAAATATAATTTGGGTAAAAAAATTCATTTACCCTCTTTTCAAACATACCATGACGGTTCATCGTATTCAAGTGTTTACCAACTCCTACCGATACAGTGGATCAAACTGATCGACCAGAACCCATAAACAACTCAACCAATAAATCTCCACAATATAAAATCATTTTAATATTGAATAACAAATACGTTCACTCTTATATATACACTCAACTCAATCTAGGGTATTACTAACCCTATCTCTACCGAGTCACGCCACAGAGCCAAGGTAATTCACTTAACTTAAGCTCTGATACCAACTGTAGTGACCCGAAATTCCGGTCCAAATTGTTCTGACCAAATAACACAAGCCCAACCCCAATTGCACTGGAAACTAGGAAAACTAATAGAAAGGAAACAGAAGGTGAGGATAGATAAGATAGAAACTTAGAATAAAAGAAGAAGAAGAAGAGCACAACATCAGAGTAACATGAACCTCACAGCAGAACGAATAACATATAATATATATATATATAACATAACTTGAAATATATATCTGTACTTGAATATACATCATTATCAGAGTACAGCACTTATAACACAGCGGAAATAAACAATAGCTATATAATCCTGAAGCCTCCTGCTCCATCTCTTCAAGTATCTGTAAATCCCGACTACTTGACTACCCATACAAAATTGGGCACCCAAGAGTTTAGGGAAAACAAAACAAAATATGCTCCGGGTAAGTCATGGGACTGGTATGAGTAAAATAGTTCAAAACAGTTCAAACAAGTCAACGATATCTCATAAGACCACGCCGTATAACGGAATGGGTTTTTCCCTTATGAGAATCCAAAAATATCTTTATATCAAAAACCTTTTGACATTATAATAATGTCTATCCACCACAATATAATAATCATCTACCAGAAACGCTTTCATCTCACGTTCTACATATATAATATACAATCAAAACCGTAAGCACGTATTGGGTAATGAATTTCCAACTATGACAAGGTATGGAACCACCTTTCGCTAGTGTACCTCTAGAAAGGAATACACTGGGTTCAACAAGAACATCTTGCAACCCGGCCATACATGACCGACCACTCATTTCGCTTGAGTGTATCGAATGTATATCACCAACGGTTGGGATCAACAACCGTTTCCCGAATGGGACAGCATCAATAATAGATTTTTTTGATGTAAATGAAACTCTAGATCAGGTGATTATACACCCTAATAGGTGTGACCTACATAGCCATGCTACCTGCCCGATT
Source organism: Allium sativum (assembly GCA_030737875.1). Lineage (NCBI taxonomy): Eukaryota > Viridiplantae > Streptophyta > Magnoliopsida > Asparagales > Amaryllidaceae > Allium > Allium sativum. The sequence goes on along the minus strand of CM060924.1, from coordinate 189,286,272 downwards.
TCTGTCATTTACCGGTTGATGAGGCTTGAGGTTACGCTTTATCATCACATCAGATTCACTTCGAATGCCACATTGTCAGATCTATCGAAACTCACTAATTGACGTCTACAATAGTACATTACGTGTTAGCTAAAGAAGTTTCTTTCTCCGCTTCCGCTCTTGGTACGGTTGAAGAAATCAATGTACATGACCTTTCTGGAAATACTCTGTCAGACATTCATCCATATAAGTCATCCAGGAACAGGATGAACAGAAGGCACTATTCAGTACATCCATCTTAGGCACTGTTATCGAAGACTTATGCAATAGCCCTTGCACTTTACTCCGTCTTTAATTATCTTTGGCATATATGATTCGCAACACTTATGCCAATACAGAGTGGTTCTTTGGATAACAATCCAGCCGGTCTCTCCATATTAACAACGTTAAAATGGTCAAAAACTTCGATAGTTGGTGAGTTAACTATCAAAGAAAAAATACGTGTGCAAACAACGATATTATTTCCAAATGGAAATTCTATCAAATCAACCATCAATCATATATATATATATTCATATTTACTTATTTTCTACATTTAGAAAATATACGTCGTTAACATTGGAAACATTTCCATAGCTTATTCACGCATCACTATCATTCCATAACTATTAGTCCCTAACCGTAAACTAGTAAGAGAACAATTTTCTAAGTAAAAACCCCAAAGGACGAAACCAACATCAGATCGATACTCAGAAAACTATTCAACTTAACTAATCTCTAGTCAGTTTCTAATCTTGTTTAACTCTACTTCTTTTACTCTATTTCGAATAACTAATTCGATAAATTCTATTTCGAATAACTTTATATTCAATTAACTCTAACCGATTAATTTTAACTCGATTAATTCCTTTATATAATCCATTAAGTATCTAACACTTAAATCTTATTTAAAATTCCCTTTTATAACTCTATTTATTTCGTAAATAAATCCTTTTATAACCTTTATTTGTAAATGTTTTACAACTATTTCTCTTCCTATATTTGTCTATTTAATTTCTAAATAAATAATCCTCTGATACTTCTATTTATTTTCTAAATAAATATTCCATTTTTATTCTATTTATTCGTTTTATCAACATTTTCCCTTTTATAAAACTCTATTCGTTTTATAAACATTTTCCCTTTTATAAAACTCTCGAAATATTTCCTTTTTACAAAATCTGTTGATTTTATAAAATCCCTTTATTTCAATATACATTGAAATAATTCTTTTTACATCCCAGGGTCTTTTTATGATATTTAAAATATCGAATAACAAGGATCAATATCATTCTAACACATAATCCATAATAGATCATATAACACATCATATATCATAATATGTGAAAATCCGTAAAATAAATGTTGAGGAATCCAGTCGGATTCCTCCAACCTGTTTTCCTGCATCACAGATGTTAAACAATAAAATCAACATCACTTTCAGTTCCATATGATATATTCTGATAAACAGAATCAATGTAGAAATTCAACTAACTGACTAGCAGTTCAATCAAATAGTCAACACACGGCAATCAATCATCATTTATCAGTTCTAAATATTTGTTATAAAAATAGAACTGTTCAGAGTTGGTGAGTTTTACTCACATTGGTCGGTCATCGTTATATAATGATAATCGATAGTTGATTCAGATCAATTAATTTATTTCGCTATAAATTGTTATGAGCTCCAATTCATTTTGAACCAATTCCGTGTTGTAGCTTTCTCCGATACGATCCCAACGTGAATGTCTTCGTCGAATTCTGATCATGTACGATGAACTTATAAATATTACAAGTTTAAATACTATTTAAATTGGACCTATACTTAAATTCCTTAAATCTTGGGCTTTTCACCTTAAAAACATTATTGGGCTTCCCGTTGCAATCAGTTCATCTTCACTTCTAAGGACCCAGACCCGAAAAAGTATTTCCTCCTTAAGAAAAAGTTGTCGTGACTTCCTCTTTGTTAAAACTCACCATTTCCAAACCTTCATCCCCATCAGCGACTCCAGGAACCCGCTCAAACAAAATGGTTCCAATGCCATTACCTCTGATGTACACACGCAAGCCACTCAACAGACATGCACACTTCACCATATACCCTTTCAAATTCATGCTCTCAACACAAAGACTGGCTTCTCCCTTCTCTACGTTATCCATGCTTACACACCATTTACTTCACCCTTTCCATGCACAATAGAAACTGCAGTATGCACCTGCTCCACCAACCCATGAAGAACAGCATCGTTTCTCATCAAATTCTCCTTCTAACTCGTTTTCTCAACACAGGCTCGCTGCTCAAAATCCACCGTAGCACCCACCCTGCTCGACCGGAGTCTCATCTGCCACCACCAGTACGTTCGCCGCACCCTCTTCCACTCTCGACCCTTGCCTCGTCCATCCTAGGATCTCGTGAAAGCTCAGAAATGCCAAAACAAAATCGCATGTCCCAAAATCATACTCAAGTGAAAAGGGGCGACCCCGTAACCCATATATATGATTCTGGATTTTTCTTGTGGGATTTGATTTGATTTTCACAAATTTTCGATTTATCTGGAGATAAGAAAAGTGGCGGCTCCAGTTCCTTTTTGTTTTGCAGAAGATGGAAATCTGGTTATTAGGTCTCTTGGTATTTCGAGGATATTTATATTGTGTGTATTTACGGATGTTTGAAGTCCACATCATTATGTTAAGGAACGAGAGTTTTTGTGTGGTTAAAAAAGGAAAGACGTAGGCTTTTATTTGATCAGACAAATTAGTTTGTAGGTTAGGGGATGTTAAGTTGTTTATACAAAATAGAGTCCCCTATTATTAAACTTGGTTCGCTCACGTGCAAACTGTTATGGACAGAAATATAAATACAATGTTGTCGAGCTCGGTGCCACGATCCCAAAAATATAGAAATACCGGTAGGTTAACTCATATTGTGAAACCCCAAAATATTGATATAGGGTGCAAAATACTCCAAAATAAAAAGTGCTTATTTTACGAAATAAAAATTACAGTAAAATTCTAAAAATTAAATTATCACTACGTCTCAAAGAGATTGTCTAAATTCGAGGCCAATATTTAATTATAATTAAATATATCGTTATGGCTCCTAAATGAATATGCCGCTGCTTTTCTGAATATTTGATTTGGACATACATCAAAATCTACACGACGAATTCCCGATTTTTCTCTTCTACTAGAAAAATATACTTCACCAGCTCTGAACGTTTCCTGTTTCACAGAAATCCGACTTAAAATGGCTTTTGTATATTCGTTTAAAGTTCGAATCGCCAAATTACGAACTGCAGCGCCATTTCGAGCTCAATTATAATTATAATATAATTATATGTTCAAACTGTCATTCAAATAATATATTCGTTATTATAATTCAACTCTAAATTGAATTATATACTTTGAATTGTCCAGTTCACACAATATCGTGAATTCCAGTATTTCTGATTATTTCAGAAATTAAATATATTATTATATTATTTAAATTAATTAAATAATTCACTTTATTTAATTCAACAATGATTTAATTACCTAAATCACAATTTTAAATAATTAAATAAATTAACTATTATACCTAAAAATACGGGTCATTACACATTGGCGAAGAAAATATGGCGATATGGCTAGTTCTGGCCTACCATAAACAAAGACGCAACTGATCATTCACGATGATGCGATAGGTGCTAGAAATTTGCCAAAATTCCCAAAGCACCTTCGAATAGACTTAAGTCAATTGCGAGTCTGTGGCATTTCCCGTATAGGGATCAACATCATTGGCACTCTACCAATTAGTAAGGGTGGAGCAAAGTATGCAATCGTGGTCGTAGACTACTTTATAAAATGGGCGGAAGTCGAACCCTTAACTATGATCACGACGAAACGGGTGATTAATTTTGTAGTCAGAAACATCATTTTTCGATTTGGGATTCTCAAAACTATCATAACTAATAATGGAACTCAATTCGATGGCACCGAGTTCAGGGATTTTTGTCAGAAATATAAAATTGACAAACGATACACCGTAGTAGCTTACCCACAATCGAACGGAAAAGTTGAGGTAATAAACTAGATTATTAAGTCCATTCTGAAGAATTGATTGGAGCAAGAAAAACCATGTGGGTTGATGAACTACCACTAGCACTTTGGGCCTACCGGACGACTTACAAGACGGTAACGGGTCATACCCCATTTTAGCTTTTTTCGGATCAGAAGCAGTCATCCCAGCGGAATTGAAAGTTCCCTCTCACAGAATAACGTACTACGATACAATAACAAACAAAGTGCTTCTCCTTGAATCCCTGGACATGGTTGAAGAAAAAAGAGATGAAGCTGATCTGCATGCTTTAAGGCACAGACACCAAGTAGCACGATACAACGACAAGAGGGTTCGCCCCTGAACCCTTGAACCTAGAGACTTAGTACTAAAATGTTTTCTTTCCTCCCCCAGCCCATATGGGTCTAAAGTGAGAGGGACCATATACCATCCAGCGTAAACTTGATACAAGAGCATTCAAGTTAACGACCGTGGATGGTAAAGAAATTCCCAAAGCATGGAATGCCCAACAGTTGCGGCAATACTTGACTTAAATTTATATTGTTTTCTTTTGTTTTATGAACTAGGTAAAAAGGCACGACTTTCCTAGAAAAATCTGGTTGACATAAGCAAAAGATTATGAAGTGGATGTAGGCCACGACTTGGCCGAACAACTATAAAAATATCGTGTGTGATTTACTTTTTCTGCATAAATTTCTTTATATATTCTGTGATCTGAATATGAGACACCGAATTTGAATTGAATTTTTTGTGTCCAACGGGTGAGACTCTACCTTAAGAGATTATGTCTGGAAAGAAATAGGACCAAACGAGATAACCGTTTGCATAACAAGATGAAAAGGACGAGAAGACGACATCCTAAACTCTAACTCTCATGAGTCGAGAAAGAGTACAAAGGATGGGTAGACGACGTCCTAAGGCTCGAAGGTGCACCACGATAGTGGACCGCCTTGAATACACTTTAACCTGACCATATGACAGGAGAGTATAAAGGTGCCAAGAACAAGTGCCAATGAAAAAGAATCTTGGCCCCACTGAAGGGATAGGGGTAATCTAAAGTTGAACCTAATCAATCTCGAATAGGCCCTGGCCAAGCACTTTATTCAAGATTGATTAGGGGCATACACATACACATTACACCCCTCCTGTTATCGATTATTTAGTCTAGCAGTGATTTCTGCACATTACATATTGTTGTTTATACATTCGCAGGGAAGATCATTCATGATCTGGTTTGTTATTTATTACTTGTGTTCTTATCACTTTGACCATTGCCGAGTTTAACTGAAATGAATGACAAACTTACAAGTATTTGACATCGTGGGAAATAAACTCTTTCATTTACGTGAGTGCAGGTTTGTACAAGAGGATTAAACAAGGAAATGCGAGGGATGCGCTCGCTACAGCAACAGCGGACCAATGGAAAATCCAAACAAAAGGCGAAACCAACTTTTATTTGGACTTGGGGGCAGACTTAACTTTCTTGGCAGCCTTGGGTTTATCCCTTTCATCTTTTTTAGCTTCGAAAAAGATACGCTTCGGCTTCTTTTTCCCTAAAACCGAAGTGATGGGATCAGTAGAAGATTTTTGAGCAAGCTCTTCAGTGATTGATCGGTTTGAAAGCTTGACAACTAACTTTGACCCGAGAGGGACTATCGCGAGGGGTTTAAGATTTTGGGGATTCTCCTTCTCAACTTTGACTTTTAAAAGCGTATGCTGCTTTTCCTTCATCTCAGCCAAAGTCATGCCATAGGCTTCCCCCGAGCCTCCAATCATCACAACATCATCATCTTCCTCATTTCCATCATTGCCGCCATCATATTTCAAGGTGTCTATCATATCCCCATCTTTGGGAACCTCAGTGCTAGAAGGCATGAGAGCTTTGTCAGTGACCTCCTCCTTTTTATCCTCGATCTTCTCTGCAAATTTCAAGCCAGTGGCGTCATCCTATTACTCCTGAGTCTCCTTAGCAGATTTTGCACAGATGATTTCTCCTTGCTATTCATCGGTCTTTCTGGTTGGATCTGCAGCTACAAGACGAGAAACGAAAGTTATTAACTCAGGAGAAAACTCGGGTTCTTCAGCCGTGTGCCCGATTATACAATGAAAAGTTGAAATAGCCCTAACAAATTGAGGCGAAAAGGTAGAGATATCTTTTGCTGATTTTTCCACGTAAGCAGCGGGAGTCTCTGAAGTGGTTTCAACAATCAGGGACAGAAGAGATACTTGAGGAAGCCCTGGATTCTCGGGATCGTACCCCTCCGATTCAGTAATCCCAGTAGCAGCAGATGAAGATCTAGTTGCAATAGTGTGTTTTCCTTTAAGTTGGCGCCTCTCTTCCTCCATAGCAGTAGCGATAAGCTTACGCCCTTCGACCAAACGTACTATCTCCTCACCCCTCAAGTACTTCTCCATAATCTTATCCTCATCAATCGAATCCAGTTTGAGCTTATGTTTCTCCCATTCAACTACCCGATCTCATACATACACCAAAGTAGTTGGGTAGTCTTTAATCCATGAAATATCACGATAGCGGATCACCTGAGCAAAGAATCATATCATAGTCTCTGCACCCTCGTCCAATTCTTTGTGGGCTGTAGCAAGTTGTGCGTTAGAACTCTCAACAGACTTTAGAGCAATATCCGTGTTTCCCTCGGCTAAGGTTGCCCTTGTCTCGGCCTCTATCAGCTTGGCCTCTAATTCGGCATTCTTCCTCGCCAGCTCTTCTTTCTCCTATTCAAGACAAGTACAAGCCAACTTCGTTGTGGTGCTTGCAGATTTAGCATGCTCGGCTTGTTTCTTTAAGTTTATACGCTCCTGGCTATAAGAATCAACCTCAGTGTGGTAAGTTGTTGTAATTCTTCATATTACTTCTTATAAGCGTCCTTATCATGTTGTACGAGGGCAAGTTTGGCTTGAGCATCCTCAAGATCTTTCTCGAAATTTTCAATGGCCTTTGCATCATATTCAGCATTATCTTTCATGTATTTAACATCGGCCAGCAAGTACTGAATGATCTTGGATAGAGTCCGAAAATATCTCTTCATCTCTTTGTATTGAGTATCTGCATCATCAATCTTGGCCTTAACCACTGTTGGCCAGTCGGAATCTATTGGCTTAAGAGATGGAACAATGTGCATGTTCCCAAAACGATCATCAAGAAATTGTTTCTTCAAAAGCTTCAATTTGGCCTTGTTCTCATCATCAAGTATGATTGGCCTCGTGGTGGTAATGTTAATATTGCGGTGCCTAGATGGCACAATAAATTTTCTATCTTTCTCAGCTCCCTTGCTTGGTTCCTTTTGTTTCTCTTTCGGATCAGAACTTTTCTTTGACGGTTTTTTCCCAATGAGTCTTATACTTGGAGGAAGTTATAGTTTTAGTAGTGTATTTGTTCCCTTCGTGATAAGTAGAGTGGCTTTTATATTTTACCAAGTCTGTAAGATGCGGAGATCGAGAACAAGAAGGTCGGTAAGGTGGAGGGGGTTGGTTCCTCCTGTCGTCTTTGCCCCGACTTTCATGCTGATCGTGCCCTGCATCGGAATCGATTGGGGGCATGCTCAAGCGGACGTCTCTCACGTAGTAGCGATGACGTGTCAGTTGTCCTGCAAAACATCATAAGTACACATTAGAATCAAGATTGATATAGAGCACAAGTGCTGTGACGTGCAGTGCAAGTGCAACGCATATTTCCTAAGTGATTCCCCCAACAGACCAGAGCCTGGAGTTAGGCCTGTGTGCGCAGTGTCCTTGACTTTCATGGGGGTAACATCTTCCTCGGAAGTAAGAAACAAGGGATCTGTTCCAAAGTCTTGTGAAGTATAAATGGCGTCAGGCAGGCGAAGTTTCCCCAAACCCTGATATATAGAATCGTCTATAAGAGAATCATCGCCTTGGGACGTGGTTGATGGTAGCTCTCTCGGGGAAGTCGGTCTTTCAGGAGTAGCTGCATCCTCAGGAGTAATGTATTTATCCCTATCTTTGGCAGCTATGTTGGCTAATATATCGTCCTGAGTCGAAGCGGGAGAAGGACTCTTTTGAGGCGTAGTTGGATCTTTTAAACTTTCTCCCTTCTCAGTTAAGGTTTCAATTGGCCCTTCAACTGGGGGTATATATACATAGGGACCTTCTCCGTGGCATATGCTATGAGTGATAGCAAGTAAGCGATGTAGATACTCATCCACTAGACAGTCTCTGATAGTTAGGAATTTTTACCACCATTGATAAATTGGTTTAGACAGTCTAAATACATCTAATGTACTTCCTGTTTCGGGTTAGGAATTGCAAGTGAAAATGAATGACAATTAATACATTTACAGTAGTGATTGAAGTTAGAAATTGAAGTCTGAAATTTTACTTGATTTAAGCCATCTCCTAGCACATCCTAGTTGCTGCTTAATATAAAACAATTTTGGTTTCACATCTCCTAATTTACCGCTGAATGGTACACTAATTTTCTTCCTTTTTGGCACCGATTAAAAATATACAAAGGACGGGGTATCGTGGGTTCGATGTTTAAAATTACAGAAGAAGCATACATCTTCAAAGGTGATTTTCGTCCCAAGAATTTCCTCATAAGCCATGTGTAAAGTGTACAGATAAGTGTAGGCATTAGGGAGAAGTTGCATGGGAGCGATTTGCATTCGTCTCAGAAAATCGACAACGAATGGTGGGAATGGAGGTATCGCTTCGACAAGGCACATTAACCTACTGATTGCCATATACACTTCGGGTGGATTATGAGGTCGGTCTACTTTGGCGGCAGCTCAGTGTCCTTTCGAAGAATTCCATGCTTTAAACATATTCGTGTAAGTTTGGCATCATAAACTGTCGTTTCAACGATGTCGCTAGGTGATTCCAAAGCAATGACATTCTCAAGTTCGTCGGAAGCGCGACTGTCTCCTACTCCTCCCTCCACTTCTTCATCCATGGAGACTTCACCTTCAGATGACACTGCACTCTCATGAATTTTGCTTCATAGTCCAAACCCGCACTATCCCAATATAGGTCTGAAGTAGAAGATATGTCTTTAATGATGCGATTTTCAGATGACCCTGCGGTATCTTTTCTCTCTGCTAGCCTAGATGAACGTCTCCTAGCCATGATAGTTGTACTACCCAAGAGATAATAGGAATTAGAGTATAGTTGCCTATCCCTCCCGTGTGTATGTGTGTTAGGCTGTGCTAGTGTGTGCAAAACTGAAATCAGGAAATAGGAAAGCTAGAAGAATAAGATGTATTAAAGAAAAGTTATCATTCATTTATTCAGTAAAACCAGGTGTGTCAGAATACAGAGGCTCAAGCCTAACAGTCCAAAAATGCACAAGTTGTAATTCATGAGATTGAGTTGGTTTAAGCACACTTATGTTTAATTTTGAGTGTTATCAGACTGGTTCGGGTCGGGAATTCATGTTCTAAGTGGATAGGTTCGAGAGAGCATGTCCTAAACGGGTCGGTTCGGAAATTTTTATGCAAACAATAGTTCGAAGAAGAAGTGTACGAGGGAAAACTTTGGGTCGGTTCGGAACTTAAGGTGAAGTGAGCTCGGTTCAGATCGGGCCTCATTAAAACAAGTCCATTCAGGCCAAGCAACACCAAACCGTTCCAACATTCCGTAACCTAGTTCGTTCACTTAAGTATTTTTAAGGCTTTATCCCATTTCAGCTCCTCTGATCCGAACATAGGTCACCTACTTTATCCCAACTGCTTCGACCTCATCCGCACCGCCTTGGACCGATCCCACTCTCCCAAGCACTTCTTCTTCTTCCTCTTTCCCACTCCCCAAAAACATCGAACCCAATACTCTCGTATGTTTATTTTTGACGAAGTGTTGGTGGATTAATGCCCATGGCGCCAGTTCAAATCGCCACCACAACTGCCTCGAGGTAGTGACAAGACCACTTACGTCGACGACAGTGAAATGGAGGGCATCAATGTTGAATTCAGTGTTGAGTCGGGCAAAATAACCTAATTCGACTCTAAATTCAGGATTAGGTTGTCTGAAACTGAAAACCACGAGAATTGATGCCTTATCTATAAATCAATTTCAGGGATTGGAAAATTTCTTCGTGCTTCGGAAGTTAGGGTTTACATTTGACTGGGGAAATGAAAACGAGGAAAATAGGGGAAGAAAGATGGGGTTCCACGAGTTATATAAAGATAAGTGAGCCATTCGTATTCCCGTGGGGCCTACTGCCCAAACTGACTCATATAGAAAGCAATGCCAAGGCCTTTCAGCCTAATAACCAACTGATAGATCGAAGGAAAAATGGATCAAGTCAAGTCAATTCGAGCCGAAGTATGATTACTGATTCAGCAATTACGATAATGTACGAAGAGTGAACAAATGAAATTAGAAGAAATGGATATGGTCTATGCGTATGTATATCAAAATAGTACCTGGAGAAATTGCCCAAAGCCTTAATTAAAGTTTTAGAACTGGTAGATGCAACAATGGTGATACCTAAGCTCGTGAAATATTTATAAGATCCAAAATGATGTGACTCCATGAGATGTCACGACTCTATGAACGGATAGAAGTAATTATTCAATGGCACTGGTTTAGAAGTAAACAAGTTGATTATTTCGAAGCACACGTTATCTTCAATAAACACGTACTTCGAGCAGGCAAAATGTTAGCCTACTTTTTGGTTAGGCTATACAAAGTTAAAGAATTGTTCTACAAATGTACTTAAGTATATAGAGCATGGTAGAAGGTCCTCCAGGTTGGTTCGGACCCCTTGGGCCGAACCCCTTCACCTTATTACACACAAGCCGGAAGACTAAAAAGAGGTAGCATGTTCAGATCGGTTCGTTGTAGACCTCTTCGACCGTACCTCTTTTATCCCTCCAATCCGAACCGAGAACAGAGATCACAGCGGTAGCATCCCACTTTCATACAAACTCAGAGCGGTTACACTCCATTATCCCACGTTCCTGGTGTGTTGTCACCATTTTGAAGCTACCGGATACCGAAGTTCACAGATGGTTTCTCAACCTACAAATACCCCAAAACACTCCATTTCGGGGGATCTTTTGGCAAATTAATCACTCTAACTTCTAGACCAACAAATTTCCTTGGTTTATTCAAATTACATCCAAACTTTTGGAGTATAATTCCACAAATTAAAGAGAGATTATCAATTGTATAAGTGAGACTATGTGAGAATTAGCATTGTGTTTGTATTCAAATCATCAATCAAAGAGTATAAAGTGGACGTAGGCTCTTTAACGCCGAACCACTATAAATCCAGTGTTCTTGCTGTTTTTATTTCTATTTTATTTAGAATCATTAGCATTCCTTTGGGTGTTAAAACCAATTTTTGGTCTAACAACACTCCTCCCGACTCCCACTTTTAATCACCAGCTTCTTAATCCAATACCATCCGCCTGTTCTTTCTTCTTCTGTTTTCTGCCTTGCTGCACTTCTCATCACTTCAGCACGCTGCTTCTCGACAGGCCCTACAAATGCTCCTTGAAACTGTTTCTGACATAGACTTTAACCGCTTGTGCGATGCAAATGGGGCTCACATTTGTCAATGTAAAATAACGAAGATAATTTTCATACAGACAACAAGTACGTTTGTACTGATGGGCAAATGTCCAACATATTTTCACTACTAAGATACCGCTCGCATGCCCAAACTGGTCAGTTACACAGCAAGAATCTTTAGTATCGGGTGTATTCGACACCGGCTATTAATTTTTTTTAATAATTATCTCCTGAGTGCCTAGATTTATCCAATTAAGCACATTTTATGTTTTCAATCATATAAAATTAATCTTTTCAAGCCACGAACGAATCGTTATTTGATGCTGTCTACTTAGAATTTTTGATGGCTATAGCTATTTAACGACAGATTTTCAACATTTCCGTTTCAATTCAAATTTAACCTATTAGATGCACCATTTCAGACAAAATGTTTCCCCGCACCTCGTCAGAGTCACTGCTCTTTGGAATCTTATGACCTTACCGGCCAAACACTGTAAGCGAGGGCATTGCACCAGCACTCCCACATATGGGGTTCGCCCACCCCCAGAATTCTCCTTTGTATGAGATAATATTTGAGAAAAAGAATCTATCAACATATTACACAATAAAATAAAAATTAATTAACTACAACACAATTAAATTCAAAATCACAAATTAAAATGCTCCACTTACATAACCTATAAAAGAATAGCAAGCAAATACCTTTCTTAAATTCTTTCTCCATTTAAATAATCTCTTTAAATACCTTGCAAAAATATCTCATTACTATCATGTACGAACCCACCTTTATATACCGTTCGGGAGGCTAAAATACCTTGCTTCAAATTTCAACGCGTCCAAGTTGAAAATGAGGCATTCCGCTTTGAGAGGGAATATGAGAAAAACGAGCCATTGGCATCGTATGCCAATGAATATATTTTTCCAGTTATTTAACGCTACACTCCTTCTCTCTTCTACCACCTCAAAACATAAAATCCACCTCTAACCTCCGTTGCTTAAATATTATGCACCAAAAATTATTTTTATAGGTTAACTTCTTCGTTAATATGCTTATTTATAATTTCTCTATAACATTTTTTATTTTATTTTTTTATCATGAATGCACGGAAGCACTCATTGATATCTGCATTATTAACCTAGACCCAAGGAGAAGCATCCAATCAATTTTAGCATTTGTTGCCATGGAATTTAATGGCAGATTCGACAACAAATGGACGAAAATATAGATAAGGAATATGTAAGATAATTTGAAGCATCTGTTGAGGGAGTGAAACAACTTATTACATGTTCCGAAGTGTGAGTGAGATGTCTTGCATGATTATCTTGTTGGGCCCGATGGCTGGTTGAATAGTGCTGAACGGAGTTAATAGAGGGTTAGAAAAAATGCTTCTATTAAATTCAGTGAGCTAGAAAAAATGTTTGGTTGATGCATAAGAAGGCACAATTACCAATATCAAATATCGATAGCTCCACCATTATAGGCCTAAACTCGGTGTGAAAATCCACACCACTTAACATACTTCTATAGAGTCATGTCAAAGAGAGGGGATCGCCTAGGTGTAGCCATAGTGTAAAGTGACGAAGATAACATGACATAAAGACATAGCATATAACAATAGAAACATATAATAGATTTTTTTAGAAAAGCATTATTGCAAAATATAACTGAAAATAACAATATCAGTACATCTTTTTTCTCAAAATACAAATCAGAGAACACGTCCAAAACATGCCCATCAAATTTGAGTATAGAAAAATCAAGGTGGAAATAGGGATGAAAAGAAGAAAACATAGTGAGAGGAGCTATCAAATTATGCTCCAAATCCTCCAAGAGTCAACCTCTTCTCCGTACATCTAAAATTGGGAAAAAAGGAATGTGTTAGACATAAAATTTTGGTGAATGAGAATAAACTACTAAAAATAAGAATACCAAGTTATAATAGTCTCAAAACTAATTTAGTGTCATAAAGGCTCTGTGTACGTGCTTTCTTTCTTGAAGTGATTGTATGCACCCTACTTTCTAAAGGTCGTGCCTAGTCTACCCAATGATCGACCTATCAGACCTCTGTCCTCATCGACTCTACTGCAAATGACGGAGGGCGTAATTCATAATCTTGCTTAACGTCTCATCGAAAATACGTTTTCGCTCTCCTTTTAGAAGCAATAGTCTAATGTCTTTATTCTGACTGAAATCCTCCTAGGAAAACATCGTTACGATGAGTTACCTTGGTTATGGTCTCTTATTTCCAACGTCAAAGTCATTGGCATATCTGTTTAGATGGATATCTATCTAATGAAATCCAAGAATGCACAACATCATATTTCCTCCTCCGATTCTTGCACGTACGGACATTGTTAGGACCTACTTCCTCCAGTCCTCATCTTTTCTAGACCACTTACTTCCATTGCCAACGTGTGTGCCCGCTTGTCATTTGTATGGTTTCCAAACAATAATCATGTTGCGTTCTCACCTCAGTCCCTATCGATTCGTTGTTTATTCTTAAGTATTTACCTATCAATATTATGATAGTCATTGTCTTTTAAATTCTCTACCTATCGTGAAAGACGTTATTTGTAAAGTCTCTACCTATCACGGGTTTGATAGTCGTCTACCTATCATGAGAGTGCCTTTAAAATATCTACCTATCATAGTAATGATAATGGCTTTGAAACCACTACCTATCATGATAATGCCTTTGTCTTTTATAATCTCTACCTATCACGGTAATGATAGTCAACTGCCTGTCATGATAGTCATTTTTTTCTACCTATCATAATAATTATTGTTCATTTACGTATCATGATGATGCCTTTGAAATATCTACCTATCGTGGTAATGACAGTGCCTTTGAAATGTCTACATACCATGAAAGCGCCTTAAAAGTGTCTATATATCATGAAAGTGTCTTTGAAATGTCTACATATCACAATAGTCGTTGTTTGTAAAGTCTCTACCTATCACGGTTATGATAGTTATGTCCATATTACTATACTCTTTGTCTTTATCTTATTATAACCGAAGTTATTATTCAATCCCCAAGCATTAAACTTTGGTCTTTGCCTATCTACTATAATTTTTGGTAAGTTCGTAATAGTCATTTTTCTCTTCTTTCACTTACGTCCATTAGTCATTGTCCCTTTTCTTTTACATTCATTGCTCATTTTCCTTTTCTTTTAAATTCATGCATATTCAGTTTTTATTAAAGTAATTATCCAATGACTCCGCGTTTTTCAAATTTGGATTCACATACTAGTCTTTATATTATTTTCATTTCAGTACATAACAATCAGGAAATTATCTTTAAACCTAACAATTTTAGGTAAATCTATAACTTAGGTATGAACTAAGTATATATCTAAGCCTATTACATAAATCGTCATAATTCATTAAAATAGTAACTTCTCACTCACTCGAGGTTCTAATTTTATTCCTTCGCCTTTTGATGATCCTTCTTGTCTTAGATTCTTCAATAAGGTTTTTAAATTTACCTTCCACCTTTTGAAAATATTTATTTTAGTCTCTACCTCTGTAATTCATAGGGAAGCCAAGTATGGAGAAAGGAAAAAATATTTAGAATGAAACTAGGGTTAGGGCTAACCTTCTCTAGAGGTTCTAGGGTCATCGGTCCAGCTTGATTTAATCTGGTACTACTTTGTCATAGTTCCAATCATAGTCATTAGACTGACTTTCATATTTGGATATGGCTTTAGGTTAAATTTTAGTTTAAACCAATCAATTCATCTTTATCTCAAGTTTGAAACTGGACATCCAATCTAAGACGGTTGATCTTATTCGAACCTAGTTAAAAATTTCTCTTGAATTAGCATGTACATGGCCAACCAAATGGCAAAATAAGTCGCATATGGGTCGATGGTTGCCTGATAGCAGCCGATCACTACAATTGACCATCCCTGGAGTTGTCATCCCATATTTTTTAAACCTTATTTAATCTAATTTTGAATTTGAATCTCTTCTCTTGCTCATAAATCTCCTATTTTGACTCGGATCATAATAAAGTTGTATATGGAAATCAACTAGAGAATCAATGCGTTTTCGATGGTCAAGTTTCCAACTGAATCCGAGCATTATATAATTTTATTTGTTATTTAACTCGTTTCTTTACTAATATTATTATTACTAGTTTCTACCTCGTTATATTCTTCCCTTCTTAAAAGATAGCGTCCTCGAAACCTACAAGGATACAAGAATATAATATCAGCCACATCTAAAACTTACGGTCATCTACTCAAACATCATTCATTACATCTTATGTCCCTTGTTTTTTGTAATGCAAATTATGTTAGTATGCAATCGTGAAGTGCATACATCTCTATCCAGTGAAATATATTAAGCGATCAACTGATTTAGTTGACCTCATGTTTATGCAAATAAGCTTATGCTATACATCCTTATATATGAAAAAACCTACATGTAACACCCCACGCTTTTCTATGCCTAAATTTTGACAAAAATCAAAACTCAAACACATTCGAGCATGGAGCGTGTAAATCTGGTACCTGCAAATAAATGAGCATGAGCATAATCATAGTTCGATAAGATAACTCATAGCAGAAACAAAATAGGATAAAGTAGCATTAACTCAAGCAACTACCTTTTCAAAGTAAGTCACTTTGCCAATACCAAGCATAAGAGAGAACGAGAACCGAAAGACAAACTTAAACACCTGTAAGAACCCGACCTTCTCTAGAAAACCAAGGTGGTTGTACTGAGGAGGGGGTCAGAACAACAAGATTCTAGTGAACATAAAATGTACACCACATATTATAATACACAGATGTATCCCATTTGGTTCAACCCAAGATGTATGCCTACCAAGGTTAGTGATTCTAGCCTAACCTTCTAGTTGATTACGCATGACCCTACTACTCATCCCAAGGTAGTATTCCCAAGATATAATACTAAGATAGAACATTTACGCATATATTTATGAAGCCGTTATACCAGAACATGGCTAGTTATTTAATCAAGGTTAGACCCCTAGTTACGGAGTTTTTATGCATATATTTTTTCATTCACTCTCCCTTATTATTTAATACCTCATTATTAATGATAGATAGGGTGGTGGACATTTTAAATTTTTGAACGGTTTGATGTGATAACCTTAGCATGGTGTCCTTAACAACTAATCATGTCTTATACTGAAGGATCAAACACAAGAAGCTAGATCTATAATTTTTAAGGGAACAAGTGTTAAGCAAGAAATTACAAATCATCTACCAAGCTTGTATCAGAGAGCAGATATTTTAATGAAACTTTCATCTGCCTACAATTTTCAAAGACTAAGACTGGATCTATGAGTTGATGAATTTACAAGTAGGTCTGCAAAAACCTAAATCCGAAAGTACAAACTAAACCATTTAGAGTTTCTCTTTTTCTCTCTTTGGCAGTAGTCTCTACCCATCAGAGTTGCTACTTTTCAACTTGTTCTTTCTAGAAACCTTTCTGCTAATCACATGTCGGTCATCTAATTCTCCTTTCAATAAAGATTCGAGTGGTTATCCTTCCTTGATTGATCGATTCCCTGAATCGGTCTCACTCTTTGCTGGATCTATTGTCAAAAAAATCAGTTCTAACATGAAGAAAGAAGGAAAACCCTATCCACCTTTTGAGGAGGATTATTATATGTAATAAAAAATATGCAGCTGTAATGTTTCTTTTATTACTTCTGTTTTGGGTCAATATTTCAAAAGCCCATTCAAGTTTTGTTGTGTCCATTATAAATACACAGTCCTATCAACACTTTGTACATATCTTTAATACCAAAATAAAAGAAGTTTTACATTTCTGTTCAACTTTTATCAGTACTACTATGTCTATACAGAGTATAAGGAAACGTTACTTTCACTTACTCCACCAACAACTAACAACTAAATAATCGGACTGTAAACTAGAAAGTGGACACTGTACTCGGTCATATAACAATGGTACTGGTGGTCTAATTCAAAATAAAAATATATTAATGATGTTGTATTGAGAACCGAAAGCCAACTATGACACCCCACGTCCATTAATGTCACTCACTAAGAGAATGCATTAAGTTTCATGAAGATTTATAGCTAAACAGAAACAGAAATATTACAAGACAGATATAAAAGCAACAGCGAAATTTAAATTTTTATTTCAGACATAAATCATAACATCTTGGTCCAAAATATTACAAGGCTGAGACTGCATAAAAGCCATTACAAAAGTATAAAACTTTATGTCTTGTTCCATCAGAGTACATAAAAAGCATAATTCCCCAAAAAGAGACAAAGCCATGGTTGCAAGGATAGGAGCTTGAGCCATACATATAAGCAGCTCCAGCACAAAGTAAGTAGAATCACGATCAAGCCTGAGTGTTCCCACCTTGGGAATCTGGGTGGGGGAATAGAAGAAAGAAGAGGAAACAAAAAGGGTCAGACATAAAGTCTGGCAAGTCCAATTACTTTTAGCAAGTAAATAAGTAAAAGTATCATAAAAGGCATACAAAGGATAAGGAAGATAACATCATAAAAGGTAAGTGTGACAAGGTAAACAGGATAAAAATGATAGATTATGTTGAACTTCTCTAATGATTTCTATGCACTGATACTAGTATAACCAGAATGAGATGATCCCCAACATGTACAAGAATGTAGACTTAGGTGTACTTCTAGTGAGAGGTTTTAACCCCATACTGTCCACAGGCAGCCCCAATAACGGACTCCTAAACTTACCAGAGTCTAGATTTACCCTAACCATTACCCTAATCGATCGGTTCCCTACTCCCTTGATACCCTGTGCTGGCCCCACAGTAGGGTGTATCACTCCCCAAAGGGTCAATCCTTCATTTTCAAGATGTGCACAACCATATCTACTGATGTCACAACATCTTATTTTCCCGCGCAGGAGAAGTCATGCACACACATGACCTCGATGGAATGCATCGTCGTGACAGCGTCCTCCACGTTCGGATCGCTTACAATTAGTTCAGCAAGCGTGCCCCACTCCGACCTAGTTCGAAGTACCCGTTTGATACCTATTTAAGGGCTACTGACTGAAATGGGTCCCATACAAGATGATGCAAGCTCTCCCCTTTGTCTTGCATCCCCACTACTAGGTTTTCCACTGGTTATGTTTACCTAACGGTGTTTTTAATTACATAACCCCAATAGGTTAAGTTTGTAGGCCTATATATACAAATATTACCCACCAACCCAAGATGTACTTAACCCTCCCACTATTTCATTCAAATATTACTTAACCCCGAATCAAGTTGTCATGTTCATACAATCCCTATGGATTCAATTAGGCTAGGTATTACAAACTAACAGAATATCCCATTCACATTGACTTCTTTTCACTTGCCAAAATTCCACTTGCTTATTAATTTCATATAAATATAACTTAATCCATTTAAGTTTATTAATAAGCCCTATTACATGTTATCTTTAGTTTGTAATTAGCAGAAGTAATCTTACAATCTTTCACCACTGGATTGTAATTAATGGAAGTAATCTTACAATCCCTTTGTATTATTCATTGTCTGATTCCATAGTTACAATAACATGTTTTACTTAATATGTAATTAAGTATACTTCATCTCAGTTTACTTGTTTTCTATTTAACATATAAATACAACTTGACGTTGTTTACTTATTAACTTGGTTTTCTTAACTAAGGTTTACTAAAAAGCTTCCTTTCCTTTTTATTATAACATATGCTATAATTTCCACTTGTCCCTAGGACAAACGTAATGTAATACCCCGTATTTAACTACATTAGAGAGGATAAGTTAAATAATATTTAATTTAACATCCAGAATTAAGGGAAACAAATTATGTCATTGTGTTCTCCTCGAAATTTTGGTCAAGATTGACACCTGGTTTGCGTAAATCGGATAATGTATGAAGAAGTTATGGACGGTAGAAGTTTGGCAAAAAGAGCAGAAACAACTGGCGCACTTGACAAGTGCGCCAAGGCTTTTTTACACTGGCGCACCTGTAAAGTGCGTCCATATTATTTTTAGGGGATCCGGAGCTTTTTCAAGTGGTTGTCGACCCTTGACCGGATTCAACCTAGGGCTGAGGTGGCATTCGAATTCTGGAGGCTGGCAGCTATAAATATACCTTCATTTCTCATACTAAAATCAATGGAGGACAGATGCCGTCAGTACTTGAACTGAATCTAATCATTTCTTCTTCTACAAATCAAGCGCCTCATGTATAGAACTGAGATTCAAATTTCAGTTTTCTCCTTCTATTCTTATAGATCCGATCATTGTGAGTATAGTTACTTTTAGGTTTAAATGATTAAAAGTAAACATGTTATGACTATGATTTGGATATACACCTGTGATAAAATCATATTGGATTTATCGTATTTTGTAAATCTATAATATTCTATGGCTTGGATCTCAATATTTATCATATTAGATCTATTGTAAATTTTGAATCTATGATATCCTTGGATCTTAACTTGTACTATGCTAGATCTACTTCTATAGATCTAATTCACTTGTGATGTCATATTTGGGATCTTAACTTGTACTATTCTATATCTACTTTTATAGATCCAATTCACTTGTGATGTCATATTTGGGATCTTAACTTGTACTATGCTAGATCTACTTCTATAGATCTAATTCACTTGTGATGTCATATTTGGGATCTTAACTAGCACTATGTTAGATCTATTTTTTTAGATCTGATCCTTTTGTGGTTAATTCATCATATCACATATCTGGATCTTACCTTTTCTCTGAGTTTGCAGTTAATTTGGGATTATCATTTTCTGGACAGTTAAAACTTTGTTTAGATCAAGATCAACATGTTGTGATTAATTGAGATACGTTATTATTGGACATATGAATTCTTATTTGGATATGTTCATCTGAATTATGTTAGATCTAATTTTATCATTACCCTTTTCACCAGATCTGTTTTTATGTCAACCTTGTTATGATGTAATTACATGTCCATGCCAATATGTAAGTATATGTTCACCTTATCACCAAGTTAGCATATATTTATGCCAGACATGTTAGAACATTACCCTTTTGTCATTACCTTTCCCTTTTATCGCTTTTGACTAGGCTATTATCTAGCCTAGGCATGCGACCAATTTTGTGAGTGCGCTAATTAGGAAACGGGGGAAAAAGGGAAATAGTGGCATAATTTGAATATAAACGTAATTGGACATATAATACAATAATTGGGTAAAGGGAATTAACACCTATAAAGGCACAGATTTAATTAATTGATTAATTAATAATGAATGCCTAGGACTACAATTATAAGTTGTAACTGAACTTATGGCACGAGGTTAGGTTGCATTAGTGGTGGAAGTTTGCGCGGACCCGACTGGCATATCCAGCAGCCACTGATGTTGGACCTAATATGAGAGGCCCAAGTGCACAAATATGTATCGTGGTATGACATGAGGTTAGGCCCAACTTGTGGAAGAAGTCTGCCCAGACCCGACCGACATATCCAGCATCCACAAGTTGTAGGCCTAATGTGGGAGGTCCGGCCCATTATAACCATAATTGGACATGGTAACGAATCGAAACACTTAACCTAGTTGAATCCTTAGGGATTGTATGAACATGTTAACTTGATTAAGGGTTAAGTGGGAGGGTTAAGTACATCTTGGGTTGGTGAGTAATACTGGTAAATATATGCCCACAAACTTAACCTGTTGGGGTTATGTAATTAAAAGCACCGTTAGGTAAATATAACCAGTGGAAAACCTAGTAGTGGGGATGTAAGACAAAGGGGAGAACTTGCATCATTTTTATGGGACCCGTTTCAGTAAGTAACCCATACCACGGTATTAAACGAATACTCCAAACTAGATTGGAGTAGGGACACGCTTACTCAGCTAATTGTAAGAGATCCAAACGTGAAAGACGGTGTTGGCGGCGCAAACCGACCAGGACATGTGCGTGCATGAGCCAGGCCAAAGGGGATAAGTTGACCGTGACAACAGTAGATATGGTTGTGCACATCACCGAGGGGTTGCCACTTTAGGACGTGATACATCCTATTGTGGGGCCTGCACAGGGTATCTACGGAGTAGGGAGCCGATCAATTAGGGTGGTTAGCGTACATCTAGACTTTGGTAAGTTTAGGAGTCCGGCATGGGGGTTGCCTGTGGATTGTATGGGGATAAAATCTCTCACTTTAAATTACGCCTAAGTCTACCGTTGTATACATGTTGAGGATCATCATATTTTGGTTGTACTAGTATTAGTGTAGAGAAATCCTTAGAAAAGCGCAGTATACCTTATCATAATTATCCTGTTTGCCTTGTCGTTCCTGCCTTTTATGCAGTTATCTCTCTTATCCACTTTATATGTCTGTCATGCTACTTTTATTTATATACTTGTTAAAAGTAACTAGACTTGCCAGATTTTATGTCTGGCCCTTTTTGTTTCCTTTTCTTTCTTCCGTTTCCCCCTTCCCCCATAGGTTCTTTGGGATGGAATTCTCAGGCTTAGTCAAGATTCTGCTGGAAGCTGCTAGATGTACTGCTCAAGATTCTATCTTTTCTTCTATGGCTATGTTTCAATTGAGGATTATGCTTCTTCTATTTTGCACTCTGATGTTTAAGAATAAAACAGATGTTTTAACGATGAAGTGGTTTCCATGTATTTTAGACAAGGGATGTTTTGGCTATGCTACTTTATGATAAATAAAGCTTTTCTTTCCACTGCTATTTTTTTGTCTGTCTTGTAATATTTCTGTTTACCTATAACGCTTCACGAAACTTAATGCATTCCCTTTGCGATTAACATTAACGGACGTGGGGTGTCACACTTGGTATCAGAGCTGAAGGTTACCAGATTGAATAAAGTTTTTGAAAACTAATTTCAAAAAGGTTTTAGAAGAAAGCATTTTCAAAAGAGAAGTCTGTTTTGAAAAACATATTCCCCAAAGCCATAGGAAATATCTCTCGATTCTCCGCTTGATTCCTTTTTCTTTTTTATCTGGGGAACCAATCCTTCCTAAAAGGTGCCCCATTGCGGCATGGTTTCGTAGGCATGCTAAGAGTACGACACATGTCGAAGGACAAATGAAGTGCCTAATCTTCATCTGTAGATGTAGTAGTTTCACCTGCGACTAACTTTCTCGAGCTTCGTAAGGATTTCCATGCGATGGAGGCAGCTTTCGAGAGACTAGTTAGCTTGTTACAGAAATATGGTAAAAAGGAGAAGAAGGGAGTTAGGGCTAAGGAGCACAGCCTAAAGATGAGAAAAATGATGGCCTGGGAAGGGAACATAGATAAAGTTCAAATAAAGGTGAAAAGGAATAAGTTAATGTTGAGGAAACACAAAATAAAATGGTATTGCCTAAGAAAGCACGGCAACAACAACGAAAGAAGGGTGGAAAGAACGACAAGGCTAAGGATAAGAGGAAGTGCCATAGTTGTGGGCGAGGAGGTCACATGGTCAACGACTGCAAGCAGAGGAAGAACGCTTGCTTCAGCTGTGGAAAGACTGGATACTTTTCTAGGAGTGCCCAAAAAGCTAGGACAAGGTCAAAGGGCAGGTACTTCTAGAAGGCAAATTCATGCTCTCACGACCAGTGCTCTACATAGAGGTGGGAAAGTTTCCATGGAAGGCTTGATTTCTCTTTCCTATCAACCTATTATCATTCATTTATATCTAGTTCTATAGTATAGTCTCTGCACGTAAACACTAGTATGATAGTGGATCCTGTAGTTGTCTCAAACCCCATTGGGGTTCGGCTCATTTATCCATGATTTGTCAGGGTTTGAGAATATCTATATTGGGCATCGGATATGAATGCAATGCATATGTGCTTGGGTTCATGGGATATGGGTTGATTCTAGGGATGGATTAGCTAACCAGGTATGGTGCCATTTTGGATTGTGGAAGGAGGGTTGTTAAGCTTCTGACTTGTCGTGGTAGAACCCTCGAAATTTCATGGGACCCGCAAGGGTCTGTCATGCTTAGCTTTCTGGAGTCACTCGACGCATCTATCGATGAGCTGCGATCTATTCCAGCAGTCCGTGAGTATTCTGATGTCTTTGATGAGGTTCAGGGTTTACCCAAGGCGCTAGATCGATTTCCGCATATTTGGTGGATAATGCAAAACCAATTGCATTGCCCATGCGCCATATGGCTCTAAGATAAAGGAGGAGCTCAGTAAACAAGTAGAGGAGCTACTTGAGAAAGGATTTATTAGGCGAAGCATTTCTGAATGGGATGCCCCGGTGGTATTCGCAACTAAGGCGGATGGTTCGCTTCGCTTATGTCTGGACTATAGAGAGTTGAACAAACTCACTAAGAAGAATAGGCACCCACTCTCGAGGATAGATGATTTATTTGATCATCTTGTTGGTGCATTAGTATTCTCTCGGTTAGACTTGACCATGAGGTTCCATCAGTTAAGGGCGGCCAAGGACAATATCGATAAGACTGCTTTTAGGACTCCAAACGGTTTCTTTGAGTGGCTCGTTATGCCTTTTGGGCTAACAAATGCACCCGCCTATTTTGTTGATTTAATAAGTAGGGTGTTTCGAGATTTTTTGAACAAATTTGTCGTGGTCTTTGTTGATGATATCTTAATCTTCTCAAAGAACGAGGAAGAGCATGCCTTGCATATAAGGGAGGTTTTGAAGACCCTCCGTGTGCACCAACTTAAAGCAAAGTTCTACAAATGCCATTTTTGGAGAAAAGAGGTGAGATTCTTAGGGCATGTGGTCTCCAAAGAAGGGAAGTTGAAGATCCTGCAAAGGTCGTTGCAGTGCAAGATTAGCAGATTCCTAAAAATGCAACCGAGGTGAGAAGCTTTCTTGGGTTGGCAGGTTATTATAGGAAGTTCATTAAGAACTTCGCAAAGATATCAGTCCCATTCACCAGGCTGACAAAGAAGAATTTGGCGTTTTCATGGGATATAGATTGTGATGTTGCTTTCCAACGACTGAAGAGGGCTCTGACAAAAGCCCTAGTCTTGACGTTTCCTGATGGGAGTAAAGTATTTACCCTTTACACTGATGCATGTGGTACAGGGCTTGGTGAGGTTCTGATGCAAGAAGGGAAAGTAGTGTGTTATGGGGGTAGACAGTTGAGAGTTCATGAGAAGAACTACCCCACCCATGATCTAGAGCTTGCTGCTATAATATTCATGCTTCAGACGTGGTGCCATTATTTACTTGGAGAGAAGTTCGAGTTATTCACCGATTATAAATCTCTCAAGTTTCTGTTCTCGCAGAAGGATCTCAATTTAAGGCAACAAAGATGGATGAAGTTCCTAGCTTCTTATGATTTTGAGATTGCTTATGCCCCTAGGTAACGTGGTGGCAGACGCACTAAGTAGGCAGAGGATGGCCTTAAGTCCTCTGTTTGTGGAGATGAAGAGCTTGGAGTTCATCTCAACTTTTAATTTTAGACCCACCATCGAGATTTTGCCTGATTTGTTTACATCGCTGGTAATACAACCAACTCTTATGGATCAGATTGGAGCTTCGCAGCAAGGTAACCCAAAGATTTTAGACATCATGGCAAAGCACAGAAAATGGGAGACTTCTAGTCACCTTAGCAGATATCCCATAGATGAAAAGGGGTGGCTGCGACGAGATGGAAGGCTTTGTGTTCCTCAAACTGGAAGCTTGAAAAAGGCAGTCCTAGAAGAAGCCCACCGTTCTAAGATGACCATATATCCAGGCGGTGACAAGATATACAGAGACACGAAGAGGGTTTTCTTTTGCGCTCGGATGAAGAAAGATGTGGCCGAATTTTTTTTTATCAATGTTTAGTTTGCTAGCAAGTTAAAGCAGAGCAAAAGAAGCCAGGTGGTTTACTTCATCCTTTGGAGGTTCCACAGTGGAAATGGGAGAGTGTCTCCATGGACTTCATAGATGGTTTGCCTAGATCAAAGAAAGGCAACACCGGTATTTGGGTAGTAGTGGACAGATTGACTAAGAGCGCTCATTTCATTCCAGTTAAGAGTAAGAGGATGGCACCATGGTTAGCAGCAACTTATGTTCATGAGATAGTTCGTCTTCATGGAATACCTTCCAATGCCGTGAGTGATCGAGACCCCATCTTTACCGGTGAATTTTGGAGAAGCTTGTAAGAAGCATTAGGTACACAGTTGTGTTTGGGTACCGCTTATCATCCTCGGACCAATGGGCAGACGGAGAGGGTGAACAGAATTCTAGAGGATCTTTTGAGGCTGTGTATCCTAGAGTTCGGAGGGACTTAGGAAAAGCACCTTCCTTTAGTAGAGTTTGCCTATAACAACAGTTATCAAGCTAGCATTGGTATGGCACCCTTCGAAGCACTATACGGACGAGACCAACTTGTTGGTGGGAATCTACAGAAAGATTATTACTTAGACCAGATATGGTTAAGGAAATGTCCAAAAAGATTGACTTTATTCGAAGGCGGATGAAGACAGCTCAAGATAGGCAAAAATCCTATGCAGACAAGAGAAGGACTGACATCGAATTTGAAGTGGGAGACTTAGTTTTTATCAAAGTATCATCTCTGAGGAATGTGGTTCGCTTCGAATCGGTAGGGAAGTTGGCACCTATGTTTGTGGGACCATTTCCCATAAGCGAGAGGATTGGCCAAATGGCCTATAGAGTAAAGCTCCTAGAAAATCTATCCGGTGTTCATGATGTTTTGCACGTTTCTCATCTGCGCAAATGTTTACATGACACCACAGAATTTGTTAAGCGGATTATATTGGAAGAGGTAGAAATGGAATTGGAGGCGATAGTCAGACGAGTCCCTACCCGTATTCTTAGATCAGAAGTTAAGAAACTAACGCTATAAAGAGTTCAAGTTGATAAAGGTTCAATGGGGAGATAACCTAGAGGATGCGACTTGGGAGATCGAAGACAAGATTCGTGCTTCGTACCCTTTCCTTTTCGAGGTTATGTTCTTAACTCCTTTTTCCAAAGTTTTATCTGTTCTTGTTTCTATCATTTGAATATATCGTATCCATAGTATTTTCGACCTTTAGATAGGAATCCTATGGATGTAAATATGTGTTTGAGACATGTTATGTGTAACACCCCACTTCCGTTAAGGTCACTCGCAAAGGGAATGCTTTAACTTCGGTGGAACGTTATAAGTAAACAGAACAGAAATTTACAAGACAGATAAAGTAGTACTTGAAAATTTTATAACTTTATTACAGCAGAAACAGAAATAAGTTTGGTTACATCTTTCAAAACCACAATATCGGAATTCAAGTACATAAATTTCGGTCTTGTACAAAAACCTTTAGAATGCATAGTTTTTAAAGCCACAATCCCCAACATAAACTGCCATGGAAAGATATAGTCAAAGCCAAGCAATACTTCAAACACTTTAAGCAGAAAGAGTCTGAATCAAGCTCCTACGTTTCCACCCTGAGCACAATAAGAGAAGAACAATTCTGGGATCTGATTTTCTGGAGTTGATTTAGCTTTCTGTTGATGTAGGTGTTGATTTGTTATCTTTTAATCCTATTCAGATTTGAAGAAGAAGAAGCACTAGTTCTAGATTAGGTTTCAGCAGAGTAGCGACGCCATTGATTTATTTTAATATGAATTAGAGAAGAGTATAGGCGTAATGAAATTGTGTGGAGAGAAAGCGAGGTTTGGGGGTGTTTAAATAGCTTAATAGCAACGAATCTGGTCAGAACGGGCATCTAAATGCAGAAAAATGGATCTGTTCTCGGATCTGGAAAAGGAGGGAGGTCGACCCCCAGATCGACCCCATGGTCGACCTACCAATCCAGGTCGACCCCCAGGTCGACCCCATGGTCGACCTGGGTCCTAGGCGGGAAATTTCCCGCCCAATCCGGATGTGTGTTTTGAATTCGAATTTGAATTTCGAGCTGAGCTGTTTTAAATTTTCTGAAACTTCTGAAGGCCATAACTTCTTCATATGGAGTCTGATTTATGCAAACACGGACTCTATCTTAAGCAGAATTCTGAGACAAATGCAATGGCGTAACCATTTACCTTAATTATTTTCTTAAAAATTAAGTATACTTTGTTTTGTTAATTTATGTTCACAGAAAATTCACGATGTTACATTCTCCCCTCCTTAAAGGATTTCGTCCCCGAAATCTTCAAGTTAAGAAGAATGTGTCCCACCATCCAATCACCCATCTACTCAACCATCATCCACAAGCATCCATTGTCCTTAGAAAACTTCTAATGTTGTATGAACATATGCAAAAGTGTGTGTATATGTCTCTTATCTAATGCAAGGACCAGGCGGTCTACTGATTCAGTTGACCTCCTCAATGCAAATTATGTTAGTACCATGAGTCCAGTTATGTATGCAAGAAATCCTATTTGATACACATCATTTCTATATGAGTGCATAACCCCATCCAAATGCAACATCCATGTGATGAGTCAATAATTTTGCATCCACAAAAATTAAAAAATGCACACACATCCATATGCAGTATGAGAGTGCTTTTGAGCCGATCTAGTGCCTAGTGTGTGTATTTGCATCCACGAGCAACCACTTGCATCCACTTGCAACCATCAAACATAACATGTCTCAAACACATGTTTACACCCATTAGTTTCTACCTAAAGGTCGAAGACCCGATCGATAGGATACAGCCGAGTGATAGCAGCAAGTACAATTAAAACAAAAGTTTTGTTCCCATTAGACATCGGTTTAAGAGAATAACCCCCTAAGTATCAACCCCGAAGACCGAACATCAGATTGACACTCAGAGAATTACTCCCTTTAAACAAATGTCAAACTAGAAATCTACTTCATGCTTTGAGTAAAAACCCCTATCCTTTTCAGAAATATTCAGATACTTACAGACTACCAGTACAGATCAAATTATCAAATGATTCTTAGGAAACTAAGCATGATAAAACCCCGCCATATCCCACAAAAACCAGAATGTGTGCGTCACAGTCAACTTAACGCTTAACACAGATACCTTTAAACCCTAACTTATCACAAATAGATGGGTTGTAACCCTCATGGGGTTAGAGACTATAGCGGGTTCAGAAACAAGAATAGTATTAAAGTGCAGAGTCTCAATTACTGAATCAAAATGCCAGAATCAAAGAGAGTTTTAACTCAATAATCAGATAAGGAAATTAATCCTTCTACATAAATTTTCCTATCTCTATCTTATCCATCAGTCACGAGAGCATTCGCCCGCCCTCCAAAAGTAGGTTCTGCCCTCTGCCCTTGCCCACGTCTCTTCGGGTAGTCCCTATTGAATTGTCCCATTTCTCCATAGTTGAAGCAAGCGCCCTTCCTCTTTCTGCAATCCTTGTTCAGATGAGTCAAGATTCCACAAGTAAAGCACTTTTTCTCCTTCTTATCTTCAGACTTTTCATCCTTCTTTTGTGTTTCCTTTTTGGGCCATGCTTTCTTGTTCTGTGGTCCTTCGAGCTTTTCTTCTTTCTTCTCGCTTTTGGCTTCCTCTTCATGCATTAACGCCATGCCAACCAATTTCTCGAAGTTATCCCCCATGGGAATGTGGGTCATAGCCAACCCGTGTAGCGACTCATTCAAATCTTTAACGAATCTCAGGACCTTCTTTTCAGGTGTGTTCACCCAGTCTAAGCCAAATCCCGCCAACTGGTTGAACTTGTTGACGTATTCCTTTACTGGTAAGTTCCCTTGCTTCAATGCTAAGAACCTCTCCATGTATAAATTCTCTTCTGCTTGTGAGAGAAATTTCATCTCGAACCTATGCCTGAAATCCCTCCATGTCTCCACCGGATGCTCTCCATTCGTGACCTCCCACCAAAACGAGGCTTCGTCCTTCATTAACCAAGAAGCTAGTAGGACCTTCCTTCCGTCTTCTATCTCGAAGATACCAAATTAATCTTCCACCTTCTTAACCCAATTTTGAGATTCAACAAACATCTCTGACCCATGAAAAGGTTTCCCGCCCATCGCTCGAAATTCCTTGCATATCTTCGAAAAAGTATCAACGCGGGGAAGGGGAAGAGGAGGAAGAGGAGGAACGTCTGATGGGCCTGCAGTGGTGGCCCTAGCCTCCAAATACCTTCTGAACCAAGTTGGTATCGGTATGCCCTCGGGTATCTCGGGTAACCCAGACATGCTGAAAAAGAAAATGAAGAGATTCAAAATGGAGAATTCGAAAGACAGATATATGGTTTTTGGGGATTATGTTTTTCAAAATAAACTTTACCTTTTGAAAATACTTCCTTTTAAAAACCTTTTTGAAAATAGTTTTCAAAAACTTTTTATCAAATCTGGTAACCTTCAGCTCTGATACCAAGGGTAACACCCCACTTCCGTTAAGGTCACTCGCAAAGGGAATGCCTTAACTTCGGTGGAACGTTACAAGTAAACAGAACAGAAATTTACAAGACAGATAAAGTAGTACTTGAAAAATTTATAACTTTATTACAGCAGAAACAGAAATAAGTTTGGTTACATCTTTCAAAACCACAATAGCCGAAATCAAGTACATAAATTTCGGTCTTGTACAAAAACCTTTAGAATGCATAGTTTTTAAAGCCATAATCCTCAACATAAACTGCCATGGAAAGATAGAGTCAAAGCCAAGCAATACTTCAAACACTTA
This sequence comes from Allium sativum, assembly GCA_030737875.1. Taxonomy (NCBI): domain Eukaryota; kingdom Viridiplantae; phylum Streptophyta; class Magnoliopsida; order Asparagales; family Amaryllidaceae; genus Allium; species Allium sativum. The sequence goes on along the minus strand of CM060924.1, from coordinate 189,256,151 downwards.
AAGCAGAGAGAGTCTGAGTCAAGCTCCTACGTTTCCACCCTGAGCACAATAAGAGAAGAACGATTCTGTGATCTGATTTTCTAGAGTTGATTTAGCTTTCCGTTGATGTAGGCGTTGATTTGTTATCTTTTAATCCTATTCAGATTGGAAGAAGAAGAAGCACTAGTTCTAGCTTAGGTTTCAGCAGAGTAGCGACGCCATTGATTTATTTTAATATGAATTAGAGAAGAGTATAGGCGTAATGAAATTGTGTGGAGAGAAAGTGAGGTTTAGGGGTGTTTTAATAGCTTAGGAGCAACGAATCTGGTCAGAATGGGCGTCTAAATGCAGAAAAATGGATATGTCCTCGGATCTGGAAAATGGGGGAGGTCAACCCCCAGGTCATGATTATCCTGTTTACCTTGTCATTCCTTCCTTTTATGTAGTTATCTCTCTTATCCACTTTATATGCCTATCATGCTACTTTTATTTATTTTCTTGCTAAAAGTAACTAGACTCGTCAGACTTTATGTCTGACCCTTTTTGTTTCCTCTTCTTTATTCCGTCGCCCCCCCAAGGTTCTCAAGGAGGGAATTCTCAGACTTAGTCAATATTCTGCTTGGAGCTGCTAGATGTATTGGTCAAGCTTCTATCTTTGCTACTATGGCTATGTTTTCACTTGGAGATTATGCTTCTTATATTTTGTACTCTAAAGTTTAAGAGTAAGACATATGTTTTAACGATGAAATGGTTTTCATGTATTTCAGACAAGGGATGTTTTGACTATACTACTTTATGGTAAATAAAGTTTTTATTTCCGCTGCTATTTTTACGTCTATCTTGCAATATTTCTGTTTCTCTTTACCTATAACGCTTCACGAAACTTAATGCATTCCCTTTGTGAGTGACATTAACGGACATGGGGTGTCATACCTACCTATTATATAATATTCTTCATTAAAGTACTTAATGATAATAGGTTACTATCCATCCTTGTTTATTCCAGTTCATTACCATGTTCATTTATGGTTATAATGGGCTAGACCTCCGACATTAGCCCTACAACTTGTGGATGCTGGATATGTCGGTCGGGTCCGGGCAGACTTCTTCCACAAGTTGGGCCTAACCTCGTGTCTTAGCCCGTCTTTTATTTGTGCACTTAGGCCCCTCACATTTGATTCAACATTTGCGGTTGCTGGAAAGGTCGGTCGGGTCCGGGAAAACTTCTACCACAAATGCAATATAACCTCGTGTCATAAGTGCCATTACAGTTTTCTAATTATTGTAATCCTAGGCATTTTAATAATGAACCAATTAATTATACCTATGTATTCATTGGTGTTTATGCCCATTTACCTAATTATATTCATAATGGATTATGTGTCCAAATTCATATTCGTCATTCAAGTTATGCCAATTCTAATGTTTTCTCCCGTTCCCTAACTAACACATTCACATATATTTGGCGTCATGCCTAGGCTAGAAAGTAGCCTAACCATAAACAATAAAAGGGAAAGATGACAATAGTGATTATTTTAACAAAAGTGACATAAACATGTAATTGGCATAGTGACAGTATGGACATATAAAAATAGATCTAGTGAGCATGTGATAATAAAACTAGACCTAACATACTAAGGATGTCATAATAGGCATGAATAAATAAAGATTCATATGTCCAATTAATGATAGATCTAAATTAATCACCACATGATAGGTATAAGATGGTCTAAATGTAGAATTAGATCTAAGCAAGGCTTTAACTATCCGAATAACGACAGGTCCAAATTAGCCACAAACATAAATAAAGGTTAAGATCCTCAAATGTGACATGATAAATTAACCACCAGCAAATTAGATCTATAAACGTAGATCTAGCATGATAATGTTTAAGATCCACATGTGTGACATGATAAATTAACCACAAGCGAATTAGATCTATAAAGGTAGATCTAGCATGACATGATAAATTAACCACAAGCAAATTAGATCTATAAAGGTAGATCTAGCATGACATGATAAATTAACCACAAGAGAATTAGATCTATAAAGGAAGATCTAGCATGATATGATAAATTAACCACAAGCGAATTAGATCTATAAAGATAGATCTAGCATGATATGATAAATTAACCACAAGCGAATTAGATCTATAACGGTAGATCTAGCATGATATGATAAATTGACCACAAGTGAATTAGATCTATAAAGGTAGATCTAGCATGATGTGATAAATTAACCATGAGCGAATTAGATCTATAAAGGTAGATCTAGAATGACATGATAAATTAAACTCAAGCGAATTAGATCTATAAAGGTAGATCTAGCACGATAATATTTAAGATCCAACAATGTCATAAATTCACAATTTATAACAAATCCAAATCACAATCATATCACATTCACTTTTAATCATTTAAATCTAAAAGTAACTAAATCACCGTGTTTGGATTTTAGAAGATAGAAAAGAAATTGTTGGTGTTGAACCTCAGATCTATAGTTAAAATGCTTGAATCTTTTTAAACATGATTTTGGAGAAGAATAGGCAATTTAATTGAAGTTGCGCCATCACCATTATTTTTCAGATGAATAAAACTAGATTGAGGGTCCTTTTTATAGCCTAGAAGCAACAAACCGGGTCAAGAAAAGAGTCCATGTTCAGAAAAGCGAACCTGCCCAGATCTGTGCTGGGCGGTCGACCCCCTCCTTGGGGTGTCGACCCTGGGGTCGACCCCCAAACACGCTGGGTCGATTCGTCATTTTTATTTTTTTATTTTGAATATTTATTTATTTAATTTATATATGTATATATATTCTTCTCTTATATGTATACAAACTTCATGGCTTAATAACTTCTTCGTACGGTGTCTGTTTTACACAAACCAAATGTCTATCTTGACCAAAATTCCGAGATGAACGCAGTGGCGCAGTCCGTTTTACTTAAATCTGAATATTAAGTTAAATTTTCCTTAATTTATCATTTTAATGTGTTGTTAAAATTTCAGGGTGTTACATTCTCCCTTACTCAAAGGATTTTGTCCCCGAAATCTCCAAGTTAAGAAGAATATATCCTACCATCCATCATACTCATCCACCTATCACAGGCAACCATTGTCCTTAAAATTTTCTAATGCTTATATAAACATATGCAAAGTTGTGTGTATATGTCCGAATAGTAATGCGAAAGATCAGGAAGGTCCACTGATTCAGTTGACCTCCTTAATGCAACATATGTTAGTGTCATGAATCCAACATGTATGCAAATAATCCTATTATAGTATGTAAGTTCTATATGTGTACACAATGATTCATCCAAATGCCACATCCATTTAATAATACATCCATTTTCATCCATTAAAAGAAAATAAAAATGCACACACATCCATATGTAGTATGAGCGTGATTGAGCCAATCTAGTGCCTAATGTGTGTGTATATGCATCCACAGGAAACCACTAGCAAACACTTGCATGCACTTGCATCCATCAAACATAACATGTCTCAAACACACGTTTACAATCATGGGATTTCCTACCTAAAGGTCGAAGATTCAATCGGTAGGATACAGTCAGATGATAGAAGCAAGTGTGAATAAAAGCTTTGTAAAAATAAGTTAAGGACATAGTCCCAAAAAGGAAAGGGTATGAGGCGTGATCTTTGTCTTCAGTCTCCTAAGTCGCATCCTCACTATCTTCTTCCGATTGCACTTTTATTAACCTAACCTCTCTGTTGTGCAGTTTCTTAACCTCTAATCCAAGTATACGGGCAGGAACTCGTCTAATTGTCGCCTCCCATTCTACCTCTACTTCCTCACGCCTGTTTGGCTCAACTATCTTTGTTGTATCGTGAAGACACTTCGATAAATAAGAAATGAGGAAAAACATCACGAATATCTACACATATGCGAAGCGACCTGTACGCCTTAGTTGCGAATACCACCGAAGCACCCCATTCATATACTCTTTGCCTAATCAACACCTTTTCAAGCAGATCCCCTACTTGTTTGCTGAGCTCCCTCCTTTCCTCTTAGAGCCATATGGCGCACAGGCAATGCAACTGACTTTGCATTATCCACCAAATATACGCGGAAATCGATCTCGCGCCTTGGGTTAAACCCCAAACCTCATCAAAGACAACAGGATACTCACAGACTCTGGAACAAATTTTAGATTATCGATAGATGTGTCAAGAGATTCTAGGAAACTAAACATGACAGACCCTTTTTGGGTTACAAGAAATCTCGAGGGTTCTCCTACGGCAAGTCAAAAGTCTAACGACCCTTCTCTCACAATCAAGAATGGCACCGTACGTGGTTAGCAATCCATCCCTAGAATCAAACCATAGCCCCTGAACATAAGTACATACACATCGCACTCAAACTCTACGCCTAACACTGATATTCTCAAACCCCGACAAATCATAGACAAATGAGCCGAACCACCAATTGGGCTTGAGACAACAACGGGATCCACTACCATACTAGTATTTAAGTGCAGAGACTTGACCACAAAATCAAATATAAACGAATGCGTAGCACCAGAATTGAAAAGAGTTATAGCAGGTTAATTGGAAAGAGAAATAAAACCTTCAACAAAACTTTCTTACCTTTATCTGGTACAGTGGCCACGAGAGTATACACTTGCCCTCCAAGGGATCATGTCCTTTGGCCTTGTACTTGCCTCTTCGGGCACTCTTTAGCAAAGTGCCCGACTTCTCCACAACTGAAGCAAGTATTCTTCCTTCATTTGCAGTCTTTTACCAAGACACCCTCATGTCCACAACTGCGACACTTCCTCTTATCCTTCGCTTTATTTTTCTTTCCGCCTTTCTTTTGTTGCAGTTGTTGTCCTTTCTTGGGCATACCTTCCTGTTTTGTGTTTCCTCAACCCTAGCTTCTTTCTTTTAGAGAAATTATCTACTCGCGACGGCGGAGGAACAACGATTGCAGCTGGGGGAGGAACGTCTCCTTGGCTCCTGGTTGGTGTCGTGGCTTTAAGATACCTACGGAACCAATCCAGTACTTCAACGCCCTCGGGAATATAAGGTTCCCCAGACATGATGAAAAGAAAAAGAAAGAGATTCAGACAAAGGATCAAAAGATATTGCATATGGCTTTGGAGAATATGTTTTCTTTTTTTTCAAAATAGACTTTTCTTTTTGGAAATGCTTTCTTTAAAACCTTTTTGAAAATAATTTTCAAAAACACTACAAGAAAAACAGCATATAGCAGCGGTAGAATCCGCTTCTAATTCGTCGCTAAACAGGCCTTAGCGACGGATTTCCTGCATAATGGTTTGGTTGGTAAAAACCATGACGGTATCTATGTCAGATTTTGCGACGGAATTTAGCATGAGTTTTCCGATAGTTTTCCGTCATTTTACTAATTATATACTAAAAATAAAATTTTATTTATTAATTTTATTTAAGTTATATACCGACGGATAATTAATTTATAATAAAAATATTATTTATAAAAGGCGTTTGTAAACCCTTACTAATTACCAAGGGATTAGCGACGAATTTTAATTTATGTAAATACTTAAACTAGCATTATCTGTTGGTAATCTGTCGCTGTTCCCCTTCTAATCTGCAAATATATATATACACACACACATACACACATACACACACACAAATACATACACATAAATACATACATTTACATTTATCGAACTAATATCAATCAACTATGAACACCGAAATAAATAGCATATCCAAAAATACAAAGATAAATTTGCAGTTATGATATATTTCTTCGTTCGGTACATTCAACTTTGACAACTGCGTATGTCTTGAACTTTTAATACGTCGAAGCATACACTAGTAATATACATTTAAACAAAAGCAGTATGTTCGATAACCACCTAGCATTACACCAAAAATTACAAGAGACTGCTCTATTACCATCCAAAGAAGTTGCCTTTTGGCTCGGGATCTTGCTTCGAAAAGAACAGAAAATACACCAGCTCTTTCATTTTTTTCTTTTGAACCTGACTTAATAGAATAAAAACAAAGACATAAAATAGGTGATCAGAAATGGTGTTTACAAATGATATGGACATGAACTAATATGGACATGAACTAGTTATTGTGTTGGAGACAAGTTCACATGGATTAGTGACTGAAATGTTCATAGCTCCAAACATGAGTGACTACTTTCCTAAAATAATGATGTTTACAAATTATAATTGATAGTTGCCAATATTTCAATAAACACCAGCAAGTTCAAGTATATAAAGTTAAAACATGTACTCACATGCATACAAGGTTTGGGTTAGTTAACAGGAGACATAAACATGTACTATAAAATTCAAGTGAAAATGGAACCATAATCACCTGCTCCAAATATGTTAAGAATAATAGTAGCCTTTTGTGCTTTATCTTCAGACATAAATAGTTCATATAGGAACTAAATTTATTGAGTGAAATGCCTATTAACTTCTAGTTATTATGAAACCTTACTTAACCTTACATCTAAGAAGTAACAGTGACTTATAACATGGTATTGTTACCTTTGTGCGCAATTTGATTGTGACCATAATTCTAAATGATTTTCGGGAACATCAAAAGTTTACTATCCTCCTATTTTATGTTCCATATCTCCTCGAACTCATACACCACAACCTCTGCAAGGGTGTAAAAAAATGAAAAACAGAAAATCCAAAAGCACAAGTTTTTATTACTGTCGTTAGTATCTTGTGATGAACAAAGACAAATGAAAAGTTTACTGATCAATATTGATTGAGCCTCTTCTTCTTGCCAATGCCATAGTGGCACTATTTGGATGGACTTAAATTTCACCATCCATGCTCCCAGAATCAACAGCAAGTAGTTAATAGTCAATCAAGTGACCCTAGTTGAAAATTGAGTACAATATAAGTAAAAAATGGGAGGGATTTGTTCAAAAGCAACTGCAGTAGACAAATCACCAAGCGAGAGTGCTGCGAATGCTACCACTTTTGAATCAAGATCGAAGACACAGAATAATGGCGATATAACTTTCTTTTGAATATTTTGAAAATTTCATAATTTTCGAAGAGCGCAAGTTTTAACTTGCACTTTCTATTAAAAACTGCAAGCCAGTATGCGCTTTCTGATTAAGAAAAGCAGCGAGCAAACTTACATACTCATTGCTAAAGGGACTTTTCGTGTAATAACATTAGAAACAGGGACTTGTTATGCAAAGTCAAATTGGAATTCGTAGTGTAATTAATAGTTATATTATACATGCAAAAATTTATCAAACTTTGAGCAAAACCATGCGAACTTAAGGTAGTAATAATTACTTAACTTATCAAACATAGAGCAAAATCTCGCTAACTTAAGATATTAACATGCAAATACTAAAGTTTGAAGAAACTAACTTTGAATTTAACATTAATTATTTCATTCCGTGTAAAAATTGCACTTCTTTGCATTAAACTTTGAGAGCCAAACAATTCTTATTTTGCTGCAGAAAAGATAGTCCATTGCATACAGTAAACAAAAATCTAAAAACAGAAGGGTGAATATTAAAACAACTGAATGAAACTTGCTCATATATGACTTGAATGAAAATGAACTGAAGTAATACTTAAAAAATTGATATTGTTAAGTTAGTGTACCTGTTATTGTTTCATTACAGCCAAGCTAACATGCCTTTTTAGTACGATAACATCCTATACACCATGTAGGATTAAAAAAGCAAGAATAAATGGAAAGATGTGAAATATTAGTAACTTTATTTGAGGATTGAAAATCACCCATTAATCAATTTTGATTCTCATATAACATAAACAACCAAAAGCTCATTAAGTCGCAAATATCCAATAAATATAATTTTATTAATCATGGACATAATACCCTAACAATAAAATCTTTGGTGGAGGAGACAAAAACAAATCACATAAACTATGTATAATAAGAGAAAGTTGAACCTAAATAGAAAAATAAATAAGAGCAATAAGAAGTCAAATAAACCTCATACCTTGGCTTGGGGTTGGCTCTGTTCTTGCTGTTATCATCATCTGCACTGGAAAAGAGAGAGGAAGCAGTGGCTATTATGTGTTCATTCCCTTCAATCTATGCTAACCCATGGTATTGTTACCTCAGTTGGAGTCAATTGTTTAGAACTTTTGTTAAAATGCAAAATTCATGGCCTGGAAAATAAAATAATCAATATCTATTTAAGAACAATAAAAAATAAGAAATAACACATAGTTGACATTGAGGAACCAACATATAAATTCTGCATCGAAAATCTAGATTAGGGTTTAGTTCTGGGCAAGGCACGAGCTAAAAGTAGGCAGAACAAGATGGATCTGGCTAGAAGGAAACAGATTCGATCGAAATCTAGATTAGGGTTCGAAGCAAAATCTCCATGCCGGTGAAAGGTGGAAAGGGGATAAAGGAGACAAGGAGAAAGGAGAGACGGAAGGGGAGGGAAAGAAGTGACTGACGAGGGAAATTTTTTTACAATGGAATCGAAAATTCCGGTTTAGGAGCCAAAACAATTCACGATGGAGCTAACAATTCTACTTCCAAGAGCTAAAAATTTCGGCTTACGAGCCAAAAAATTTTGTGATGGAGCCTATGTTTTCAGCTCATGGAGGCAAATTCAGCAATGCAAAAAAAATAAAAATTCATATTTGTATATACTAAATAAAATATTTACATAACTAACCATTAGAACGTATTTTAAAATAGTAACTTGCATTGTATTTTTTTAATTTTTTTGGCATTTTGAACATTTTCATAACTTTGCCTTTTTGTTTCATATAGATGTTGAATTTAATTAATAATTATAACATTAAGATCAATGATCGGGGCATAAACTTATGTTTCTTAGGTTATTTATTATTTTGTATGTTTTTTGAACCAGAATTCACTTATAATGAATTTGAATTTGAATTTTCTATTTGTTTGTTTAGATTTACTACTGTTATTAACATTAAATTTTATCTTTTAATTATTATTACTTAATTAATCATTATTGTAATTATTCGTGTAATATTATAATGAGTAAACAAAATGATTAATAGGCATCTATTATAATAAATTTATTACCAAGTAGTGGTTATTAATATTTATTTTTTCATATTTAAAACTATTATATTATACTTATTAATAATTAAATTAATTATTAGCCACCGAATAATAATTATTGATACTAATTTTTAATAGTTTTGTACAACTCTCTGTATTTAAAAAAAAATCTACACGTGCATGATATTATTTTTGTTAACCAATCTGGACGATTAAAATCAATGATGTTTATTATATAGACCACGTTAGTTACTCGTTTAAGTATTCATTCCAACTTTAAACTTCCATTACCGCAAGAAATAAAGAGAAAATTTATTGCTAAATTTTCGCAAAAATGGAACTAAAGAGTTTTCTGAAATTTTGAATACTTTAGAAAGTATTAAATTTATTTAACTTTTTATTAATTAATAAAAATTCAACTTTTTATTAATATTTAAAAACTTAGTTTAGAAAATTTTAAAATTCTTGAAATATTGGTTATTAAATATAATTATTAGTCATAACCATTAAATATTAAATACTAATAACAAATATTACTTCTTAATTATCAAAAATTACTTATTTAACAGTTATTAAATAGTAATTATTAAATATAATCATACTTCCTAATTATTGATAACAATTATTAGTTATTCATTATCAACATTAATTTTTATTGATAAAATGGAAATTTTTGTTATTTCGTGTTAAACAATAATTTGTTTTGTAAACTTTATGATTTATTTCAAATTTATTCAAGATGATTTCAGATTTTTAATTTTTTCTAAATATAGAATATAATTATCAACTATAATTATAAAATATAAGTGTCAACTATAATTATCAATTGTAATTATTAAATGCAATTATTTAAAATTAATTATTGAATACTAGATATCATTTCATAAGCATTAAATTTTATTACTAATTATTAAATAATTATTATAGTAAACTGAAATTTTCATCTCTTGCAAATCTGTTGGAATTCTGCTGCAAATTAGCTTCGATAAAAATTCGTCGGTATTCTGTCTGGATTTGCAGCGGAAAATAGCGACATAAATTTTCTATCGGTAATTTGACACAATTTGCAACGACTTTGTGAGGGATGACAGAAGATGACGGTAATAAATAAAAGAAAAAAATGTTGATATAACAAAAAACTATCCCTTACAGAACACATGGAAATCCACCATAAATTAGCGATGGAAATTTCCTCTTCTAAATATATGACGCTGAATCAGTGTTTTCTTGTACTGAAACTTTTATCTAATCTGCTAACCTTCAGCTCTAATATCAAGTATGACACCTCACGTCCATTAATGTCACCCACTAAGGGAATGCATTAAGTTTCGTGAAGCATTATAAGTAAACAGAGACATAAATACTACAAGACAGATATAAAAGCAACATCGGAATTTAATTTCTTATTTCAAACATAAATCATAACATCGTGGTCCAAAATATCATAAGTCTAAAACTACGTAAAAGCCATTACAAAAGTATAAAACTATTTGTCTTGTTCCATCAGGGCACATAAAAAGCATAATTCCCCCAAAAGAGACAAAGCCATAGTAGCAAGGATAGGAGCTTGGGAAATACATATAAGCAGCTCCATCATGAAGTAAGTAGAATCACGGTCAAGCCTGAGTGTTCCCGCCCTGAGAACCTGGGGGGGGGGGGGAAACGGAAGAAAGAAGAGGAAACAAAAAGGGTCAGACATAAAGCCTGGCGAGTCCAGTTAGTTTTAGCAAGTAAATAAGTAAAAATATCATGACAGGCATACAAAGTGGATAAGGAAGATAACATCATAAAAGGTAAGTGTGACAAGGTAAACAGGATAAACATGATATGTTGCGCTTCTCTAGTGATTTCTATTTCTCTTCACTGACACTAGCATAACTAGAATGAGATGATCTCCAACATGTACAAGATAGTAGACTTAGACGTATTTTAATGAGAGGTTTTAACCCCATACTATCCACAAGCAGCTCCAATAATGAACTCCTAAACTTACCAAAGTCTAGATGTACTCTAACCACTACCCTAATCGTTCGGCTCCCTACTCCGTAGATACCCAGGGTTGTCCCCATAGTAGGGTGTATCACTCCCTAAAGTGGCAACCCTTCATTTTCAAGATGTGCACAACCATATCTACTAATGTCACAGCGTCTTATTTTCCCGGGCAGGTGGAGTCATGCACGCAAATGACCCCAATGGAATGCGCCATCATGACACCATCCTCCACGTTTGAATCTCTTAAAATCAGTTCAGTAAGCATGCCCCACTCCGACCTAGTTCAGAGTACCCGTTTGGTACCTATTTATGGGTTACTGACTGAAATGGGTCCCACACAAGATGATGCAAGCTCTCCCGTTTGTCTTGCATCCCCACTACTAGGTTTTCTACTGGTTATGTTTATCTGATGGTGTTTTTAATTACATAACCCCAATAGGTTAAGTTTGTGGGCCTATATATACAAATATTACCCACCAACCCAAGATGTATTTAACCCTCCCACTATTTCATTCAAATATTACTTAACCCCTAATCAAGTTGTCATGTTCTTACAATCCCTATGGATTCAATTAGGTTAAGTATTACAGACTAACAGGTTATCCCTATTCACATTGACTTCTTTTCACTTGCAAAAATTTCACTTGCTTATTAATGTCATATAAATATAACTTAATCCATTTAATTTCATTAATAAGCCCCATTACATGTTATTCTTTATATTGTAATTAACAGAAGTAAACTTACAATCTTTCACCCCTGGATTGTAATTAACGGAAGTAATCTTACAATCCCTTTGTATTATTCATTGTCTGATTCCATAGTTACAATAACATGTTTTACTTAATATGTAATTAAGTAAACTTCATCTCATTTCACCTGTTTTCTATTTAACATATTAATACAACTTGATGTTGTTTACTTATTAACTTAGTTTTTTTGACTAAGGTTTACTAATAAGCTTCCTTTCCTTTTTATTATAACATATGTTATTATTTCCACTTGTCCCTAGGATAAGCCTACCTATTATATATCATTCTTCATTAATAATAGGTTACTATCCTTCCTTGTTTATTCCAATTCATTACCATGTCCATTTATGGTTATAATGGGCCAGATTCCCACATTAGGTCTACAACTTATGGATGCTGGATATGCCGATCGGGTTCGGGCAGACTTCTTCCACAAGTTGGGCCTAACCTCGTGTCTTATCTCGTCTCACATTTGTGCATTTAAACCCCTCACATTAGATTCAACATTTGCGGTTGTTGGATATATCGGTCGGGTCCGGGTACACTTCCACCACAAATGCAATCTAACCCCGTATCATAAGTGCCGTTACAGTTTTCTAATTACTGTAATCCTTGGCATTTTAATTATTAACCAATTAATTATACCTATGTCTTTATAGGTGTTCATGATCATTTATCCAATTATATTCATAATGGATTATATATCCAAATTCATATTCGTCATTCAAGTTATGCCAATTCTAATGTTTTCTACCATTCCCTAACTAACGCATTCACATATATTTGGCATTATGCCTAGGCTAGAAAGTAGCATAGACATAAATAATAAAAGGGAAAGATGACAATAGTGATTATTTTAACAAAAGTGACATAAACATGTAATTGTCATAGTGATAGGGTGGACATATAAAAATAGATCTAGTGAGCATGTGATAATAAAACTAGACCTAACATACTAACGATGTCATAATAGGCAGGAATAGATAAAGATTCATATGTCCAATTAATGATAGATCTAAATTAATCACCACATGATAGGTACAAGATGATCTAGAAGTAGAGTTAGATCTAAGCAAGGTTTTAAATTTCCATATAACGATAGATCCAAATTAGCCACAAAATAGATAAAGGTTAAGATCCACAAATGTGACATGATAAATTAACCACAAGCGAATTAGATTATAAAGGTAGATCTATCATGATAATGTTTAAGATCCACAAACGTGACATGATAAATTAACCACAAGCAAATTAGATCTATAAAGGTAAATCTAGCATGACATGATAAATTAACCACAAGGGAATTTGATCTATAAAGGTAGATCTAGCATGACATGATAAATCAACCACAAGCGAATTAGATCTATAAAGGTAGATCTAGCCTGATATGATAAATTAACCAAAGCTAATTAGATCTATAGAGGTAGATCTAGCATGACATGATAAATTAACCACAAGTGAATTAGATCTATAAAGGTAGATCTAGCATGATATGATAAATTAATCACAAGCGAATTAGATCTATAAAGGTAGATCTAGCATGACATGATAAATTAACCTCAAGCGAATTATATCTATAAAGGTAAATCTAGCATGATAATATTTAAGATCCAAGAATGTCATAGATTCACCATTTATAACAAATCCAAATCACACTTATATCACGTTTACATTTAATCATTTAAAGCTAAAAGTAACTAACTCACCGTGTTTGGATTTTAGAAGATAGAAAAGAAATTGTTGGTGTTGAATCTCAAATCTATAGTTGAAATGCTTGAATCTTTTTAAACATTATTTTGGAGAAGAATATGAAATTTAATTGAAGTCGCAGTAGATCCTCGCCGTGACCATTATTTTTCAAATGAATAAAACTAGGTTTAGGGTCCTTTTTATAGCCTGGAAGCAACGAACCAGGTCAAGAAAAGTGTCCACATTCAGAAAAGCGAACCTGCCCAGATCTATGCCCCGGGGGGGGGGGGGGTTGACCGCTCCCCCTTGGGGTGTCGACCCCCAAATACCCTAGGTCGACCCCCAAAATGGGGCGGTTTGGCGTTTTGGCTTCCTGCTTCGTCATTTTGAATTTTTTATTTTGAATATTTATTTATTTAATATATATATATATATATTTATTTATATTCTTCTCTTACATGCATACAAACTTCAAGGCTTAATAACTTCTTCATATGGTGTCTGTTTTACGCAAACCAAATGTCTTTCTTGACCAAAATTCCGAGACAAACGCTATAATGTAGTCCTTTTTATTAATTCTGAATATTAAATTAAGTTTTACTTAATTTATCATTTTAATGTCTTGTTAAAATTTCGGGGTATTACACAAAGTTGAACATCTATGAGAACCCGACCTTCTCTCAAAAATCTGGGTGGTTGTAATAAGGAAGGGGTAAGAACAACAAGATTTTAGTGAACAAGAAATGTACAACACAGATGTATCCTGTTTGGTTCAACCTAAGATGTATGCTTACCAAGGTTAGTGATTCTGGCCTAACCTTGTTGCTGATTTTACACGACCCTACTACTCATCCAAAGGTAGTATTCCCAATATATAATACCAAGATACAATGCTTACGCATATATTCATGAAGTCGCTGTACCAGGACATGGTTGGTTTCTTGTTATGGAGTTTTTATGCATATTTTTTTTATTCACTCATCCCTTATTATTTAATGCCTCACTATTAATGATAGATAGGGTGGACATTATGCTATGCTAAGATTATTATTTAAAATTTTGAAGAATTTTTGATAATAGAAATGAATTGGTAGTTTGATTGAAACGAACTGGGCTGGTTGGAATTAACAGTTCAGAAAGTGGAATAGAAGATTTTAACTAAGGGGATTTATGAAAAGTTAACGAGTTAAAGCATTTCTCCTGTCTTAGTAATTTTAGGGATAAAATTCTTTTAAGGTGGGAGGATTGTAAAGTCCTGAATTATCCGTTAAGATTAAACATTTAAATTGGTTTTAAATGTTGATTTGGAAATTTAAATAACTCGAATTCAACAATTTTGAATGTGTTAATACAAACTAATTAAAAATGAGCTCGCAACATCATGATAGTTCGTAGTTTTACGATTTGTACTTTAGTTGAGTGTACAAGATCCAATATAAGTCGGAATCCTTTGAAATAAGAATCTTTTGAATCTATTGGATTATAGTTTTCTAATGAAAGAGAAAAATCGAGATCATCTTGTAGATTTTGAGTTATGTCAAAATCAAAATTTTAGAAAGTCGTTATAGAATGATTTGTGAACCGTAACAATTTATTTAATAAAATAAAAGGGGTTTTAAATAAGTGAAAATTAGTCACACATCCTTAAAAAGTTTCAAAATATAAGTGGCATCCTACTCATGTTACATTTGTAAAGCGGGTCCTTACTTTTTGAGTTATGTGTTTTTCTAAAGAAAACAATGCGCTGACCAGTATTTTTTTTCTTCAAAAAATCAGAATTATTCTTAGAAGCATTCGTAAAAAAAAAAGTTGCATACATCTATGCAACTATAACCAATAGTAGCATACATGTATGCATATATTCATCCTGCGTTTTCTATTGAAAATCTAGACCAATATATGCATACTTGTATGCGTGTATTGGTAATAGTTGCATACATGTATGCATATAAAGTTGAACTGATATGCATGTCTTTCGAATAGTTGCATACATGAATGCAACTATTTTGTATATATGCATACATGTATGCAACAAATTTAAAAGGGATGAAGGTTTATGAATATGTGCATGGATGTATGCATGTATTTTGTATAAGTGCATGAATGAATGCAACAATGTCTGAAAACCGTGAATGCTTGTAAAAATAGGCCAGATTTGAATATATGCATAAAAAGATGCATACATTGTTGTTTAACTTCATACATGTATGTATTTATACTACAGTTTGATGCAACACCGAGATATAAGCATGAATGTATGCAATTATTTACAAAATAGGTGTATCTTTTGATGCATAAACTTATTGTTCGCTTTTTTTTTTTTGGTTTTGATGTGGTTTTTGATTGTTTTAACACCTGAATTTATGGCGTGTATGTGTTTTATTTAATAATGAATTCGCATATTTTTAATGAATTTTCAAAAATAGGGACCTAATTTACAATAAGTTTAGGACCGGATGTGAGCCTAATTTTGAAACTTTCCAGGGACCTGTGCCAAACAGATACTTTGAATAAAATTAATAATGATTTAACTTGAAAATGAAAATATCAAAGTTAAAACCCAATAGCTTATTTGGAAGTTATATAAATTGTGTTTATATATATATAATAATGATAATTTACTAGCAATGAATTTGATTGTTTTGAAATCAATTATATTTTAACAATTTAATAAGGAACTTAAGAATAACCAATTTTCAAACGACCTCTGATTTCAACAAAACCGATTTTACAAAATCCGTAATGATTAATTATTGTAAGATTCCAGTTTCAGGACAATTGGAGTTATTTATGATCGTGCACGATATAAACACATATCGATTTACGTTGTGAAATTAAAAGAGAGTTTTCCAAACGATCTTAGAATCTGACGAAAGTAGTTCCATGGTGTCCAGAATATTAAGTTAATGTAGGATTTCAAGTTTCGAGCCAATCGAAGCTGATATGTGAGTATACGCAAAAAAACATATACCGATTAATGGTTTAATAATTCAAAATAGTGTCTTTTTTGCAAACAGACTCATATTTTGACGAAACAAGTTTCGTTGGGTCCGGAATGTCAAACTATAGCAGATGTCCATTTTCATCGCAATGAGATTTCGTATGTGATTATAAGGATAAAGAAACATCAATCGGAAATAGCGATAGAATATTATATATAATTTATTCGAATAAAATATTAATAACCTTACCCTGTATAATATTGCTAACAATCCTAAACCCTAATCGTTTTCATTCCCTATTCAATGTATATTACAACCGCCATCACTAAAAACTTCCATTCCCAATAAACAATACAAGTTTGTTGACACCATTTTAACGACATGACACCACTGACGGTGTTAGTGGTGTGTGGCTGAGATTGTCCCCTGAATTTCTCCTGTTAAATCTCAGCCACACACCACTAACACCGTCAGTGGTGTCCGTCAGTGGTGTCATAGTGGCACATGTTAAAATGGCGTAAACAAACTAGGTCTCTCTAATAAACGCTCCATTGAAGGGACACCTATAATCTTTACTAGTATTCATTCTGCTCCTAATCATTTGAAGATGTTGATTATTAGGAGTATATAATATACCAACTGCTTAAGTTATTTGGGACAACTATTTGGCTTAAAACTCTGATTACATGGTAGTAACCGCGCATTATGAACATTAATTTATTTAAAGAAAAATTAATTATACCTTATTGGTACATGGTACTAAGATTAATTACTCCCTCCAGTTCATAGTATAAGTCGTTCTAGAGATTTGCATGGGAATTAAGAAAAAATTTAAATGCTTCTTTTTGGTGGATTGGCTCCTTTTTTTATGCAAAATTAAGTCTATTTCTAAGTACAAAAAAGTGGTTATTGGGATTTCCCAAGGAGTCGTCTACCCACATGAGCCAATAGAATTACTTCATGGCTAGTCAATAAAGTAGGTACAATTTATTATGGTTGAAAACGTCTTATATTTTGAATAACAAAAAACTTCACAAAACGACCTATAATATGAATTGGAGGGAGTATATCAATCACGATTAAATCTGGCAAGCTGTAAATTTTTTGCGCATAACTGTGCATTGTCAACTAATAAAGTCTTGTGCAAACATGTTGAAAAGTGGGTAAATTTTGTGGAATGCAATATTCACTTATAAAGCTTATAAAACTGACGTCTGATAGGAATAATATTTGCAAATACTTGATTTCATTGAGGAACATCATAATTCATAACAATACATGAATTAGTAGTTTATTAAAAACGACAACCTAGAATGTAGATTACAAACTATGAAATTATACATATATTTGCTCATATTATGGGTGACAAATGGTGTCTTTGATAAGACAAAATAGTTGAATGTATAGTAGTTCACCGTTAGAAACAAAAAGCAGTTGTTAAATATTATATCCACCGACATATATGTCTGTATTAAGATATCTATTGCTTTCCCTCATCGTATTCTTTCCCTCGTTTAACCTTCCAGTCTTTCCTTTTTTTTTTTACTTTGGGCCTTTTGTATTAGGCTGCTTCTTTTGTTTTCATTAAGTTTTTCGTTTATGTGGCTATATATACATCATGATATTAGTGTTTGCAACTCGTATCAAGTAATTACAACTCGTTGCTACTGAATAAAATCTTCTTTCTTCAGTTTTTGTATTAGAGCAAACAACTGAAAGACATCCTTCAGATATAGCTGCGTCATCCACCATAGGGCTGTTAAAGGATAACTTTGGATGCAGATAGTGTCATATCCGCATTCTAATTTGAAATCATTTTCGGATATCGAATATCCACATCTGCGAATACGAACGGATCTCGAATAATTATTCGTTCCGCTAACGATCGATAAATTAATGAACATAAATGAATTTTTTTAGTTTAATATTACTTTTTCTCAACATAATTGGTTATTAAAGCGCTAAAAATAAATAAATATGTTAAGCAATTAACATGCATTTAGTAGTCTTTCAACTTTACGACATAATAAATTATTATATTTAATTATGTTAAAATACACATAATTTAAGTTATAATCATGAAAAAAGTGGACGGGTGATTTTCAGATGCGGATGTGGCTCTATATAAGCATCCACATCCGTTTGTCTGGATACAGATATTTATCCTCTTTTCGCATGCGGATGTGGATAGATTTCTGATTTTTCGGATATACATTGACATTCCTCCACCATTTCTCTTATCAGATTTCTTCTTATACTTTGTATTAGCTGCAGTTTTCCAGCATTGCCTTGCCATTTTTTCCTCTACATTATTTTCTTGCATTGCTACCAACCCTCTTTACTTTTCTTGAACAAGTATGGCTGAAGACAATGAATCAACATCTGCAATATCTGCAAATACCAGCAATGGAGCTTCAACCAACATCCCCATCCTGATCAAACCTAAAAGCCAGGTTATAACCACATCTTTGGATGAAGAAAACTATATTTTATATAAATATCATATCGAAATAGCTTTGAGAGGATATGAACTACAAGAGTTTATCGAAGGGACTGTCATAACTCCCCCATCCTTGATCATTGATCAAGAAGGCAACACTGTGCCAAATCCAGACCACATTAGATTCTTGAAACAAGATAGCCTCTTATCGCTTTGGCTATTATCATCTATTAGTCAAAATCTACTGTCACAAATAGTAGTATGCAACACATCTCATGAGGTATGGGCAACTGTTAAGTAGATTTTTAGTTCTCAATATGCTGCATGCATTATGCAATATAGAAAAGATCTGCAAAATTCTAGAAAGATGACATGAGCATGAAAGAATATCTAAGTAAAATTAAGGGAAATTTTATTTGCATCCACATATTCTATTAGTTAATCCACCCTAGATTTTAGGATACTTACCTTTTTTTTATGGTGTTGATAATTAATTAAATTTGATTAGTTCATCCACCGTACTTATCTTCTCGCCTCGCGGTTCTCTCTATTTTCTCATCATCCACTTTTATGAATTGTCGATAACTTCATGAAGTGTAACTGCTGTCTGGGAGTGAAATTACAAGATCACAAATGTCGTGAGAAAATCCTGGAGTCAAATTATCCTATATGTTGTGATTTTTTTGTTCACTTCAGGTGAAGCAGTAAGAGATTTGCCTTGCTGTCACTTTATGCATTCAGCTTGTTTCTAGGCTTATACCCGCAGTCACTACACATGTCCAATATGTTGCAAATCCATGGGAGATATGGCTGGATACTTTATTGGCTGCTGAAGAGCTTCCAGAAGAATACATGGATAAATGCCAGGATATACTACTAGTAGATCCAATGAAGTACAGTAATTTGTTTCCAAAAAAAGAAAAAAATCACTCTAAATTTTAGGATGAGTACCTATTTTTATTTTTGATTTAAAATTTAAAAATTGATATATCCACACAGCATATACTATTGTGTGTCAATTTCTTAGACTTGGACCTGAGCTTTTTCATGCAATTATCAATGAGATTAAAAGATTATCCATACTTGCAACTTGTTAACCTGCTATATATCTCTGTCACTTCATATGTAGTATTACTTGCTTTGTTTTCAATGTTGACTCTTATGATTTCTTGCATAACACAACTAACCTTACTACTCAGATGTTACCTTTCCTGCTATTATTTGATCTTTTCGTAATTAATATGTTCACAGGTTTACTACATGCAATGGCATCATACATATGTCGTCCTGTTTTAAGAAAAAAAACATGTAATAACAAAACTGGACTACAGATAACTGTTCTGGAATGACGACATCTTCTCACCAGTTCCCTTTAATGTATAATTTCATTTAGTCAAATAGCAGTAAGGCATGGTTAATGCTTACTGTAGAGCATATTTGGGTCGTTCTTCCTTTTCAAACCAATTTAAAATGAAGTTTAATCTCTAACAGTCGAGCAAAAATTACTGGCAGAGATATGTTGATGTTGATCACATAAGTTTACCAGTAATTGTTTGTATATGCTTAATTTAAAGATTATTGTTGTTTCAGATAGCAGGCTGAATGTTAATTTGTGATTCGAAATTCTCAATAGAATTGGTCCAGCTGATGTCACCTAAAGGATCTTATCTAGATCCTTAATTTACTCTCATGATTGAGATATTTTCAGCAACCTCATTTAAAGGATAAAGGAGATCCTTAATTTACTCTCATGATTGAGATATTTTCAGCAACCTCATTTAAAGGATAAAGGAGAACCTTAATTTCCTCTCATAATTGAGATATTTTCAGCAACCTCATTTAAAGGACAAAGGAAATCCATAATTTACACTTTCTCTCCTTATTTGGTTGCTTGAAAGTAGAATATAAATTTTGATTGCTATGGTTTGTATGTAAGCGGCTTGTAAAACTCCATCAATTAATTAATAAAATTTGCCTTTCACCCTTGGTTTTTTCCCGAAAAGGGTTTTTCCACGTTAAATCTTGTGTGTGATTCTATTTTTGCTTTCTCCATTAATCATTTATTTATTAACAAGTGGTATCAGAGCGCTGGTTCGTTCAGCATGGCGTCGTTAAAGTATGATCTTCCGCTATTGGATCGGAACACTCGATTCTCATTATGGCAAGTGAAGATGCAGGCGTTGCTCGCACTAGCTGATTATGATGATGCATTGGATGGATTCGGGAACAAGAGATTTGAACTATGTACCGATGATGAGAAGAGAAAGGATCGGAAGGCTTTGTCTCAAATTCAGCTCAATCTACACAATAATATTTTGCAAGAAGTTTTGAATGAGAAGACAGCTGCTTCTCTTTGGTTGAAACTGGAGTCAATTTGCATGACCAAGGATCTCACAAGTAACATGCATCTCAAACAAAAGCTGTTTCTGCAGAAATTGCAAGAGGGAGGTAATTTGCTCGACCATATTTCTGATTTTAAAGAGATTGTTTCTAACTTGGCTGCAATGGAAGTCAAATATGATGATGAAGATTTGGGTTTAATCCTGTTATATTCTCTGCCCAGTTCTTACCCAAATTTCAGAGATACCATTTTATATAGTCATGATACTCTCACTCTAAATGACGTTTATGAAGCCTTGCACGCCAAGGAGAAAATGAAACAACTGGTGTCTTCAAGTGGATCAAGCTCTCAAGCCGAAAGCTTGTCCTTTCGTGGCAGGACAAAGGAGAAAAATTCAAATAATGGATCTCGAGGTAAAAATTCCAATGCCTATAAAGGTCGATCTAAATCTAAAGGCAAATACAAGTCTTGCAAATATTGTAAGAGGGATGGACATGAAATATCCGAATGTTATAAGCTGCAGAACAAGGAAAAGTGAAATGGCACACACAAACCAAAGGATAACAAAGAAGATGAAGTTAATGCCAATTGTGCTCGTAATGATAGTTCTGAAAATGAGGTGCTTGTTGTTACCATGTTTGCTCGATGTGCTGAGATTAAGGATGAATGGATACTTGACACTGCTTGCACTTTCCATATGTGTCCTAATAGAGATTGGTTTACAACCTTAGAACCCACAAATGATGCTGGCTCAGTTTTGATGGGTAATGATTCGGCATGTAAAGTAGCAGGAATTGGTTCTATTTAGATCAAGATGTTCGATGGCGCAATCAGAACTTTAACAGATGTTCGGTTCATTCCCAACATGAAGAGAAATCTGATTTCTTTAAGTGCTCTTGATGACAAAGGGTATAAACATTCAGGTTGAGGTGGTATCCTGAAAGTCACAAATGGTTCTCTTATTATAATGAAGGGAAATCTTTGGCAAACAAATGGCCTTTATTATCTTCAAGGCACTACTGTTTCAGGTAATGCTGCCCCTATTATCTCAAATAATATTTCTGATTGTGATACTGCTAATCTTTGGCATATGCGTCTTGGACATATGAGTGAATTAGGCCTGTCAGAGTTGAACAAGAGAGGACTTCTTGATGGGTACAATGCAGGCAAGCTGAAGTTCTGTGAGCATTGCATTTTTGGCAAGCATAAGAGAGTGAAGTTCAACACTTCAGTTCATAAAACAGAAGGCATTCTAGATTATGTGCATTCAGATTTATGGGGACAATCTAGGAAAGCATCCATGGGCGGTGCTTGTTACATGATGACAATTATTGATGATTATTCCAGAAGAGTTTGGCCATATTTTTTAAAACATAAATCTGAAGCTTTTTCAGCTATCAAAGAGTGGAAGACTATGGTTGAAAGACAAACTGAAAGGAATGTAAAGAAGCTTCAGACTGATAATGGGATGGAGTTTTGTTCAGATGAATTTAATTTATTTTGCAAGGCTGAAGGCATTGTTAGGCACTACACCATACCTCACACTCCTCAGCAAAATGGGGTTGCCGAGCGTATGAACAGGACTATCATTTCTAAGGCTTGCTTCATGTTGTCAAACGCAGGATTGGTAAGCGGTTTTGGGCTGAAGCTGCTTCCACGGCCTGTTATCTCATCAACCGCTCTCCCTCTATTGCTATTGGTAAGAAAACTCTGACTGAGGTATGGTCTGGTTCTCCAACAAATTATTCTGAATTGAAAGTTTTTGGATGCATTGCTTATGCTCATGTTGATAATCGAAAGCTAGAGCCAAGAGCTGTTAAATGCATTTTTCTTGGTTATAAGTCTGGTGTTAAAGGCTATAAATTATGGAATCCTGGAACAAGTAAGGTTGTAATTAGTAGAAAGGTTGTGTTTAATGAATCTGCTATGTTACATGATATTCCATCTACTAACGATCTTGTTGAGAGTAAGCAGAAATCAAATGTCCAGGTGGAGCATATTATTGATTCAGATGCTACATCAAACGCAGAAATTGAGAGACAGGATGAAGCACCCATTATTGAGGATCCTCCAGCAGTTATTCAACCACCGCAGCAATCTATTGCAACAAGCAGACCTAGAAGGAATCCAAAACTAGTAAGAAGGTTTATTGAGGAAGCAAATGTTGTTGCTTATGTGTGTGATGTAGCAGAAGAAATAGAAGGTATTGCTGAGACTTCTTCATATTCTAAGGCTGTTATCTCTAGTGATTCTGATAAGTGGATGGCTGCTATGCATGATGAGATGAAGTCACTTGAATGAAATGACACGTGGGACTTAATCAAGTTGCCTAAAGAAAAGAAACCTATTCATTGCAAATGGGTTTTCAAGAGAAAAGAAGGTGTTGCTCCAAACGATGAGAAAATGTACAAAGCAAGATTAGTTGCAAAAGGTTACAGTTAGATTTCAGGTATTGACTATAATGAAGTTTTTTCCCCGGTTGTGAAACATAGCTCAATTCGCATTTTACTCAGTATTATTGCTATGCATGATTATGAGCTTTAACAGTTAGATGTAAAAACTGCTTTTTTACATGGAAAATTAGAAGAGGATATTTATATGCATCAACCTGAGGGTTTTATCATGCATGGAAAAGAAAATCTTGTCTGTAAATTAAAGAAATCTCTTTACGGATTGAAACAGTTACCTAGGCAGTGGTACAAAAGATTTGACACTTTTATGCTATCTCAAGGTTTTAAAAGGTCCAATTATGATAGTTGTGTCTATTTGAAAATTACTACACATTCATCCATTTATTTGCTACTTTATGTCGATGATATGTTGATTGCTTCAAAAGACAAGGCAGAAATTGAAATTTTGAAAAGGCAGTTGAGTAGAGAGTTTGAAATGAAAGATTTGGGGGATGCTAAGAAGATTCTTGGCATGGAGATAACAGGAGATAGAACTTCTAGAAAATTATACCTAAGTCAAAGTGGGTATGTTAGAAAAGTGCTTCGCCGTTTTAATATGCTTGATGTCAAGCCTGTAAGTACTCCTCTTGCTGCACATTTCAAATTGTCATCAGCCATGTGTCCACAATCAGATGAGGATATTGAGTACATGTCTAGAATTCCCTATTCTAGTGCAGTTGGTTCACTTATGTATGTCGTGGTTTGTTCGCGTCCTGATCTATCACATGCTTTGAGTGTTGTCAGTAGATTCATGGCCAATCCTGGAAGAAAACATTGGAAAGCAGTTCAATGGATTTTCATATATCTTCATGTCACTGCAAATGCTTGTTTGCAGTTTGGTAAATCTAAAGATGAACTTGTTGGTTATGTGGATTCTGACTTTGCTGGTGATTTGGATAAAAGGAGATCATTAACAGGTTATGTTTTCACCCTTGGTGGTTGTGCTGTGAGTTGGAAAGCAACCTTGCAAACTACCGTAGCATTATCTACTACTGAGGCCGAATATATGGCTATTTCTGAAGCATGTAAAGAAGCTACTTTGCTGAGAGGTTTATATTTTGAGCTTTGTGGAGATATATCTTGCATTACTATATTTTCTGATAGCCAGAGTGCTATATGCCTTACAAAGGATCAAATGTTTCATGAGAAAACTAAACATATAGATGTTAGGTATCACTACATTCGAGATGTTATTGCTAAAGGTGGTGTTAAAGTTTGCAAGATAAGTACTCATGACAATCCCGCTGACATGATGACAAAGACAGTTCAAATTACTAAGCTCAAGCTTTGCTCAAGCTTGGTTGGTGTTACAGTATACTCTTTAGGGACTGTTGGAGTAATGCAGATATTTATTTGTTGAAGGAGTTCGTTTTTTGTAGTTCATTTTTTTTTCTACTTCAAGATGAGAATTCGTCTCAAGGTGGAGATTGTTAATTTGTGATCCGAAATTCTCATTAGAATTGGTCAATTTGATGTCACCTAAAGGATCTCATCTAGATCCTTAATTTACTCTCATGATTGAGATATTTTCAGCAACCTCATTCAAAGGATAAAGGAGATCCTTAATTTACTCTCATGATTGAGATATTTTCAGCAACCTCATTTAAAGGATAAAGGAGATCCTTAATTTACTCTCATGATTGAGATATTTTTAGCAACCTCATTTAAAGGATAAAGGAGATCCTTAATTTACTCTTTCTCTCCTTATTTGGCTGCATGAAAGTAGAATATAAATTTTGATTACTATGGTTTGTATGTAAGCAGCTTGTAAAAACTCCATCAATTAATTAATAAAGTTTGCCTTTCTCCCGTGGTTTTTTCCCGAAAAGGGTTTTTCCACATTAAATCTTGTGTGTGATTCTATTTTTGCTTGCTTCATTGATCATTTATTTATTAACACTGAACACCATCTTCAAACATAACCCATCCATAAAACAAGAACCATATTTTATTTTATTTTTAGTTAACCCTATGCATGCACGAATGAAAATTATGTAAAAATTAACTGCTTAGTTTGGGGATTTTAGATGGAAATGCAAATAGCTTCATGCAACTCATACAACCGGAGTGAAAATAATAAGAAAAGGAGTATCAGGAAGAACAAAGAGAACTGCGAGAAGATAAGTACGGTGGACGAACTAATCAAATTTAATTAATTATCAACACCATAAAAATAGGTAAGTATCCTAAAATCTAGGGTGGATTAGCTAATAGAATTTGTGGATGTAAATAAATCCCTAAAATTAAAAGCCTTTGTGACAAATTGAGTGCGATTAGATAAATCGGTGATAGTGAACAAGTTTTATTCATTACCAATGGGATAGATGAGGAGTACGAATCTTTAGTCACTGTTATTGCCACACAACAAGCCCTGCTTGATTTACAATTTATTCAATCTGCTTTACTTGTCCATGAAGGCAGAATTGATCAGAGAAAGGCAACACAAGGGGAATACTCTGCAAATTATGCTGCAGCAAAGAATAAAGCACCCCTAAAGAATAAGAACAACAACAATAACCCAAACAGACAGGACAATCAAAATCAAAGGGGTACTAACCTCAAAGAGGTCGAGGAAGAGGCAAATGGAAGGACAATAATAGGGTGAGGTGCCAAATATGTGAAAATTTTGGTCATATAGCTAACAAGTGTTACTTCAGGTTCAACACAGAATTCAATGGTCCACAATTCAATCAAAACAACTCTAGACAAAAAGGGCAACATGTTAATGTTTCTACTGTTAATAGTCAAAACAGGAATAACAATGGTACTAGTAGAAATCAGAATACTAGCAGTGAAGATATAGACAGATCCGATAACATCAATTTTGAATAGTGGTACCCAGACTCAGGGGCAACTCATCATATCACTAATAACCTTCAGAATTTAAATATTGGAAGCAAAAGCTACACAGATATGAAATCTTTACATATGGGCAATGGTGAAACTGCAAGTACCACACACATTGGTAAGGGGATTTTTTCTAGGAAGAGACAACATAAATTAAATAACTTACTTAGAGTTCCCACTATTGACAAAGATCTTCTAAGTGTCTCAAAAAAATTTCTCAAAATTTTCCATTGATAATAATGTGTACTTTGAGTTTCACCCTAAATTTTCTTAGTTGAGGATTTATTAAATCAGGAAATATTACTGTAGGGTAATCAACATGATGGACTTTACAAATTTGGCAATTTAGAAACATGAAATTCCATGAGTAGAGAAATCCACTGTAATAATGTAGATGCTAGTAGTAATAAGGATAAAAATGTTATTGAATCTTGGCATATCAGGTTGGGTCACCCAATTTTGAAACTGTAGAAACTTTTCTAAATATTAATCGAATTTCTTTTAAAGACATACCTGTTAAACACACTTGCACACACTGCCAGCTTGGCGAAATCCATAAACTGCCATTAAGTAATTCTTAAACTACATATCACAAGCCACTGGAGCTTGTAGCAGCTGACCTGTAGGGTCTAGCACGACTGAACTCATACCAGGAACACAGGTACTATCTTTCTTTCTTTGATGCTTATTCTAGATATACTTGGATATACATGCTCAATACCAAGTCAGAAACATATAATGCAATTACTCATTTCATAACTTATATTGAAAAATAGACCAACTATAATGTCAAAATCATGTAAACTGATGGTGGGACTGAATTCAAACCACTAGCCAATTATTTTTTCAAAAAAGGCATACAACATAGGTTAACTTGTCCATACACATCTGAGAAGAATGGATTGGTCAAGAGAAAACATAGATATATAGTAGAAACTGGTCTAACATTGCTATCTCAGGGGTCATTACCAATGAAATTTTGGAATGAGGCATTCTACACTTCTTGTTTCTTATTAATAAACTACCTACAAAAGAGTTAAATGACAAAACCTCGTACGAGATGCTTTTCAATGAGAAACTAGATTATAAATTTTTCAGAAGTTTTAGATGTCTATATTTTCCAATGTTTGAGAGCTAATGATAGAAATAAACTAAGCATGAGGTCAAGTGCATACACTTTTATTGGGTATGCTCAAAATCAAAAAGGCTATAAATGTTTAGATAAAATGGCAGAGTATTTATATCAAGGCATGTTGAATTTGATGAAAACATTTTTTTTTGCATTTGCAGGAAAACAAGCTGCCAAGGATAACAACATGCAAAGTTCAATAATGACTGCACCAATCGTTGCCCTGGTTACTAAACAAAATATAGAGAATGCAAGTGAAAATCAACAGAACCAACACAATTCAAGTGTGCAAATTCACGAACAAGACACTACTTTTACAAAAACCAAGGCAGTAGTTCAGAAAACATGCATATAAATCACCCAAATCAAGACACACTCGAAAGCAATAACATGGATAGCAACAACAATACAGGATTATCAGACAACAATATTGCTCCTCAACAACAAACACCACAGTTACACACTGGACATCACATGACCATAAGATCCAAAAGTGTCATTTTTAAACCTAAAGTATATAATGTCACAGTGGATGAAACTGAGCCAGTTAATTTTACCCAAGCCATTAAATCAGACAAATGGAAAAAGGCTATGGAGTATGAAGATCTCATAAAAAATGGAACTTGGAGTCTGGTTACACCTCCTACTCATAAAAATGTTATCACTTGCAGATGGATCTATAAAATAAAAAGAAAGACAGATGGTTCTATAGATAAGTATAAAGCCGTTCTTGTTGCCAAGGGATATGCACAACAGTTTGGTTTTGGTTTTAATGAAACTTTCTCACCAGTGGTTAAGCCCACAACCATTACAATCATACTGACCATAGCCCTAGGTAAGGGTTGGAACATAAAATAGCTTGATGTTAATAATGTTGTTTTAAATGGAGAATTAACTGAAAAAGTATACATGTATCAACCTGAAGGCTATCGAAGAATTAACTGAAGAAGTATATACCGACATGCTTCTCTCCTTTCCCTCTTTGATTCCATCCCTATCGAAGATAACTGACACTCCACAATTCAAAAGCGTCGACCACAGTCTTCATGCAATATAGTGCAGAAAATGAAAATTATTGCTACCATCTTAATCCAAAATTAACCCACAAGCTCCATTTTCCTTGCTTGTTCCAACAACAAACACAAATCGAGCTATAATTTCCCCCATTGCACCCAAAATCTAACCCTAACTCACTATATTATTTTTGCAGCGAACAAAAATTGTGTTGCGCCTCCACAAATGTATACCATGTTGAAGAGAAACATTGTAGGAGCTCAAAAATACATGTTTCATAATTTATAGGATTTTATTTGAATTTATATGGATTTATGAAGATGACATTTCTCATGTTCTTGGTTTCTACGGCGATGGAAGTGACCATGTTAGAAAAATCGGTTAGGGTTAGGAGGGTGTTAGGATATAAATAGGTAGATTTAATATTAATTTATTTGATTATTATATTAATTTATATGCTATCGCTATTTGTATTCATCACTTAAAAATTCGTTCTACATACGAAATTCAATTGCGACGAAAATGGACAGACAACTATAGTTTGACATTATGGACCCAATGAAAATTGTTTCATCGAAATCCGAGTCCATTTGCTCGCACAACTTTATTTTAAAGTCAAATTATTGAACGATTCAAATTTTAATCACGCATGATCACAAAACAACTTCGGTTGATACAAAATTTGAAATCTAGCAATAATTAATTATTACGAACTTAATAAAATTCATTTCGTCAAAAAAGAAGGTCATTTGCAAAGTTGCTATTTCTAAGGCTTAAATAAAACCAATAAAATATTAATTTATTCCAAAACAATTCAATTTAATAATAATAAATTAATATTATAATATATATCCAAATAGAATAAAATTATCTCCAAAGTAAACATACTTGGATTTATAACTCGATATTTAAGAATCCAGGTTAAATCGATATTCAATATATATAAAAATCCTTTATTATATAAATAAATCGTTATAATTTATAAACGATTCCATAGAGACTTCCTAGAAATTTGATTTGGACGTAACCCACAATCTATATGATGAAATCACGATTTTTCACTTCCATTAGAAAAATATGCTTCAATAGATTCGAACGTTTATTGTTTCAAAGATATCCGACTTAAAACGAATTATGTATACTCATTTACAGTTCAAAACATCAAATTACGAACTACCGCGACGTTACGAACTCGTTTCTACATTATACGTACAAATGTCGTTTATAAATATATTTTTTTATAACTCAAATCTAAACTCAGTTAAATTTCTTACGTTATCCAATTTGCGCAATATTGCTAATTCAACTATTTCTGACTATTTCGAAAATTAAATATATTATTCCACTATTTATGTTAACTAAATATTCGAGATTATTTAATTCAAGTCATTTAAATCTCTAAATCAAATTTCAAATAATTAAATAAATAAATTATTAAATAGCTAAAAATCCAGGATGCTACAATTGGTGAGAGTGTCTCATTGTAGTCAAATCCATACTCTTTAGTGAATCCCTTTGCCACCAGCCTGTCCTTGTATCTATTGATAGTTCCATTTGGATTTTTCTTAACTCTATATGTCCATTCACAGCCTATTAAAAATTTGCTGCTTGACTGAGGCACAAGATTCCAGGTTTGATTTTGATGTGGGCATTAAATTCTTTATTCATAGCTGTTTTCCATTCTTTGTGTTTAACAACTTGATTGAAGGTATGTGATTCCTCATGATCTACTGTAGTCATATAATTTTTTGGCTTAAATATTCCACTCTTAACTCTGGTCATCATGGGGTGACCCATGGAAATAGGTGGTTTGTCAGCATGTTGTTCGGTTTGACTTAAGCTTTCTTTATTGATTGGTGAGTCTTCACTTGAGTTAGTTGAGATTTCACTAGTATCCCGATGTCTTCCTGAATTTGTGTTTTCATAATCTTCTCATGCTGGTGAGAAACTAGCGAGGTTGGGTGGTTCGGCATTGTCATTACTGAGTTGATCAACTTCAATAATGTGCATATTTTGAACATCAGTGGTCGTATGATTACTGGCTACTTGAAGAAACTTAGAGTACCGTGGGATGTTAGGTATATTTGACTTTCATCGTATGACTTTGCAAGTAGTTTTGATATTAGTTTGAGCATATGAAAATATATTCTTATTGAAAATGACATGCCTACTAATAAATATTCTACCATTCTCATCAATACATCTATATCCCTTTTATTTAACAGCATAGCCTAGAAAGGTGCATGGTTTGGATCTGAAATTTAGTTTGTTATTATTATGTGACCTAAGATAGGGAAAGCATAAACATCCAAATGGCTTTAATCCTAGATAATATGGCTTAACTTTATATAGAGCTTCAAGTGGACTTATATCCTTTAATACCTTAGTTGGCATTCTGTTAATAATATATACAGCAGTATTGAAGGATTCTTACCAAAAATTTAAAGGTAATGATATTTGTGCTAATAAAGTTAAGCCACATTCTACTATATGCCTATGCTTTCTTTCAGGTAGACCATTTTGTTCAGATGTATAGGAACATGTTATTCTATGAACTACTCCTTTGCTGTTAAAATTAATAATAAGTGTCTTGTATTCAGCTCCACCATCAGACTGAAACATTTTCACTCTAGTTTTGAATTGATTTTTTATCATATTAAAGGACTTTATGACAGTATCATAGGTGTCAGATTTGGATTTTAAAACATAAATCCTAGTATATCCAAAGTAAACATCAATAAAGGAAATATAATATTTGTACCCAAAATCAGAAGTGATAGGGGTCGGACACCATAGATCAGTAGCTATTATATCAAAAGGTTTAGAGTAAACAGTTAATGAATTATCAAAGGGAAACTTGTGATTCTTACCTATTTGAAAATATGTGCAAACATATGGCAAATTAACATTGTTATATGAGATGTTATTACCATTCATAGCATTTACACTAGGGTGATCCAACTTGTAGTGCCATAGATCAAAGATATTTTTGTCACTGTTTTCTTCTTGAGTCATGGATGTAACATGGTATCTTTCTTTTGCTGGGCTGAGTTGATCACCAAGTTTGAATTTATACAAACCATTAACTTCATTATCTTGCAAAAGAATTTCATGAGTTATAATGTCTATAACTACACAATAACTTAGATAAAACTCAAATAGACATAGTTGTCTTTAGTAAAACTGTGATACACTAATTAAATTTTTCTTCATTTTGGGTACTCTGAGGAGTTTATGCAGAAATAATTGCTTCTTGCCTTTTAAAATTGCATTGACAGTATGAGAAATACTAATGCGCTTACCATCACCTATGGTTATTAGCTGTTTACCTTTGTATTCTTTGTTTGCAAGATTGAGATTATCTAGATTGTTGGTCATATGATTAGTTGCACCTGAGTAAGGAACCAGTTGTCATCCAGTATTGATTCTAATCTGGCATTTTCGGCTTGATTGCATTGCTTTCCATTGGCTTGATTTGATCCTTCTTGTTGAGCTTCAGCAACATTGACATTATGAATGTTTTCACCTTGATTGTTATTACCTTGAATGCCAATGCAGTTAGAGTTAAATCTGAAATAGCACTTGAGTGCAGTGTGACCAATTCTTTCATAGATTTGGCATTTTGGTTTATTGTTGTTGTTCCATCTATCCCTTCTTCTTCCTTTAGAGGGGTAGCCACATCTTTTTGTATGGTGTTGTTGTTTCTGTAATTGACAAATGATAATGGAGAGAATAGAGAAGTATTTGATTTGTGTTGAGAGTGAAGCGGAATTGTAATTTTATCCTTTGATTGATTGAATAACGAAATGTATATGGACTGATATACATACAATTGCCTGGAGAAAAACAATAATGGGCTTCTTAGCCAAAAATATAAAAGATCGCTTGTGAAGTCATTGTGTAGGCAGTCGATCCGTTCCTTATTCTTAGAAGTAGACTCTATAAACCTGGAGAACAAAAGGCGTGTGCATTTTTATTACTAGCTACAAGCGGAAAAATACAAAATGTTCATCCCAAATTCTGACCTAAACCTCTAACTTAAAAGTTGTTCTGTTTTTCCAACCAAACCAAGTATCCTAAGCTTAATCGCTGTCATCGTCACACATAATGAAGACCAGCATACAATGCTACATATTCTCCCTACTTATATCTCTTTCCAAATCATTCCAAAATGAACAATTATAGCAACAGATAATTAATTTAATGGGGGGAGAAACACATATTGGAGTGCATTTAGACTTTTCAAAGAGCAGCAAGAAAGCTCTAACATGGGCAATCGAAAACCTGGTTGATAACGGTGATGTTCTTGCCATACTTCATGTTTTGAGTCATCCTCCAAGAACTGCCATGCCAAAATCTGGATGCCGTAAGTCAATCCTTTCGCCGAACCAGTTAATTAATTTTTGCTAACATATATATAATATCGAGAAATCTTCAACTTTCTTGCATCGAATGTTAATTTAGCGCTGATTCCATTGACGGAGTATAGAGAGCCAGATCTGATGAAGAAGTACGGCATCAACACAGACATGGAAGTCCTTGATATGCTTGATACTGTTTCCAGGCAAAAGAAGGTTCTCATATATTGTATTTATTATGTCTGGTATTATATTTACGTTTTAACAATGAAACCACTGACTAATTTTACAAAGTCTTACATAATATCCATCAGAGACTGCATTATTTTTAACTCTGAATGTGGCAAGACAACTATTGACTTTGCACTTATGAATGATACTGCATGTATACAATCAGTAAACACGAACTTTTGCATATTACAGGTAATTATTGTTGCAAAAATATACTGGGGAGATGTAAAGAAACATCTCTGCAAAGCCGTAAAAGATCTGAAGTTAGATTCTATCGTTTTGGGTATCAAGCCCATTAGTCGACTTAAAAGGTATTATACATACCAATGAATGTTTACATATTAAGAAGATGTTCCTTACTTCTTGATTTAGTTTGCTATATGTATAGGGATTCTGCTATGATCAGTAACATCGGTCTAGAAGACTAGAACATAAAATTCTATATATTATGTTTCTATATATGTTATACTGATTAAGAAATTGGTGATGATAAGTTATTGGGTCTAAATGTTATATGAGTAGGTCATGATATTTTGTACATGAAGTTATGTAAACGTGTCAAAATCCTTTCTAATTAAGTAATGTAGGATCTTGATTCTGTGAAATAAGCTGTTGACAAGTTTGATAACTTGCAGGATTTTTCTGGGTGGTGAAACAAGCTACATTATATCAAATGCTTTATGCAATGTGACTGTAGTCAAAGATTTAAATGGAGGACTTACGCAAACTCATAGCTTGAAATTACATGAGAGTAAATGATGTGGTAAAAGACATGCTATGTATAACAGTGTTGAACTTTTTCACTTGCTTCTATCACTTTGAGTGTACTTTGGAAGGATGACGATAATAAAAGTTTTAGTTTTCGATATAAATATTCGTGTTTGTTTGCCTGGATATATTTATATTTCATTTAAGTAATTTTGTTTTTCATGATTATGTGCTTCATGCTGCATGACAATTCAGCCTATAAACTTTCTTGTGCTGAGACATATTTTCACTTAATGATCTGGATCTATTTGTTAGTATCTGAAAGTAGTTGCACTAATTTTTTTCTTTAATTGGTTAAATTTCCAGTAATCAAGGCCAAACCTTCCATCAAATCGCAATGACTGAAGGCTGACGGTTTTAATGCTTTAACCAGTTAAACCGGGTCCCGATCACCTGGACCCAATTCTCCTTGGTCCGGTAGTTCGCACCAATAAAATCACCTCATTTAGAAAATTTTGCATTTTACTTCCTGAAATTCGGATGTAATTCAGGGGAACAAAGTATAAATTACCCTCAAATAGGATGATTTCATTTGTTGAGATCACCGGACTAAGGAGAATTGGGTTCAGATGATCTCAACCCAGTTAAACCGCAAGGATAATTATTAGCATAAATAGCAGGAAGTTTTAAGTGAAAGAAATTTGCTACAACTAAGGTTGTTTATTCAGTTTTTATTGTTTTCGACATCCAATGGAGAAGTACAAAAATATTCGTTGTGTAATGTTCTTTACCGCACAAATTTTGAAGAGTGATATATTTAAACAAAGGTCCGCAAACAGTGCTAGCACCCTTTTGACTCTTCTGTTTTCGCACATCCAGTTTCTCTTTGCCTCCACTATCTTATTTTCTTTTAAACAAAAGATGGAAAAAACAGAGACTAAAGAGGTGCTTCATTTTTATTAACTTTCATAAAGTACACAAAAATGTTAGCATACTAATATGAGTACAATAAAGCAAACATGCAGGAAAGAAAAACACTAGTGGTTCTTCCTCCAAAGTGATTTGAATTTAATTCCCTCCACCTTTTTAGCTCGGCCATGTCCACCAGTAGTGGTTCGGCCTCCTGATGGTGATGACAACGATGGTAGAGAATGAGGCAAATAGAAAAATGATTCTTAAAGTGATGTTGCTGGTAATTCCTTACTATTTCTTCTTGATTATTTCTTAATTTCTTCTTATATATCTCTTATTAATTTATGAGATTTCTGATTTGAATAAATGAGAGAAAGATGTGAGGTATTTATAGTATACTTAGTGGAAAAAATATGCATTGGAAAATGGTTCGAGATCCCTTCCTCCTCTCCTTTTCTTTCGACCGAACCTCCTATCCCTTGCTATGCTTGTACATGTGTAAGAGTGATCTGATAAGAACTTGCATGTGTAAGGTTATGCTGTGTGTGAAATGTAAGATAAGTTTTTATTAAAGTAAACTCATTTTGTCATTTTTTGCTTATTTTTCCTAATATCTCTTACTTTAATTAACTGCTTCATTAGTCCTATATGTTTATGTTATCATGTGCACATATATGTGTAGGTGTATGTCATATGTGATCTACAATTTTGAACACCCCTTTTCGTCAAACCGTTGAGGGCCTAGAGTTCGTTTATCGATCAAAATTTTATTTTTCGGTTGAAATGTTTATCTAAGCAAACCAAATTTAAAAATAAATTTCTTATCAATCTTAAATAATTAAAATATGATTATTGAGCTATTGAAACCCTATAACATTAAATATTATTTTAAAATATGGGATTATACGGGTAAAACGATATTGATTTTCCTTATATTTTCAAGTTAAGTATATTTCTTTATACAACTTCTTATAAATGATTTTTTATCATTAAATAACATATCTAAAATGAATTATTATCATTTAAAACCATTAACTAAATACTTATTCAATCATTAAGTCCTTAATATAATAAATAAATCAAATATTGAATATAATACATTTATTGATGATATCGTACACCTATCTAATTTCTCTAGAATTGTTATTCAATGCTCCTTGATCACAATTTAAAGGCCACTTATATTTGGATAATTAAACAACTAAAATACCATTACTTAAGGTGGTAAAAGTCTAGATTGTTATATTCTTCTCTACTTAAAAAGATTTTCATCCTCTAAACTACATGCCCATTAAAGTACCCAATATGCAATGTATAATTCCTTAATGCACAATATTTGTTATTCAAATTCACAACTTACTCTTCCGACCAGTGTCGATCCTTCGATCTTGTAGTATGGATATTGATTTGGCTCTATGATTAGAAAACTTTATTTTCCTTGTACAATTTTCAACCATGATAGAAAACTTAAGTATTTGTTATTAAACCCCAATTAATATTTGCCATCAAATATCAAATGATAATTCCTTTCTCGGATTGGTTAAGTGTCTTAAAGTTCCAAACCCGAAGTTTGATGAAGATTGTCCATGCGAACAATATGATTCATGTATATGTTTACGTCATATTAGTGTATTGCTTATTGAAACTTCTAATTTCCAATTTAATGGACTTATCCATTTCAAAACTTGCTTTTATTATCCATTTCTAAACTTGCTGTTATTATCCATTTCAAAACATTTTCGAGGTTTTTCACAACAAAATTTTCTTGGAAAACCTATCTTTCTTCTTTTCAAATAATTTCCAGAGATGTTTTTTCGATAAAAGTTATTCTAAAATTTTTTTTATCTTCATTGATTTCTTGATAACTTTTGGGAGAGATCGATCAAAAGTGGATAATAATGAAAATTTTCATTCAATAACCTAAAATAGTTCATATGAACTCTACTACCCATACAACGTAGTATAAGTTACTAATTATCAAGCGGGATGTTCCTATTCCACCAAAGGTGTCTCGTTGCAGGTGCTGCGGGTCTGGTGACACGGAATCCATAACCCACTTGTTTTTCTTTGGCTTCTACGCCAAAGTTGTTAGGAATTACTTCGGGAACTTGGTTGGTCTTCGAAGTAATGCGTCTTCTCTCACTGATTTACTGAGATACTGGTGGGCCGGAATCTCAGGTAAATCCTTTCGCTCTATCCTTTTTCGATTGGTACCTTGTCTATCTGCTGACATATCTGGTGCTCGCGAAATAAGGTAATTTTTGATGCGGTGCCTATGGACCTTAGCATCATCATCCGAAGGGTAAGGAATGATGTGTTCCTTACATTTCGTGGCAGACCGTTTAGAGGTCTATTGGTTCCCGATCGAGGCGATTGGCTGGGACCTTGATGTTTCTTCGGTACCAATTGACCCCCCGAGCGAGGTCGGATGAACCGTCTGTTGTTAGGCTAGCGGGATCCTTTAAACTAACCTCTCCTCGCCTCCCCTCCCCCCTTTTTAGCTCTAATTTTGTTCGTTAGTTCTGCAGGACCTGGATTTATAGGTTTCTAGTGGATTGCTGGTCTATGGATCTACTGGTTTTGGAGTAGCTGTCTGGTTTTTTGAGCTTTCAGATAGATTGAGTTGCGTGCACCATCTGACCTTCGAGTTGCTTGACATTTGCAGTGGTCCACGCCTTGGTGTTGTGGGTTGTGGCGAGAGTAGATATACTTCAATATATGGTGGTGGCCTTGCCGAAACTCGATTTTAAAGTATGATGAGCGGTGGTTTATCCGGAGCTCATCGGTCTACCTACCCTATACAATAGATTTTAGTCCAAAATGATTATGTACTTTAGGTTACCTGGCAGATATGTTGGCAGCTTTTGTGGACTTTGTTTCATATATATATATATATATATATATATATATATATATATATATATATATATATATATAAGAGTTGCTAATTATCAAGTTATTACATCTTCTTAGCCCAATCATACTCTTTAAAATCAGATGAGGTTTTCCCATACCCAAATTTGACCTTAAAGAACATCTCCTCATCCTCATCTTCCTTGTTGTGGCCTTATTCCTTCTCTCTATTCTTGAGGTGGGTTTCCTGCATAAGGTAACAAGGTTGGTTTTGCAGTTAATGGACCATGGAAACTCGTATTCCTCCATAATATCATCGTCCTTGATTTCCTTAAGTTTGAAAGCCCAGATTGCTTTGAGAACAAGCTACATCGGGACACAAACAGAAGAACATTTCATTGCTTATTACAACAATTCCATCAGAATACAAGAATATAACAGAGTATGAATGAATAACATACATTTGATAAATATTAGAGATTTAAATTACACTTAAATACATAGCAGCGGAAAAACAGTAAAAACACAACTGAAAGTAATACACGGATACGGATCTTTCCAAATATTGACTCAGCTGTAAATCAGGATCCTGTGAATATAAATCTGCTAAACCAAAACTACTAGCTGCCCATGTGGAAAATAGAGGCACCCAAAGTTTAGGTTAAAATAATAAACTCCAGGTCAGTCATGTGACTGGTGTGAGAATTAAAACAGTTATTTAAAACTTTACTTTGAAAATAAGGTAAATCAAGGGACCACGCCGTATAACACGGAACGGGTTTCCTCCCAAGAATACTAATACATAGAATAAACAACGCAATGCTTTTTAGAAAAATGAAGCTATTATAAGACTCGAGTCCCAACACATAATGCATCGCAAGCCGGAGGATAGAGTTTTACCTTATAATAGCCAAACATGCTTGGTACGTTTAAAACAAATCATTTTGATACTATTATTGTGTAAAGTGTATGAAAACAACTTCAAATATAAACGTATCAATCATAGACGGCATAGTGCCCCATCCCAATATGTCGCCATACTAAGCTCTACAAATAAAACCGAAATGTCACGTATTGGAAATTGGGTTTCCATCATGAGTCGAGGCCAAGGAGGACTCATCACCGCTTCGAGATAATCTAGCAAATGCCTCAGGATTCCCCACAGAGAACCCTGGATCGGTTGGGCCGGTCCACACTTATGTTAGTGGATTGGCAATTCCTGAATACACGTTTCCCGGTCCGATCGGACCTATATCCATCGGCTCTGAAGAGACCGATATATCCGAGGCGCCCCGCAATCCAACAACCACATAGGTAAAATAACAACAATGTCAGGGCTAGTAAAAAGCTGACACCACCCATAGTTAGAAAGAAACATCATGTTCTCCCAACAGTCCGATCCCGTTTTTGACTCATACCGAGGTGTGAGGCTCGCGAATTAACGCCATACACAAAGCTACACTATATTAAAGCCGGGCTTTGATCATCAACCACAAGACTCTGCTTTTCAACAGAAGCCTTGATCATTTGCATCTCATCATGCCACACTGGCAATTCACGCCATGCAACTGATGTCTATCGATATATTACCTCTGAGCCCATGCGTCTCAGAGAAGGGCGTTAAGCAAGAGAATGAATTCTCCACCGCCAAACAGATATATATTTAATAGAAATCAATCAACATAGAATAAAATCCAATGTCAGACACACATCCATTTACAAGTTCGTTCCGGGTCTGAACGAAAATGGAGGCACCTTATTCCTCGTCCGGTATGTCCAATACAGGAGAGAGGTCCTCGCATATCTATCGATCTGCAAGTACGTTTGGACAATGTAATGACCCGGATTTTTTACACATCACTGATAATATTTGATCGTAAGTACGTATGTGTAAATACGAGTTTAAATTTCAAACTTTAAAATTTCTAATACACGTTAAAAGTTTGTATGATAGCACCTGCATAAGCACAACGCTTACAAGTAGTGGTTTTTACATATTCATAAATTTTAGCAAGATGTGTTATAACGTTTGTTCAAAATTTATTTTCTTATGTATAAATTATAACACATGTGTATAGCATTATAAAATGCCATTCTTCTTTTAGGTATTTTGTTTATATGTTTTTTAAAAGAGATTTTTTTTAAACCTTATATTTTTAAGTTAATTTCTATTTTTACAACAAAGCATTTTTAAACCAATTTAGTCAAAATTATATTTTTTTGGCAAAAAGCAAGATGGAACAATACATGCATATTTCATGTAAACATCAAAATGAATACCCTATTTACTTGCATTCACTTGCAAACATGATTTCATAAACAATACCTACACCTAGTTGCAACTACACAAGAAAAGCCTATACTAGAAACTACTCTAGAACAAGGATTTGAAAGCTTGTACACTTCACATGGCAATGTTTCTTTGTTTCAACATTTTCAGCTTTTAAAATATTTTCATGTTTATTTTCTGAAAATTTCTCCTCTTATGTTCCCAAAAACACTTGCATTTTTGTCAAATATATGTACTCAAAGACCACCAAAACTTGTACAAATAAACATAGTTCATCACTACCCTAGTAAGCCTCAAGAAATGTTTTTTTTTCAAGAGTTTCTTTGCACAAACAATGTCCTGGCCGTGAGCACAAATGTGCAGAAAATTTCAGAGTTTGTTTGCCTTGAAAGCCAAGGTATTTGTATTTTATAATTTGTGTTAAATCAGTACATGATACATGAGAAAGGGGTAGGCAAAAGGCACGTGAAAACTGAGCATAGTTGAGACATTTAGGACTTCTATTTTTGGCTAAAGTCATAGGATAACTTAAGTAAAAGGACATGCGGTACAAGGTGCATTTAAGTGATAGTTTTTAGTGCACCAATAGGAGAGTCTTGCGCAGAAATATCTCATGAGAAATGGCTGCTAAAGCCATGTGAATCCTAGGTAGGCGTGTGATGTTTGAGAGAAATGGCATTGCTTTTATTGTCTTCCAATGGCCATCAAAAGCAGAAAACTGTTTTTTTGTCTCTTCATTCATAAACCAGCATTTAATGCTCTGCATATTTTATTGTTTTTTTCTACTATATAAGGACATACCATGCATCACTTTCATTCACATCCTCAAACACTTTCAAGCCAAAACCAGTTGAAGGAAATCAGAAACTTCTAAGCAAAAAGGTGAGTAAACCTTTTTAACTAAACTTTAGTGTTCTTTTTATTTTGATTGGAAGTGGATCTTGTTTGTGTTGTGCTCTGTTGCATGTTGATCTGATCAAACCATTGCTGTTTGTCACCATATTTAAGTGCGAAGGGATTAGAAACTATTTTATACAGTGTGATCATTATGTTTTTGTTTCCTGCTTGAAATATGTATCATGACAAGGATAATCTGCTAGGTCATGTTAGGTTAAGACTTAGATATTGTTTTGTCTTCCAAAAGTCATTCCAGTAGCCTCGAATGAATTAGAGATGGCAAGATCACTTCAAAAATGAGCACTGTATGTTAAGCACAAACACAGTATTTACCTTTGCAACTCTCTGTTTATCCAATTTTCCAAAACTGTTTTTAAATTAAACCGAATGCATAAATTGATTTCTAGAAGTAAATAATGATTTTAGGAAGTGATTTGGTGATTTTTAATGGCTTGTAGTGGCCGAGGGACCATGATGATCGGAAATGGGAGTTTGGGAAATTCCCGATCATCCAAGCGATTTGAATTCACGTGGATGATGGTGGAACCACATCTTGGATCGAGTAATTAGGGAAAAATACTAGAAAAATTTCCAAATGTATAGTTTGTGTGAAATCGAAGGAAATAGGGTTTTATTTAGCTTTTGGGTTCGGTTTTCCTTCGTCGAACTGCTCTTCATCGGAGCAGCGAGGGAGGTGCGATCAGTGGGGGTTCGGAGCGTCGGAGTCTGGTGAAGGTGTGGTAGTAA
This sequence comes from Allium sativum, assembly GCA_030737875.1. Lineage (NCBI taxonomy): Eukaryota > Viridiplantae > Streptophyta > Magnoliopsida > Asparagales > Amaryllidaceae > Allium > Allium sativum. The sequence continues at coordinate 189,214,557 of CM060924.1, read as the reverse complement.
GGCGAAGGTGACACGTGGTCCTGACAGTGTGCAGTTCCTTTTTTCTTTGATGGAGCAGTTCTGTTAATATGGAGGTGGCACGATGTTTTTTTGATCGACAACGAAGGGAGGATTTTGGAGCTCGTCGTCGTGATCAGGGATGGAGGGTCGACTTGCGTGGCCAGTCGCGAGGTGGTGGCGTCGTCAGAATCTGTTGTGCACGTGCACAGATCAGTGGTTCAAAAAGAAGATGATGCCAGTTTTGTTGGCTAGGAGATCGGCCATGAAATTTGAGTGGTTTGAGGGGTTTTCCATGTGATTTTCTGGTGTTGGCACTTTGGTTTGGCACTTGAGTTTTCCAGGGGGATGGCACTTGGTTTTGGCAAGTTTGGCACTTAATTTTGGCCTTGGCACTTAGTAATAAAAGTGGTACTTAGTTTAGTCCTTAAAGAAAGGTTTAAAAAAAACTTTAGTTAAATTTTAAATCCAAGACTTATTGTGTAAATCAATTAAAATGGATATTAAATGAAGTATAATTATAATAAGGTTCCAATACTTTGGTTAATTTAGGTTTTAAATAAGTCTTTAATTATAATTTAAAATCTAATCGAAATGAACAAAGTGAAATTTTAAATAAACATTCTTTTTATTTCAAAAATAAACAAAGAGGAGGAAAGTGAATCAGGATAATGTCAAAATTTTGAAATCGAATGTTGAAACGAATACTTGTCGAATTTTAAATTTAATTTTATAAATTTAAGTTTGAATTTAATTATGAATAAAATATATAGCTTCTTATTCATACAAGAAGACGTATGTAATACCATATGTTGAAAGTTGTCTGTTAAACTGTAAATTCCAAGAGATAAGTAACCGTTCAAGTACAGTCCGGTATTTTATGAAACCAGTTCTATTTTTGATCGTGCTAGATTAGTATTTTCAAAATAAATAATTCGTCGATCATTTCAAAGAGACCGAAATCAAGATTTCACTTTGAATTGATTGTATGCCGTACGCCAAGATTTTGAAGTTGAAGACGGCGTTACACAAGGACTATTTTTAAATAGTGCCTTCGGTTTGTTCAAACCCAGAACAACTTGTATGGATGAGTGTCCGACAAAGTAATTCCAACTGGTCACGTACATTGACCTTTTCAAACGTAATTATATGGTGGCAGAGGAATTCGTTTCTCTCGCCGTATACCTGTAATCTATTTTTGAGGAAGTCAATTAGTGATCGGAAGGTCTGGACAATGTAGCACTCAAAGATATAAACCAGTGTGGATGACGTAAGTCTAGCCTCAAGCCTCACACCCAGGAAATGACAAAAAATCGAGCAGGCAGCATGGCTATGTGGGTTGCTCCCATTAGGGTGTAGCATCACCTATCTAGAGAAATTCCTTTTGTTTCTTAATCTATCGATTCTGCCCATTCGGGAATGGTTGCCGTACACAACCATTGGTGATATACACTCGATACACTCAAGAGAAATGAGTGGTCGGTCATGTGAGGGCCGGGTTGCAAGACGTTCTTGTGAACCCAGGTGTATTTGCCTCTAGAGATACATCGTCGGGAGGTGGTCCCATACCTTGTCATAGTTGGAAAACCAATTTCCATAAGTGCCAAGCAGGTTTTGTTTGTATACTATATCGGAAATGTGAGATGCAAGCATTTTCCTAGATTTTAATTTATTTGTGAAAACCAAATAAACATTTTAATAATATCTGGTTTAAAGTATACAAAAGTGTTTTGATCTCATAAGGTAAAAACCCGTTCCTTTTTCACGGCGTGGTCTTATGAGATGTTTCTCTTAAACTATTTTAAACTGTTTACTCATACCAGTCCTCTGACTGACCCGGAGTTTAATTTCTGTGTTTTCCCTTAAACTCTTGGGTATTCATAACGCTTGTTATGAATAGACAAGTGAATCAGGATGTTGAACTTATGATGCTGAATGGAGATTATCAGTGTGCTGACCTACCTATCTACCTACCTATTGTATAATTATAAGTTTGCCAGTCAGTAGTGAATGTTATGTATAATTACTGATGTACTAGAAATGGGTTGTATCACTAGTCATATGATGTTCTGTTGTATCCTGTACTGTTGTGTAATATTATAAAGTATTATCTTTTGTGAAAATTCCGCTGTGAGATTCTGATGTTCTATGATTATATCTTCTATCTATTCTTATTCCTTAATAATGGCACGACTTCCGATGTGTTCGAAAGTTGGGTCGTTCCAGTTGGTATCAGAGCTTAGGTTCTTGATTTCCTAGGCTTTGGGTGAGTGTGAGAGAGCGTATTTTTATGTAAAAATTAAAATGAACTTAAACAACTTGGATGTTATACCTAGATTAGATATACCCTATCAAGTCCCGATTGACAACCTGTTATATTCAGGTGATCAAAATGAGTACCCGTGCACGAAGAGGTCGAGCTAGGGGATCTTCCACTATTACTGGTCGTACTACTGGATCCCAAGACCAGGGTGAGACAGTAGAGGAAGTTGCACAAGTTCAACAGGATAAGAGCTTTGCGACTATTTGTAAGGAGTATACGACTTTGGGAGGAAAGGTTTTCAAGGGAACTGAGTCTTTTGCTGAAGTGCAAGCCTGGATGAGGTCTTGTGAAAGAATTTTCAAAGGGCTGATGTTGAATGACGATCAGAAGCGTCTTTTGGCATCATGGCAACTTCAAGAAGCGGCTGCGACTTGGTGGGACGCTCAAACTGCTAACGTTCCTGAGGAAAGTTTTACTTGGAACAAATTCAAAGAAGCATTTGAAGCTCAATTTCTGCCTGCTGCTGGAAAGACAAGGATGTATAGAGATTTTATCGATCTCAAGCAGGGAAATATGAAAGTATCAGAATATGAGAACAAATTCAACTCGCTCTCTTGTTTCGGGCCAGAACTGATTAACACTTCGCTTAAGAAAAATGAGATGTTCATAGCAGGGTTGAAAGATGGCCTACAAGTTCAGATGATTGGACATCTCAAACTTCCATTCGTTGATCTAGTGGATATGGCTGTTCGTTATGAGGCACTGGAGAATAAGAAGCCAGTGGCCAAAGCAGCACAGACAGGTGGTCCTAGTGGGGAGAATCCAAATAAGAGGAAATTCAATCCAAACTGGAACAACAACAACAAAGGGGTACCTAAGATGGGAGAAAAAGCCAAGGAAAGGTTCAAAGACACCAAATGTCATAACTGCTTGCAAAAAGGACACATTGCCAAATTCTGTACTAAACCAGCAGCAAAGAAGCCACAACAAAACCAGCAACAACAACCATCTCAGCAACAGCAACAGAAACAGCAGCAAGGCCCGGGACATGCGATGGTGATGAAAAATCTGTGTTTCAACTGTCATCAGCCTGGTCACTTGGTTAAAGACTGTCCACTCATGAAGAGGGCACAGCAACCCAAGGTGTATGCTATCAAAAGTGAGCCATCGACTTCCCATGATGTGAAAGGCAAGGGAGTTCTTGAAGGTACTTTTGATTTAAATGGCATTGATGTTCGTGTTTTATTTGACACTGGCGCCTCAAATAGTTTCATTTCATCTAGCACGGTAGGAAAATTTAGATTTACCCCAAAAATTTCCACAAACCCAATTTGCGTAACTAATCCTATTGGCGGGAAAACTGAATTAAAAATGTATTGCGGAAATGTGGCGCTCTCGTATCTTTCCCATTCCTTTCTCTTCGATTTCTACATTTTGGATTTCAAAGGATTTAATTTTATACTTGGGATAGACTAGTTGAGTAAATTCCAAGCTGAGATTAAATGCGATAAGGAGATCGTAACTTTGATAACCAATATTGGGAGCAAGGCTAGGATACCGTGTGGGAAACCCGGTATTCATATGTGTAGTTTCTTGTACGCTTTGGAGTCGCCGCAAGAGAATTTGGAGATATTAGAAGTGGTTAAAGATTTTGCCGACGTATTCGATGAAGTTAAGAGTTTACCCCCACGTCGTGAGATAGAGTTTCGCATTGATCTGATCCCAGGAGCCAAACCGATCGTTCAGCCAAAAAGACGAATGGCACCAAAATAAGTTGTGGAACTTGAGAAGCAAACTCAAGATTTGCTGGCCAGAGGATTGATCAGGCCAAGTTTTTCAAGTTGGGGTTCAGCTGTAGTTTTTGTGGCTAAGTCAGATGGATCACTAAGGCTGTGTGTTGACTACAGGGAGTTAAATAGAGTAACCATCAAGAATAAGTATCCTTTGCCGCGTATCGATGATCTCTTTGATCAGTTGAATGGAGCTACGGTGTTTTCTCAAATGGATCTTGCTACAGGATTCCATCACTTGAGGATCGCCGAAGATAGTATTCCTTTAACTGCTTTCAGGGGGCCAGATTTCTTTTATGAATGGTTAGTTAAGCCGTTCGGATTAACCAACGCACCTGCATATTTTGTAGATTTGATGAATCGTGTCTTCCGGAAGATTCTGAATAAGTTCGTCTTGGTTTTCATTGACGATATCTTAATCTTTTCAAAGACAGAAGAAGAACACAGATATCATCTTAAAGTGGTATTGGAGACTCTAAGGATGAATGTTTTAAAGGCAAAGTTTTCTAAATGTCATTTCTGGCAATCTGAAGTTAGATTTTTGGGGCATATTGTAAATGGAGATGGTATTTCTGTAGACCCGATCAAGGTTGAGGCAGTACAACAATGGAAGCAACCCAGAACACCAACGGAGGTCCGTAGTTTCTTAGGATTAGCCGGATATTACAGAAGGTTTATCCAAGATTATTCTAAGATCTCTTCTCATTTGACCAAGCTGACTAAGAAGGGTGAAAAATTTATATGGACACCGAATTGTGAAGAATCATTCAAGAGGTTGAAGAAGAAATTGACAAAAGCACCAGTTCTTGTCATTCCCGATGGGAAAAGTAAATTTGAGGTTTATACGGATGCTTGTGGAGTGGGACTCGGTGCAGTACTAATGCAGAATGGACGTGTGGTTGCATATGCTAGTAGACAATTAAAGATTCATGAGAAGAATTATGCTACACACGATCTAGAATTGTTGGCGGTTGTTTTTGCATTAAAAATATGGAGGCACTACCTGTTAGGAGGGAAATTCGAGCTTTTCACAGATCACAAACCACTCAAATATCTGTTTTCCCAAAAAGATCTAAACCTGAGGCAACAGAGATGGTTGGAGTTCCTTGTGTCATATGATTTAGATATTATCTATACGCCAGGGAAAGCAAATGTCGTAGCAGACGCTCTAAGCAAAAATGCGATCTTATCTCTTCTAAAAGCTACTCCAGCACTTCAAGGAAGGATAATGGCGAATCAACGAAGAGATAAAAATCTGGAGAAGTTAATTCAAGGAGTTATAAAAGGAGGGGAGTCAGATTTTGAGGTGGATGGCCAAGGTATTCTCAAGATTAATGGAAGAATGTGTGTTCCAAATGTTGATGGACTAAGACAAGAAGTTTTGGCGGAATGCCATAAATCAAAGCTGAGTATTCATCCAGGGGTACACAAGATGTATAGGGATATGAGGCGAACATTTTGGTGGTCTGGGATGAAAAAAGATATTCTGGCCTGTGTAAATAAATGTCTATGCTGCCAGTAGATAAAAGGTGATAATCAGAAGATAGCAGGGCTACTAAAACCTTTGGAGATTCCTACCTGGAAGTGGGAGATGATATCCATGGATTTTGTCGATGGTTTACCCATAACCAGAAAGGGATATGAAGGGGTATGGGTAGTAGTCGATCGACTAACAAAGAGTGCGCATTTCATTCCTGTGAAATCAACTCGAACTACAGCTTCGCTGGCCGAGATCTTTATAAGAGAGATTGTGCGATTACATGGAGTCCCGGTGAGTATTATAAGTGATAGAGATCCTATTTTTACCAGCAAATTCTGGGAGGCACTCCAAACGACTTTGGGGACCAAACTGAACTTAAGTACCGCATATCATCCCCAAACGGACGGCCAGACAGAAAGGGTAAACATGATTTTAGAAGATCTATTGAGGGCATGTATTTTGGACTTTGGAGGATCGTGGGAGGATCACCTACATCTAGTAGAGTTCTCCTACAATAACAGCTATCAGGTGAGTATAGGCATGGCCCCATATGAGGCTCTCTATGGAAAACCGTGCAGGTCACCGACTTGTTGGGTATAGTCGGGAAATAAGCTTGTTCTCGGACCAGATATGATTCGAGAAGCAACTGAGAAGGTAGAATTGGTTAAAAGACGAATGAAGGAGGCCCAGGACCGACAGAAAAGCTATGCAGATCAAAGGCGAAGGGAACTAAACTTTTCTGTGGGAGACTTTGTATTTGTGAAAATTTCACCGATCAAGGGGACGATCCGATTTGGTAAGACAGGAAAGTTAGCTCCACGGTATGTGGGACCCTTCCGTGTTCTTGAAAAGATTGGATCTCTTGCTTATCAAGTGGAATTACCAGAGAGGATGGCAGGAATTCATAATGTTTTCCATGTGTCTCATCTCCGAAAGTGTGTTCACGACCCATCTTTAATCCAAGAACCATCGGTTCAAGAAGATCTGGAGATTGAACCTAACTTGACGGTGGTTAGATATCCGGTCTATGTGGTAGACAAAGAAGAAAAGCAACTCCGGAATAAGGTCGTGAAACTACTCAAAATACAGTGGAGTGAGAATCCATATGACTGTACTTGGGAGACGGAGAAGCAAATCAGGAAATTCTATCCAGATTTTGTTGTGGACTAGATGTTTGTATGTTGTTTGGATGTATGACATATGTGATGTATGATAGTGTTGTATGGATTGTATGAATGTATCTTTTGTATGGAAGGGAAATTTGGGTTTTCATCGCTATGGATTATGGATGATACGAGGATTCAGCATTCATAGGATTCATGAACTCTTTCAGTTACTATCATTTGTACTGAAATCTGTTCTTTGTTTCTTTTTCAGATGGCACCGATATTTAAGAGAACAGCTAGGAAGAGGATGACACCACTCCAGAGACTGAGGATGTATACTGGTATTAGTATCCATGAGATGACAGGTTCCCAGGAGCATGAGGGCGAGAGGAGGTATGTCGACTCTGAGGAGTCAGGCATTTACCAGAGAGAGCCTTCATATGATGAGGACAGCAGCAGAGACTTACCACAGGAGTCAGACCAGGATGGAGAGGACCATCAGGGAGGATACTACATAGGTGAGGGAGCAGGTGGCGGGGATGGTAATGATGATGGTGATGATGATGATGATGGTGATGATAGTGATGATGATGATGATAGGGATGATGAGGATGAGCCGGTGGAGGATGACCCTGAGGATGACCCTGAGGATGAGCCGATAGAGGATGACCCTGAGGATGAGCCGGCAGAGGATGACCCTCAGGATGACCTAGAGGAAGACCCAGAGGACGACCCAGAGGAGGATCCAGACCATGAGCCGGAGGAGGATTTGCCACTGGAGGATATCCCGTTAGCCCAGCCTCAGCCAGAGGAGGATGTCCCACATTAACAGCCACAGTTTGGACCATGGATTCATCCTCAGCCTGTACCCATGGATGGCCAGTTGGCAGTTTTATGGGATCAGTTAGAGCAGCAGATGGCCCAGTTTTTGGAAAATGGGGGACACTTAGAAACACTTATGGAGAGTTCATACCCAGACATGATACTGCACCCACCATCACCAGTTGAGATTATTGAAATTTCTGACGACGATATACCTGAGGAGATGGAGGAGCCAGTGGAGGTGATTGAGATATCAGATAGTAGGGAGGTGATTTGCATCTCCGACAGCAAGGAGGTGATCTATATCTCTGATGATGTGGACATAGTGACCATCTCGGATGATGACGAGATGATTATTATTTCTGATGACGAGGACGTCATCGAGATTAGCAGTGGGTCCGAGTAGACGGACAGACTGGATAGTGTTGTATATAGTAGTAGTAGTATGACGGATATGTATATTATGCTAGCCTATAACTCGACACTAGTCGAGCATAGTACATGTATTTTGCTGTAACCAGTTGACATATGATATATATGATCTTTTGCTAATCTACTATTTACAAATTTCGAGGATGAAATTTTTATAAGGGGGGTAGAATGTAATGACCCGGATTTTTTACACATCACTGATAATATTTGATCGTAAGTACGTATGTGTAAATACGAGTTTAAATTTCAAACTTTAAAATTTCTAATACACGTTAAAAGTTTGTATGATAGCACCTGCATAAGCACAACGCTTACAAGTAGTGGTTTTTACATATTCATAAATTTTAGCAAGATGTGTTATAACGTTTGTTCAAAATTTATTTTCTTATGTATAAATTATAACACATGTGTATAGCATTATAAAATGCCATTCTTCTTTTAGGTATTTTGTTTATATGTTTTTTAAAAGAGATTTTTTTTTAAACCTTATATTTTTAAGTTAATTTCTATTTTTACAACAAAGCATTTTTAAACCAATTTAGTCAAAATTATATTTTTTTGGCAAAAAGCAAGATGGAACAATACATGCATATTTCATGTAAACATCAAAATGAATACCCTATTTACTTGCATTCACTTGCAAACATGATTTCATAAACAATACCTACACCTAGTTGCAACTACACAAGAAAAGCCTATACTAGAAACTACTCTAGAACAAGGATTTGAAAGCTTGTACACTTCACATGGCAATGTTTCTTTGTTTCAACATTTTCAGCTTTTAAAATATTTTCATGTTTATTTTCTGAAAATTTCTCCTCTTATGTTCCCAAAAACACTTGCATTTTTGTCAAATATATGTACTCAAAGACCACCAAAACTTGTACAAATAAACATAGTTCATCACTACCCTAGTAAGCCTCAAGAAATGTTTTTTTTTCAAGAGTTTCTTTGCACAAACAATGTCCTGGCCGTGAGCACAAATGTGCAGAAAATTTCAGAGTTTGTTTGCCTTGAAAGCCAAGGTATTTGTATTTTATAATTTGTGTTAAATCAGTACATGATACATGAGAAAGGGGTAGGCAAAAGGCACGTGAAAACTGAGCATAGTTGAGACATTTAGGACTTCTATTTTTGGCTAAAGTCATAGGATAACTTAAGTAAAAGGACATGCGGTACAAGGTGCATTTAAGTGATAGTTTTTAGTGCACCAATAGGAGAGTCTTGCGCAGAAATATCTCATGAGAAATGGCTGCTAAAGCCATGTGAATCCTAGGTAGGTGTGTGATGTTTGAGAGAAATGGCATTTCTTTTATTATCTTCCAATGGCCATCAAAAGCAGAAAACTGTTTTTTTTGTCTCTTCATTCATAAACCAGCATTTAATGCACTGCATATTTTATTGTTTTTTTCTACTATATAAGGACATACCATGCATCACTTTCATTCACATCCTCAAACACTTTCAAGCCAAAACCAGTTGAAGGAAATCAGAAACTTCTAAGCAAAAAGGTGAGTAAACCTTTTTAACTAAACTTTAGTGTTCTTTTTATTTTGATTGAAAGTGGATCTTGTTTGTGTTGTGCTCTGTTGCATGTTGATCTGATCAAACCATTGCTGTTTGTCACCATATTTAAGTGCGAAGGGATTAGAAACTATTTTATACAGTGTGATCATTATGTTTTCGTTTCCTGCTTGAAATATGTATCATGACAAGGATAATCTGCTAGGTCATGTTAGGTTAAGACTTAGATATTGTTTTGTCTTCCAAAAGTCATTCCAGTAGCCTCGAATGAATTAGAGATGGCAAGATCACTTCAAAAATGAGCACTGTATGTTAAGCACAAACACAGTATTTACCTTTGCAACTCTCTGTTTATCCAATTTTCCAAAACTGTTTTTAAATTAAACCGAATGCATAAATTGATTTCTAGAAGTAAATAATGATTTTAGGAAGTGATTTGGTGATTTTTAATGGCTTGTAGTGGCCGAGGGACCATGATGATCGGAAATGGGAGTTTGGGAAATTCCCGATCATCCAAGCGATTTGAATTCACGTGGATGATGGTGGAACCACATCTTGGATCGAGTAATCAGGGAAAAATACTAGAAAAATTTCCAAATGTATAGTTTGTGTGAAATCGAAGGAAATAGGGTTTTATTTAGCTTTTGGGTTCGGTTTTCCTACGTCGAACTGCTCTTCATCGGAGCAGCGAGGGAGGTGCGATCAGTGGGGGTTCGGAGCGTCGGAGTCTGGTGAAGGTGTGGTAGCAAGGCGGAGGTGACACGTGGTCCTGACAATGTGCAGTTCCTTTTTTCTTCGATGGAGCAGTTCTGTTAATATGGAGGTGGCACGATGTAATACCATATGTTGAAAGTTGTCTGTTAAACTGTAAATTCCAAGAGATAAGTAACCGTTCAAGTACAGTCCGGTATTTTATGAAACCAGTTCTATTTTTGATCGTGCTAGATTAGTATTTTCAAAATAAATAATTCGTCGATCATTTCAAAGAGACCGAAATCAAGATTTCACTTTGAATTGATTGTACGCCGTACGCCAAGATTTTGAAGTTGAAGACGGCGTTACACAAGGACTATTTTTAAATAGTGCCTTCGTTTTGTTCAAACCCAGAACAACTTGTATGGATGAGTGTCTGACAAAGTAATTCCAACTGGTCACGTACATTGACCTTTTCAAACGTAATTATATGGTGGCAGAGGAATTCGTTTCTCTCGCCGTATACCTGTAATCTATTTTTGAGGAAGTCAATTAGTGATCGGAAGGTCTGGACAATGTGGCACTCAAAGATATAAACCAGTGTGGATGACGTAAGTCTAGCCTCAAGCCTCACACCCAGGAAATGACAAAAAATCGGGCAGGCAGCATGGCTATGTGGGTCTCTCCCATTAGGGTGTAGCATCACCTATCTAGAGAAATTCCTTTTGATCTCATAAGGTAAAAACCCGTTCCGTTTTCACGGCGTGGTCTTATGAGATGTTTCTCTTACACTGTTTACTCATACCAGTCCCCTGACTGACCCGGAGTTTAATTTCTGTGTTTTTCCTTAAACTCTTGGGTATTCATAACGCTTGTTATGAATAGACAAGTGAATCAGGATGTTGAACTTATGATGCTGAATGGAGATTATCAGTGTGCTGACCTACCTATCTACCTACCTATTGTATAATTATAAGTTTGCCAGTCAGTAGTGAATGTTATGTATAATTACTGATGTACTAGAAATGGGTTGTATCACTAGTCATATGATGTTCTGTTGTATCCTGTACTGTTGTGTAATATTATAAAGTATTATCTTTTGTGAAAATTCCGCTGTGAGATTCTGATGTTCTGTGATTATATCTTCTATCTATTCTTATTCCTTAATAATGGCACGACTTCCGATGTGTTCGAAAGTTGGGTCGTTACAGACAATCACCACTTATTATCTTGTCTTGGGTGTACAACCCAATCAAGACATCATTAATCATCCAAACGATGTGAAGACCTCCGATCATCAACCACCGTCTTCATCATCGACTTATCGTCGAATCAGTCATTCAGAATGGGTATAAACCCGGCCTTTCCGAATAACCCGCGTATATAATAAGTGCTATAAAGACACAACATACGCCTCATTCCAATTCTGAATATTCTTTTATTAAAATATTCATATACTTTGGGAAAGGTTCCCATTAATTTTATCAAAGATAAATTCTTTAAATTATTCTTTAATCTTCCTTTGGATGTCAATTCAAACCATGTTACGGTTTTCCAAACTAGTCGGGATTAGCGCACCTTACCTGAGTAATCATTTATTTATTTTCCCAATCCCAACCTGTTCATCGCATGGAGCAAAACTGGTAATACTCCATATCTAACACCACGGTCTTATCGGTAAAATTTAATTACTATTTCCTGTTCAAATCTAATTAAAGATTCAACTATCGCTAGGAGCAAAATTGGTGATACTTCATTCTCGATCATTTCCCAAATTTGATAATCTGAATTATCACATTCCCTTTTTCAATCTAATTAAAGATTTATTAAAACCTCACCTAGTTTTAATCTTCCCAAAAATCAATATTAATGATAATTTAACTTTGGAAACACAAACATGTCGCATCGACAATCTTCAACGTACTATTGATTTCTGCCGATATATAACCTCTAAGCTCATACGTCTCAGAAAAGGGTGTTAAGCAAGAGAATAAATTCTCCACTACCAAACAGATATATATTTAGCAGAGATCAACCCCACAGTTCGAATACAATGACAGACATGTAATCCTGTCTTCAACTGGGTTAAAGAACTAATGTCATTTAAAACAAAGTTTACGATGAACCCAAATCACATTCCATTAATTATGGAATCTTCAAGGAAGACAAATCAATGTATAATCGATATCAATTTCCGTATCCGACTAATAATATAAATGGAATAACGACAAAGCCTTTTAAATTCCATACATATTAACAGTCTTCCTCCACAGAAATTCACTTCGATTATTATCAATCGAATTCCATTCATTTCCAATTTAATATATTAAATTGGAAAACCATTACTTTGGAAAATTCCCGTTAAATCTTAATAAAAAGATTTATAAATTCCAAATCTCATTTCATTGTAAATCGGGTTAAAGAACGAATGTCTTTAAAAACATAGTTCACAACAAACCCAATTCACGTTCCATTTTCAATTCCAATTAAATGTCAATTAATTGGTGATTCTTCTTCAAATCTTGATTAAAAGATTTATTCTATTCAAACGGGGTTCAAGAACAGTGTTATTTAAGACACCATTCACGACAAACCCAAAATCACATTCCGTTGTTAATCGGGCAAAAGAACAAGTGTTATTAAAAACACCGTTCACGATAAACCGAAAAATCAATTCCAGTTAAATTCCAATTAAATATTAATTAATTGGTATACTTCATTAAATCTAAATAAAAATATTTAATCTTTTCTCAATTGGGTTTAAGAACAGTGTTAATGAAGACACCATTCACAACAAACCCAAATCCAATTTGATATTAAATACAAGGTTCTGAATAGAAAACATATCGGCTTATTTTCAATATCAAATTCTGAAATCAACAAATATCGTATTGGAATAACAATATAAATATCTTCCAAATTCCTCTACAATATCCGTATAATGACGGAATCCAATATCAAAATATTCTGAAGATAATTTCAATACAAATCCATTCCAATTCATATATTGGAAATTCTGGTTATTTTTAAAACCATTTCAAATCCAATTTATTTATTTAAAAATATTGGATTATAATTCTAGTTCATAACTAGTTCATTTTGATAAAATATATTTTTACCTTTTCAAATATGGAATTTTTTTATCCCAATTCTTTCCAAATCATTTATTATGATTTTACACAAATTATTGATATTTTTAATAATTTTATCAAGGCCCGTACAGTCGATTTCCATAAACAACCATCGAACTGCACTTAGAGCGACCTTTTCCAAATTTGATTTGGACATAATTCCAAATCCAACCATTAGATTTCAAATCTCTAATATTCGTTGGGAAGCTCTTTTCGATACGAACCTAACGGTTTTAGTTTTAGGAGAATACGATGGTCGGATCTCCCTTAATGTCCGTTCGAAGTCAATGGTCGAAATTCGCGAACTGCCGCGGCGCGGTGCGTTCTATTTAGGCCATTATATATATATAATATATTTCGTCAATTTCCTTTTAAAACGTATTTTATAAATCGTTTTAAATTCGTTTTCAAAACGATTTCAACTTTATATTCAATTTCAAATCAAAATTGAATATTCCATATCATCGATATATAAATGATAATATTTTCAAAATATTAGATTTCGAAATCATTTCCTTTTCGATATTCATTATAATAATGAATAAAATCGATATAAATATCGTTCACGTCGAAGTGGCGCATATCAAATCAACATGGCTTTATATATTTAAATATTTTCGTGTCCATCCCAAATCGGATATCAAAATCAGATTTTGATCTTTTACTAAATATTATTTTAAAATATTCATTGTTTTAGAATAATCGTTATTTTGAAATATTCATTCTTTCTGAACTGGAATCAAACACAGTCAATTCCCATATAATGTGATTATATGGATTTCATATAGACATGTACACAACAATAATCCAATGCATTCAACCATCATCCAGAGTGCATTCTACACTACATAAGCATTAAATATAAATATTCAACGCTTACACAGCTTGTCAACCAATCGGTTGACATACAATTAAATATTGGGATTTGTATATGTCCAGTATCATCCCAATACCCACGTGGAGTTTCAATCAATCAAGCACAGATTTTATTTGTGCAGTTGGACGATGTGTAAAATTTATCGTCCCAATCAATATCAGTCAAATTAGTGTACATAAACAAATCGTCCGATTTGTAAATGAATATTTATTTTATTTATATACACATTAAAAAAAATATTTTTAACTATAAAATATTTATTTCCATTCCAAATCACACAATCAATTTTCACAACACAATCAAATAAACAAATAAGTCGTCCAAGGTTTATGGACGACGGGTGTCGGGTGCTGCTAAACACCATCTGCATCCGAGTATATATTTTAACTAGAAATAAAATTAAAGTGAGAAGTTCTCATCTTGGGTTTCCACTCTGCCGTACTTTATTATCGCTCAGATTCCCTGCTTTGATTCCAACGCAATCTGTTTCACGAAATTTACATTAAAAATAATATTTTTAACTTGCCAAAAATATTTTCTTAATACGATAAAAATTATATCTCCATGTTGCTAAAAATTATATTTTTATAATATCACTTCATGTATAAAAATTATATTTTTATAATATCACTACTTCATATATGAACATCACATTTTTATCATGTCATCCGTATAATAAAAATTACATTTTTATTTCGCTACTTCATATATATATATATATATATATATATATATCGAATTTTTATCACTACTTCATATATATAAAAGTTGAATTTTTTATTGCTACTTCATATATATATAAATTCAAACCTTCTTCATTATAAAAATTCAAACTTCTTCATTAAAAATCTAAATTTTACCATGAAAAATCCATTCTTTTTCTTTATAAAAAAATCTGATTTTTTTTAATTAACATAAAAAAGCTAATTACTTTAAATAAATAATTAAATAAAAACTCACATCGATCGGTGGAAGGAGGGCTGTGCATCGCCGGTAATCGGCGCAGGCAGTGGCGGCGTTTATCGACGAGGTGGGCGCACGGGTTCTGGATCGCGGTGGTCATCGCGTCGGGGTCTGGTGGTCTCGGGTTTCGAGGTGGGAGGCTTCGCGAGAGGGAGAAAGGAAAGAAGGGGTGGTGCGGCGAGATGGGGGTCCGGCGTTTAGAGCGGCGCGATGGGCGACGACGATGTCAGGAAGCGGGCGAGGGTTTTTAGATTAGGTTTTCATTTTTTTAATATATCGAGATCTGAATTGAGAGGTGAGAGAGAGATATGACGGTAACATAATATATAAATATAATTATTTTATTCTATTTCTATCCCAAAAGGTTGACTTTCTATTTGAACACCAAATGATACCCAACGACTGTCGCCCCTAGCTAATTACCCCCATTTCGAACACAATGGGATATGTATCGTAAGCCAATTCGGTTGTCACGATCCGTTTCCGCTAAATTTAAAATATAAATCACTATATTTTGAATTCCAACGCACATTTTAATTTACCGGGGCTACGTACGGACCCCAAATATTCCAAAAAAATAAATCTGCCTATGTTTAGACGATATAGTCCTAACAAAACTAATTTCATCGAATTTGGAGACCGTTTGAAAAATGGTCATTTTCCGATCGAGTAAATTCAAACTGAAATTACCAAACATGTTTAAATCCGCCACGCTCACACATTGAATCCAAAAATTATGAAAATTGGAATCCAGCAATAATTTGACATTCCGGATCCAACGAAAGCGGTTTCGTCGAAAACGGAGGTCGTTTGCAAAATGGCTATTTTTAAGGGCTATATTTTCCATAGCGACTATTCTGAATTTTCAATTTGGCATAACTTTTTATTCCCGCAATGAAATTTGGATTTTTCGGATTTGTTGGAAAGATATTTTCAAATAGATTCAAATATTTTTGGTTTTGCTAAAATCCGATTTATTATGAATCCTGTACCTTCATTTGAAATTTGAAATCGAATTTTCAAACTCCCGCGCCATTTCCAATTCCTTTTATAATTAAAATAAATATTTATATTCTAACTTCGATTCAAATAAATATATACATTCTAATTCTATTCAAAATAAATTTCGCATTGTTATTATTTAAAATAATTCATTTTAAATATTCAAAATTCATTAAAATTGCCAAAATAAATTTTTTTAATTTGGTTCTGATTTTCCGGGTTGTTACAATCTCTCCCACTTAAAATCTTTTCATCCTCGAAAAGGAACGGAGGTTAAAGTTGTTTAACTACTCAACTCAACTTTCAGTTTGGCGTTCATTCTTCAACTTTTCAGTTTCTAAGATTTTCCAATTCTTCAAAAATTTGGCTAACACCCTAAATTTCCAAAAAAATTCGCCATAACCCCCTTTGTACGAGGAGCACCGGTAAAATCCCCAAATTGCCACATAGTCCTCCCATCTCAAAAAGAAAAAGAAAAAGCGAAGCGGCTAGCCAATCGGCTCATAAAATGATCCAAACCCAAAAAATTAGTAATTTGTCGGGCATACAAATTTTATTCCTCTTCTCTAGCCTCCTTGCTATGACCTGTTCAATGTATATACATGTATATGCATGCAATCTCAAACAATTTTCAAGTCTATTCAATATTTGATGCAATTTGGCTTAATGGTTCAAAAATTTTAATTAATCAACCAATAATCATACAACACAACTAGCAATCAATTTGTTGATTAATTTTCAAACATGTATCATTTACATATATAGTCAAAATCATGTTTTTGATGCCAAATCACAACAATAAGCTCTATCTAGTTTCGGTTCTCACACCAGTCAATTGGAAATATATAGACATCCCACTTTCGAAACTCAAGAATGAATGCTGATGATGTCGCGACATCACCAGAATTATGCCTGGGCGGCTAGAGTGTGACTCTATATCTATCAAGTATATTAAAACTTCGAATACACGTTTGCAAGGCGTATATGCAAAATTTTTATATATTGGATTGTCCAATTTCAATACAAATAATATATTCAAATACATATAAGGTTTAAATTTTCAAAACAATATTTGTTTTCATTTTTATTTTAAAAACGCTACTCTTCACACTCGTTCTAGGATACTACTGATCCTATCTCTAACGAGTAATTCTCATTGGATATCGTTAATCCAATCTCTGGTGAATTCTTTCGTCTGGTTCTAATGTGCCTTTCTCTCGAGCTCTGTAAACCAAAGCTCTGATACATCCTGAAACGACCCGAACTTCTCCGTGAAGGAAAGCCCGAATTGCTTTGAGAACTAGCCACATCGGGACACAAACAGAAGAACATTCCATTGATTATTACTACAATTCCATTAGAATACAAGAATATAACGGAGTATGAATGAATAACATACATTTGATAATATCAGAGATTTAAATTACATTTAAATACATAGCAGCGGAACAACAATACAAAACATAACTGAAAGTAATACACAGATACAGAGCTTTCTGAATATCGCCTCAGTTGTAAATCAGGATCCTATGAATATAAATCTACAAAACCAAAACTACTAGCTACTCGTGTGGAAAATAGGGGCACCAAGAGTTTAGGTTAAAACAATAAACTCCAGGTCAGTCATGTGACTGGTGTGAGAACTAAAACAGTTATTTAAAACTTTACTTTGAAAATAAGGTAAATCAAGGGACCACGTCGTATAACACGGAACGGGTTTCCTCCCAAGAATACTAGTGCATAGAATAAACAACGCAATGCATTTTGGAAAAATGAAGCTATTATAAGACTCAGGTCCTATCACACAATGCAACGCAAGCCGGAGGATAGAGTTTTACCTTATAATAGCCAAACATGCTTGGTACGTATAAAACAAATCATTTTTATACTATTATAGTGTAAAGTGTATGAAAACAACTTCAAACATAAATGTATCACTCATAGACGGCATAGAGCCCGATCCCACCATGTCGCCATACTAGGCTGTACAAATAAAACTGAAATGTCACGTATTGGAAATTGGGTTTCCGTCATGTGCCGAGGCTAGGGATGGCTCCTCACCACTTGGAGACACTCTAGCAAATGCCTCAGGATTCCCCGCAGAGAACCCTGGATTGGTTGGGCCGGACCACAGTTACATTAGTGGATTGGCAATTTCTGAACACACGTTTCTCGGTCCTATCGGACCTAAATCCATCGGCTCCGAAGAGACCGATATATCCAAGGCGTCTTGCAATCCAACAACCACATAGGTAAAATAACAATAGTGTCAGGACTAGTAAAAATCTGACACCACACATAGCTAGAAAGAAACATCATGTTCTCCCAACGGTCCGATCCCATTTTTGGCTCATACCGAGGCGTGAGGCTCGCGAATTAATGCCATACACAAAGCTATGTTGTATTTAAGCCGTGCTTTGATCATCAACCACAATACTATGCTTTTCAACAGAAGCCTTGATCATTTGCATCTCAGCATGCCACACTGGCAATTCACGCCACGCAACTGATGTCTATCGACATATAACCTCTGAGCTCGTAGTCTCAGAGAAGGGCATTAAGCAAGAGAATAAATTCTCTGCCACCAAGCAGATATATATTTAACAGAAATCAATCAACATAGAATAAAATCCAATGTCAGACACACATCCGTTTACAAGTTCGTTCTGGGTCTGAACGAAACCGGAGTCACCTTATTCCTCATCTTGTATGTCCAATACAGGAGAGAGATCCTCGAATATCCGCTGATCTCCAAGTACGTCTGGATGATCACCACTTATTACCTTGTCTTAGGTGTACAGCCGAATCAAGACATCAGTAATCTTCCAAACGATGTGAAGACCTCCGGTCTTCAACCACCGTCTTCATCATCGACTTATCGTCGAATCAGTTATTCAGAATGGGTATAAACCCGGCCTTTCCGAATAACCCGCGTATATAATAAACAAGTGCTATAAAGACACAACGTATGCCTCATTCCAATTCTGAATATTCTTTTATTCAAATATTCATGTACTTTGGGAAAGGTTCTCATTAATTTTATCAAAGATAAATTCTTTAAATTTATTCTTTAATCTTCCTTTGGATGTCAATTCAAACCATGTTACGGTTTTCCAAACTAGTCGGGATTAGCGCACCTTACCGAAGTAATCATTTATTTAATTTCCCAATCCCAATCTATTCATCCCACGGAGCAAAACTGGTAATACTCCATATCTAACACCACGGTCTTATCGGTAAAATTTAATTACCATTTCCTATTCAAATCTAATTAAGATTCAACTATCGTTGGGAGCATAACTGGCAATACTCCATTCTCTATCATTTCCCAAATTTGATAATTTGAATTATCACACTCCCTTTTTCAATCTAATTACAGATTCATTAAAACCCCACCTAGTTTTAATCTTCCCAAAAATCAATATTAATGATTATTTAACTTTGGAAACACAAACACGTCGCATCGACAATAAACACCATACTATTGATTTCTGCCAATATATAACCTCTAAGCTCATACATTTCAGAGAAGGGTGTTAAGCAAGAGAACAAAATTCTCTGCCACCAAACAGATATATATTTAGCAGAGATCAACCCCACAGTTCGAAATACAATGACAGACATGTAATCCTGTCTTTAACTGGGTTAAAGAACTAATGTCATTTAAAACACAGTTCACGATAAACCCAAATCACATTCCATTAATTATGGAATCTTCATGGAAGACAAATCAATATATAATCGATATCAATTTCCGGACCCGACTAACAATATAAATGGAATAACGACAAAGCATTTAAATTCCATATGTATTAACAGTCTTCCTCCATAGAAGTTCACTTCGATCATTATCAATCGAATTCCATTAAATTCCAATTTAATATATTAAATTGGAAAACCGTTACTTTGGAAAATTCTCGTAAAATCTTAATAAAAAGATTTATAAATTCCAAATCACATTTCACTGTAAATCGGGTTAAAGAACGAATGTCTTTAAAAACACAGTTCACAACAAACCCAATTCACGTTCCATTTTCAATTCCAATTAAATGTCAATTAATTGGTGATTCTTCTTCAAATCTTGATTAAAAGATTTATTCTATTCAGACGGGGTTCAAAAACAGTGTTATTTAAGACACCATTCACGACAAACCCAAAATCACATTCCATTATTAACTGGGTTAAAGAACAAGTGTTATTTAAAACACCGTTCACGATAAACACAAAAATCAATTCCAATTCAATTCCAATTAAATATTAATTAATTGGTATACTTCATTAAATCTAAATAAAAAGATTTAATCTTTTCTCAACTAGGTTTAAGAACAGTGTTAATGAAGACACCATTCGCGACAAACCCAAATCCCATTTGATATTAAGCACAGGCTCTAAATAGAAAATATATCAGCTTATATTCAATATCAAAATTCTGAAATCAACAAATATCGTATTGGAATAATGATATAAATATCTTCCAAATTCCTCCACAATATCCGTATAATCACGGAATCCAATATCAAAATATTCTGAAGATAATTTCGATACAAATCCATTTCAATTCATATATTGGAAATTCTAGTTGTTTTTAAAACCATTTCAAATCCAATATATTTATTTAAAAATATTGGATTATAATTCTAGTTCATAGCTACTTCATTTCGATAAAATATATTTTTACCTTTTCAAATATGGAATTTTTCATCCCAATTCTTTTCAAATCATTTATTATGATTTTACACAAATTATTGATATTTTTAATAATTTTTTCAAGACTCGTACAGTCGATTTCCATAGTCATCGAACTGCACTTACAGCGACTTTTTCCAAATTTGATTTGGACATAATTCCAAATCCAATCGTTTAGATTTCAAATCTCTAATATTCGTTGGAAAGCTCTTTTCGATACGAACCCAACGGTTCTGGTTTAGGAGAATCCGACGGTCGGATCTCCTGTAATGTCCGTTCGAAGTCAATGGTCGAAACTCGCAAACTGCCGCGGCGCGGCGCGTTCTATTCAGGCTATTATATTAAATATATAATATATATTTCATCGATTTCCTTTTAAAACGTACTTTATAGATCATTTTAAATTCGTTTTCAAAATGATTTCAACTTCATATTCAATTTCAAATCAAAATTGAATATTCCATATCATCGATATATAAATAATAATATTTTCAAAACATTAGATTTCGAAATCATTTCCTTTTTTATATTCATTATAACAATGAATAAAATTGATATAAATATCGTTCACGTCAAAATGGCGCACATCAAATCAACACGGCTTTATATATTTAAATATTTTCGTGTCCATCCCAAATCGGACATCCAAATCAGATTTTGATCTTTTACTAAATATTATTTTAAAATATTCATTATTTTAAAATAGTCTTTATTTTAAAATATTCATTCTTTTTGAACTGGAATCAGAAACAGTCAATTCCCATATAATGTGATTATATGGATTTCATACACACATGTACACAACAACAATCCAACGCATTCAACCATCATCCAGAGTGCATTCTACACTGCATAAGCATTAAATATAAATATTCAGTGCTTACACAGCTTGTCAAACAATGGTTGACATACAACCAAATATTGGGATTAGTGTACGTCTAATATCATCCCAATACCCATGTGGGGTTTCAATCAATCAGGCACATATTTATTTGTGCAGTTGGGCGATGTGTAAAATTTATCGTCCCAATCAATATCAGTCAAATTAGTGTACATAAACAAATCGTCCGATTTGTGAATGAATATTTATTTTATTTATATACATGTTAAAAAATTATATTTTTAACTATAAAATATTTATTTCCATTCCACATCACACAATCAATTTTCACAACACAATCAAACAAACAAACAAGTCGTCCATGCTTTGTGGACGACGGGTGTTGGGTGCTGCTAAGCACCGTCTACATCCTAGTATATATTTTACTAGAAATAAAATTAAAGTGAGAAGTTCTCACCCTGGGTTTCCACTCTGCCATGCTTTATTGTCGCTCGGATTCGCTGTTTTGATTCCAGCGCAATCTGTTTCACGAAATTTACATTAAAAATCATATTTATAACTTGCCAAAAATATTTTCTTAATACGATAAAAATCATATCTCCATGTCGCTAAAAATTATATTTTTAGAATATCACTTCATGTATAAAAATTATATTTTTATAATATCACTACTTCATATATGAAGATCACAATTTTATCATGTCATCCGTATAATAAAAATCACATTTTTATTTAGCTACTTCATGTATATATATATCGAATTTTTATCGCTACTTCATATACATAAAAATCGAATTTTTTATTGCTACTTCATATATATAAAAAAAATCAAACCTTCTTCATTATAAAAATTCAAACTTCTTCATTATAAAAATTCAAACTTCTTCATTAAAAATCTAACTTTTACCATGAAAAATCCATTCTTTTTCTTTACACAAAAATCTGATTTTTTTGTTAACATAAAAAAGCTAATTACTTTAAATAAGTAATTACATATAAACTCACATCGATCGGTGGAAGGAGGGTTGTGCGTCGCCGGCAATCGGCACGGGCAGTGGCGACGTTCATCGACGAGGTGGAGGCGCGGGTCCTGGCTCGCGGTGGTCGTCGTGTCGGGGTCTGGAGCTCTCGGGTTTCGAGGTGGAAGGATGCGCGAGAGAGAGAAAGGAAAGAAGTGGGTGGTGCGGTGAGGTGGGGGCCCGATGTAACACCCCACCTCCGCTAGGGTCACTCACAAAGGGAATGCACTACTTTTGGTGGAGCACTATCTAGGTAAACATACACAGAGATATCACAATACAGAACATAAATAAAGTGGTGGTAGAAATTAAAAGCCAAATCTTATTACTTTCAAGAAAAGAGTCAAAACCTCATACATCCAAAGTATAAGTTGCCATTATTCCATTACATCAAGTTCTAAATAAAGAAGCATAAACTTAAAAATAACAAAAGTAAATTATTCCCCAAAAATAGCAGACGTGCAGCCATAACATAGCTCAAGACCAAACCGTACATGAGCTGACAGAAAGCAAGCTAAATCCAAGCTACGAGCTATAATTTCCTCCCTGAGAACCTGGGGGAAGAAACGAAAGAAAAAGAGGCGAAAGGAAACGGGTTAGTCATAAAGACTGGTAAGTCCAAGTGACTTTCAGCATAAAAACAGGTAAAGGTAACATGACATGTATAAACTGAAAGTAAACATAAGTATGATGTCAAGATGGAAAAGATAGACTAAGATAACATGATGAATCAAGTACAGGTCAAGTATAGCATCGCATGTTCAAGGTTCGCTGCACCAACTGTACTAGTAGCCCAACCCATGTCAAGTATTAATCATGAAATGATCCCTTGGCCCAAAATCGTGAATGACCCATTACTAGGTCCAACGGAACGATCCACTAATCGATCAGCTCCCTACAAGTTCTAGTTCGTTGTGTTTCTGTGTCATACGGCCCAATCACGAATGTAGTCACCTGTGCTAGGTCCACCATAGGGTGTATCAAGCCCTATGGTGCCAACCACCGACACGAATCAAGCATGCACAGATAAACCTACTGATGCCCAATGCCTGCTTTTTCAACTCCGGACCACGTGCACGACCATAGCCCGCCTGAACCTAAACTGGCGCACCCACACAGCCGTCATTCTGGTCGCTTACAATCAGCCCAGCAATCGTGCCCCACCCTGCCTAGTTCCAGGGTACCATGATACATCTAGTGGGTTACTGCTGAAATGGACCGCGTAACTAGGGTTTCCGTCTAGTAGGTTAAGTGTTGTCATTTAAATTCGAGACTTAACCCCATCAGTCTAGCATATCAAGTTGGCTAAGTGTTGTCATTTAAGTTCGTGACTTAGCCTTACCATTCACGTGTTAAGTTGGTTAGGTGTTGTCGTTCTAGTTCATGACCTAACCCTACCAATCATATTTCAAGTTGGTTAAGTGTTGTCTTTCATGTTCATGACTTAACCCTATCATGTGGCATTACCTCATTAATGCACTCTAACCTCTCACATCAGACCTGTTGTTGTGGTCACTTGATATGCCGGGCGGTTCCGGGCAGATTTACACCACAACTCAGTCTGACCTCGGGTTTCAAGCGCGATATGACCAACTACCCACATTGGATCCTATTGTTTGCAGTAACTGGATTTGCCAGACGGTTCCGGGCAGATTTACACTGCAAACTCAACCCAACCTCGAGTTGGCATTTTCAAGTTCATTCTAGTGTCATGACCATGTTCAAGTTTCATGTAAAGTTCGTGTCAAGTTTCATGTTCCAACTTATGCCTATTATCATGTTCATGGTTCATGTTTATAACCAGTTCATGTTTTGCCTAATTTACCCAAATCGTATTCCCATCGCATGTAAATGTTAATCGACCTAAATTACAAGCAAATCAAAATGTAGAGATAAAGGGAATAACATCAAAACTATGATAGGCAGAAGGGATAAGCATAATGCGATAAAAGAGATTACAAGACTGGCATGATATAACTTGAGATAATCGGTTACAAGGTCACTGGCATATAAAAAGTTACAGGGTTTTCAAATCTAGCAAAATAAGGCGATAGTCCTGATAAAAACTTGACATACAAGAATAGGCATGCACAAGCAAGCCAAATACAAGGATAATGGGTCAATGGTTTTTGGTGTGCATAATAACGAATAAACTAAGCACGTCACACCCTAGGTATAGTATCCAACTAAATGCCAATTCAGTGTTCAACATGGTTTTCAACTATAGTGTTATGAGCAATCAATTATAATAGTCAACTAACCACAATAGTTATACAATAGTCATGGATAATTATCCAAAAGAGTTCTAGGAAACTACCCTAATAGTCATAGGCAATTAACTGTAATAGTTTCAAAGTCATGGTCATAATCTTATGTTCATAATCATAGGCAGTAATTCCTAGTCACGAGTCATAGGTGATTAGCCACAATTGTCCTTGTCATAGTCATAGGCAATGGTCTTATGTTCTCTGTCATAGGCATGGGCATAGTCTTATGTTCTCAGTCATAGTCCTTGGCCATTAATAATGGTTTCAATGTCGTAGGCATGATAACGTTTTATTTATAAATGCGAATAGGCTCAAACTGATTTCAAAGCAATATTCCAAATGTCAAGATCCAAGAAGAACAAGAATAGATATGAATCGATTATCATGCTTAAGTCAAATTTCACTTTATCTGATGTCCAAATTACAATTAACAAGTTTAGATCTCAAAGTAGCTAGAACTTACAGTGCGTGGATCGAGAATTAGAAAGCAGAATTTGATTGTTGAATCTCTATTTGATTGATCGTGTTCTAATTGAAATCCCCCAATTTGCAAATCTCTAAGCGTAGTCTTGATGGAGAAGAAGCAGTCCTTTTTCTTCCTATTTATCTTATTATTTTGATTATCTTAAAAGCAGCATGAGGACATAATGAAATGGTGTTGAGAGAATTAGGCTAGGGGGCTGCTTATATAGGGTTAGGCAGACGAATCTGATCATGAAACAAGTCTAAATACATCAGAATGCATCTGGCTCAAGAAATAGGTTCGGGAGGCAGGTCGACCCCCAGGTCGACTCCCCAGTCGACATGGTTGGGGAGGGGGGGTCGACTCCCCAGTCGACCTGGGTATACGGGCGGGAATTTTCCCGCCAGCCTTCTTTGAGTTTGAATTTCGAATTTCTGGCTTTATTTTCGAGCTGTTTTATTTTATTTAAACTCCTGAAACTTCTGAGGGTCATATCTTGGTCATACGGACTCCGATTTTCGAAAACTCGGACTCGATTTCATGCAGAATTCCGAGACAAACGTAATGGCGCAACCTGTTTCCCCTGATTCTTAATTTAAAATTTAATTCTGCCTTCATTTATGGTTTTAACATGTTATAAAAATTTGGATTGTTACATTCTTCCCTCCTTAAAGGATTTCTTCCCCGAAATCTTCAAGTTAAGAAGAATGCATCCTATATCCAATCAACCATCTACTCAACCATCATCCACAAGCAACCATTGTCCTTAAAAGATTTCTAATGCTATATGAACAAATGCAGAAAGTGTGTGTATATGTTCCTTATCTAATGCAAATGATCAGGCCTGTTTGATCTTCTTAATGCAAAATATGTTTGGTGTCATGAATCCAACATGTATGCAAATAATCCTAGTCACATAAACACTATATGTGTGCATAAACATTCATCCATATGCAACATCCACATGATAACACATTCAGTTTCATCCATAAACAAGTATAAACACTTATGCATATGCAATATGAAAACGTGTCTGATCCGATCTTGTGCCTAATGTGTGTTATGCAACCATGAGCAACCACTTGCGACCACTTGCAACCATTCGCAAACATCAACCATAACATGTTTCAAATACATGTTTACATCCATAGGGTTCTACCTAAGGTTCTCAAGATAGGATCGAAAAGATATACAAGATAAAACAGAGCATCAAGGAGAAGAAGTTAAAGATATACCCCCAGAAGGTCCTGCTTGCGGGGCTTGTCCTTGCTTCTTAGGGCAGTTCTTGTTGATATGTCCAGTCTCTCCACAGTAAAAGCATTCACCCAACTTTTTCTTCTTCCTTCTACAGTCTTTAGCTAGATGTCCCGTAATGCCACAAAAGCTGCACTTCCTTGTCTCACATGGTTTGTTAGTATTGTTGTTGTTGTTCTTGTCATTCTTGTTGCCTCCCTTCTTGAAGTCAACCTTCTTATTCTGAGACTCGTCCGCCTTAACTTCTTTCTTATCACTCATACCTTTCCTATGTAACCTATTAACAAGCCTCACGAAAACTATCTCCATCGAACGGAAAACCCTCTACGAAGCTAGAAAGAAGATTAGACGCAGGTAAAACTACTACAACTACAGATGGAGAAAAGAAAGGAAAAGAGGTTCAAATGAGGAAACAAAGGATAATGCTAATGGCTTTTGGGGAATAGCCTTAAAAATAAAACTTTTCTTGATAAATGCTTTTTTGTAAATAGATTTTTGAAAATATTTTTAGTAGGTTTTTAAAACTTTTGCCCAATCTGGTAACCTTCTGCTCCGATACCAAATGTAACACCCCACCTCCGCTAGGGTCACTCGCAAAGGGAATGCACTAGTTTTGGTGGAGCATTATCTAGGTAAACATACACAGAGATATCACAAGACAGAACATAAATAAAGCGGCGGTAGAAATTAAAAGCCAAATCTTATTACTTTCAAGAAAATAGTCAAAACCTCATATATCCAAAGTACAAGTTGCCATTATTCCATTACATTAAGTTCTAAATAAAGAAGCATAAACTTAAAAATAACAAAAGTAAATTATTCCCCAAAAATAGCAGACGTGCAGCCATAGCATAGCTCAAGACCAAACCGTACATGAGCTGATAGAAAGCAAGCTAAATCCAAGCTAAGAGCTAGAATTTCCTCCCTGAGAACCTGGGGGTAGAAACGAAAGAAAAAGAGGCGAAAGGAAACGGGTCAGTCATAAAGACTGGTAAGTCCAAGTGACTTACAACATAAAAACAGGTAAAGGTAACATGACATGTATAAACTGAAAGTAAACATAAGTATGATGTCAAGATGGATAAGATAGAATAAGATAACATGATCAAGTATTGGTCAAATATAGCATCGCATGTTTAAGGTTCGCTCCACCAACTGTACTAATAGCCCAACCCATGTCAAGTATTAATCATGAAATGATCCCTTGGCCCAAAATCGTGAATGACCCATTACTAGGTCCAACGAAACGATCCACTAATCAATCGACTCCCTACAAATTCTAGCTCGTTGTGTTTATGTGTCATACGGCCCTATCACGAATGTAGTCACCTGTGCTAGGTATACAATAGGGTGTATCAAGCCCTATGGTGCCAACCACCGACACGAATCAAGCATGCACAGATAAACCTACTGATGCCCAATGCCTGCTTTTTCAACTCCGGACCATGTGCACGACCATAGCCCGCCTGAACCTACACTGGTGCACCCACACAGCCGTCATTCTGGTCGCTTACAATCAGCCCAGTAATCGTGCCCCACCCTGCCTCGTTCCAGGGTACCATGATACATCTAGTGGGTTACTGTTGAAATGGACCGCGTAACTAGGGTTTCCGTCTAGTAGGTTAAGTGTTGTCATTTAAATTCGAGACTTAACCCCATCAGTCTAGCATATTAAGTTGGCTAAGTGTTGTCATTTAAGTTCGTGACTTAGCCCTACCATTCACGTGTTAAGTTGGTTAGGTGTTGTCGTTCAAGTTCATGACCTAACCCTACCAATCATGTTTCAAGTTGGTTAAGTGTTGTCTTTCATGTTCATGACTTAACCCTATCATGTGGCATTAATTCATTAATGCACTCTAACCTCTCACATCAGACCTGTTGTTGTGGTCACTGGATATGCTGGGCGGTTCCGGGCAGATTTACACCACAACTCCGTCTGACCTCGGGTTTCAAGCGCAATATGACCAACTACCCACATTGGATCCTATTGTTTGCAGTAATTGGATTTGCCGGGCGGTTCCGGGAAGATTTACACTGCAAACTCAACCCAACCTCGACTTGGCCATTTTCAAGTTCATTCTAGTGTCATGACCATGTTCAAGTTTCATGTCAAGTTCGTGTCAAGTTTCATGTTTCGACTTATGCCTATTATCAAGTTCATGGTTCATGTTTATAACCAGTTCATGTTTTGCCTAATCTACCCAAATTGTATTCCCATCGCATGTAAACGTTAATCGACCTAAATTTCAAGCAAATCTAAATTTAGAGATAAAGGGAATAACATCAAATCTATGATAGGCAGAAGGGAGAAGCATAAAGCGATAAAAGAGATTACAAGACTGGCATGATATAACTTGAGATAATTGGTTACAACATCATTGGCATATAAAAATTTATAGGGTTTTCAAATCTAGCAAAATAAGGCGATAGCCCTGATAAAAACTTGAAACACAAGAATAGGCATGCACAAGCAAGCCAAATACAAGGATAATGGGTCAATGGTTTTTGGTGTACATAATAACGAATAAACTAAACAAGTCACACCCTAGGTATAGGATCCAACTAAATGCCAATTCGGTGTTCAACATGGTTTTCAACTATAGTGTTATGAGCAATCAATTATAATAGTCAATTAACCACAATAGTTATACAATAGTCATGGATAATTATCCAAAAGCGTTCTAGGCAACTACCCTAATAGTCATAGGCAATTAACTGTAATAGTTTCAAAGTCATGGTCATAGTCTTATGTTCATAATCATAGGCAGTAATTCATAGTCACGAGTCATAGGTGATTAGCCACAATTGTCCTTGTCATAGTCATAGGCAATGGTCTTATGTTCTCAGTCATAGGCATAGGCATAGTCTTATGTTCTCAGTCATAATCCTTGGCCATTAACAATGGTTACAATGTCGTAGGCATGATAACGTTTGATTTATAAATGCGAATAGGCCCAAACTGATTTCAAAGCAATATTCCAAATGTCAAGATCCAAGAAGAACAAGAATAGATATGAATCGATTATCATGCTTAAGTCAAATTTCACTTTATCTCATGTCCAAATTACAATTAACAAGTTTAGATCTCAAAGTAACTAGAACTTCAGTGCGTGGATCGAG
This sequence comes from Allium sativum, assembly GCA_030737875.1. NCBI lineage: Eukaryota > Viridiplantae > Streptophyta > Magnoliopsida > Asparagales > Amaryllidaceae > Allium > Allium sativum. Next base: position 189,184,827 of record CM060924.1, on the reverse strand, counting down.
AATTAGAAAGCAGAATTTGATTGTTGAATCTCTATTTGATTGATCGTGTTCTAATTGAAATCCCCCAATTTGCAAATCTCTAAGTGTAGTCTTGATGGAGAATAAGCAGTCCTTTTTCTTCCTTTTTATCTTATTATTTTGATTATCTTAGAAGCAGCATGAGGACAGAATGAAATGGTGTGGAGAGAATGAGGTTAGGGGGCTGCTTATATAGGGTTAGGCAGACGAATCTGGTCACGAAACAAGTCTAAATACATCAGAATGCATCTGGCTCAGGAAATAGGTTCGGGAGGTAGGTTGACCCCCAGGTCGACTCCCCAGTCGACCTGGTCATGGGGAGGTCGACACCCCAGTCGACCTGGTTGGGGGGGGGGGTCAACTCCTCAGTCGACCAGGGTATATGGGCGGGAATTTTCCTGCCAGCCTTCTCTGGGTTTGAATTTCGAATTTCTGGCTTTATTTTCGAGCTGTTTTATTTTATTTAAATTCTTGAAACTTCGGAGAGTCATATCTTGGTCATACGGACTCCGATTTTGAAAACTCGGACTCGATTTCATGTAGAATTCCGAGACGAACGTAACGGAACAACCCATTTCCCCTGATTCTTATTTTAAAATTTAATTCTGCCTTGATTTATGGTTTTAACATGTTATAAAAATTCGGGTTGTTACACCCGACGTTTGGAGCGGCGCGATGGGCGACGGCGATGTCAGGAAGGGGGCGACGGAGTTTTTTTTTTAGGTTTTCTTTTTTCTTTTTTATATTGAGTTCTGAACTGAGAGGTAAGTGAGAGATATGAGGGTAATGTAATATATAAATATAACTATTTTATTCTATTTTTATTCCAAAAGGTTGATTTCCTATTTGAACACCAAACGATACCCAACGACTGTCGCTCCTAGCTAATTACTCCCATTTCGAACACAATGGGATATGTATCGTAAGCTAATTCAGCTGTTATGACCCGTTTCCGCTAAATTTAATACATAAATCACTATATTTTAAATCTGGCTATGTTTCGACGATACAGTCCTAAAACTAATTTCGTCGAATTTGGAGACCCTTTGAAAAACGGTCATTTTCCAGTCGATTAAATTCAAACTGAAATTACCAAATACGTTTAAATCCGCCACGCTCACATATTGAATACAAAAATTATGAAAATTTGAATCCAGCAATAATTTGACATTCCAGATCCAACAAAAGTAGTTTCGTCGAAAACGGAGGTCATTTGCAAAATGGCTATTTTTAAGGGCTATATTTTCCATAACGACCATTCCGAATTTTCAATTGGGCATAACTTTTTATTCCTGCTATGAAATTTGGATTTTTCGGATTCGTTGGAAAGATATTTTCAAATAGATTCAAATATTTTTGGTTTTGCAAAAATCTGGTTTATTTTGAATCATGTACATTCATTTGAAATTTTAAATCGATTTTTCAAACCACCGCACCATTTCCAATTCCTTTTATAATTAAAATAAATATTTATACTCTAACTTCGATTCAAATAAATATATACGTTCTGATTTTATTCAAAATAAATTTCTGAACGTTATTATTTATAATAATTTATTTTAAATATTTAAAATTCATTAAAATTGCCAAAATAAAATTTTTAATTTGGTTCTGATTTTCCGGGTTGTTACATCAGTGCTATGAGAGATCGGTCTCTGATTTTGAGGAATGAACTGGATTGATTTGGGGAGTAATCGACGGTTGAAAGTAAGGAAAGTTCTGTGGTGACGGTAAAGCTTCAAGGAGGAGCGTGCTATCATATTAATAGGGTATGGAAGAGAGTAGGGAGGTCTAAAGCTTGGTAATGGTAGTTGAATTCAGTCATAAATTCAAGTGTCGGATATGATGCCTGCCTTGAATTCAAGTAGCTTGGAGATGTTTTGATTTGCAGTTAGGTACTTTAGATGAATTTTAGTAGTGGAACTTGTTCGAAGTAGGAGAAGAAAATCAAGAAGTGAATTAGCAAGGTAATTATTCTAACTTAATAAGTAAATTTTTAGTTATATTCAAATTTTCCGGTTACTTATAAAATTTGCATCGTGTGTATATAAGGTCTAAAATTCACAAAAATAGGTTGAGAAGATTCAATAGCTGTGAATTACATATTCAGGAAATGGTTTGAAATTTTTTGGACTCAGCTAAAAATTTGGAAAATTCAAACTTTGGATATTCGGCGAAATAAAATCATGGTGAGTAAACTCACTCTCGGCATTTGTCTATAATTTTAATATAAACGAAATTTTATTTAAATTATTTTTATATGTTGTTTGTTGGTTGTTTGGATGTATTTAAATATTTTTGTGGCTATTATATATATTAGTTATATTTAGGCTTGGTGGTCGTGGCTATTATATAATATATATATATATACATACATATATATATATTGGTTGTTAGATATTTCCCATAGTACCATTAATGGATGCTTGCAATATCATTAGCGGATGACCCTATGCTCCCCACAATATATTATAGTGGACGACCTTCTATATCGCGATGTCCTGCCTTGAAGCAAGATGGGTAATATTTATGTTGGCTAACATCTGCGGATGCAGGAAAACAGGTCGGTGGAATCCAACTGGATTCCACAATTTTTTTTCCATATATATTATCGTATATGATGTGTTAGAAAACCTGTGATTGATAATTGGGTGTTTTGGATGTTTAAATATCACTGGCCCTAAATATTGATATATAAAAATATTGTGAAAAGAGATTTTGATATTTAGTAGGAAAATCTATTTTTTTCCAAAGTAGAATTTGAATTTTGAATGGACTAGAAATATTAACTTGTTTTGAATAATAAAAACAAGTAGTGAATTTATAAACGATATTTATAAATGAAATGGAATAATCATCATTAGATAATGAGAATTTAAATACTAGTATGAATTTAAATAGGGGAACTGGGAATCATTTCAAAAACTAAACGATTGAATTTATTTTGATATTCGAAATGTAAATAGAATTGGAATATTTATTATTAGATTCGACAATGTCGATTTAAATAAAATAAATTATTTCCAGAAAGGATATTTAAATTGTATTAGATAGAAACTAAATTTAAATATGAAAATGGAATTTAGATTATATATAAGTTATAACAAATAAAGTATTCCAAATATTGAAATTGGGTTTTCAATAGATTTTGAAATGAAACTTGTTTTAATATATTAAACAAGGAAGTAGATTTATAAACGTTTATAAATGTAGTGAAGAAATTATCATAGTATAATTTGGAAGTTTGAATTCAAACGTGAATTTAAAAGTGAATTGGAAATCGTTTCAAAAAGGGAATGATGGATTTTGTTCTGAAATTTGATATATCAATGAACTGAAATAAATCTAAAGGATTTATAATTGGAATTCGATTTCATCGAATTTTATAAAATAATTTATTTCCAAAGGATTTGGAATTTAAAATAGAAGATTAAATTGTAAATAAATTCATAACTGAATTATGAAAAAAATCGACGATTAGGGATAATCGCAAAAATTAAGTTGGATTGGAAAAATTGGTTTAATATATATTAAAATATATAAGAATGGAATTGAAATTTATTAATAAACGAAGTTTAAATGTTTATATTTAAATTTAATTAAAACGCGCTCGCCGCGGTGGTAGTTCATAATTTGACATTTTGAACTTTAAGAATTCAATTTAAGTCGGAATACTTTGAAACAAGAATCGTCAAGACCGATTGAATAATAGTTTTCTAATGGATGAGAAAAATCTGGATTTTGCCTTATAGATTTTGAGTTATGTCAAAATCAAATTTCTAGAAAAATAGCAATATAATCGTTTATAAATTATAACGATTAAATAAATAAAATCAAAGGATTTTAAGTAAATTAAATTCGGGTTTCCATTAGAAAAACCCAGACTTGAGTTGTAAAATAAATATGAACTCAAGTGGAGTAAATGGATTGATTTTTGAAACAAAAATCGGATTTCTAATTATTGAATAGAATTAACTATTTTGAAGAATAATTATTCAATGGAATTTTGAATCAAAATTAGGATTTGGATAAGTGAATTAGATTTATGAATTCATATTCGAAATCCAATATGAAACTTGAATTGAAAATGGATTCGACTGGTTTACAAGAAAATTAAAATTGGATATGTTCAATTAAAAAGTGGAATAGGAAAAAGAGCTAATTAAAGAATAAATTAGTGAATTGAGTTAAAAATGATTGGACTGAGTTGGAATAAATTGAGAATGGACGTATATATGTTAAATAGGTATGGAATGAAGATTATAACTCGGGTGCCCGACAAAAAGGTACATGTTAAATTCCATATGAGATTTTATGAGCCTACTGGGCAAGCCGCTTGGCTTTTTGATTTTCTTTTTGAATGGAAAGGGACTAGAGAGGCTAGTTAGGGTTTGAGCTATTGAGCTATAGAAAGGAGGTGCTAGTGAAATTTTCTGAAAATTTAAGGAGTTAGAAAATTTTTAAGAAAAAATTGATAACTAGAAATCAATATATTAATATATATATAGAATTTGATAATGAAACGAACTTAAAATAGAATATTATAAATAAAACGAAAATCTTTGAATTTACATCTGGTAAGAATAGAAAGAGAAGTGTATACACATTTAAAAAATATGGATAATTGTTTTATATGATGTTGATTATTCGAGATAAGTTGTCTTGTCCATTCTAAAGTTAAGAATGTTACTCAGTCAAGGTCTGAGAGGTAGTTATACCCCAACTTGATTGATTTCATTATTAACTAATGAATAGAAGGATTCAGTCTCGAAGATCAATGTTTAAAGAGATTTAGTTGAATGCAATATTTTGGGTTGTTGTAACGATGTTTTACACGACACTCATTTTAACACAAGTAAGAGGAATTTTGGAAATATAATAAGTATTTCCTATGTATAAAAACAAATGAGTTTGGGAAAGAGACAAGTAGTTGGAATGTTTTCCAATTAAAATAGAAGATATTTTCTAAGTATAGAAAATAAAATAAAGTGATATACGAAAATATTTTCTAAATAGCGCAAGAGGCCAAGATGATTGTTGAAGATATTGGGTTAACAAATATTGATTTGGAAATGGAGAAGTGATTTAATTAATGAAATATTAATTAAGGGGCTCGGTGATAATTTGATGCTTTGGATGAATGTTGTTTTTTCTTTGATAGTTAAATAACGGACAATCGAAGTATTGGCCAATAACGTTGTCAATATGGAGAGATCGGTTGGATTATTATCCGAGAACCGCTCCGTATTGGCAGTAGTGTTTGCGAATCAGATTATATGAAGACAATCAAAGACGGAGTAAGTGCACGGGCTTTTTCTGTTAATCCCAGGTAGAAACTTCCTAAGATGGATTAATGGAAATTGTGCCTTCGGTTTCGTCAGTCCCAGAACATGTATGTATGGACGAATGTTTAACAGTGTATTTCCAATGATCGCATATGTTGGTCTGTACAAATATACATCTGGTGGCGGAGAACTTATTCTTGTAGTATAATATCCAGAATATCTTTGTGCAAATCAATTAGTGATTAATAGATCTGACAATGTGGCATTCAAAGTGATTGTGCTATCAATGAAAGGTAAGTAATCGTAACCTCCAGCCTCGCAACTAGGAAATGGTATAAAATCGGGTAGGTCTCATGGCTAAGTGGGTCGCACCCAATTAGGGTGTGTTGTCACCTGATCTTGAGAAAATCTTTTTGCTTCTTTATCTTATCGTTGTTGTTTCTTCAGAATGGTTATTGTTCCCAACCGCTGGTGATAACACATTTGGTACTTTCAAGCGAAGTGAGGGGACGGTCATGTTTAGCTTGGGTTGCAAGATGTTCTTGTTGAACCCGGTATATTCCTATCTAGAGATACACTATCGGAAGGTGGTCCCATACCTTGCCAGTTGGAATCCATTCTCTAATTAGAGCCCACGGTTTTGGTTGTATACTATGTCTATAAAGCGCGAGATGCAGGCGTTCTGCTAGATTGTTATTTACTTGTTTCAGACACTATTATAATATCATAAAAGTAGATTTTAAAGAATATTTTGGGTTATTGTAAGGTAAAAACCATCCGTGTTTATGTGTGGGTCGATCTTACGATTATCTTTTCTTCGAAAGGGATTTTTTAATGTTAAATGAATGATTGGAGTTTACTCACACCAGTTCCATGATTGACCCAGAGTTTATTTTGTTTTGTTTTACCTTAAACTCTTGGGTGCCCAAATTTGTATGGGCAGTCAAGTAGTTCAGGTATTTTCATATATCCTTAGAGGAGCTTGGAGCAGGAGGTTTCAGCGTTAGATATATAGGGTTTATTTTCGCTATGTTGTATATGTGATGAACAAGTGTTGTATTCTGAAAATGTTATGTATATACAATTGGATTTGTATTTCAAAAGTTATGTTATGTAATATATTTTATTTGTTCCGATGTAAGTTTCATGTTTACTCTGATGTTTGTTGTATTTATGTTCTACTTCTTCTATTCTAATATTTCTTTCTTTCTATTTCTCACCCTCTAACTTCTTCTATTAATGATCCGGTAATTTTTGGTGTTTGGTTAGTCAATATGATGTTTGTATCGATAATCAGGATCGAGAAAATGTCGGTTCGTTACACCATCTCATCCTGCAACTTTATTTAATCCCTCTATACTGACTAGATTATATTGTGGTCCTATGTTCTCTTACGGTTATCTCCGAGAACGTCATTCATCCAGCTATCACAATAAGTAGAGTTTTGGCAATTTAGATGAGCGCTCACGTTGATTCCTCTTAAACAGGTTCCTCGATATGTTAGGATTCTTCATTCTCAATTATAGACGCTAACTCCTTCGTTCAAAAGAGGATGATAAGCTCTAGAGTCTTAGGAGGGACTACCATCTTAGCAATGGGATGTTTTCCCATCTAAATGGAGAACATGGAATGCTTGAGAAGTAGCTCTTCTCATTGTCAATAGAGATGAAGATGATTCTTTTCTCCTGTGCATTGGAGGATTCATCCATGTAGAACCTTCTCCCTCTTGGTTTCTACAAAGAAAATATGGAATTTATCAATGATATATTCTAATTGATAAGATGCAGGTATAAATGAAATCCTTAGTATTTCTTCAGACAAATTTCCTAACCCACTCGTTTTTGTTAATTCCATAAATATCTAATAGTCAAATTGTGAGATTCTAATCATAAGATGCTTATCTTTTGTAGTTTTGATCTGTTATGATTTAATAACTATGATTTTCAAATATATCCTTTTTATTGAAAATAAATCCAAGGTAAAGTTACTTCTTTACCAAACTTTAAAGAGAAATTAGTTATGATTGAAAATATGCAATCATATATATATATATATACTTATATATACTGCAACACCCCAAAAAATAAATCATGAACAGATATAGATAATTAAATAAAATAATAATAATTAATTAATTCAATGCGCTAGAAATAATATTTTTGGATAAATGGGGATTTACTATTGCATTTGTGGCAAGATTCTGATCTATTTTCATATTTTATTTGTTGAAAACGGAGTTCATATGAAGAAGATATTAATAAAATAAGTTAGACGTAAACTATTTACATATAAGATTTGAAATTCAAATTGAATGAATATAAATTTGGAATATAAATATATGTATATGTATATATATTAATTGGCATAAAATAATATTCCATAAGAATTTGAATTGTGTGTAAACATGTACATATAGAAGTGGACAAGAATAATAAACATAAGGAAAGAATCAAGATCATTAATTCAGAAATTAATAAAAAAATCAAACGTTACAAGAGATTCAAAATCTCCTGGCTCGACCCCGGAAGAGGGTCGACTACCCTCTTATGGGAAGGTTGAAGGAGGTCATTTTTTTAAGGGAGTTGTTTATAGTTTTGCACCAATAAACCAACTATATTAAATCAAACTAATCCAACGATCTATGCACACTTGCAATTATAAATATAGCCCCCTAGCCTCACTCTAAACCCTACTCTCATTTCATTCTGCGCCTACATATTGTTCCTCTGCTATTGCTGAATTCCAGAAAAAAGGTTAGGATTCTCTTACATTCCTTTAATCCCCATTCTATCTTTTCTTATCTAGATTCATATAGATTTAGATTCTTGAATTTAGTGTTATATATATATATATACAGATTCAAAGATTTGATTCTTATATATATAAGGAGAATTGGAGGACGTTAATTTTGAAGGCTAAATCCAGATCTGATTCTACATGAATTCTACTATTCTGCATTCTTAAATCTCAATGAGTTAAAATTTATAAGTTGCTATTTTTATCCTTTGTAGTATAGATTTGGATTTTTTTTGCCTATATAGGATTTGGATTTAAACGAAAATAAAACACTATATGTAACGTCCCACCTCTATACTCGCATTAGCCAAGGTTATCGCAAGCAATGATGTCAACTAACCTGAAGAATAAGGCTGTTGAGGAACAACTATATGTATAATAGCTTTGAACTAGTGTTAAACATGTTGGATATTTTGGTCTTAATTTTTAAATCTCATGAGTAATTCCGACACATCCAATCCAAGTTCAAATCCACTACACAGTGGTTACATATAATTTGGAATCAATATAAAATACATAACAATAAAATCAAAGTCAAACACAGATATTCACATCACTAAGGCGAAAATAGATATGAATATGACACATAAGTGTAAATACAAAGATAATCGTCATACATGATCCACTATACAGTAAAAGAATAGGTACAAGTTCTAGCCAAAAGAATATGTATACATAACAATAGCATATATATAATCAAAATCTTCAACTATAAAGTGGAAAGCCAAAAGCGAAGAATGGTCCCCGCTAGAAATTTTGTGGAAGCACCTGCAACACTCGGTCTGACACGAGTATTATTTATATGAAAATAAACAATAAACAAATCAGTCTTGTTGTACTCATCATAATCAAGGTTTTAAATCTCGGATATCGGTCGCGTTTCATCTCAGGGATTTTATAGACTCGGTCTCATATCGAGGGAGATCTCGGATGAGATGATTCTAAATCGGGAGTTCGTCTCGGATTTTCATCTCGGGTCTGAAACTTCATATCAGAACAATCTCGGGGTACATGATATGTTAAAAATGATATTTTAAGAAAATGATTTTTATGAATGCTATCAAAAACATAGTAACTTAAACTTAAAATGCAGAATAACTTTATTATTCTTTATTTCGCAAAAGATCATTAATACTCTAAATTGTAATATGCTTAAAACAAGAATATTTTTAGATAGGAATAATTAAAAGGATCCAAAACATTAAAAAATTCAGCATAAATAGACCATAAAATACATAATTTCATAAGTAACATGTATGTAAAAAGACGAATATGAGAATCATAAGCATTGTAAAACATATATGAACATACAGTATAGTCATTTAACATGCAAAATGTAAAACAACAAAAGATTGATATAGCTAGATTTGAATTTTTTGAGTATAGTTCTAGTTCAGGCACAAATTTAAATTTTAAACAAAAAAAAACTAAGATCTTGGACGATATTCCAGTATTTCATTTCAGTCGATATATCGTTCGATATTGCAATATCTCGAGCGACGTATTCGAAAGGAGATTTAGAGTGACATTTGTTGTTTCGTTTCGGAAGGAGCCCAAAACGAGATCTGGGCGATATTTGCGATATTTGAAACAGTGATCATAATAAACCGAGATAGAAATATAGATATAAATAGAAAACGACATATAGGTAATAACATCAATGTTCACATGAAAATTGTGAAGGCTCAAATGTCTGTATAGTATGTCAAAGAAATCTCGGTGTTGTATAAGGATATCTCAATATCAATGAAACTCAAGTTGATAAAACAGTATCAATAAAGCTTATATTGATAGCATAGTATCAATAGGACCCAGATTCGAAAAACCAATAAATTAGAAAATCAGACAATCTCAAGAGAGGGAGACCTAATTCAAAATGGGAGCCGGAAGACTCATCAATTCATGTATCGAAGGTGAGACGCGATCTCAAGTCAATTAGCCTATAATTAATACTGACCTAAAGATCCTCAAATGGTCCGAAGACCGCGGGTCTCGACCCTACCAGGATGATTCGAAGATCATCAATAAAATTAAATGAACCGAAGTTCCTCAGGATGACACAAAGATCATCAAATGAAGAAATGAAACGAAGTTTCTCAGGATGATTCGAAGATTATTATTGACGGGCAAAATTGTCGCACGCCAACACCCAAATGTGTGTATGTGAACAATTATCCAAATAAGCAGTAAAGTATGTAAATGCGGGGAGGCACAGCTTTTATAGTGGTTCGACACTAATGCCTACATCAACTTTATAATCAAGATTCATCATATCTTTGGTTGATTACAAGGTTGTTCAAGTTTGGACAATAGCTAAGTTCGAAGTGTTACAATGGAATAACAAAATATAAGCTTTTTCTACACCTTGACTTAATTGCCCTTCTTCTTCTTCGTTGAGAAGTGTTGACTTGGTCAACAATATCCAAGCTTAGTGTTCATACCCATGAAGGTCAAAGGTAGCATTACAATCCTTGTTAATGTTCAAGTGTTGAAGGAAAACATGCATGCCATGTTTTAATTATCCATCTCATTTCTCATGGCAATGGTGGAGGTGTTGGAAGCCATTAATGAGTGTTTGGAGCCTTAAGGTCCACAAATTCCAAGGGAGAAGGATCCAAATGAAGGCCAACGCTTGGGGTATTTATAGGAGGGAGGTTAGGTGGGAGCAGGTGAGCAACGGGACCCACAAGAGAAATTTTGCACCCCAAAGCAAGCCATATGCAGAAAATTCGCACCCCTCCCAGGCGGGTTCGAAATTTCAAACCCACTGGTGGGGTTCGAAATTTCTTCGAAATTTCGACCCCACCAGGGCGGTTCGAAATTTTGACTCCACCAGAGGGTTCGAAATTTCGACCCGACCAGGGGGTTCGAAATTTTGACCCCACCAGGGAGGGTCCAAAATTTCGACCCCACCAGGGGGTACAAAACTTCGAGCACCCTAAAGGGGTTCGAAATTGATAGAGTGTGAGGCGGAAATCATGCTGTAGATGGAGTTGGAATTCTTGAATGCGAAGTGAAGGAATTTGTGGTTTTGCTGGTCCGAGGTGAAGGAATCTGAGCTTCCGGCACGTAGAAAATCGGATGAATCAGTGGGTGCCCGCAGTTTCGACCTAACCGGCTAGGTCGATAGCCGCCGGGACTGTGGGGCCCCGGACCCCCACCGGCGCTGCGCCCAGACCCGCTTGACAGCTCGCCTTCGACTCGGAGCACGGCTCGACTAAGAGTTCATTGGGCCCGACAGAGGCCACTTGATGTAGGCTTCGGGTCTCCTTGCGTTTGCGACGCGACTTCGACCCTGCTGCTTTGTGTTTTTTGACGCTTGAGCGCGTTGCTCAGCAAATACGTGAAGTGTGACAGCTTTGACAAAAAAGCATGTCAACAATTATCATAATGATTCGAAGGTCGGAACGATCCGAGGATCCACCGAAACTGAAGTTCCTAAGATAAGATGATCTGAAGGTCCATCGAAACCGAAGTTCCTAAGATAAGATGATCCAATGATTCACCGAAACCAAAGTTCCTAAGATAAGATGATTAAAGATCCTCACTAGTCAAAATTGATCAAGTATAGTGTAAGTTATGCCAAGCTAGTAAGTATAAAAGTCGAGCTACATGTCCCATAAAAACTTGCTCTACTCGAATATTTACGAACAAGATGTATATTCCACTAGAAATATGAAACGATCATTGCCACGGTTATCAATCGAACGAGTCCAAGAATTATCTGTTAAGGACTGGGATGTTGATTATGATTATTTTGATGACAATAACCTTGTTTCTATTATTATTGTTATAAAATATATACTAACACAATTTTCTAGAATATATATATGTATATATATACAGGAAACTATGCAGGTATTTTATAATTGAAGACTGCACAATTTACAAGAATCAATACTTCAAATAGTAGAGTTCAAGTTTCAAGACTCATGAGTATCTAGATTACAATAGTTCAAGAATTCATAAGTCAGTATATCTAGAAATTTTGTTAAAACTCTGTATGCACTTGATTCTATTTTCAAATCTAAATTTTGATTTTAAAATTTAAATCCTGATTTTAAACTTGTTTTCAAAATAATTTCAAATTTATTTACCTGATTTTTAATCTTGTTTTCAAATGATTTCAAAATTACTTCCTTATTCAGAATATATATATTTCTTTGTTTTAAAATATTAACTCATGATAGTTATTTTTCGAACTTCTAAAAACTAATTTTATATTCAAATTTATTTTTTAGATGTTAAACTTAAGTTTTATTTGTTTTATATTTATTTATGTTGTTTAACCTTCTTAAGTTTTTAATATATATATAGTTATATATTTTTATATCATTTTATATTTAATTTCTTATTTAATTTTAGTATATCTTTATGTAAGATTTAAAATATATGTTTACTTTGAAAAGAATGTTTAAATATGAAGGAATTTAATTTGTTTTAACTCTGGATTCACCATAACTTATTTGAATAATATTTACTTTATTTTAAAGAGGTTTTTAGTTTAAAGGACAAACTTATTATAAAAAATTAGTTAAAAAGATGTGAAGTTTGGTTTTTAGGGGGAAAGGCACTTTTTAGTGTAAAAGAGGATTTTAGGGGGTCCACTATCATTTCCTCTTGTAATGGCCTGCAAATCCGTACTATTTGAGTTGACTAAATACAACACATGTCCAACCCAAATTGCACAGAAATACGAATCATTAATGGAAAGATGTTAGAGGGTGAGAAACATAAAGAAAGAAAATTAGAATATAAGAAGAACAACATAAACAACAACACAGAATCTCACATCGCAGCGGAACAAAATATAATATATCATAACTTTTGAAATACAAAATTTTAACTGTATAACATATCATTATCAGAGTATCACTATCAGAGTACAACATACAACACATCGGAAATAACAATAACTAGATAACGCTGAAGCCTCCTGCTCCAAGCTCTTTTGGAAAATCTATAAAATCCTGAACTACTTGACTGCCCATATAAAATTGGGCACCCAAGAGTTTAGGTAAAACAAAACAAAATAAACTCTGGGTCAGTCATGAGACTGGTATGCGTAAACAATTTAAAACAGTTTCAGAAACTAAATGATATCTCATAAGACCACGCCGTATAACACGGAACGGGTTTTTCCCTTATGAGAATCCAAACACTTGATTTAACTTTCAAAATCCTTTTGAAAGGAACGATAATCTTTATATCAAAACTCTTTTGATATTATGATAGTGTCTAAATCAAATAAATAACAATCTAGTGGAACGCTTGAATCTCACGTTCCACATATATAATATACAATCAAAACCGCAAGCACTTATTGGGTAATGAATTTCCAACTATTACAAGGTATGGAACCACCTTCCGATAGTGTATCTCTAGAGGAGAATACACCGAGTTCAACAAGAACATCTTGCAACTCAGCCACACATGACTGACCACTCATTTCACTTGAGTGTATCGAATGTATTTCACCAACGGTTGGGATCATCAACCGTTTCCCGAATGGGACAACATCGAATAGAATAAGGAATCAAATGAATCTCTAGATAGGTGATAATACACCCTAATGGGAGCTAACCACATAGCCATGTTGCCTGCCCGATTTTTACCATATCCCGGTTGTTGAGGCCTAAGGCTACGCTTACTTGCCATTCATTGATAACACAATCACTTTAAATGCCACATTATCAGATCCATTAATCATTAATTGGGTTTGCACAAATATTCTGGATATTATGCTAAGCGAATAAATCCCTTGCCACCATATATATTTGTGCAGTCCAACAAATGCAATCATTGGAAATATTCTGTCAGACATTCGTCTATATACGTTCGTTCTGGGACTGAACGAAACCGAAGGCACTATTCCGTACATCCATCCTAGCCAGTCTCTACCTAGGACTTATACAATAGCCCTTGCACTTTACTCCGTTGTAACACCCCACGTCCGTTAGTGTCACTCGCAAAGGGAATGCACTAAGTTATGTGGAGCATTTAGGGTAAAAGATGCAGATAAATTACAAGACAGACAAAAATTAAACAGCGGAAAATAAAACTTTATTTTATTGATAAGATAGTTTATACAACAATTTCTTTATAATATCAGAGTATCATCTGTCTTACAAAATAAAGAAGCATAAAACAACATTTATATTCCCCAATGTAGCAAGAGCCAGCCATAGCATCTGAAAAGAGAATCCAAGCAAACCTTCGACAAATCTTCAAGCTGGGAAAGATTGACAATGCAACTTAACCTGAGTTATACTATTCCCTTCTTTACTACCTGGGGGGGAAATGGAAGAAAAGAAGACGAAAGAAAAACAGAGTCAGACATAAAGCCTGAGTAAGTTCAGTAACTTCTAGCATGTGAACATGGAAAAACAAAACGACATGAATTAACTGAATACAAGATAACACCATGACGATAGGGTCAGCAAGATTAGACAAGATAATCACAAGATATGCTAAGATAAGATAAACTGGATATGCTCTAATACTTCCGCCGCTTCGCTATTTCCTCGTTATACTGGTTTCTATATCTCTGCACCACCTAACTAGTGTCCCAACTAGTAATGATAACGTGATCCCAATCCCTGTAGTTTTCATTGCCTTCAGGCATACATTTATTATTTATTACCTAGATCTAATCTAGGGTTTTCTACCAAGTGCTTTCTAGATTCTACTAGAGTTTACGCTATCTGCTGAATGCTTCTCGGATTCAGGATTTATGCCACCTAGTCCAACTAGGGATTATGCTACCTGTCGAACGATGCCCCCAAGTCTAGGACACACTACCTAGAGTGATATATGTTCCTATACTTCCCCACGCATGTATCGCGAATCGTTTATCGCTTGTCTAGATGCACATGTCCTGTAATGTGCGGCCCGAGTCCTGTGGCAGGGCAAATCAAGAAACACAGAACTCGGTCGGGAGCTTTCAGATATCTGCCGATGCAGATGCTAAGGTCTGTTTTTGTTCCGGTGGCTATGGTCCCACTTGACCCCTCCCTCAACTAATGAAAGGCACACCTTGAAAAATGAGAACTACACGCAGGCCCCCGGTGCCCCACTATCCTATGGCCCCTGGTGCCCCACTTGATGTGCCGGTTGGTTCCAGGCAGGTTTACATCGCAACTCAGTCTATCCTCGGGTTAGGCATATTCGTGTTTTCTAAGTTCAAAGGGTTTGACTAATTTTCAAATCAGGTTTTGAAAGTAACCATCCCATCCGTCGGATCAGTTAGGGATAGCCAGGAAGAGCAGGAAACTTGTATTTTCCAAACCCAAGCCTAGACACTATCCTCTCTGTCACCCTAGAACTTTCTGGTGTATGTATTATTAAAAGAGATGTCATTAATAAACCTTTCTTTTGTATATAAATAAATTGTTAACAATTTATCCTCAAAGTTTAACCACTTATCCTCAAAGTCCATTTTCCCTTTTTAAAATAAATTTGGCCTATACCCTATACATTTGCCATGCCTACTAATGGACTTGTATTCTAGGCCCAAATCTTGATTTGCCTATCTTACAGTTTATAGCAATTTAGATCCAACACCCCCATTTACAGTTCATGCCAAAACTAGATTTTATATTCTAGTTTACAGTTTATGCTAAACTAGATTTCATATTCTAGTTCACCGTTTATGCCCAAAACTTAATTTGCATACCAACTACCTATTTTGTGGCCCATTTAACCATTTACCATTTACGCCCAATGTATGTAAATTATGCTAATATACTTATCATGCTTAATTTAGCCACCCAATTATGATTTAATATTCTAATCTCAGTTCATGTCAAAACTAGACTTGTTATTCTAATTTTCATCTTAATAGTCATGCTATAATGCATGTTCCCAAATTATGCCAATTTCCAAGTTTAGTCAATTTCATGTTTTTCCCCAAAACGTATTCCCATCGTTCGTATAATCGTGATTCAACCTAGATCATAAATAAAGCTAGATTCGTGGAAAAAAGGGAATGAACAAAAATGCCATGAAAGAACGGACATAACAACTGGCATAAGATGATAATTCACAGGCATATAGATTATGACATGAAAAGGGTTGAATAGTATAGATTCAAGAACATGGGTAGACCTAACTTAATAGGTAAATTCCCATGATCAAGATCTAAGAATAAACTGGAATAGAAAGTCAAGCCTAGGTCCAATATAATGCCAATTTGGGGTACAACATGGTTTTGTAACTACAGTGTCATGGGCATAAATAATAATCTTATATCCATAGTCATAAGCAATAAATCCTCACAGTTAATGAATCACAGACATAGGCAATGTTCATAGTCAAAGGAAAATAGTTCTCACAGTCATGAGTCACAGTCATAGGCAATGTTCATAGTCAAAGAGGCATATGGTTTTAAGGTCCATAGTTTCATAGTCACAATCTTATTTGTCATCGAATCATAACAGTTCTTAATTAGGTCCAAGGATATAAGCACTGATAGAAAGATTTGGCATATTCTTTTATTCCTTTAATTTCATGTCACAAATAGAGAAAACGTTCAAATCTAAAAAGTAACCGACTTACATTGATCGGTTTTTAGAATAGAAAGATGGCGTTGATATGATTCGTGCGATGTTGCTCGAAACCGTTGAATCTCTAGTTGAATCCTGACTTGATTTGAATCTCTCCTTGAAGAACTTGTGCAGCATAACCCCGTCTTGATTTTATTTTATTTAGAATTAGAGCAGAGTATAGGCATAGAGAAGTTGTGAGGAGAAATATGAGGCATAGGGGTGTTTTTATAGTGTAGAAGTCAACGAATCTGGTCAGAATGGCGTCCGGATACAGAAAAACGAACCAGGATGCAGATCTGGAAAAAGCGGGGAGGTCGACCCCAGGTCGACCTATGGGGGGAGGTCGACCCCCAGGTCGACACCCTGGTCGACCTGGGTACCCAGGTCGACCCTCTGGTCGACCTGGGTCCTGGGCAGGAAATTTCCCGCCCAACCCGCTTCTGAGTCTGTTTTGAAATTTGAACTTCGCTGAAACTTCCGGAGGACATATCTTCCCCATACGGACTCCGATTCTCGCAAACTCGGACTCGTTTTCATGCAGAATTCCGAGACAACGCAATGGCGCAGCCCGTTTCCCTTGATTTTGATTTTAAAATTTAATTCTGCCTTGATTTGTGAATCCTAGTGTTACAGAATTACGGGGTGTTACATTCTCCCCCACTTAAAAGGATTTCGTCCCCGAAATCTTCAAGTTAGGAAGAATGTGTCCTACCATCAAATCACCCATCTACTCAACCATTCAACCACAGGCACTCATTGTCCTTAAAAGAATTCTAATGCTTTCATGTTCATATGCATAGTGTGTATATGTCTTTATCTAATGCAAAATCAGGCGGTCTACTGATTCAGTTGACCTCCTTAATGCGAATCATGTCGGTGCCATGCATCCAATCATGTATGCAAGCATCCCTAGTTATGTAAATACTGCATGTGTGCATAGCCATTCATCCATATGCAACATCCATATGATAACATATCAAGCTCAACTTACAAACAAATACATATCTGTAAATGCAATATGAAAGCATTCGAACTGATCTAGTGCCTAATACGTATGTATATGCATTCACGAGCAACCATTAGCAACCACTCACAACCATCAACCATAACATGTTTCAAATACATGTTTATATCCAAAAGAGTTTCTACCTAAGGATCGGAGATACGACCTAGAGGATATACTTTGGAAAGAGAGAAACAATTATGCGTAAAGCTCCTACAAAAAATGAAATCAAGGATGCACCCTTAAGGAAAAGGGTATGATGCTAGTATCTAGCCTTCTTGAGCTTTACTCCATTGTATCTTAACTAATTTAACTTCACGATTGTGAAGTTTCTAACCTCCATTTCCAAAATAAACAAATGTCAACCACGGTACCAAGTTTATGTACTAAGATGATTAGAGGTCTCTCCTCTTAGCTTTTCCATCATGCCATAACTATAAGGGTCGAAAGGTCACTACGTGCTTTTTAGAGTGCCTGCCATAACTATTCATCCCTCACGCAAACCATCCTAGTCGAACTCGACATTCCTCAAGTACAAGCCCCAAAGGCCTAAACCAATATCAGACAAGCACCCAAGGAATATCTTCTCTGAATTTAGACGATCTACGTGAGATGATATAAGCAAACTCGATAGCTATTCTCAAATCCCTACTAACCAAAAATAAACTGGTCGGACCACCAATTGGATTTGAGACTCTAGTGGGATCTTTCTACTATACAAGTACTATGGTGCAGAGACTTAACTATGGAAGTGGATATGAACAAATGTGAAGCGCTAAAACCAAAGGAAAGAGTACGAATGGCAAAACTAGACTCTTCCAACAGAACTTTACCACCTTTCTCCCAGGTACGCTTAGTGGCGAAAGTAGGTACTTGCCCTACTGAAAATCTTGTCCTTTGCCCTTAATTACACCTCAGTAAAGATACCTCCTCTTGTCTTAGGTTTTATAATTCCTTCCTTCTTTGTGAGCTAAATCTACATCCATGAATTCCTCATCCTTGGGTTGTGCTCCTTAGCCAAACTCCTCATCCTCTTTCGTGTGTAGTCATGTTGACAAATCTCTCGAAAGCTGCTTCCATCGTACAGAAAACCCTATAAGCTTGAAAGAAAACTGAACGTAGGTGAAACAACTATGGCTATGGATGGAAGCCAGGCACGACTTCGCCCATCGATGAGGTTACCTCCCAGAAAGCCAGGAGCCCCAGAGACTCAAGAAAGAAGGAGACAAGAATTCAAACAGAGGAAGAGAAGATAGTGCGTATGGCTTTGGGGAATATGCCTTTAAAACAAATCTTTTCTCTTGAAAATGTTTCTTTTAAAACTGTTTTGAAAATAATTTTTCAAATCCTTTATCTGATCTGGTAACCTTCAGCTCTGATACAACGTGTAACACCCCACGTCCGTTAGTGTCACTCGCAAAGGGAATGCACTAAGTTCTGTGGAGCATTTAGGGTAAAAGATGCAGATAAATTACAAGACAGACAGAAATTAAACAGCGGAAAATAAAACTTTACTTTATTGATAAGATAGTTTGTACAACAATTTCTTTATAATATCAGAGTATCATCTGTCTTACAAAATAAAGAAGCATAAAACAACATTTATATTCCCCAATGTAGCAAGAGCCAGCCATAGCATCTGAAAAGAGAATCCAAGCAAAACTTCGACAAATCTTCAAGATGGGAAAGAGTGACAATCCAACTTAACCTGAGCTATACTATTCCCTTCTTTACTACCTGGGGGGAACGGAAGAAAAGAAGACGAAAGAAAAACAGAGTCAGACATAAAGCCTGAGTAAGTTTAGTAACTTCTAGCATGTGAACATGGAAAAACAAAACGACATGAATTAACTGAATACAAGATAACACCATGACGATAGGGTCAGCAAGATTAGACAAGATAATCACAAGATATGCTAAGATAAGATAAACTGGATATGCTCTAATACTTCCGCCGCTTCGCTATTTCCTCGTTATACTGGTTTCTATATCTCTGCACCACCTAACTAGTGTCCCAACTAGTAATGATAACGTGGTCCCAATCCCTGTAGTTTTCATTGCCTTCAGGCATACATTTATTACCTAGGTCCAATCTAGGGTTTCCTATCAAGTGCTTTCTAGATTAAACCAGAGTTTACGCTATCTACTGAATGCTTCTCGGATTCAGGGTTTATGCCACCTAGTCCATCTAGGGATTATGCTACCTGTCGAATGATGCCCCAAGTCTAGGACACACTACCTAGAGTGGTATATGTTCCTATACTTCCCCACGCATGTATCGCGAATCGTTATCGCTTGTCTAGATGCACATGTCCTGTAATGTGCGGCCCGAGTCCTGTGGCAGGGAAAATCAAGAAACACAGAACTTGGTCGGGAGCTTTCAGATATCTGCCGATGCAGATGCTAAGGTCTGTTTTTATTCCAGTGGCTATGGTCCCACTCGACCCCTGCCTCAACTAATGAAAGGCACACCTTGAAAAATGATAACTATACGCAGGCCCCCTATGCCCCCACTAACCTATGGCCATCCTCACCTATAACTAGATAGCAAGTATATGGTCTTTTGGAGTTCTCCGCCTTTCCGCTTCACGTATCTCGACTGACTCAAGATGGATGGTAGACGACGAGTTGCTATCACAGGGCTACCGTTTTCTCGTCGAATCACGCTGGTCCATCCTAGTCTTTAGGTTGCCATATTTTGCAACCAAGGCATACCCTTGGTTCTTCTAACGCAGACCTTAACCTCTGTGAGCCCAGGAGGATCATCTGCAGCCTCACAGAGGGATACCAAGAGTACCCTCACGTCCCCTCGAAGCCTCGGGCTTCGTAACCCAATTCGTTGGTGCCTTCTTTTTACTCAGACGGACATTCGCTCCTTCCGGTGTTATACTAAGAATTACTACTTAGTTTTGCTAACTAAGGTTTACCACTTAGTTTCCAGAATCGTTGTTTTCTTAACTAAGATTTACTACTTAGCTCCTTTTAACTAAGGTTTACTACTTAGTTCTCTTTCCCGGCAATTTGGATTGGTTAAGTGTCATTAGTCAATTCAAGTTAACTTAACCCTCTTCATTTATCCTGTTAAACTGGTTAAGTGTTATCAATAATTTATGTTGACTTAACCCTACCACAAACCAAGTTATATTGGTTAAGTATTTCTTATTACTTAACCCTACCCATTCATCTTGTATTGGTTAAGTGTTCCTTTTTAACTTAACCTTGCCCATCTGTTTTCACTAACATGTTATTATTAATGGTTAAGTATTATCCCTTCATGTTTTAGACTTAACCCTATTCCTTTATCACAATCTGATGGTTAAGTGTTCAGGTTTACTTAACCCTGCGGTCTAGTCCAGCTAACATATCAAATTGGCTAAGTGTATTAAATTTTACTTAACCCCAACCTCTAGTCTAGTTAACATGTTAATTTGGCTAAGTGTATTAACTATACTTAACCCCTACAAATCTTGTCTTGTTACCATGTTAAGTTGGTTAAGTGTCCCTATGGACTTAGCCCTCCCATTCTAGCTTAACTGTGTTAAGTTGGTTAAGTGTTAGTATGGACTTAACCCTCCCATTCTGGCTTAACTGCGTTAAGTGTCTATATGAACCTAACCCCACCCACCGGTCTGGTTATCATGTTGAATTGGTTAAGTGTCTTAGTTAACTTAACCCTACCATTCTTGTTCTAGCTTTAACTAAATAAATTAAAGCCGCTACCACTCACATTAGACAGATATTGTTGCGATTACTAGATGTGCCGGTTGGTTCCAGGCAGGTTTACATCGCAACTCAGTCTAACCTCGGGTTAGGCATATTCGTGTTTTCTAAGTTCAAAGGGTTTTGATTAATTTTCAAATCAGGTTTTGAAAGTAACCATCCCGTCCGTCGGATCAGTTAGGGATAGCCAGGGAGAGCAGGAAACTTGTATTTTCCAAACCCAAGCCTAGACACTTGTAACACCCCGAATTTCACTTAATATTAATGTTTAGTAATTAAAGAATAATTAATCTCAAACGTGAGAATTAAGGGAAACGGGTTGCGCCATTGTGTTCGTCTCGGAATTCTGGTTGAGATAGAGTCCGAGTTTGCGTGATTTGGACTTCGTATGAAGAAGTTATGGCCATCCGAAGTTTCAGAAAATTCAAAACAGATTTAAAATATTCAAATTTCAAATTTCAGAAGAGGAGGGAAAATTCCTGCCAGACAGAGGGTGTCGACACTAGGGTCGACATGGGTGTCGACCCCCCCAAGGGGTCGACCCATGTGTCGACCCAGGGGTCGCCCCCCCCCCCCCCATGTCGGTCAGGTGACCTGGGTGCACTCATTTGGGATCTGGGCTGTGTTTTGGTGGCTAGTGACGAGATCTGACGGCTCTAATCTGATTTAGGGTTAATCTAATAGCCTAAAACACTTAACTAATCTATAAATACACCCTAAGACTACCTTAATTCATACTAAAATTGGATACAACGTCGTCATGCCATCAAAATGCAACTTAGAAGGAGCCTCCACAAATTAAAGAGGAAGATAGCTTCTCAAATCAACTTCTAATCAACTCTAGCAACTTAATCTTCTTCATAGGAGTGCTAATCAACAAGTTGTGAGTTTCTATGCCTTTAGCAAGCAATTGCTAAACTAATTATGGTAGGATATAATGAGGTTATGGTTATGTATGTGGATCAATGCAAGTTATGTTATCATATGCAATGTGTTCATGATGTTAGTTATGCAAGTTTTATGCTATATGTTCATGATGCTAGTTATGCAAGTTGTATGCTATATGTTCATGATGCAAGTTATGCAAGTTTGATGCTATGTGCCCATGAAGCTAGTTATGCAAGTTGGGTGTAATTTATGCTATATGTTCATGATGCTAGTTATGCAAATCACTATGATAAACATTGACCCATTATGACACCATGTTATAAAAGTCGGTGTTTGATTATATGCAAGTTCATATATGACATGTTATGCAAGTTTGGTGTTTGATTATATGCAAGTTCATATATGACATGTTATGCAAGTTTGGTGTTTGATTATATGCAAGTTCATATATGACATGTTATGCAAGTTTGGTGTTTGATTATATGCAAGTAACATGTGCAAGTTTACACCTTTGTATGAGATGCATACATATGCAAGTTAACCCCTTTATATGTCACACACATATATATATATATGCAAGTTTACCCCTTTGTATGACATAAGTAACTTATGCAAGTTACCCTCTTTATGACATATGTGATTCATGCAAGTTGGGTTGATTATTTATGCTAGTTGGGTTTGATGCCATGGTCATATATGCATGTTGACACCTTTAAAACCCATGTTGATGCTAATGTTATGCAAGTTGAACCCATTGTGTTTGTGATGAATCTTCCCTTTTAAGTATGTCATGTCAACGTATTACGTGGGGAACGATGGTGTTAATATTCATGTTAATGAAATGGTGTGAAGTTGGTATGATTATGCATACCATAAAGTGGATGGACATAATTGAGTCAATTATGTACATCGTTAAATATGTAATTAATTAGGGATAATTAATACAAATTATGGGGGTGATTAATTAGGTGTAATTAATCGACTAAGACACGAGGTTGGACCCTTTTGTAGCATAAGACTGCCCGGAACCGACCGGCAAATCCAGCGGCTACAAATGATTGGCCCAATGTGAGAGGTCTTAGGCATAAACTAAATACGTGACAAGTGTAAAGACACGAGGTTAGACTCTGTTATGGCGTAAGGCTGCCCGGAACCGACCGACAAATCCAGCTGCCATAAAAGACAGTCTAATGTGAGAGGTCTTTACAAAGGTTACGTTCTTAATCAATTAAGAAACACTTAACCAGATAAGCATGTAGTGGGGCATGAGGGGTTAAGTGGGTGCCTTGGGTGGCATGTGGAGATTAAGTAAGTGCCTTGGGTGGCATGAGGAAATCTAGTGGGTTGCCTTGGGTGGCAATAGAAAATACGATTAGAATACTTAACCAAGTGGAAACATGTAATTTAACATGATTAAAGGGTTAAGTGGGATGCACTAGAAAAAGGGACAAGCTTAGGTGGGTAGCTTGTGGGGCCCTTTTCAACCAGTAACCCATATGTATCTTATTGGGCTCGACCCATGTCGAGGACGGGACACGCGTACTGGGCTTGACTATAAGAGGCCAAAACGGGTTAGCGGTGGCAACGCAAGTCCAACGGGTTTCATATGCGTGTGTGGACCCGGGCTGGTAGGTAAGACGTTGTTGCATCGTGTAGGTATAAGCCGTGCACCGTTGGTTGTATCGGGCTGACACTTTGGGGAGTGATACACCCCACTGTGGGGCCAGCACGGGTATCTACGTTAGGGAGCCGATCGCTTGGGGTGTAGTGGGTACACCTAGTGGAGATAGGGGCAGACGACACCTATGTGGTCAGCTAGGGGTACAAGAAACTACTAGTTATATTTTCTAAGTCCTTGGGTGGGATCAACCTTTAAGTAGGAATGACTGGTGTGGTGCAGTGTAGTAATTACCCTTGGGTGGGTAGATGCGTCTTTACCGTTATCTTAGTTCATCCTATGTCTAGTTGGCTGCTTAATGTGGTCATTTATCCCCAGTCATCACCGTACCAAGTTTATATCATACCCTAATTACTTTAATGATTTTATTGTTAAAGTTATAGGGCTCACTCAGACTTATGTCTGACCCCGTTGTTTTTATCTTTTTCCCAACCCTCAGGTTCTCAGAGTGGGCCTAGCACTAGTGGGCTTTGATCAGATTGCTTTATCTATCTTTTGGAGCTTGGACCGTGATGTAAAGCCCAGCATATCTTTTCTATTATGGCTATTAGTTATGTAGTGGGATTATGTACTTATGTTTTATCAGGATGGATATTTAGTACTTGACTCTTGTTTTAGTTGGTTTTGATATGTAACCAAACATGTTTATCTTCTGCTGCAATGAAATGATGTTTTAGATTTCAAGTATTATTTATATCTGTCTTGTTGTAATTTTTCTGTTCTATATTCACTTAAAATACTCCACCGAAGTTAAGGCATTCCCTTAGTGAGTGACCTTAGCGGGTGTGGGGTGTTACACATGGTATCAGAGCTGAAGGTTACCAGAACAGATAAAACCTTTAGAAAAACTATTTTTCTAAAAACATTTTTGGAAGAAGTATTTTCAAAAACATGTCTTTTAAGAGAATAGTTTTTGAAAGAAAAGCATAATCCCCAATAGCCATATCTTTATCGTTCGAATTCTCCGTTTTGAATCTTTCCTTTTTCGTTTCAGCATGGCTGAGTATCTTAACTTTCCGGAGGGTGTGACGATACCAGTACGGTATAGGAGATTGATGGAGGCTAGGGCCGCCACTGCGGGTCCAACAAATGTTCCTCCACCAACAGTAGCACCCGATCTTCCTCCCCCTCCTCCTCGAGCGGATACTTTTGCTAAGACTTGCAAGGAATTTAAGGCTATGGGAGGGAAACCTTTTCAAGGATCATAAACTTTTGTGGAAGCTAGAGATTGGCTTAAGGAGGTAGAAGAGTTGATAGATATCTTTGAGATGGAAGAAGGAAAGAAAGTCAAGTTAGCTGCTTGGTTAATGAAGGGAGAGGCCTCGTTCTGGTGGGAGATCACTAATGGAGAACGCCCTGTTGACTCTTGGGCGGATTTCAGACAAAGGTTTGTGGCAAAGTTTCTCTCAAGGGCGGAAGAAAACTGGTATATGGAAAGGTTCTTGACTCTAAAGCAAGGAAACCTATCAGTAAAGGAATATGTCAACCAGTTTAATCAGCTAGCAAGATTTGGCATAGACATGGTGAATACACCGGAGAAGAAGGCTTTGAGGTTCGTTAAGGGATTGAATGAACCAATGCATGGATTGGCTTTGACTCACATCCCTATGGGGGCCACCTTTGAGAAGCTAGTAGACATGGCACTCATGCATGAGGAAGAGAAGGGTCCCAATGCTAATAAGGCACCCGAGAAGAAAGGAGATCAGAAGAGACCTCAACAGCAACAGCAAAACAAGGGTGGAAAAGGCAACGGTGGCAAGGGAAAGAAGAAGTGCTTCAATTGCGGGACACCAGGCCACCTAAGCAAAGATTGTCGGAAGAAGAAGAAGAAGACGGGCTGCTTCCACTGTGGCGAAGCAGGGCATCTAGTGAAGGACTGCCCTAAGAAGGGGCAGAGGACGGGATCTACCTCAGGGGGACAGGTGCAAGCTCTTATGGCACCAGGTCAGGCAAGGGGGCAAGTTCAGGCTCTCGCGGTTCCACCGATTCAGGAAAGAGGTAGAACTATTTCCGTTGAAAGTCTGGTTTTTCTGTTTGATCATCATGTCCGTACTTTGTTTGACTCTGGCGCTTCGCATTCGTTTATCTCATCATCATTAGTTGAGTCACTGCACTTAGACACCAGTCTAGTAGATGATCCCTTGGTTTTTTCAAACCCAATTGGGGGCTCCACTTATTTGTCCATGATATGTTTGGGTTTGAAGATTTCCATACTTAGAGTTGAGTTTAGATGTGATGCTTTTGTTTTGGGCTTCACGGGCTATGGGTTGATTTTGGGCATGGACTGATTATCCAGTAATGGTGTCGTTCTTGATTGCGAAAGGAGAGTTGTTAGGCTCATGACCCGCTTGGGTAACACTCTCGAGATCTCTTGTAATCCCATGGATTCTGTTATGCTAAGTTATCTTGAATCGCTTGACGCTTCGGTCGAGAGTTTGCGATCTGTTAGAGTGGTCCGGGAATACTCGGATGTGTTTGAGGAGGTGAAGGGCTTACCTCCGAAGCGGGAGATAGACTTCCGAATATATCTGGTGGACAATGCTAAACCAGTATCTTTGCCAGTGCGCCACATGGCTCCTCGTGAGAGGAGGGAACTCCATAAGCAAGTAGGGGAGTTGCTTGAGAAGGGGTTCATAAGACAAAGTATATCAGAGTGGGGTGCTCCAGTAGTTTTTGCCACGAAGGCGGATGGGTCCCTCAGAGCACAAAGAAGAATAGACACCCATTGCCGAGGATTGATGATCTCTTTAATCAGTTGGTTGGCGCCTCAGTGTTTTCGCAGTTGGACTTGGCCACGGGGTTTCATCAGTTGAGAGTGGCTGAGGATAGCATAGACAAGACTGCCTTTAGGACTCCGGATGGTTTCTATGAGTGGCTTGTGATGCCATTTGGTTTGACGAACGCACCTGCATACTTTGTTGATTTGATGAGTTGGGTGTTCAGGGAGTACCTTAATAAGTTCGTGGTGGTCTTTGTGGATGACATCTTAGTATTTTCTAAGAGTGAAGAAGAGCATGCCCTACATCTTAGGGAAGTGTTAGAGACTCTTCGAGCGCATAGCCTTAAGGCTAAATTCTCTAAATGTCACTTTTGGAGGAAGGAAGTGCGGTTCTTAGGGCACGTGGTCTCTAAGGAAGGGATAGCTGTGGATCCCGCGAAGGTAGTATCCATCCAAGATTGGAAGGTTCCGAAGAATGCTACCGATGTGAGGAGTTTCTTGGGGTTGGCTGGCTACTATAGGAAGTTTATCAAGGACTTCGCGAAGATATCAGCCCCATTAACTCGCTTGACAAAGAAGAATCTAGTCTTCGCATGGGACGTAGATTGTGATGATGCGTTCCAACGGTTAAAGAGAGCTTTAACCACAGCTCCAGTCTTAGTGTTGCCAGATGGGAGTAAGCCATTTGTTGTTTATACCGATGCTTGTGGGACAGGACTAGGCGCAGTCTTAATGCAAGAGGGAAGGGTAATAGCCTATGGGGGAAGGCAGTTGAGAAAGGATGAGAAAAATTACCCTACCCATGATTTAGAGTTGGCCGCTATTGTTTTTGCGCTTAAGACTTGGCGCCATTATCTTCTTGGAGAGAGGTTCGAATTGTTCACTGACCACAAATCATTGAAGTACTTGTTTTCTCAGAAGGATTTGAACTTAAGACAGCAAAGGTGGATGGAGTTCTTAGCATCCTATGATTTCGAGATAGCGTATACCCCTGGCAAGGGTAACGTGGTGGCAGACGCCTTGAGTAGAAAAAGGTTGTCCTTGAGTCCATTGTTCGTGGAACGACGAAGCTTGGAATTTATCTCGATGTTTGATTTCAGACCTTCCGTTGACTATATACCCGGTTTGCTAGCATCCTTGGAGGTCAGACCCACTCTTTTGGGACGGATTGGCGAGGCACAGCGGGACGACCCGCAGTTGGTTGAGTTAGTAGAGAGGCTCATAAGGGGGAGTCGTCCAGCCATTTGAGTAGGTACACCCTAGACGATAGGGGGTGCTTGCGTAGAGACAGTAGACTTTGTGTACCGCAAGACGAGGGTTTGAGGAAGGCTATTCTTGATGATGCACACCGTTCTAGGATGACCATTCATCCCGGTGGGGACAAGATGTACCAAGACATGAAGCGAGTTTTCTTTTGGGCCGGTATGAAGAAAGATGTGGCCGAGTATGTCGCTAGATGCTTGGTGTGCCAACAAGTGAAAGCGGAGCAAAAGAAACCTGGTGGGTTGCTTCACCCATTGGAAGTTCCGCAATGGAAGTGGGATAGCGTCTCGATGGATTTTATTGATGGGTTACCAAGATCGAGGAAGGGTAATACGGGAATTTGGGTTGTGGTAGACAGACTTACTAAGAGTGCCCATTTCATACCCGTGAAGAGCAAGAGGACTGCTCCATGGCTAGCTTCAGTTTACCTTCGAGAAATAGTTTGATTGCATGGGGTACCTTCTAGCATAGTGAGTGATCGAGATCCTATCTTCACTAGCGAGTTTTGGAAGAGTTTGCAAGAAGCAGTGGGGACTCAGTTGTGTTTGAGCACCGCATATGATCCTCAGACGGATGGGCAGACCGAGAGGGTGAATCGTGTTCTAGAAGACCTTTTGAGGCTATGTATCTTAGATTTTGGAGGTACATGGGAAGAGCATCTTCCATTAGTGGAATTCGCATATAATAACAGCTTTCAATCTAGTATTGGCATGGCTCCTTTTGAAGCTCTTTATGGAAGGCCTTGTCGATCACCTACATGTTGGTGGAAATCTACGGATAAGATCTTGCTTGGGCCTGATATGGTTAGAGAGACTTCGGAAAAGATTGATTTGATTCGAAGAAGGATGAAAGCGACGCAAGATAGGCAGAAATCTTACGCGGATAAGAGGAGGACGGATCTGGAGTTTGATGTTGGGGACATGGTCTTTGTCAAAGTATCTCCATCACGGAATGTTGTTCGCTTTGGGTCCATTGGGAAGTTAGCACCAAGATTTGTAGGACCGTTTCCTATTAAGGAAAGGATTGGACGGATGGCATATAGAGTGGATTTACCCGAGAAACTTAGTGGGGTACATGACGTATTCTATGTGTCACATTTGAGGAAGTGCCTACATGAGACCGCAGAGGTGGTAGAGCCGAGCTTGCTTAGAGAAGTGGAGGTAGAGCGTGATGCGACGATTCGACGAGCTCCTACTCGCATCCTTAGGTCAGAGGTTAGGAAGTTGAGAAACAGAGAGGTTCGACTAGTCAAAGTGCAATGGGGAGAGGATGAGAGCAATGCTACTTGGGAAACAGAAGCGAAGATGCGTTCACTGTACCCATTCCTTTTTGAGGGTATGTCTTTTAACTTCTCCTTTATCGTTTGTCTAGTACTTATCTTATCTTTAGTATATCCTCTCATTAGTATCTTTGACCTTTAGATAGGGTAAACCTATGGTTGAAACATGTGTTTGAGACATGTTATGATTGATGGATGCGTGTGGATGCAAGTGTTTGCTAGTGGTTGCTCGTGCATGCATACACACACACTTTAGACACTAGATCGGCTCAGTCACTTCATATTGCATATTGCATATAATTGTGTGTGTAGGTAGCTATATTAATGGATGTATAATGGTTGTGTTGTCATATAGATGATGCATTTTGGTGTATGGTTGTGCACACATGTAGTAATAGTATGTGTCGATAGGATTCTTTCGCATACATATTGGATGCATGGCACTATCATGGTTTGCATTAAGGGGGTCGACTGAATCAGTAGACCGCCTAATTTTGCATTAGACAGGAAACATATACACACACTTTTTGCATATGTTCATACAACATTAGAAACTTTAAGGACAATGGATGCCAGTGTTTGATGGTTTGAGTAGATGGTTGTTTGGTTGGTAGGATACGTTCTTCTTGACTTGGAGATTTCGGGGACGAAATCCTTTAAGTAGGGGAGAATGTAACACCCCAAATTTCACTTAATATTAATGTTTAGTAATTAAAGAATAATTAATCTCAGACGTGAGAATTAAGAGAAACGGGTTGCGCCATTGTGTTCGTCTCGGAATTCTGGTTGAGATAGAGTCCGAGTTTGCGTGATTTGGACTTCGTATGAAGAAGTTATGGCCATCCGAAGTTTCAGAAAATTCAAAACAGATTTAAAATATTCAAATTTCAGACGAGGCGGGAAAATTCCCGCCAGACAGAGGGTGTCGACACTAGGGTCGACATGGGTGTCGACCCCCCCAAGGGGTCGACCCATGTGTCGACCCAGGGGTCGACCCCCCCTGTCGGTCAGGTGACCTGGGTGCACTCATTTGGGATCTGGGCTCTGTTTTGGTGGCTAGTGACGAGATCTGACGGCTCTAATCTGATTTAGGGTTAATCTAATGGCCTAAAAGACTTAACTAATCTATAAATACACCCTAAGACTACCCTAATTCGTACTAAAATTGGATACAACGTCGTCATGCCGTCAAAATGCAACTTAGAAGGAGCCTCCACAAATTAAAGAGGAAGATAGCTTCTCAAATCAACTTCTAATCAACTCTAGCAACTTAATCTTCTTCATAGGAGTGCTAATCAACAAGTTGTGAGTTTCTATGCCTTTAGCAAGCAATTGCTAAACTAATTATGATAGGATATAATGAGGTTATGGTTATGTATGTGGATCAATGCAAGTTATGTTATCATATGCAATGTGTTCATGATGTTAGTTATGCAAGTTTTATGCTATATGTTCATGATGCTAGTTATGCAAGTTGTATGCTATATGTTCATGATGCAAGTTATGCAAGTTTGATGCTATGTGCCCATGAAGCTAGTTATGCAAGTTGGGTGTAATTTATGCTATATGTTCATGATGCTAGTTATGCAAATCACTATGATAAACATTGACCCATTATGACACCATGTTATACAAGTTGGTGTTTGATTATATGCAAGTTCATATATGACATGTTATGCAAGTTTGGTGTTTGATTATATGCAAGTTCATATATGACATGTTATGCAAGTTTGGTGTTTGATTATATGCAAGTTCATATATGACATATTATGCAAGTTTGGTGTTTGATTATATGCAAGTAACATGTGCAAGTTTACACCTTTGTATGAGATGCATACATATGCAAGTTAACCCCTTTATATGTCATACATATATATATGCAAGTTTACCCCTTTGTATGACATAAGTAACTTATGCAAGTTACCCTCTTTATGACATATGTGATTCATGCAAGTTGGGTTGATTATTTATGCTAGTTGGGTTTGATGCCATGGTCATATATGCATGTTGACACCTTTAAAACCCATGTTGATGCTAATGTTATGCAAGTTGAACCCATTGTGTTTGTGATGAATCTTCCCTTTTAAGTATGTCATGTCAACGTATTACGTGGGGAACGATGGGGTTAATATTCATGTTAATGAAATGGTGTGAAGTTGGTATGATTATGCATACCATAAAGTGTATGGACATAATTGAGTCAATTATGTACATCGTTAAATTTGTAATTAATTAGGGATAATTAATACAAATTATGGGGGTGATTAATTAGGTGTAATTAATCGACTAAGACACGAGGTTGGACCCTTTTGTAGCATAAGACTGCCCGGAACCGACCGGCAAATCCAGCAGCTACAAATGATTGGCCCAATGTGAGAGGTCTTAGGCATAAACTAAATACGTGACAAGTGTAAAGACACGAGGTTAGACTCTGTTATGGCGTAAGGCTGCCCGGAACCGACCGACAAATCCAGCTTCCATAAAAGACAATCTAATGTGAGAGGTCTTTACAAAGGTTACGTTCTTAATCAATTAAGAAACACTTAACCAGATAAGCATGTAGTGGGGCATGAGGGGTTAAGTGGGTGCCTTGGGTGGCATGTGGAGATTAAGTAAGTGCCTTGGGTGGCATGAGGAAATCTAGTGGGTTTCCTTGGGTGGCAATAGAAAATACGATTAGAATACTTAACCAAGTGGAAACATGTAATTAAACATGATTAAAGGGTTAAGTGGGATGCACTAGAAAAAGGGACAAGCTTAGGTGGGTAGCTTGTGGGGGCCCATTTCAACCAGTAACCCATATGTATCTTATTGGGCTCGACCCATGTCGAGGACGGGACACGCGTACTGGGCTTGACTATAAGAGGCCAAACGGGTTAGCGGTGGCAACGCAAGTCCAATGGGTTTCATATGCATGTGTGGACCCGGGCTGGTAGGTAAGACGTTGTTGCATCATGTAGGTATAAGCCGTGCACCGTTGGTTGTATCGGGTTGCCACTTTGGGGAGTGATACACCCCATTGTGGGGCCAACACGGGTATCTACGTTAGGGAGCCGATCGCTTGGGGAGTAGTGGGTACACCTAGTGGAGATAGGGGCAGACGACACCTATGTGGTCAGCTAGGGGTACAAGAAACTACTAGTTATATTTTCTAAGTCCTTGGGTGGGATCAACCTTTAAGTAGGAATGACTGGTGTGGTGCAATGTAGTAATTACCCTTGGGTGGGTAGATGCGTCTTTACCATTATCTTAGTTCATCCTATGTCTAGTTGGCTGCTTAGTGTGGTCATTTATCCCCAGTCATCACCGTGCCAAGTTTATATCATACCCTAATTACTTTAATGATTGTATTGTTAAAGTTATAGGGCTCACTCAGACTTATGTCTGATCCCGTTGTTTTTATCTTTTTCCCAACCCTCAGGTTCTCAGAGTGGGCCTAGCACTAGTGGGCTTTGATCAGATTGCTTTATCTAACTTTTGGAGCTTGGACTGTGATGTAAAGCCCAGCTTATCTTTTCTATTATGGCTATTAGTTATGTAGTGGGATTATGTACTTATGTTTTATCAGGATGGATATTTAGTACTTGACTCTTGTTTTAGTTGGTTTTGATATGTAACCAAACATGTTTATCTTCTGCTGCAATGAAATGATGTTTTAGATTTCAAGTATTATTTATATCTGTCTTGTTGTAATTTTTCTGTTCTATATTCACTTAAAATACTCCACCGAAGTTAAGGCATTCCCTTAGTGAGTGACCTTAGCGGGTGTGGGGTGTTACAACACTATCCTCTCTGTCACCCTAGAACTTTCTGGTGTATGTATTATTAAAAGAGATGTCATTAATAAACCTTTCTTTTGTATATAAATAAATTGTTAACAATTTATCCTCCAAGTTTAAACACTTATCCTCAAAGTCCATTTTCCCTTTTTAAAATAAATTTGGCCTATACCCTATACATTTGCCATGCCTACTAACGGACTTGTATTCTAGGCCCAAATCTTATTTGCCTATCTTAAAGTTTATAGCAATTTAGATCCAACACCCCCATTTACAGTTCATGCCAAAACTGGATTTTATATTCTAGTATACAGTTTATGCCAAACTAGATTTCATATTCTAGTTCACCGTTTATGCCCAAAACTTAATTTGCATACCAACTACCTATTTCGTGGCCCATTTAACCATTTACCATTTACGCCCAATGTATGTAAATTATGCTAATATACTTATCATGCTTAATTTAGCCACCCAATTATGATTTAATATTCTAATCTCAGTTCATGTCAAAACTAGACTTGTTATTCTAATTTTCATCTTAATAGTCATGCTATAATGCATGTTCCCAAATTATGCCAATTTCCAAGTTTAGTCAATTTCATGTTTTTCCCCAAAACGTATTCCCATCGTTCGTATAATCGTGATTCAACCTAGATCATAAATAAAGCTAGATTCGTGGAAAAAAGGGAATGAACAAAAATGCCATGAAAGAACGGACATAACAACTGGCATAAGATGATAATTCACAGGCATATAGATTACGACATGAAAAGGGTTGAATAGTATAGATTCAAGAACATGGGTAGACCTAACTTAATAGGTAAATTCCCATGATCAAGATCTAAGAATAAACTGGAATAGAAAGTCAAGCCTAGGTCCAATATAATGCCAATTTGGGGTACAACATGGTTTTGTAACTACAGTGTCATGGGCATAAATAATAATCTTATATCCATAGTCATAAGCAATAAATCCTCACAGTTAATGAATCACAGACATAGGCAATGTTCATAGTCAAAGGAAAATAGTTCTCACAGTCATGAGTCATAGTCATAGGCAATGTTCATAGGCAATGTTCATAGTCAAAGAGGCATATGGTTTTAAGGTCCATAGTTTCATAGTCACAGTCTTATTTGTCATCGAATCATAACAGTTCTTAATTAGGTCCAAGGATATAAGCACTGATAGAAAGATTTGGCATATTCTTTTATTGCTTTAATTTCATGTCACAAATAGAGAAAACGTTCAAATCTAAAAAGTAACCGACTTACATTGATCGGTTTTTAGAATAGAAAGATGGCGTTGCTATGATTCGTGCGACGTTTCTCGAAACCGTTGAATCTCCAGTTGAATCCTGACTTGATTTGAATCTCTCCTTAAAGAACTTGTGCAGCATAACCCCGTCTTGATTTTATTTTATTTAGAATTAGAGCAGAGTATAGGCATAGAGAAGTTGTGAGGAGAGAATATGAGGCCTAGGGGTGTTTTTATAGTGTAGAAGTCAACGAATCTGGTCAGAATGGCGTACGGATACAGATAAACGAACCAGGCTGCAGATCTGGAAAAAGCGGGGAGGTCGACCCCCAAGTCGACCTATGGGGGGAGGTCGACCCCCTGGTCGACCTGGGTCCTGGGCGGGAAATTTCCCGCCCAACCCTTCTGAGTCTGTTTTGAAATTTGAACTTCGCTGAAACTTCCGTAGGACATATCTTCCTCATACGGACTCCGATTCTCGCAAACTCGGACTCGTTTTCATGAAGAATTCCGAGACAAACGCAATGGCGCAACCCGTTTCCCTTGATTTTGAATTTAAAATTTAATTCTGCCTTGATTTGTGAATCCTAGTGTTACAGATATACGGGGTGTTACATCTGTCTTCAATATATTCAGCATACTTGGTTTGCAACGCTTATGCCAATACGAGTGATTCTTTGGATAATAATCCAACCGGTCTCTCCATATTAACAACGTAAAATGGTCAAAAGCTTTGATAGTCGGTGATTTAACTATCAAATGAAAACATGTCCGTGTACACACAACGATCTTATTTCCAAATGGAATTATCGATCACATCATCAAACATATATATATATATATATTCATATTTCCTTATTTTCTATATTTAGAAAATATATGTTATTAACACTGGAAAACATTTCCATCTCTCATTCACGCATCACTACCATTCCACAACTATTAGTCCCTAACTATAAACTAGTAAGAGAACAATTCTCTAGGTATCAATCTCGAAGGCCGAAACCAACATCAGATCGATACTCAGGAAACTTTTCAACTTAACTAATTTCTAGTTAGTTTCTTATTTGCTTAACTCTATTTCTTTAACTCTATTTGATTAAATTCTTTTCTACTAACTTTATTTGCTTTATAAAGATTTCTTTTTTATTTATACTATTCTATTTTTTAGTTCGTTTCTTTATCAACTTCGATATATATCGATATATCGATTTCTAGTTTATCAAATCTTCTTAAAAATATTCTAACTCCTTAAATTTTTGGAAAAATTCGCCATAACCTCCTTTGTACGGGGTTAACGGAAAAAGTCAAACCTTGCCACACCGGCCTCTCCATTCAAAAAGAAAATCAAAAAGCCAAGTGGCTTGCCGATACGGCGCATAAAATCTCATATTCAATTTAAATACATACCTTTTTTCGAGCATTCTATTTATATCACTTCTAACACTTCATTCCAAACCTGTCTCATGTATATCCATACGTTTCTAATTCATTTCAACTTAATACACTTGTTTTAACTCAACTCGTTAATTAATTCGTTAATCAACTCTTTTGCTTATTTCACTTTCATATTTGAATATAACATGCTCAAAAATATTTCAACTTACTTATAAACTAGTCAATTTCCATTTTCCAATTCGGGTTTCATATTCGATTTGAATATGAAGTCACGAGTTTAATTTACTTATTCAAAGTCAACTCGATTCCAAACTCGATTATCTATTTATCCTTTAACTTGGTTAATTATATTTGAGAATAATTTATTTTTATAAATCCAACATAGTCAAACTCAAACATAAATCCTAAGGATTTATTCAACTTTATTTATATTCCAAATATCGGAATAAAGTTAAGCATTTATTATTTAAAACTATTCTAAGTTCTCATTTCAAATTCACATTTGAATTTAAATATTTAAATTATCCAAATGATAATTTTTCCTTTTTATTTACAAACTCCATTTATTTTACTTATTTATATATTTAAACAAGTCTCGATTTAAATTTCATTTGAAATAAATATTTTCTACTTTGGAAAAATAAATTTCCCTTTTCAAATTCACACTTGTATTTATATTTCCTGAATTTCCAATTATAATTCATTTCACTTCATTTATAACTTTATTTATAAATGAACTGCTTGTTTTAATTATTCAAAACAAGTTAATATTTTTGTTTTATTCAAATTTCAAATTCTATTTCGGAAAATAGAATTTCCTTTTTAAAACTGGAAATTTCCTTTTCACGATATTTTTAAATATCAACATTTAGGCCCAGTGGTTATTAAACACACAAACATCCAATTTATCATTCATTGGTTATCTAACACATCATATATGAATTTATATATATGTGAAAACACACAAACAAACAGATAATATATTTTTGAGGGATCTAGTTGGATCCCTCCAAACTATTTTCCTACATCCACAGACGTTAGCCAACATGAATAATACCCATCCCGCTTCGAGGTAGGATATCCCGGTATGAAGGTCATCCACTATATATATTGTGGGGCGCATAGGGAAATCATCCGCTAATGATACCGGGGCATTCGCTAATGGTACTGTGGGAACATTCCAATCACCAAACCAATATATATATATATAATAGCTAAGCATAAATAACTAATATATATTTTAAACAGTCACAAAAATATTTCAATGCATACAAACAATCAACAATTTATTTTTAAATGCTAAAAATGAATTAACAAGTGAGATTTACTCACTGTGATTTTATTTGCGATCCATTCCCATTTTACTTTAAATCGAACGATGTTCGACATAAATTAAAAATCCCAGTTGACTCTGAAAAATCCCAAACCAACTCCAGCTTGCAAATTTCGACGATACGATTTCGATGTTGCTTGTTTTGTTCCAATCTAATAACGTATGAACGAAATCAACGTGACTAACAAATTTAATTAACTAGCTGGTAAATTACTTGCTTATAACTTAATAAATTAAGTAGTTTACCGTAGTCATCCATTTATCCTCTTTCATTACAACAACTATTGTCGATAACCAGACTTCGAATCCCTCACTGAATGACACTTTCCTTCTTCGTATGCCCTCACCATTTGTCGACCGGACCTTTGCAAGAGGTAGTTCCACCTCCGACCACTCCGTGGAATCACTTGCCTCATCATATGCATCCACCTTGTAATAACAATGATGCTAGCTTTTCGCAGCTCGTCCCCTTTTCAAACAGCATCCTACCGATTTCAATTTGGTTCCAAACCATACTGAACGACCTTCCTTATCCCAGTCCTTCACCAAATGTTGAACTCGAAGTTTTCCTCACTCATTAATGGTTTCAAACCCCAAACATTCACGTTGCCTGCTACAGATATTGGACTCCACACCGATAGTTCCTCTCCCATACAATTCCACTCGATCTTCTTCCTTCCAATATGATAACCGTACACCTGAAATGACACTTCACTAAAAAAGCAACCCATCTCCCTTACTGATCTGCTCAAAAACATCTCAACCTTGCTACAGGAACTCGGTTATCAAAGCCGTATATACATCGACCCCTTCTCTGAAATATGTAGCGGCCTTCACGACCCTGAAACCAAACCCGAATCATGAACTCCACCTCCATCTCAAAAACACGGACGGTGCCCAAAAATCATCGCGCGCGTGCTCCTTCCTCAAAGAATCCCTTTCCCTTTATCTCTCGAGTTCAAACATCAAAAAGACCCTATCGCACCCAAAAAGACATCGCTCGAAATCCAAAGGCTGTAGGGTTGGATATTTTGCTTACACGAGTTGACGGAAACTGCATCCAAATTAATTCATGGGTTTTATTTCTATTTTTGATTGTTGGAAGAGGTCGGTTTAGTTGAAGTAGAGAAGGAGACTAAAGGCTTTGTGTTTATTTGATTTCTGAAATAGCGAAACTTGGTTTCATTTAATCTGATATTTCCATTTCAATTTAGTGGAAGGAGGATAAGGCACGGTGTTGACTTTATTTCTACATGAATTTATGAATCTAATGAAGCCATGGTGATGAAGAATAAAGAGGGCGGTCACCCCTTTTTGAGTGGCTGGAAAACGAAATGGTTGAGTGGCCCTAACTGTTTGTTCTTGGCTTTATAGAAGGGAGACAGTAGTAGTTTTGTTTTGCGTTGCACCGGTGATTTTTTCCTTATTTAAATTACCCTATGACTCTGACCTCCTTTCTGAACCCAACAACAGTCCTTTCTAAGGTTAAACCACCCTTCTGAACCCATTGGGACAGGTTCTGAGGCATCATTTAGATCATATGGAGAAGATATAAATTTAAATCGATCTAAATTAATTTTTAAAACAATTAATTCTTCGATAATCAATTAATATTATTATTCTAATTCAAACAGGAGTTTGAATTGATTATCTGAACTGTTTCCAATTCAGTGTTGACTTTGAATTCAAATAAATTCAATTTCGTATTTCGATAATTATATATATTCGAAATAAATCATATTTCGATTTTTAATTTGATAACTAAATATAAAAATTCATACATATTCTCAAATCAATATTTAAAATAAATATTAAATATTCAAAATTAATAGACCAGAAATTCGGGTCGTTACATTCTTCCCTTCTTGAAAGAATTTCGTCCCCGAAATTACTATGGTAGGAAAAGTGCTACAAACCCATTAACTTTTTTCGAAATCCACTTATGTTGAAATTCAATACTTCATAATTCAACAAATTTCAGTTCTACCAAAACTTTTCATTTACGTTCTTCTTATTTGAACAATCAATATATTTACTTCATAAAATATTTTCCAACTTCCCAGGATTAAATTCAAAATTCTAGTTCTGAATTAAATTTTAATTTGTTTCACTTGTATATTTCTTTTATATACAAATTTTATTTGGTTATATATAACCGTTCCAATTTTTATAATCTAATTTGATTATAATATTAACATTCAACACATCCATATATTATAATAATTTCAGAAAATTATTCTTTTTCTATCAAAAATAGAATTTTTGGGTAAAATTATTTCATTTACCCACCTAAAACAATACCATGTTGAAATTTCCTATTCAAGTATTTAGAATTTCCAATCGACTTCGTGGCGTCCCACGATTCGATCAGAATTTATAAACAACCCAACTGACCAGCCAACACAACATAAAATAGTTTTTATATCAACTAACAAATAAGCTCTCTCGTATATATACACTCAACTCATTCTAGGGTACTACTGACCCTATCTCTAATGAGCACAATCCCACCAAAGCCTAGGTATTCGCTCAACCTAAGCTCTGATACCAACTGTAATGTCTCGCAAATCCGTACTATTTGAATTGACTAAATACAACACACATTCAACCCAAATTAGACAGAAATATGAATCATTAATAGAAAGAAGTTAGAGGGTGAGAAATAGAAAGAAAGAAAATTAGAATAAAAGAAGAAGAACATAAACAACAACACAGAATCTCACATCGCAGCGAAACAAAATATAATATATCATAACTTTTGAAAAACAAAATCTTAACTGTATAACATATCACTATCAGAGTATCATTATCAGAGTACAACTTACAACATAGCGGAAACAACAACAACTAGATAACGCTGAAGCCTCCTGCTCCAAACTCCTTTGGAAAATCTGTAAAATCTTGAACTACTTGACTGCCCATATAAAATTGGGCACCCAAGGGTTTAGGTAAAACAAAACAAAATAAACTCCGGGTCTGTCGTGGGAATGGTATGAGTAAACAATTTAAAACAGTTTCAGAAACTAAATGATTTCTCATAAGACCACGCCGTATAACACGGAACGAGTTTTTCCCCTATGAGAATCCAAACACTTGATTTAACTTTCAAAATCCTTTTGAAAGGAACGATAATCTTTATATCAAAACGCTTTTGATATTATGATAGTGTCTAAATCAAATATATAACAATCTAATGGAACGCTTGCATCTCACGTTCCACATATATAATATACAATCAAAACCGCAAGCACTTATTGGGTAATGGATTTCCAACTATGACAAGGTATGGAACCACCTTCCGATAGTGTATCTCTAGAGGAGAATACACCGAGTTCAACAAGAACATCTTGCAACTCAACCACACATGACCGACCACTCATTTCGCTTGAGTGTATCGAATGTATTTCACCAACGGTTGGGATCAGCAACCGTTTCCCGAATGGGACAACATCGAATAGAATAAGGAATTAAATGAATCTCTAGATAGGTGATAATACACCCTAATGGGAGCTAACCACATATCCATGCTGTCTGCCCGATTTTTGTCATTTCCCGGTTGTTGAGGCCTGAGGCTACGCTTACTTGCCATTCATTGGTAACACAATCACTTTAAATGCCACATTGTCATATCCGTTAATCATTAATTGGGTTTACATAAATATTCTGGATATTATGCTAAGGGAATAAATCCGTTGCCACCATTTATATTTGTACAGTCCAGCAGATGCGATCATTGGAAATATTCTGTCAGACATTCGTCCATATACGTTCGTTCTGGGACTGAACGAAACCAAAGGCACTATTCCGTACATCTATCCTAGGCAATCTCTACATAGGACTTATACAACAACCCTTGCATATTACTCCGTCTTCAATATATTTAGCATACTTGGTTTGCAACGCTTATGCCAATACGAAGTGGTTCTTTGGACAATAATCCATCCGGTCTCTCCATATTAACAACGTAAAATGGTCAAAAACTTTGATAGTAGGTGATTTAACTATCAAATGAAAACATGTCCGTGTACATACAACGATCTTATTTCCAAATGGACTTATCGATCACATCATCAAACATATATATCTATATATATTCATATTTCCTTATTTTCTATAATTAGAAGATATATGTTATTAACACTGGAAAACATTTCCATCTCTCATTCACGCATCACTACCGTTCCACAACTATTAGTCCCTAACTGTAAACTAGTAAGAGAAAACAATTATCTAAATATCAATCCCGAAGGCCGAAACCAACATCAGATCGATACTCAAAAAGCTATTCAACTTAACTAATTTCTAGTTAGTTTCTAATTTGCTTAACTCTATTTCTTTAACTCTATTTGATTAACTCCTTTTCTACAAACTTTATTTGCTTTATAAAGATTTCCTTTTTATTTATACTATTCTGTTTTTAAGTTCGTTTCCTTATTGACTTCATATAGATATATCGATTTCTAGTTTATCAAATCTTCTTAAAAATATTCTAACTCCTTAAATTTTTGGAAAAATTCGCCATAACCTCCTTTGTACGGTGTTACCGGAAAAGTCAAACCTTGCCACAAGGTCTCTCCATTCAAACGAAAAATCAAAAAGCCAAGCGGCTTGCTGATACGGCGCATAAAATCTCATATTCAAATTAAATACATACCTTTTTGTCAAGCATTCTAGTTATATCACTTCTAACACTTCATTCCAAACCTGTCTCATGTATATCTGTACATTTCTAATTTATTTCAACTTAATACACTTGTTTTAACTCAACTCGTTAATTAATTCGTTAATTAACTCTTTTGCTTATTTTACTTTCATATTTGAATATAACACGCTCAAAAATATTTCAGCTTACTTATAAACTAGTCAACTTCCATTTTCCAATTCAGGTTTCATATTCGATTTGAATATGAAGTCATGAGTTTAATTTACTTATTCAAAATCAACTTGATTCCAAACTCGATTATCTATTTATCCTTTAACTTGGTTAATTCTATTTGGGAATAATTTATTTTTATAAATCCAACATAGTTGAATTCAAACATAAATCCTAAGGGTTTATTCAACTTCATTTATATTCCAAATATCGGAATAAAGTTAAGCGTTTATTATTTAAAACGATTCTAAGTTCTCATTTTAAATTCACATTTGAATTTAAATATTTAAATTATCCAAATGATAATTTTTTATTTACAAACTCCGTTTATTTTACTTATTTATATATTTAAACAAGTCTTAATTTCAATTTCATTTGAAATAAATATTTTCTACTTTGGAAAAATAAATTTCCCTTTTCAAATTCACACTTATATTTATATTTCCTGAATTTTCCAATGATAATTCATTTCACTTCATTTATAACTTCGTTTATAAATGAACTACTTGTTTTAATTATTCAAAACAAGTTATTATTTTTATTCTATTCAAATTTCAAATTCAATTTCGGAAAATAGAATTTCCTTTTTAAAATTCGAAATTTCCTTTTCACGATATTTTTAAATATTAACATTTAGGCCCAGTGGTAATTAAACACACAAACATCCAATTTATCATTCATTGGTTATCTAACACATCATATATGAATTTATATATATGTGAAAACACACAAACAAACAGATAATATATTTTTGAGGGATCCAGTTGGATCCCTCCAACCTATTTTCCTGCATCAACAGACGTTAGCCAACATGAATAATACCCATCCTGTTTCGAGGCAGGATATCGCGGTATGAAGGTCATCCACTATATATATTATGGGGCGCATAGGGAAATCATCCGCTAATGATACTGCGGGCATCCGCTAATGGTACTGCGAGAACAATCCAATCACCAAACCAATATATATATATATAATAGCTAATCCTAAATAACTAATATATATTTTAAACAGTCACAAAAATATTTCAATGCATACAAACAATCAAAAATTTATTTTTAAATGCTAAAAATAAATTAACGAGTGAGATTTACTCACCGTGATTTTATTTGCAATCCATTCCTATTTTAATTTAAATCGAACGATGTTCGACATAAATTAAAAATCCCAGTCGACTCTGAAAAATCGCAAACCAACTCCAGCTTGCAAATTTCGACGATACGATTTCGATGTTGCTTGTTTTGTTCCAATCTAATAATGTATGAACGAAATGAACCTGACTAACAAATTTAATTAACTGGCTGGTAAATTACTTGCTTATAACTTAATAAATTAAGTAGTTTACCTTAGTCATCTGTTTATCCTCTTTTATTCCAACAACTATTGTCTATAACCAGACTTCGAACCCATAACTGAATATAACACTTTCCTTCTTCGTCTGCCCTCACCATTTGTCGACCGGACCTTTGCAAGAGGTAGTCCCACCTCCGACCACTCCACGGAATCACTTGCCTCATCGTATGCATCCACCTTGTAATAACAATGATGCTAGCTTTTCGCAGCTCGTCCCCTTATCAAACAACATCTTACCGATTTCAATTTGGTCCCAAACCATACTGAACGACCTTCCTTATCCCAGTCCTTCACCAAAATGTTGAACTCGAAGTTTTCCCCACTCATTCACGGTTTCAAACCCCAAACATTCACATTGCGTGCTAAAGGCATTGGACTCCATATCGACAGTTCCTCTCCCATACAATTCCACTCGATCTTCTTCCTTCCAATATGATAATCGTACACCTGAAATGGCACTTCACTAAAAACGCAACCCATCTCCCTCACTGATCTGCTCAAAAACATCTCGACCTTGCTACAGGAACTCGGTTATCAAAGCCATATATACATCGACCCCTTCTCTGAAATTTGTAGCGGCCTTCACAACCCTGAAACCAAACCCGAATCGTGAACTCCACCTCCATCTCAAAAACACGGATGGTGCCCAAAAATCATCGCATGCCCCTTCCTCGAAAACTTCCTTCGAGTATGAATCCCCTTCCTCGAAGACTTCCTTCGAGTATGAATCCCCTTCCCTTTATCTCTCGAGTTCAAACATCATAAAGACCCCATCGCACCCAAAAAGACATTGCTCGAAATCCAAAGGCTGTAGGGTTGGATATTTTGCTTACATGAGTTGACGGAAACCGCATCCAAATTAATTTATGGGTTTTATTTCTGTTTTGATTGTTGGAAGAGGTCGGGTTAGTTGAAGTGGAGAAGGAGACTAAAGGCTTTGTTTTTATTTGATTTCTGAAATAGCGAAACTGGGTGTCATTTAATCTGAGATTTCCATTTCAATTTAGTGGAAGGAGGATAAGGCACGGTGTTGACTTTATTTCTACATGAATTTATGAATCTAATGAAGCCATGGTGATGAAGAATAAAGAGGGCGGTCACCCCTTTTTGAGTGGCTGGAAAACGAAATGGTTGAGTGGCCCTAACTGTTTGTTCGTGGCTTTATAGAAGGGAGACAGTAGTAGTTTTGTTTTGCATTGAACTGGTATTTTTTTCCTTATTTAAATTACCCTATGACTCCGACCTCCTTTCTGAACCCAACAACAGTCCTTTCTAAGGTTAAACCACCCTTCTGAACCCATTGGGATAGGTTCTGGGGCATCATTTAGATCATATAGAGAAGATATAAATTT
Organism: Allium sativum; assembly: GCA_030737875.1. Taxonomy (NCBI): domain Eukaryota; kingdom Viridiplantae; phylum Streptophyta; class Magnoliopsida; order Asparagales; family Amaryllidaceae; genus Allium; species Allium sativum. Next base: position 189,140,290 of record CM060924.1, on the reverse strand, counting down.
AAATCGGTTTAACTTAATTTTTAAAACAATTAATTCTTCGATAATCAATTAATATTATTATTCTAATTCAAACAGGAGTTTGAATTGATTATCGAACTGTTTCCAATTCTGTTTTGACTTTGAATTCAAATAAATTCAATTTCGTATTTCGATAATTATATATATTCGAAATAAATCATATTTCGATTTTTAAATTGATAACTAAATATAAAAATTCATTTATATTCTCAAATCAATATTTAAAATAAATATTCAAAATTAATCGACCAGAAATCCGGGTCGTTATACCTCTTTTACACTATAGGTGGCCTTGTGGCTAAATTCCAAACTTTCCATCTTTCACTAATTTTTCTGGCTAAGTTTGTCCTTCAGCCTATTTTCCACTGTTTTAAAAGTATATTTTTGAAAATACACTGGCATATGTCGACATATGCTTTTATGCATGTCGACAAACTAGTTGTTAGGGTGTTTTTTAAATTTTGAAAAGAGGTGTCCTTTGAATTCAAATCCTTTCAGAAACGTTGTGACTATTGGAAACCTATAAATATCTTCCAGATTTTTTTTTTTTTAACTTTTCATCTTCTTCTTACTCTCTTAAATATCTACCATTATACTACTTTAATTCTTGATTTTCTACACTTATACTCTGCCAATTTCAATAGAAAGCATATCATTCTTCTTGTCTTTCAATTCTAAACCAAAATCTCTCTTGATTTATGTGCTTCTCAAGAGTTAAAGGTTTTTTATAATCAAAGATCTCATGATCAAGTCATATAGAGTAAATACTACAAAAACTGATAAGAGGAGGGTGTGGTCCTGTCCCGTTTAATGTGTCTAGGTGCGATTGTGTCCTGGAAATCAATTGGGTGTAAAGTTGTAGCCCGAAAATCAACTACGTCCCACTGTACTTGGAATTAATTAGGGTGTGCCCTTATAGCCCTAAAATCAAGGATTGTAATTGGATATTGCTGAATAAAATTCCAAGTCAACTCAACGTTATGTGGGACTGGATGTAGGGGAGTCTCGAACCAGCATAAAATCCAGGTCTGTACTTTCCTTTTATTTCTTTTACTTTTACTTTCTACATTCTATGATTGATTCTGTGTTTATTTTTTTCTGTGATTTGTATACTATGTGTTTGATTCAAAAGGATTTCAAAAAAAATATATAAATTCCATTGAACACTATTCACCCCCCCCCTCTAATGTTTAACTTGCCTTAAGATCCTTAATCTGCTTCTCCAACAATTGAAACCAGAGCATTGGTTTTCAAAATATTCATAATTTGAATTTTGAAAAGTTTAAATGCCAACCAACACTGGAATTGTCATTAATGGTAGTTCATTCGTAGAGGGTCAGTCAACCGTTAGACCACTACTTTTTAATGGTAGTAATTATGCATATTGGGTAGGTAGAATGAAAATATAATTAAAATCTGTAGGATTAGACACTTGGAATATCACACAAACCGAATATGTTGAACCCAATATTAATTTTGCATAATGGACTAATGATCAGAAAGCTGCTACATAAAATAATTCTAAGACTATGAATATTTTACTTTGTTTATTAAATAGGAATGAATTTAACAGGGATCTGTTTGTAAAACTACATATGAATTTTAGGAAACTTTGCAAGTAACTCATGAAGGAACAAGCAAAGTTAAACCGACCAAAATATCCATGTTAACAAATCAATTTGAGTTATTTAAAATGAATCAGAATGAGTCTATCTTTGATATGTACTGTAGGTTCCAAAAATCGTGCATTCACTATTGGTTTGGGGAAAACCATATTCTGTGGAAGATCAAGTCCAAAAAATTCTGAATTCACAAACTTCTGATTGGGATCAAAAGACACTTTCCATAAAAGAAGCCAATGACATCATTACAATGTAAATTAAGGAATTAATCGGTAATTTTAATGTCATTTGAAGTTTAGATGCAAGGAAGAAAAGAAAATAAGTCATCAGAAAAGAAATTAATAGCGTTTAAAGCATCAATTGAAGATTCAGACTCAGATAGTGATGATGAAGAAGAGACAACACTAGTGACAAGGAATTTTAGAAAATTCTTGAGATACAGAAAAATGAATAATTTCAAAAGGAATGAGCAAAGAAGTCAAGCGAAAAATAATGAAAATCTGAGTAATATCGGATGTTATAATTGCGACGAATTAGGCCATCTGAAAAGGTTCTGTCCGTATCTGGAAAACCACAATCAACCTACTAATTACAGTTCATCGAAGAAAAGGAAACGAGCGTATGCAACAACTTTAGACGATTCAGATTCATCTTCAAGTGATGAAGAGCAGGAATAATTCGAACATGTGCTTCACAAAAATTCACGAATAAGAAGAAATCAAAGAACATATCTAAAATAGGTACGCCTTAATAATTATGAATTGTTTGATTGCTTGCTTAATAGTTTGTTTAGTTTGAAAATTGTATTTTCAATTCAAAATTGAAATTTAAAATTCAAAATAATTATTATTTAATAATAAAATAATAATATAAAAATTAATTTTATCATAAACATTGTTCTAGGAAATAATTAAATAAGAATATAGGATTATAAATAATTCAAATAGTCAAAATTCAAAAGCCATCTTGAAAATGTAAAGGGATATGTCGACATTCCCTTTTGACTTTGTCGACATATACTAGAAATGTCAAAATTTGAAATTCAAACTTTTGAAATTCCCAATAACTTTTCACTAACTTATATGTGACTGGAAAGGTGTCCTTTAAACCAGCGAATTGTCCTTTGATTCTCTATATTTACTACCTATTCCTTTCATTTATCTTCCATCTTTATTTCAAAATTCAAAACTACTCTTCGTTTTCTTATACTCTTCATAACCATTCTAATGGCCTCCTCAAGCACTCCAAAAACTATGAGATTAACCAAGACAATCAAGGGTTTTCTCTTCAATAATCCAGATGCTATCCAAGATTACATTACCTATGTAAATTTTGGAAAAGTAGACACGGGAAAATTTGCTATCTTACTGATTATGCTTCATATGAACTTGAACCACTCTTTTATCAAAATGGAATTTTGAATCTTATTGATTCTCGGGATAATGATGAAGTTTGCTATCCTAATCCTGTAAAATGTTTTATGCAAATTTGAATCGCGACTTTTATCAAGGTAGCGAAGATGAAATTTGGAGTAGTGTCAAAGGAACACAAACTGTTTTGGATTGTGATGTTTTAAGTACTACTTTGGGTTGTAAAAATAAGGGGATGGATCTTTCGAATTTTAAAATTAATGAAAGTGATTTGGGAACTTTTCATCACATTTTTGAAGATGATGAACATATGGAATTCAAAAATCATTTTTAACATCCAAAAGCAAGAATCGTCAATTTATTACTTCAACATCCGTCACCCCTCGGTCCAGAAATTTCAACAACCTTACCATGAAAGTTAACAAGGCCCTTTTTGTTATCTTTGGAAATATGAAATTAATTTCGCTAAAGTAATTTAAAGCGAGTTTCAACCAAAGGAAATTTCGGCAAAGGAAAATACATTATATCATGGTGTTTATCTTACACGTATTTTCAAATATTTTGGAGTCGATTTCAAAGGAGAAGAGTTCATTTCTAGAATAGTTTTCAACATAGAAAATATTTCACTTATAAAGATTCCACTTATGTTTCATCCATATGAAGCATATGCGGAAAAGCGGGAAAGGGTTGAACAAGAAGAAGAGATGGATATTGAAGAAGAGGAAAAAGATACCTCTTTAGAAAGCATTAAAGTTTCTACCAACCCCTCCAAGAAAACCATTCTCCAAAATAAAAAGATTTTGGCCAAGAACCAAAAGTTACTAAAGAGACTGTTTAGTAAGAAATGTTAAAAGAGTTTCTACTAAAATTAGTAAATTCTTTGGCAAAGTTGGAAGATAACCTGGCTTGTCATCCTCCTCCTCCGCTGAGTTCTAAGTTTAATTTAGTAATATGTTTGCTTGTATTTCTATTTTCGTATTTCTATCTTATGTTAATGTACTCATTTCATGTATCGTTATCATTAGAATGAAATGAAGTTCCTTATGTGACGACAAGAAATTTCGCTCGATCTGAATCAGTCGTTAAACCGATTTAGACCGTTCGAAACCCCTGATCGTTTGAGAACAGGACAAATCAGAATGCAGACGGAAGAACATTTCATTGTTATTACAACAATTCCATCAGAATACAAGAATATACAGAGTATAAATGAATAAATTACATTCGATAAATATCAGAGATTACAATAAATTACATAGCAGCGGAAAAATAATACAAAGCACAACTGAAGGTGATATACGGATACAGAGCTTTCCGGATATCATTCCAGATGTAACCAAGATCCTGTGGATATAAATCTGCAAAACCAAAACTACTAGCTGTCCGTGCGGAAAATAGGGGCACCCAGAGTTTAGGTTAAAACAATAAACTCCAGGTCAGTCATGTGACTGGTGTGAGAACTAAAACAGTTATTTAAAGCTTTACTTTAAAAGAGAGTAATTCAAGGGACCACGCCGTATAACATGGAACGGGTTTCCTCCCAAGAATACTAGTGCATAGAATAAACAGCGCAATGCTTTTTCGAAAAATGAAGCTATTATAAGACCCAGGTCCCATCACACAATGCAACGCAAGCCGGAGGATAGGGTTTTCCCTTATAATAGCCAAACATGCTTGGTACGTTTAAAACAAATCATTTGATACTATAATAAGTGTATAGTGTCAAAACAATTTCAATCATAAATATAAATCATAGACGGCATAGCATCCCATGCTACTATGTCGCCATACTGGTTCTACAATTGAAACCGCAATACACGTATTGGAAATTGGATTTCCGTCATGAGTCGAGGCAAGGGGCAAGCTCCTCTCCGCGTTCGAGACACTCTAGCAAATGCCTCAGGGCTACGCACTCTGGGCAACCCTTGGATGGTTCAGGGCCGGTCCTCACTTACGTTAGAGGATTAGTATTCCTGAACACACGTTTCCCGGTCCTTACAGACCTATAATCGAGGCGCCTCATCCAACAACCACAAAGGTGAAAAGTATATAAATGTCAGGGCTGGTAAGTCACTGACACCACCAAAACTAGAAAGAAACGTCGTGCTCTCCCTGCAGTCCGTATCCCGTTTTTGACTCATACCGAGGTGTGAGGCTCGCGAATTCACGCTATACACAAAGCTGCCACGTAGGCTATGCTTTGATCATCAACCACAAGACTTTGCTTTTCAACAGAAGCCTTGATCCATGCAACTCAGCATGCCACACAGGCAATTCATGCCGTGCGATTGATATCTATCGATATATAACCTCTAAGCTCGTACGTCTCAGAGAAGGGAGTTAAGCAAGAGAATAAATTCTCTGCCGCCAAACAGATATATATTTAATAGAAATCAATCAACACAGAATAAAATCCAATGTCAGACACGCAATCCATTTACAAGTTCGTTCTGGGTCTGAACGAAACCGGAGGCACTTTCCTCGCATATCCATCCATCTCCACGTACGTCTGGACGACCACCAACTATTTCCATCCTCTTGGGTGTACTGCCCAAACAGGATCGTCAGTAATAATCCAAACGATGTGAAGACTTCCGGTCTTCGACCACCGTCTTCATCTTCGACATATCGTCGAATCGGTTATTCAGAATGGGTGTAAACCCGGACTTTCCGAACAACCCGCGTATATTAAAAACAAATGTTACACAAACACAACATACGCCTCATTCCAATTCATTAGTCACTAACCGCAAATTAGCAGGAGAACAATTTCCCAAACATTAACCCCGAAGGCCGAAACCAACATCAGATCAATACCCAGGAAACCATTCTTCTTAGCCAACCTACAGCTAGTTTCTAAATTCCACATTCTTAGGGAAAGGTTCCCATTAATTTTATCCAAGATAAATTCTTTAAAATTTATCCTGTAATCTTCCTTTGGATGATCGTTTCAAATCAAATTTTGGTTTTTCTAAACTAGTCGAGATTAGCGAACCACACCGAAGTAATTATTTATTTTATTTCCCAATCCCAACCTATTCATCCCATGAAGCAACACTGGTAATACTCCATGTCTAACACCATGGTGTTATCGGTAAAATTAATTACCATTTCACGTTCAAATCTAATTAAAGATTTGACTATCGCTTTGGAGTAAAACTGGCAATACTCTATTCTCGCTCATTTCTAAATTTGATAATTTAGATTATCCATTCACATTTCAATCTAGTTGCAGATTCATTAAAACTCCTTTTACTGGGTTAAAGAACTAGGTGTTATTTAAAACACAGTTCACGACAAACCCAAATTAAATTCTATTTATTATCGGGTTAAAGAACTAGTGTTATTTAAAACACCGTACACGATAAACCCATTTCAAATCCAATCAAATATATTAGAAATTCCGATTATTTAAAACCCCTTTTTAAATTTAATTTATTTATTTAAAAATAAAAACCGGGGTTTTAAATTGGGTTCAAGCTAGTTCATTTCGATAAAAATCTATTTTTATCTTTTCAAATATGGAGTTTTTCATCCCAATTTTTCCCAAATCATTTCTTCTGATTTTACACAATTTATTACTATTTTTAATAATTTCATCAAGGCCCGTACAGTCGATTTCCATCAACGGCCATCGAACTGCACTTACAGCGACCTTTTTCGAATTTGATTTGGATGTATCTCCAAATCCAACCATTAGATTTCAAATTTCAAATATTCGTTAGAAAGCTCTTTTCGATACGAACCCAACGGTTCCGGTTTTAGGAGAATCCGACGGTCGGATCTCCCGTAGTGTCCGTTCGAAATAAATGGTCGAAATTCACGAACTGCCGCGGCGCGGCGCGTTCTATTCAGGCCATTATATTATATATATAATATATATTTCGTCGATTCCTATTTAAAACGAATTATATAAATAGTTTTAAATTCGTTTCAAAAGCAATTTCAACTTCCATTTCAGTTCAAATCAAAATTGAATTCTTCTTTATAAATTCGTTTTAAAATTCATTTCTATTCAATTTGAATTCATTTCAATTCGCTTTCAATTCAATTTGAATTCGTTTTCAATTCAATTCAATTCAATTCCAAAGTCGTTTTCTATTCGATTCAATTCAAATTGGTTTTTTATTCGATTCAATTCAAATTGGTTTTCTATTCGAATCAAATTCGTTATATATTCAATTGAAATCAAATTCATTATATATTCAATTGAAATCAAATTCGTTATATATTCAATTGAAATCAAATTCGTTTTCTATTCAAATCATTTCGAAATCGTTTTCTATTCAATTCATTTCGAAATCGTTTTCTATTCAATTCATTTCGAAATCAATAAAATCGATATAAATATCGTTCACGTCAAAATGGCGTCAATCTAATCAACACGGCTTCACATATTTCTATTTCAAATATTTCGTTTTCAAATATTTTTACTTCAAATATTTCGTTCAACACATGACTAATCTCAACGGATGAGTACAGTCAACACATGAACCTTTATATTATATTGATAAAGATGTAATTCTATTATTTAAAATATTTCGTTCAACACATGACTAATCTCAACGGATGAGTACAGTCAACACATGAACCTTTATATTATATTGATAAAGATGTAATTTTTATTATTTAAAATATTTCGTTCAACACATGACTAATCTCAACGGATGAGTACAGTCAACACATGAACCTTTATATTATATTGATAAAGATGTAATTTTTATTATTTAAAATATTTCGTTCAACACATGACTAATCTCAACGGATGAGTACAGTCAACACATGAACCTTTATATTATATTGATAAAGATGTAATTCTATTATAAAAATATTTCGTTCAACACATGACTAATCTCAACGGATGAGTACAGTCAACACATGAACCTTTATATTATATTGATAAAGATGTAATTCTATTATAAAAATATTTCGTTCAACACATGACTAATCTCAACGGATGAGTACAGTCAACACATGAACCTTTATATTATATTGATAAAGATGTAATTCTATTATAAAAATATTTCGTTCAACACATGACTAATCTCAATGGATGAGTACAGTCAACACATGAACCTTTATATTATATTGATAAAGATGTAATTTTATTATTTAAAATATTTCGTTCAACACATGACTAATCTCAACGGATGAGTACAGTCAACACATGAACCTTTATATTATATTGATAAAGATGTAATTTTTATTATTTAAAATATTTCGTTCAACACACGACTAATCTCAATGGATGAGTACAGTCAACACATGAACCTTTATTTTATATATTCTTTATCTTCTAAATTGGAATGAGACCCAATCAATCACCATATAACGTTAATTATATGGATTTTCATACAACACATGTATATAATAGCATTGAAAAATAATCAACCATCAACCAAAGTGCACTACACTGTATAAGCATCAAATATAGATATCTAACGCTTATAACAGCCTGTCAATCAATCGATCGACATAATTAATCAATCAGGATGAGTGAACTTCATATTTCATCCCAACACCCGTGTGGGGTTTCAAACAATCAAACACAGATTTTATTTGTGAAGTTGGGCGATGTGTAAAATTTATCGACCCAATCAATGTCCTTCAAATAGGTGCACATAAACAAACCGTCCGGTTTGTAAATGAATATTTATTTATTCACATTCACTATATTCATATTCACGTTAAAAGTTATATTTTTAACTATAAAACATTTTATTTTAACATATGAATTTCTATTCAGTTCATTCTTTAAATAAAATGATATTTCTATTTTTCTAACTTATTTTAGAAAATTTCGGCGGCATAACTGCACGATACTAGAAACGGGACGAGGCCTAGCCTTATTCCCGGTCTAGTGAAGGCCCACGCCATTCACACATCAATCAAATTCACCAAACAATTCAACTATCTATGCAACCAAACAAACAAGTCCATGGTCTGTGGACGATTGTGTCGGGTGCTACTAAGCACCGTGTGCATCCTAGTATATATATGACTAGAAAATGAAATTGAAAAGTGAGAAGTTCTCACCGAAAGCTATACAACTCCACGACTCTTCTTCGACAGAAATCTTCATCGTTATCGCATCTTCGTTGCCCGTAGCCACTACATATGTAAAAATCGAATTTTTACTTTGTTATTCAATATATAAAAATCGGATTTTTACCCCGCTACTATATAGATAAAAATTATAATTTCACATCGATGTTCATATAGTAAAGATTATATTTTTATCCCGCTATTCTTCATATAAAGATTTCGCCTTTTCAAAAACAAAGTTTATATTTTCCTCGAAGTAAAAATCATATTTTTACTTCACTACTCCTATCAAAATATCGTCTTTTCACTTTTAAAGATATCGTCTTTTCATTTTTAAAAATATCTCTTCTTTGCTAATGCAAAAATCGAATCTTTTTATTTTAAAAACACTACTTTTCTTAAATAAAAATTATTCCTTTTATAAAACAAAATTCTAACTTTTAAATAAATAGTTTTATAACTAAATTCAGTTTTAAATGTTAAATGTCTCGACTTTTCTTTTATAAAAACTAATTTTTAAATTGCGAATTCCTTTAAGCAAAAACTGAATTTTCTACAATGCTTTATACTTAAACAAAAACTAAAATTAATACTTACAGCGGGGGGGGGGGGCTGTTTTCGTCGCGATTCCTTCGGAGAAGGGGGTCGACGTTGCTTGGAGGAGGGGAGGGAGAGGGGTGCGCCATCCTCTGGCGGCTGCGATGGTGGCGGTGGAGGAAAGGGGGGGTGCGGCTGTGGCGGCGGTGGATTGCGAGGGGGGGTGCGGCTGTCGATTGAAGAGGAGAGGGGAGCGAGGAGACTGGAGGGGCGACGGGGTGGCCCGCCTGAGGCGCGGCGGCGCTCATCGGAGGGGGCGGCGACGAGTCTCCCCCCCGTCCGCCTCTTTCTCCTTTTTTTTCCCCTTTTTTCTGAAATAAACGAATGAAATAGGGGGGGGGCCAAAGCGGGTTAAAGGGGAGGGAGAGAGAAAGGATTTTAATTTTTAATTATTTAATTAATTTATTTTCAAAAAGTTGACTTTTACATACGACCTCGAAACGAGGCCCACCTCCTGTCGTCCATAGCGTTTTACCCCCATTCCGAACACAATGGGATATGTTTCGTAGGTTGATTCGATTGTTTGAATCAATTTTCGTGGAATTTACATTTAAATCACTATATTGAATTTTAAACGTACGTTTCAAATTACCGGGGTCGCATACGAACTTTAAAAATTCCAGAAAAATATTTTCTAGCTTCGTATTGACGATACGGTCCTAACAAAACTAGTTTCGTCGAATTCTGAGACCGTTGGGAAAATGGCCAATTTCCAGTTGATTAAAATCAACTGAACCTGGTCAAACACGTTTTCCTATGCCACGCTCACATATTGATTCGAAAAATTATGAAATTTGGAATCTAGCAATAACTCGACATCACGGACCCAACAAAAGTGGTTTCGTCGAAATCCGAGGTCGTTTGCAAAATGTCCATTTTTAAGGGCCTGAATTCCATAGCGACTATTCAGAAATTTCAACTGGACATATCTTTTGATTCCCGCTATGAAATTTTGATTTTTCGGATTCGTTGGAAAGATATCATCAATTAGATCCTAATGTTTTTGGTTTCACTAAAATCCGGATTGTTTTGCACCCGGTACATTCAATTGAAGTTTGAAATCGAATTATCGAACTACCGCCCCATTTTCAATTCTATTTATAATTATATATAAATATTTATATTCTAACGACGACGCGTATAATATATACGTTTGAATTCTCTTCAAAATAAATTTCTCGTCGATTTTATTTAAAATAATCTATTTTAAATATTCAAAATTCGATGAAATTGCCAAAATAAAAATTTTAAACTGGCCCAGATTTTCCGAGTTTTCACAATCTCCCCCACTTAAAACTTTTCATCCCAGAAAAGGAACAAAGTCGAAAGTGGTTTGATTAGTCAACTCTACGTTCGATCTGGCTTCCATCCTCCCACTTTTCAGTTTCTGAGAATTTTCAAATTTTCAAAAATTCGGCTAACACCCTAAATTTTCGAAAAATTTCGCCATAACCTCCCCTGCACCGGGAGCATCGGGGAATTTCAAATAGCTTCCCCGGTCCTTCTAATCTCAAAAAGAAAAGAAAAAGCCAAGCGGCTAGCCAATAGGCTCATAAAATCATCATCACCCAAACAAAACAGTAAATTATGTAGTAAATATGTACCTATTTGTCGGGCAAACAAATTTTATTCTCTGCTCTAGCCTCCTTGCTATGACCTGTTCAATGTAAGTATATGTATATGCAAGCAAATGCGACCAATTTTCAATACAGTTCAATGTTTGGTTCAATTAGGCATAATGGTTCAAAATTATCAAACAAATAAACAAACAACACAAACATCAATCAATTAGTGAATTAGAGTTTCAAATTCATAATTTTGATATATATACAAAAAATCATGTTTTGGTGCCAATTCACAACAATGTGTTCTAACTATATAAATTTTGGTTCTCACACCAGTCTAATGGAAACATATAGAAAGCACACCTTTGAAACACGAAACTAATTACTAATGATGACGCGTCAATCATCAGAATCAGGTCCGGGCGACTAGAGTGTGATCCTATGTCTATCTAATATATTAAAACTTCGAATATACGTTCATGACGCGTATATGCAAAATCTTTATATATTAGATTGTCCATATTCAAAATAAATAAATAATCAAATACGTTTAAAACGATTTAAATTTTCAAAACAAAATTGTTTTCATTTGAAAAATATACTCTTCACACTCGTTCTAGGATACTACTGATCCTATCTCTAACGAGTCATTCTAATTGGATATTACTAATCCAATATCTGATGAATTCTTTCGTATGGTTCTAATGTGTCTTGTTCTCGAGCATTGTAAACCAAAGCTCTGATACCAAATGTGACGACAAGAAATTCCGCTCGAGCTGAATCAGTCGTTAAACCGATTTAGACCGTTCGAAACCCCTGATCGTTTGAGAACAGGACAAATCAGAACGCAGACGGAAGAACATTTCATTGTTATTACAACAATTCCATCAGAATACAAGAATATACAGAGTATAAATGAATAAATTACATTCGATAAATATCAGAGATTACAATAAATTACATAGCAGCGGAAAAATAATACAAAGCACAACTGAAGGTGATATACGGATACAGAGCTTTCCGGATATCATTCCAGATGTAACCAGGATCCTGTGGATATAAATCTGCAAAACCAAAACTACTAGCTGCCCGTGCGGAAAATAGGGGCACCCAGAGTTTAGGTTAAAACAATAAACTCCACGTCAGTCATGTGACTGGTGTGAGAACTAAAACAGTTATTTAAAGCTTTACTTTAAAAGAGAGTAATTCAAGGGACCACGCCGTATAACACGGAACGGGTTTCCTCCCAAGAATACTAGTGCATAGAATAAACAGCGCAATGCTTTTTCGAAAAATGAAGCTATTATAAGACCCAGGTCCCATCACACAATGCAACGCAAGCCGGAGGATAGGGTTTTCCCTTATAATAGCCAAACATGCTTGGTACGTTTAAAACAAATCATTTGATACTATAATAAGTGTATAGTGTCAAAACAATTTCAATCATAAATATAAATCATAGACGGCATAGCATCCCATGCTACTATGTCGCCATACTGGTTCTACAATTGAAACCGCAATACACGTATTGGAAATTGGATTTCCGTCATGAGTCGAGGCAAGGGGCAAGCTCCTCTCCGCGTTCGAGACACTCTAGCAAATGCCTCAGGGCTACGCACTCTGGGCAACCCTTGGATGCTTCAGGGCCGGTCCTCACTTACGTTAGAGGATTAGTATTCCTGAACACACGTTTCCCGGTCCTTACAGACCTATAATCGAGGCGCCTCATCCAACAACCACAAAGGTGAAAAGTATATAAATGTCAGGGCTGGTAAGTCACTGACACCACCAAAGCTAGAAAGAAACGTCGTGCTCTCCCTGCAGTCCGTATCCCGTTTTTGACTCATACTGAGGTGTGAGGCTCGCGAATTCACGCTATACACAAAGCTGCCACGTAGGCTGTGCTTTGATCATCAACCACAAGACTTTGCTTTTCAACAGAAGCCTTGATCCATGCAACTCAGCATGCCACACAGGCAATTCATGCCGTGCGATTGATATCTATCGATATATAACCTCTAAGCTCGTACGTCTCAGAGAAGGGCGTTAAGCAAGAGAATAAATTCTCTGCCGCCAAACAGATATATATATTTAATAGAAATCAATCAACACAGAATAAAATCCAATGTCAGACACACAATCCATTTACAAGTTCGTTCTGGGTCTGAACGAAACCGGAGGCACTTTCCTCGCATATCCATCCATCTCCAGGTACGTCTGGACGACCACCAACTATTTCCATCCTCTTGGGTGTACTGCCCAATCAGGATCGTCAGTAATAATCCAAACGATGTGAAGACTTCCGGTCTTCGACCACCGTCTTCATCTTCGACATATCGTCGAATCGGTTATTCAGAATGGGTGTAAACCCGGACTTTCCGAACAACCCGCGTATATTAAAAACAAATGTTACACAAACACAACATACGCCTCATTCCAATTCATTAGTCACTAACCGCAAATTAGCAGGAGAACAATTTCCCAAACATTAACCCCGAAGGCCGAAACCAACATCAGATCAATACCCAGGAAACCATTCTTCTTAGCCAACCTACAGCTAGTTTCTAAATTCCACATTCTTAGGGAAAGGTTCCCATTAATTTTATCCAAGATAAATTCTTTAAAATTTATCCTGTAATCTTCCTTTGGATGATCGTTTCAAATCAAATTTTGGTTTTTCTAAACTAGTCGAGATTAGCGAACCACACCGAAGTAATTATTTATTTTATTTCCCAATCCCAACCTATTCATCCCATGAAGCAAAACTGGTAATACTCCATGTCTAACACCATGGTGTTATCGGTAAAATTAATTACCATTTCACGTTCAAATCTAATTAAAGATTTGACTATCGCTTTGGAGTAAAACTGGCGATACTCCATTCTCGCTCATTTCTAAATTTGATAATTTAGATTATCCATTCACATTTCAATCTAGTTGCAGATTCATTAAAACTCCTTTTACTGGGTTAAAGAACTAGGTGTTATTTAAAACACAGTTCACGACAAACCCAAATTAAATTCTATTTATTATCGGGTTAAAGAACTAGTGTTATTTAAAACACCGTACACGATAAACCCATTTCAAATCCAATCAAATATATTAGAAATTCCGATTATTTAAAACCCCTTTTTAAATTTAATTTATTTATTTAAAAATAAAAACCGGGGTTTTAAATTGGGTTCAAGCTAGTTCATTTCGATAAAAATCTATTTTTATCTTTTCAAATATGGAGTTTTTCATCCCAATTTTTCCCAAATCATTTCTTCTGATTTTACACAATTTATTACTACTTTTAATAATTTCATCAAGGCCCGTACAGTCGATTTCCATCAACGGCCATCGAACTGCACTTACAGCAACCTTTTTCGAATTTGATTTGGACGTATCTCCAAATCCAACCGTTAGATTTCAAATTTCAAATATTCGTTAGAAAGCTCTTTTCGATACGAACCCAACGGTTCCGGTTTTAGGAGAATCCGACGGTCGGATCTCCCGTAGTGTCTGTTCGAAATAAATGGTCGAAATTCACGAACTGCCGCGGCGCGGCGCGTTCTATTCAGGCCATTATATTATATATATAATATATATTTCGTCGATTCCTATTTAAAACGAATTATATAAATAGTTTTAAATTCGTTTCAAAAGCAATTTCAACTTCCATTTCAGTTCAAATCAAAATTGAATTCTTCTTTATAAATTCGTTTTAAAATTCATTTCTATTCAATTCAAATTTCAATTCAATTTGAATTCATTTCAATTCGCTTTCAATTCAATTTGAATTCGTTTTCAATTCAATTCCAAAGTCGTTTTCTATTCGATTCAATTCAAATTGGTTTTCTATTCGATTCAATCCAAATTGGTTTTCTATTCGAATCAAATTTGTTATATATTCAATTGAAATCAAATTCGTTATATATTCAATTGAAATCAAATTCGTTATATATTCTATTGAAATCAAATTCGTTTTCTATTCAAATCATTTCGAAATCGTTTTCTATTCAATTCATTTCGAAATCGTTTTCTATTCAATTCATTTCGAAATCAATAAAATCGATATAAATATCGTTCACGTCAAAATGGCGTCAATCTAATCAACACGGCCTCACATATTTCTATTTCAAATATTTCGTTTTCAAATATTTTTACTTCAAATATTTCGTTCAACACATGACTAATCTCAACGGATGAGTACAGTCAACACATGAACCTTTATATTATATTGATAAAGATGTAATTCTATTATTTAAAATATTTCGTTCAACACATGACTAATCTCAACGGATGAGTACAGTCAACACATGAACCTTTATATTATATTGATAAAGATGTAATTTTTATTATTTAAAATATTTCGTTCAACACATGACTAATCTCAACGGATGAGTACAGTCAACACATGAACCTTTATATTATATTGATAAAGATGTAATTTTTATTATTTAAAATATTTCGTTCAACACATGACTAATCTCAACGGATGAGTACAGTCAACACATGAACCTTTATATTATATTGATAAAGATGTAATTCTATTATAAAAATATTTCGCTCAACACATGACTAATCTCAACGGATGAGTACAGTCAACACATGAACCTTTATACTATATTGATAAAGATGTAATTCTATTATAAAAATATTTCGTTCAACACATGACTAATCTCAACGGATGAGAACAGTCAACACATGAACCTTTATATTATATTGATAAAGATGTAATTCTATTATAAAAATATTTCGTTCAACACATGACTAATCTCAACGGATGAGTACAGTCAACACATGAACCTTTATATTATATTGATAAAGATGTAATTTTATTATTTAAAATATTTCGTTCAGCACATGACTAATCTCAACGGATGAGTACAGTCAACACATGAACCTTTATATTATATTGATAAAGTTGTAATTTTTATTATTTAAAATATTTCGTTCAACACACGACTAATCTCAACGGATGAGTACAGTCAACACATGAACCTTTATTTTATATATTCTTTATCTTCTAAATTGGAATGAGACCCGATCAATCACCATATAACGTTAATTATATGGATTTTCATACAACACATGTATATAATAGCATTGAAAAATAATCAACCATCGACCATAGTGCACTACACTGTATAAGCATCAAATATAGATATCTAACGCTTATAACAGCCTGTCAATCAATCGATCGACATAATTAATCAATCAGGATGAGTGAACTTCATATTTCATCCCAACACCCGTGTGGGGTTTCAAACAATCAAACACAGATTTTATTTGTGCAGTTGGGTGATGTGTAAAATTTATCGACCCAATCAATGTCCTTCAAATAGGTGCACATAAACAAACCGTCTGGTTTGTAAATGAATATTTATTTATTCACATTCACTATATTCATATTCACGTTAAAAATTATATTTTTAACGATAAAACATTTTATTTTAACATATGAATTTCTATTCAGTTCATTCTTTAAATAAAATGATATTTCTATTTTTCTAACTTATTTTAGAAAATTTCGGCGGCATAACGGCACGATACTAGAAACGGGACGAGGCCTAGCCTTATCCCCGGTCTAGTGAAGGCCCACGCCATTCACACATCAATCAAATTCACCAAACAATTCAACTATCTATGCAACCAAACAAACAAGTCCATGGTCTGTGGACGATTGTGTCGGGTGCTACTAAGCACCGTCTGCATCCTAGTATATATATGACTAGAAAATGAAATTGAAAAGTGAGAAGTTCTCACCGAAAGCTATCCAACTCCACGACTCTTCTTCGACAAGAATCTTCATCGTTATCGCATCTTCGTCATCTTCGTTGCCCGTAGCCACTACATATGTAAAAATCGAATTTTTACTTTGTTATTCAATATATAAAAATCGGATTTTTACCCCGCTACTATATAGATAAAAATTATAATTTCACATCGATGTTCATATAGTAAAGATTATATTTGTATCCCGCTATTCTTCATATAAAGATTTCGCCTTTTCAAAAACAAAGTTTATATTTTCCTCGAAGTAAAAATCATATTTTTACTTCACTACTCCTATCAAAATATCGTCTTTTCACTTTTAAAGATATCGTCTTTTCATTTTTAAAAATATCTCTTCTTTGCTAATGCAAAAATTGAATCTATTTATTTTAAAAACACTACTTTTCTTAAATAAAAATTATTCCTTTTATAAAACAAAATTCTAACTTTTAAATAAATAGTTTTATAACTAAATTCAGTTTTAAATGTTAAATATCTCGACTTTTCTTTTATAAAAACTAATTTTTAAACTGCGAATTCCTTTAAGCAAAAACTGAATTTTCTACAATGCTTTATACTTAAACAAAAACTGAAATTAATACTTACAGCGGGGGGGGGGGGGGGCTGTTTTCGTCGTGATTCCTTCGGAGAAGGGGGTCGACGTTGCTTGGAGGAGGGGAGGGAGAGGGGTGCGCCATCCTCTGGCGGCTGCGATGGTGGCGGTGGAGGAAAGGGGGGGTGCGGCTGTGGCGGCGGTGGATTGCGAGGGGGGGTGCGGCTGTCGATTGAAGAGGAGAGGGGAGCGAGGAGACTGGATGGGCGACGGGGTGGCCCGCCTGAGGCGCGGCGGCGCTCAACGGAGGGGGCGGCGACGAGTCTCCCCCCCGTCCGCCTCTTTCTCCTTTTTTTTTTCCTTTTTTTCTGAAATAAACGAATGAAATAGGGGGGGCCAAAGAGGGTTAAAGGGGAGGGAGAGAGAAAGGATTTTAATTTTTAATTATTTAATTAATTTATTTTCAAAAAGTTGACTTTTACATACGACCTCGAAACGAGGCCCACCGCCTGTCGTCCATAGCGTTTTACCCCCATTCCGAACACAATGGGATATGTTTCGTAGGTTGATTCGATTGTTTGAATCAATTTTCGTGGAATTTACATTTAAATCACTATATTGAATTTTAAACGTACGTTTCAAATTACCGGGGTCGCATACAAACTTTAAAAATTCCAGAAAAATATTTTCTAGCTTCGTATTGACGATACGGTCCTAACAAAACTAGTTTCGTCGAATTCTGAGACCGTTGGGAAAATGGCCAATTTCCAGTCGATTAAAATCAACTGAACCTGGTCAAACACGTTTTCCTATGCCACGCTCACATATTGATTCGAAAAATTATGAAATTTGGAATCTAGCAATAACTCGACATCACGGACCCAACAAAAGTGGTTTCGTCGAAATCCGAGGTCGTTTGCAAAATGTCCATTTTTAAGGGCCTGAATTCCATAGCGACTATTCAGAAATTTCAACTGGACATATCTTTTGATTCCCGCTATGAAATTTTGATTTTTCGGATTCGTTGGAAAGATATCATCAATTAGATCCTAATGTTTTTGGTTTCACTAAAATCCGGATTGTTTTGCACCCGGTACATTCAATTGAAGTTTGAAATCGAATTATCGAACTACCGCCCCATTTTCAATTCTATTTATAATTATATATAAATATTTATATTCTAACGACGACGCGTATAATATATACGTTTGAATTCTCTTCAAAATAAATTTCTCGTCGATTTTATTTAAAATAATTTATTTTAAATATTCAAAATTCGATGAAATTGCCAAAATAAAAATTTTAAACTGGCCAAGATTTTCCGAGTTATTACACCTTATTTCTGTCAATACTTATTTAAATATCTCTTGAATTACTATTAAAACAGTAAAAATAAGTTATATAAGTCGAAGCGAGTAACAAAACACCAAAATTCTTCAATTAATATAAACCGTATTTTTTATTGCCAATTGAAGTTATAAAATTTATTTTTATAACTGAAGCAAGGTCTTAAATTATATATATTTTTTATAAAAATAGAAGATTTATTAATCAATTAATATTTTATAGTTAAATAATTGTTTTGAAGTTTTAATAAGTTATAAGCAATGCAGTTAGGAATTAACCTAATGGTTAATAATTTGGGACAATTGTTTTGAGAAAATAGTTTAGCAATGTTATTATATTAGTTATATTATTAATTTAATAGAAAGGATTAATAGAAATTAGTTAACGAGTTAATTGATGTTTACTAGTTGACAAAGTCAACTGTTTTTACTGGGAATTATTTATTTGATTTGTTTTAATAGATTTTACAAACAATTGTCTAAACTTAACGGTTGTGCATAAGTTAATTAATCTCCTGATTAATTGTATTTTAAGATAATCATCGAGAAGTTGTTTATTAATAAAAATTGCTAATTATTTAAATATCCTTTTAAAAGAAATCAATTATTTATTTTAGATTAATAATGAAAGTTAACTACTTTTAACAAAGAAGTTAATAATTATTTTTAAATAGACTGTCTTTATAAATGAAATGCATTTTAGAGAAGTAATCAAGTAGTAAAGGGATTCTTAGTTAAATCGGATTAAAAAATTGTAGAAGAAGATTTCAGAAATAATTCCAAGTTTTATAAACAAAATTATAAAGGAAGTTAAATTTAAGATGAAGGTTTTCGAGTAAGAGTTTTTACTAAAAGATTAAACCATTTGTCATTGGGAAGAGATTTCAAAGGCGAGTAATGGTTTACTAAACCATATTAAGATAAAATGAAATGATAAATAGAATTGATAGAATTTGTTTTGAGTAACAAAATTGTATCTATCTTAAGATAAGAACGTGGTCAATCAAGGTTTGAGAGGTAAATAGAATACCCGAACTTGAATGACTTCACTATAATCGAGAGATGGTATTAGTTTGTAACGCTGAAAGTAATGTAAAGGAGATTTTGTGAATATATAAAAAATTTGCCAAAGTAAAGGAAATACAAAGGGTTTGAATATATAAACCGACATTTTCAAAGTAAGGAAATATAAATGGGTTTGTGAAGTATAGTGATATTTTCGAAGTATAAAATGGGAATTTTTGAATATGCCTATTTTGAAAGGTATAAAATACAGTTTTGTTCATGGTGTTGGGTTAAAAAAAATAAGAATAAGAGGTTATAGGGTTCATAAATGGAATTGGATTTTGGAAATATAATTACAATTTCCATAAGCGAGCCTGTAAACCTTAATTGATAAGATTTTAAAGTTAAATGGGAGCATTTAAGGTTATATAATTAATACATTGCTTGATGTTATTTTAATCTGGTAATATAACCTATATCGATTAGTTATATAAGCCATATTTTCCAGATAAAGAAACGGAAGAGGTTTTCATGAAACATAGCGATAATTCGGAATGAAAGGAAATAAGAGAGGTTTTCGTGATAAAGCGGTTTGGTAAATATGTTATTTTAAATATATATATATTGATTATAGTTTTCAAGTAACGAAAACAAAGGAGGTTTATTGAGATAAGTTACTGAATCGATAAAAGGAATTTTTTTGAATGGTTTTAAATGAAAAGGACCTGAGCTACCGAAGTAATAATCTATACTTTTTGAATTGATAGTTAAAACCCCGACTATCAATGAATATTGTTTGGACCTTTGACGAGTTAGTTCGAAGAGACCGGGATGAGAACTAGATCTTTGAACCGGTTGTGCATTCGAAACTAATATGAAGAGATGTTATAAAGATGGAGCATTAAAGATCTTCATGAGTGAAAGAACTACTTGTTAAGTTTCTCTGGTTTGGTCGTCTGAATTATGATGACTTGTGATTCTGTCGTGATTGAAATCTTCAGATTGCAAGGACTTCTCGCTACAGATCCTTAGGGCGATTCCTATATAGGATGCAATAGGAGGGTGCCTTCGGTTCATCCTGTTTCCGGATGACTTGTATGGACGAACGTCTAACAGAGTATTTCCAATGAGTCATGTATGTTGATTTTTACAAATATACCAAGTTTGGTGGCGGAGAAGGCAACTTCTCTTAGCTTAACACCTAGATTGTATTTGTGGACGTCAACAAGTGATTTGACAGATCTGACGATGTGACATTAAAAGTGAATGATGTGTGATGTTCTAAAAAGGTAATTGTGACCACAAGCCTCACTAACTGGAAAAATGACAGAAATCGAGCAGACATCATAGCTTTGTAGATCATATCCATTAGGGTGTATTGTCACCATCTAGAGAAAATTTTATTTGTTCTTCTTACATTTCTGTATATCCCGGGAAAGACGGTGGTTCGTGAACCGTAAGATGATAATATATTCGATACACTCTAGTTGAATGAGTGGTCGGTCATGTGTGGCAAGGTTACAAGATGTTCTTGTTGAACCCTAGTGTATTGATCACTAGAGGTACACTATCAGAAGATGGTCCCATAACTTATCATGATGGAAATCCAAACTCCAATAAGTGCCATGCAATTTTTGATTGTATACTAAGTATGCAGAGCTTGAGATGCAAGCGTTCTACTAGATGGTTATTTATTCGTGGTTTGATTGACATTATTATAATATCACCAGATTTTGATATATCAAAGTATATTGGGTTATCATAAGGTAAAAATTGTCTGTATTTATGTGTGGATTGGTCTTACGATTATCCTTTTCTTTTAAATGGTTTTCTAAAGTTAAAAAAGTTGTTTACAATATGAATTTATCATTGAAAGCATTTCAGACTGATACGGGTGAATTTTGCTTTGCTTCAATGGTGCTTGGGTCAGACCGAGCATGTTATCAGGATAGGTTTCGCTTGGAGCATCACAAGAGGAGTTGAAGTCGAGACGTATGTCCGTATTTTTTGGTAATAAGTTATTCCGCTGTATGTGTTGTATTGGAATGTATGTATACTCTGATGTTGTAATCATATATATAAAGATTCATTTCTAGGTAAAGAGTTTTGTTATATTATATTTTATTTGTTTCACTGTGAGATTCTGATCTTTTTATTCTTTTCTTCTAATATTTCTTCTCTTCTCACCCTCTAATTTCTTTCAATTAGCAATCTAGGTTATCGATAGTTGGGTTTTTGACACAATACGGGATTATGTATTATTGTCAAAAATTCGAGCGTCGAATTTTACGGGTCATTACATTTTATGCTTGTGGTTTGATTTATTAAACCCCATAGTTAAAACAATCTGCTTTTTCTATTGATTTGAGTTAGTTTTATTAGCAACTTAAATAGTAAGAAAAAATAGGATGTAACAATTATGTGAAATTGCAACAACGAATTTGAATATATCTTTATCCTTATTCATAGTTGTCATGTAAGTGCAAACTTTGGCCTAACTGTGGACTTCCGAAAATACCTTTATGCAACTTCATCTTTCTATAATGTATAAAAATTAGATCTACCTATTATTATTTTTACAAATTCAAAATGTAATTTTCCAAATTTAGTTAAATATAGGATCTAATGAATAAATATTCTTTACAACATTGTTCCTTATTAATTTACAACACAAACAAAAGTTAAAACTAATAGCAAAAAAATATACATTGCAACTTGAAAATAAAATTTCAAGCAAACTACACATGATTTCAACGTAAAAACATAACTAAAATTTCATGTAAATAATTTAATTTCTCATAAGTTAATTATTTACATTTTTTAAAATCATTTTATTTTTTAAAACATATTTCAATTATTATAACGTAATTAAACAGTGTACAAGATAGTCATAATTCTCGTAGATTAACCCCTAATATAAATTCAAACAATGACAAATTCTAAAAATACAGCGATAAACTTTACTATAGGAAATGAGTGAGTATTATGGAGAAGTAATTAAAGCGTACAAATGAATTTTTATTTCATTCACTATTAGATTTTTTTATAATTGTTAAAATACGTTATCACAATTGTTTGGTGTCAACGTGAATACAATTAAATACCATTAAGTAATACTATAAATGAAATAAAACATCACAAAGTAATTAAATATTTACATAAACGTATATAAATAAGAGTCCTCAAACAAAATTCAGAAAGTGTAATTTTAGCACTTGCAAATATTTTATAACATCTCGTAAATTTCGACCACTTAAATAATAGAATTTAAAATGGTTTTAAATTAAAATTTATGAAATTATTAATAAAAGATTTAAAATTCATTTCTAATAGAGAACAACTTATAATAAGAATTAAATATAAATTTAATTAGAATGTACTTATTGGAAAATTACGATATGAAAATGATTTATAATGAAATTTTGATCCTAAAAATTTGTTATTTTCATATACAAGTAATCTAAACAATTATATATCGAAAATGTCAAAGTTTGCTCCCTCCATTTGAATTGATTTTTAACGATTTATTTGTGGCAGCGGCAACCGATATATCTTAAATAATAATAAAATTTTAAAAGTTGAATAAAATTTCGAAAATTTCTGTAAACTTTATTTAAATAAAAATCTATGTATTTCCGCTATGTACAGTTTTTGTGCAACTGTGATAAATTTTGTATAGAATTTTTCCACTGCAAAAAATTGTATTATGTGGTTCCATGTCTGATTCTATTTAAACCTAATAAGCAATAACAATATGTCATTTTGAACGGTCCGAGTTGGTTTAGTTATCAACTTGAAGATGAAGCGGTCGAAAAGGTAGGTTGTTACAGTTTGTATTAAAGATTTGGTTTGCACAAAGCTTAGCTTATGGTGTCTAATAAGAATCAGTCATTAGAAATCACTCTTAAGAGAGCGTATTTTGAAATATAAATTATTTTGAAATAAACATTTGAATAATAATTAACTTTGAATTTTTCAGCAATCGATAATGAAATTTTCAAGTGTTGAATTTTATCTAAGATACTATGTTAAAGATTGACAAATAAGAAGTACAAGATAATAGAAATGTTTTGAAATAATTTGAAATTTAGCTTGACATGATTTTATGAATGGAAAGCAATTTTATAAGCCTTCTGATTTAGAAATTTGAAAAGTTTGAATTTGTGCAATACATGATTGAAAATTAAACCGTATTACCTGTTGATCCAATTTTGGTTCCAATTATTGAAAGGAATTTATTTTCCAACTATATGTAATATGATAAATGGTTTATAAAGTGTTTTATAATCAAGGATAAATTTCGAAGACTTAAATCCTGATATTTTAAAGGATTTTGAAAAAAGAACAATACTATAATTTGAAAGTATTTGTAATTATTGTGTAAAACGAATTATAAATTCGGGATATGAATTGATTTGATATGTTATGATGTGGGTTATGAGCCCTTGATGATGGTCTTCTCTACAGAGATACATCATTGATATTGATACATGCGTAGGTCATGCCAAGTGGCCTTGTCATTAGGGAGAAACTTGTCGATCTGGTAGCATATATGTTGATATGCTTGTGAAATATCCGAGACTTTTCGAAAATGATTTTGTTTTGCAATCCCGAAGTGAAGTATGATTCAATATGAAAGAAATATATAATATTTCAATTAGTTTTAAAATGAAAATGAGATTTTAAGTCAAAGAAATTATTTTATATTTTGATTGTAAGTTTTATTAAGAAATAATTTCAATAAATTAAATGAAATTTTGAAATTTAAAAGTCGACTGTAATTTTGGTTAAACTAAATTTTGCATTAGTATATATATTTTCTTGTATACGTAAGCATATTTTTAACGACCTCTTCTTTTCGAGGATGAAAAATTCTAAGTGGAGGAGATTGTAAATCCCTTAAATTTCGACCATTTAAGTTATTGAATTCAATTTAATTGATGAATTTAAAGTGGTTTTAAATTAAAATTTCTGATATTATTAATAAAAGATTTCAAATTCATTTCTAATAAACAACAATTGATAATAATAAGAAGAAGAAGAATTAAACGACATATTTTATTTACAATCTTTTTTTTTTTTGAAAATTACAATATGAAATTGATTTATAAGGAATCTTTAATCCATAAGATTTATTATTTTCATATAGAAGTGATCTAAACAATTATATATCGAAAACGCCATAGTTTGCTTGCTCCATCTGAATCGATTTTTGACGATTGATTTGTGGTAGCAGCAATCGATATATCTTAAATAATAATAAAATTTTAAAATTTGAATAAAATTTCTGTAAATTTTATTTGAATAAAAATTTATGTATTTCCGCTGTGTAAAATTTTTGTGCAACTCTGATAAATTTTGTATAGAATTATTTTGTTATAAGAAATTGTATTATGTGATTCTGTTTCTGATTCTGTTTAAACCTCATAAGCAATAACAATCTGTCATTTCGAACGGTCCGAGTTGTTTAATTATTGACTTGAAGCGGTCAAAAGGAAGGTTGTTACATATCTAAATACTTTCTTTTATATAAAATCACCATAAAAATAAGATACATCAAATAATCTTCCTAATAAAAATCTCAAATGACGACAAAATGAGTATGGGAAAATGCTTAGCGATATAGCTTTATGTTTGACTTCAAACAACAAGAATATTTAAGGTAAGAAACTCTGAAGTATAATAATAATTTTATCAATATGTAAATTTTAAAAGCGAATATGCAAATAGAAAAATATACTCAATGACAAGCTTGGAGAAAAAATAGGTTAATGGACGAAATTACCCTTTGGCCAAAGGACAATGGTAGTCATAGCTAGCATTTTGAATTGTGAAAACGAATTGTAATGCCTATTATAACTAGAAAGTTTTAAAGTGTAAAGGTTGAATATAATGCTAATTATAACTAGTTTTATCCCCATCTAGGAAAATAGTGTGAAGGACAAAAGCAAAGAAACACTTAGGCACAAGGATAAGGGGCAAAAAGTTTAGCCATGAGGACAAATGGCTAAATTTTAGCCTCTTGTACTTATGGCTAATTTTTTGGCAAGTTTGTCCTTATGCCTAAAAACCCCTATTCTATTAGTCTAGAAATTAAACTTAATGTCCAACAATATAATTTCATTTAAAAGTTTATCCATTTCCTTCATTTCTCTATGTGCAAAATGTTACATCTCTTTTATTTTAATCTTTTTCCTGCATCGTGAGGCTATAAATAGACCCTCATTGTATTAAGTTAGGTAATGCTAGAGAAGTTTAATAAAAATCTACCATTCCTTTTTTTCTTGCCTCTAATTTAATGTTACCATTTAACTTTGATGATGTAATATTTTAGTATAAAAGAAGATTTGAAAGAATATTTGATTTGTATGTGAATTGTGTCTAAAATTTATTGTCCCTTTTAGTTCATCAAAGAAGATAAGCAATTATCGAAAGAAGAATGACTTATTTTGAGAGATTTAAACAATTAATCAAATCCTTGATTAGCTGCTTTTAGAATTAATTTTCGGTGTTTGCAAATCAGACAAATAAATGTATAATATTCTCTATAAAATAGAAAAACTAAATAAGCATTGGTTTATGAAGATAAAACAATTTTCCATCAAAGTAATAAAATATGTATGAGGATGGTCATTCTTTAGAGTTATATATCGTTCTCTCAAGCAATATTGCTTCGGATTTCATCTTCTTAGCCTTTATTATTAGCCTTGCAACTCATTACGAAACATTCTTTATTTCCAAATGTATAAGACAAAACGACATATTTCAAAATATTCTATGTTTTCAAAATAATTTATAAATTTTAAATAATTTGTTTCAATCTTTATTAATTTCAAAATAACACCACGCTCCCGCTGCGCCATTCTTTCAAAATATTAGTTTCATAATAATTTATATTTCAAATTACGCTCTCTCCGAGGCCGGTCTTTAGGCAAAGCAAATAAAGCCTCCACTTTGGGCCTCCTCCAAACTAGGGCATCACTTGCCAAATTTTACAAGCAACAAAAAAAGTGTTCCAACAAATCTCGATTTCCAATTGGACGTGGAGGTAACCAAGATCGACGGTGGCTATGTACAGAGATTGCAAACTAGAAATCACATCAAAACGACCACGATTAGCTCAAGTAAGCAGCGACCAATAATGCGACAGTTGCTTCCATTAATGTGACAGTTGTTCCAATCAATCTCATACTTCGATTGTGACAGACGGGGATGTAGGGCGATAGTTGTTAGATGCCCGGACTATTGACTGCTGAAATTAAAGTGAAGGACATAAGCCTAATGGAATATTAGGCAAATCTAATTGAAAGTGTACAATTCCTGAATATCTGAATATTTACATTATATGTTTTATTTGTTGAAACAGTGAATTCTTATGATTTTGGGGATCATATTTTTGTAAATGCAGATTAGTGTCGATAATCCACTAAGTTTGTGAAATGGCAACAGAGAATTTTTATTGTAAATTATTTTGTGCAAATATTTTTGATATATATTATATTTCTATTCTTCTTCTCAAACACCGGTGACCTATAAATGGTTTGACAAATTCATTTTCTCCAATGGTTTGGCACTTATAATTTTTACAAGATTGAAAAATATTCATTAGAAACTAATATTAATTTTGCGATTTAACTTGAATTATTATCACTAATAAATATAATTTGTTTTGTTCCACGATTATTGATGAATAACTTAAATTATCTTGATGATTTAATTAATGATAATAACATTAATTTTTGTACAGAGCCTTGGTTTTGTGATTGGCTTTAGCTAGCAAAACTTTTAGGAACGGCTGGTGTGCATGTAAATGTGCACATTAATATTCAAACGTTTATTCTTATTTTAATTAAATAAATAACATAATTGGCTATTTTTACATGTTTTAAACCAAAATCCTAAAATTCTCAAATTGTCATGCATTCATCTCATTTAAGGTGTAAAATGGTCACTTGTGCAAGTTTTAATTTGTGATTGCATTTACTTGTTCTTTGTATTTGTCTCTTATAGGAATTTTGGAGCACAAATAATGCATACACATGAAGATTTGGAGCACAAATGCATGCATACAAAGGAATGAGGAGGAAATAATTCTCATACATGATCATGTAGGACCCCACCTCTCAAATTACCCTCTTTCTCTTAAGCTTCTTATTAAAGATTAATTGAATAAAACAAAAGGTCTCATGCATCCTACATGACTCATTAGTGGCTAATAGAGGATTAGAAGCTTCATGAAGGGGGTACTTTGGAGAGTTCCCAATAAAAGTGATTAGGGTTTTAGGGTTTCAAAAATGTATATATACCTCTTTATGTAACGTAAACATACTCTTCTTTTTTATCCCTTTCTTTAGTTTACTTGAGAGGAGCACATGCTCTCTTGTATTTCCATGGCTACTCAGCCATCTTCTTTATGTAACTTCTTTGTTTTAATGCAATTTAATTTCTATGCTCTTTACTTCCATGTTCATAGCTTAAATTTACATTCATGTTCATAGCTTAGATTTACTTTCATGTTCATTTACTTTATGTTCATAGCTTAGATTTCATTTATGTTCTTAGTTTAGTTCTCTTTTTGTTATACTTAGTTTTTCTTTCATTTGCTCTATTTCTAATGTTGAAACTTACATGTGTTGATATGATAACACATATGAGTGGCTAATCCCTTGATTTAGGGGTAATGATGCTCTCTAACTTTATGTAAGTTCAACATTTGTATGATTTGTGGTCTCTAATATGTGCTTCATTTTAGTGAATGTTGATGTAAGTTTATACAAATGGTTTTTATAATCTATATTTGTTGACAACAAAATAGACTATGCTTAGTCAATGTAAACACAAATTACACCAATATTTGCTAAGTGGTTATTGATTTTGAAATGAAAGTAAGAATAAAATTTGATGGTCAATAGTTTTAGTTAATAATTCATAGGCCATACTTAGAGAATAGTTTTGCTTTAGTTCTATTTTCATGAGAATCATAAGTGGTTTAAATATTGCTTTTATATCACTTAATGGAGATCATAAATTGTATTTTCGATAACTTACATAAATGTGAGAGTTGATTTGCCTCTAAATTGCTTTCATTTCATATTTAGCTCTCAACTTTATTCTTGTTTTCATTAGTTTATGCTAGTTTAAGCAATCCAAAGTTTGGTTTAATTCGATTGAATAAGATTGAAATTATTTCTTTCCTTGCGGATCGACTTGTACTCACCACGTACTAATAATTATACGCCGTGCGCTTGCGGTATTATCACAATATTTCATGTTAACAGTTTTCTAATTCAATAGAAATTCCATTTGCGAACAAGTTTTTAGCGCTGTTGCTGGGGAAAGAATTTAATTTTGATTTTATTCTTTGGATTAATTTTCTTGTTCTTCTTTAAAAAAAAAACATCCCCTTTGTTTCTATTTTTATTTACGTCTACTTGTACATTTGTTTGTCTTTGTTTTTGTGTTTATTCTTTTTTGTTCATCTTAAAAAAAAATGTTTTCGATCTATTCTGTTTGTTGCTTTGTTTTGTTTTCTATTGCTTTGTCTTGTATTCAGTTCCCTTTTTCTTGAGCTTCTGTTAAGTTTCCTCCTCTGAAAACCACAAAAAAAAATAAAAAAAAAAATCATTTGCATTTTCATTTATCATGTTGTTTACTGTTGCATTCGCCTTGTACTGTTTCTTCTCTTTATTAAAAAAAATGGCATTAACTGTTTGCTTAAGGTGTCCCTGTGATTACGGTTTTTTTTTCCTTTTTCTTTCCTCTTAGTTCAGTTGTGGAAACTTGCTCTTGCAATTTCATCTTGCTGTATTGTTAGTTTTGTTGATATTTCATCTTGTTGTTTGGAGTTGTTAATCAAAGAAGAAAATTTCAGACTGCTGTCATAATTGTGCATTTCAATTGCACAGTTCTTACACTTCAGTTTGTCTGATACATTACTCATTTCTCTGTTTACATCAGATTCACATTTCACTTTACATTTCTTTTGGAAAAAAAATTTGTTGATACAAATTTGTTCCCTCTCCTTTCTCTGTTTTCTAACTGCTGTTCACTTCAGTTGCATCCCCTTACCAAAACAATACACATATAACACAACCATTTACCAATTCAAAGCAGACTCCATCCTCACGCACAGTCACAGCGACAGCCCAGCAACCATCACATTCAACTCTGATTCCCACTTGCAACCACTGACTTTCAATCATCTACCCTCAGCCTTCACCATATTTCATCTTCAGAGCACCCCCAATCACAAACCCCTTTCTCCCTAACAAATATCCTACCACTTTCACTTCTCAATTTACTGCAGCTCCAACTGTCATACAAACTCATACTCATACAAACCAAATCCAAGTGAAGTTTGTTGTTCTTCTAAAAAAAAGATCTTGTTCATAGATTTTGTGTTTGTTCACTCATTTTTGTGTCTTGTTTCACTTGTGTTAAGTTGTGTTTGATTTTGTGTTTTGTTTGTTTCATCTTCTTTTTTAAAAAAAAAATTTGTGTGGTTTTGATTTCTTTTATCGTGTTTCAATAGCATTTGTGTGTGTGTGTGTGTTTCATTTTGCATTTGTTGTGTTTTAGTTCTAAGTCAAAAAAAAAATTAAAAAAAAAAGAAAAGAAAGAAGGTTTTACATTGACATTCTCAGTTTTTTGTCTTCTACATTCTGTTACATTACATTTATATTCTTTTTCAACCTTACATTTGCATTTCCAATTTGCAAGTTTCTGTTTCTATTTGCATCAGTGTCTTCTGTTTTTAGCTTCTGTTTCTTTGACAGTTCAACCACAAAACCAAAACAGTCCTTCATTCATGCTACGACCTTAAGGAGTCCAATTCTTCTATGCCCATTTTGGGTGTGCCCAGTGTGCCCGCCCAGTGAAAGCCTCCTGATTTCCACCTTTTGCAATTAAGTCCCTATGACACTTGAGGGACTTAACTGCAAAAGGTGGAAATCAGGGGGATACCATTGGGTGGGCACACAGGGCACACCCAAAATAGGGACAGAACAATTCACCCCGACCTTAAACAACCACCTTCGAACAGACTTCACCATTCACCACCCCTTTCAGAAAAC
Organism: Allium sativum; assembly: GCA_030737875.1. Taxonomy (NCBI): domain Eukaryota; kingdom Viridiplantae; phylum Streptophyta; class Magnoliopsida; order Asparagales; family Amaryllidaceae; genus Allium; species Allium sativum. The sequence continues at coordinate 189,109,337 of CM060924.1, read as the reverse complement.
CCTGCAAAGCAATCATTGCCACCTCTTCACTGAAAATCCTAAAACAGCCACTTCGGCCAAGTTCATCACAACGCTCACCTCAGACAATCCTTCAGTTTCTTCCCGCCCCTAACCTTAACTCAGACATCTGCTACCACTCCTCACTCACATACAAATTGCACACTACCAGAACGCAGAACTAATTCTGTTCATCTGCAAAAAAAACTGCCTTGTCACAAGCTACCACACCGCGTCAGTCCTTTCTCCCTCATTGCTCCACCAACTATGCACCAAGCAACTTCAACCACAAATCACGTATTACGCGTCTAACACTGTGGTACCCCGTTATTATTTCCATCTCAAGCCAATGGGCCTTAGCCCAATATCAAAACATTTTACTTTACAGTCCATTTATCTTTCACATTGTATAAATAATGTGCAAACTGTTGTGCGCATGAATTAATGTAATAACAAAAGGATTACAACTGCACTATCTGTCATAATTCGAATATGGTATCGGAGCCCTCTTGCTAAACAGCATCAAGAACTCGATCCAATCTCTGAAAATCTATCAAGAAGATAGATTGTCCATCAGCAAATTATCATCATTTGGACCCTCTCATCCAAGACTTTCAAATCTTTTCCTGTGAGAGTTGAGGCTGTAAATCAAAACAGTGCCTCGCCAACCATCAGTGGCTGCATCTGCTTCTCATTACAGGTTGGTGGCAAATTTGTTCTGAAATCTCAAATCCGATCAAAAAATCTGAAGAAAATCAACAATTGAATTCAAAAAGACTTCCTAGAAAATCTGTTGACATCATATTATCAATCTGGTTGCCTTCAATTGACAAAATCATATTGAAAGCCATCCAAGATTGTAATCAGTCACGCCAAAAGTTTTACTGTTCTCAATACAAAAATCTGGTTGCAATTTTTCAAACTCAACTGAAGAAATCATTTAGACTCTTCAATTCAAGAACTTGAAAATCAGAAAAGTTCACCTGTTTTCGTGAATCTGAAGTCTCCCTCTGCATTCTGCAATCATGGTGGAAACAGATCCTCCAACCACGCCAAGATCATCAGCTAGATCAAATCAGACAAGTGTAGAAAGCACAAAAGATCTCAATAAATCCATTATTAAGCCTCAAAGTCAGATAATCTCGATTCAAATCGATGAATCCAACTACCTCCTATGGAAACTGCAAGTTGAAACAGCTGCAAAAGGTTATGGTCTTGAAGAATTCATCTATGGAACTAAACCAGTTCCAACAAAATACATAAGAGACAACAATAATAGCCTTGTTCTCGATCAAGAATTTACAGTTTATCAAAGGCAAGATAACCTAATCAGTGCATGGTTAATGTCATCGGTGAGTGCATCTTTAATGCCACAGTTAATAGGTACAAAGACTGCTAATGAAGTGTGGACAACATTAGAAAGATCTTTTACAAGTCAATCTGCTGCCAGGGTGTTACATTTCAAGAAACAACTTCAGAATATAAAGAAGGAAAACTCAAACATGAATGAGTATCTAATGAAGATCAAAAACCTATGTGATCAACTTGCATGCACTGGTAATAAAATTGAAGAAAAAGAACAAATTCTTTATATTGTAGGGGGATTGGAAGATGAATATGAATCAGTGATAGCTTTCATTACATCAATTGAACCTACTCCCTCACTACAGAGTGTCTATAATATACTTCTTGCTCATGAAGGAAGATTCTTGCAAAAGAAAGATCAGGGATCTGACTTTAATGTTAATTATACTACCACTGGCAAAGGCAAGAATCAACAATACAATCAAAGGAATCAGAATACTAACCAAAGAGGAGGTTAATCAAATCGTGGGAGAGGTAGAGCTGGGAGATGGAATCCCAACAACAGGCCAAAATGTCAAATTTGTGACAAACTTGGACACACAGCCAACAGATGCTACTTCAGATTTGACAACAGCTTCAATACTAATCAGCAAGGCAATAGTAATAACAGGAACAGTAATCCAAATGCAAATTTGGTTAACAGTCAGTCAGAAAACAAAGGCAGTCAAGAATCAACATCAAACACTGCCAGTATTGAAGATATTCAGGATGAAGCATGGTACCCTGATTCTGGTGCAACTCATCATGTTACCAACAATCTAAACAATCTCAACCTCGGTAATCGCGAGTACAAAGGTAAAAAGTCTCTAATTATGGACAATGGTAACTCTATTCTTATCTCACACACTGGGCATGCTAGTATTAAAGGTGCAAAGTTACTTCACTTGAATAATTTACTATGTGCACCACACATAAGAAAAAATTTAATTAGTGTGTCACAGTGTGCAAAAGACAATCAAGTGTCTTTTGAATTCTATCCAAACCACTGTGTTGTTAGGGACTTGCTAACTAAACATATTTTATTGCAGGGTAACCAACAAAATGGATTGTACAAGTTTGACTCTGAAAGTACCAGAAATAATGAATTAAGGAAAAATTCATGTAATATAATAGAGTTAGACAATCACAATGAATGTACTGAATTTGATATGTTGCATCTTAAGTTTGGTCATCCAAGTCTCAGAGTCATGAAAGAAATTTTAAATGCTAGTGATATTTCCATTGACATTCCAGAAAATTACCTATGTACATATTATCAAATGGGAAAAAGTCACAAACTTCCATTTTCAAACTCTAAAACAAATTATCACAATCCTCTAGAATTAGTTGCGGTTGATTTATGGGGTCCAGCACCAGTCAACACTGACTATGGCTATAAGTACTACATCTCATTCATTGATGCATATTCAAGATATGTCTGGATTTATTTTTTAAAATAAAAGTCTGATACTTGCAATACAGTGATGCAATTCATAGCTAACACTGAAAATCGGTTAGGTCACAAAGTCAAGATTCTTCAAAGTGATGGTGGTAAGGAGTTTTTAACCTTAAAACAGTTTTTTAACAGAAAGGCATAACACACAGATTAACCTGCCCTCATACTTCTGAACAAAATGGTCTTATTGAACGATAACACAGACACATTGTTGAAACAGGGCTAACACTGCTGGCACATGCATCACTACCCTTGAAATTTTGGCCTGATGCATTTGCTACAGCAGTGCACTTAATAAACAGACTACCTACAAAGGTACTGAGTCTAAAATGCCCTTTTGAAGTACTAAATAAAGTTAAACCCAATTATAATGATCTTAAAACCTTCGTATGTCTGTGTTTTCCTCATATAAGACCTTTTAATAAACACAAACTTGACTTTAGATCTATACCATGCACATTTCTGGGTTACTCTCCTAACCACGAAGGCTACAAATGCTTAAGCAACAGTGGTAAACTGTACGTATCCAGACATGTTATATTCAATGAAAGAAAATTTCCATTTAAAAGTGATGTTGCTAAACTAACAAAGAAAGTGTACAACCCTAGAATTTCCTTCCCATGTTTTCCTGAAACCACAAATGAGGTTGACCATGTTCCACACATAAAGGACAGCATGACACACACACTAAGTCCACAACCTATCAGTTCATCTCATAGTCCTACAACTAGTACTGAAAACAATCAAAGCAGAGCTAGCACTGAAAGCAATCAAAGTAGCAATGATGGAAATGAAGCAAATTCCCAACATCAAAATACAAGCAGTGGAGAAAGCAGCAATGAAGAAAACACCCAAACTGATGAAAGCAGGGAAGACACTCAAACTTGCAATAAGCATCATATGATTACAAGAGCAAAAAGTGGTATTTTTATACCAAAAACTTACTGCACTGAGTTCAAAAACATTGAGCCATCCACTTATCATCAAGCAGTACAAAATGATAAGTGGAAAGCTGCAATGAAAGAAGAACTACATGCTCTAAGCAGAAAGCAAACCTGGCACCTAGTACAACCACCCAAACACAAAAATATAATTGGGTGTAAATGGACATATAGGATAAAAAGGAATGCAGATGGTACAATTTCTAAATACAGGGCTAGGTTAGTAGCAAAAGGCTATTCACAACAGAGTGGAATTGATTTCAATGAAACATTCTCACCTGTTGTGAAACCTACCACAATAAGAATAATATTAACCATAGTCTTGCATAGAAATTGGATCATCAAACAAATTGATGTTAATAATGCCTTTTTAAATGGTGAATTGCAGGAAGAAGTATACATGGAGTTACCACAAGGACTTGATGAAACAACTAGCAAAGGAATGGTGTGTGAGCTCAACAAGGCTATATATGGTCTAAAACAGGCTCCCAGAGTATGGTTCAACAAATTGAAGGCAACACTATTCAGCCTAGGATACACATCAACAAAGTCTGACAACTCACTATTCACAAAATTCACAACTGATTCTGTCACTTATGTCTTAATCTACGTAGATGACTTCCTAATCACAGGCAGCAGCGTATCAGAAATAAAGAACATTATAAGCCAGCTAAATAAAGAATTCTCTATAAAAGATCTAGGTGACCTATCCTATTTCTTGGGGATTGAAGTTCATAGAACAAATGGAAATGAGATCCAGCTATGTCAAAGAAAATTCATATCTGAAATCCTAGTTAGAGCCAAAATGGATGGTGCCAAAGCCTTACCTACTCCTATGATAACAAATCTACATCTAAGCAAAGATAAGGGTGAGCCTACTTGCAATGAGAAGATGTACAGAAGTATCATTGGGGCCTTGCAATATGTGACTATAACCAGACCTGACATCTCATACAGTGTTAATAAAGCCAGTCAATTTATGCAAAAACCCCTAAGTGATCATTGGCAAGCAGTCAAGAGAATTCTACGATACTTAAAAGGCACAATTAATCAAGACATTATATTAAAGTCAAGCACAGATTTAAATATCAATGCATATGCAGATTGGGCAAATGACTATGATGATAGGAACTCAACTAGTGGCTACTGCATATTTTTGGGTAAAAATCCTATATCATGGTGCGCAAAAAAGCAAAACACTGTGTCAAGGTCAAGTACAGAGGCTGAATACAGAAGCATTGCAAGCACAACAGCTGAAATTATGTGGATTCAATCACTACTTAGTGAGATCAGAATTAACACAAATACTAAAGCAACTATATGGTGTGATAACATGAGTGCTATCGCACTGACAGCTAATCCTGTATTACACTCTAGAACCAAACACCTAGAGCTTGATGTATACTTTGTTCGAGAATTGAGCAACTAAGAAGTAAGCTCTGTGTAGATGAAGTCGACAGCGCTCAACTCCAGAACAAATCAGAGGCACCTGCAAGCGAAAGTCAGAAAGTTAGAAACTTAAGAACGGAGAAGACCTTATCTACAAATAAAAACAACATCTCCCAGAGATTTGAAGAAACTTCAACTACAACCGACAATCATCATCAAACCAGCTCCAAAATCGACAAGGAAATCCCCCACATGCTTGCAGCGAAGACCAGAAAGCATGATTCAAGGAACAAAGAGTGGAGAATAAAGGAGCACGAGCAATTTGAAGGAGATTTATCACAAGAAATCAAGAGATGAAGACGCTGGCGGCGGCCTTTTTCAGACATCAAACCCTAGCTACAATTCTAGGGTTTGCGGGGCGGGGGGGGGGGGGGGGGGTATTACGTGTCTAACACTGTGGTACCCCGTTATTATTTCCATCTCAAGCCAATGGGCCTTAGCCCAATATCAAAACATTTTACTTTACAATCCATTTATCTTTCACATTGTATAAATAATGTACAAACTGTTGTGCGCATGAATTAATATAATAACAAAAGGATTACAACTGCACTATCTGTCACAATTCGAATATCACGAAACTGACACGTGAACCATTTCTGAAACCTAGGCTAAACCCAAACCAAACTCATACTCAAACCACCAAATCTAGCCTCCGCAGACCGAAAATCGACAGCTGCAACTTCTCCGGTACGTCAGTACCATCACTGACATCATCCAACGATCGTCCGAACAAACCGAACTCCCAAATCGTAATCACAAGTCCTACTGCAGTCAAATCGAAACCCTGCCCCTTCAACCAAATTTCCCACGCAAATTCAAAATCGCCTCCCGCAACTTCGAAAATCACCTCGCTTCCGTCCCGATTTCGAATTGATTTGAATTTATTTTAGTTTCCATCTTGAAGGAAAAAAGTCTGAGGCGGTATGATTTTGTGAATAGGACCGGTTGTTTTAATTATGTTTCTTTTTACATCAGGCTTGGGCCGATGGTTTTCTCTTTGGGCTCGGTTTTATTCAAGCACTTTGGTTTTGCATTGATTTTGGGCATTGTTATTAACACTCCAAATATTGTTAACTGGAGACCAATTTTTTATTTGTTAATAAATTGTTAAGGGGGGTACCAATGAAGAAAGTAGCCCCTTAACAAATAAAGGTAATTTTACCTTATTACCCATTTAGCCCTTAACAAATAAAGTAATTTTACCTTAACAAATATTGCAAGGGTCATAGTATTTTTTTTTCAATTCGCATATATAGATTTTATTTTTAAACCCAAGAGGATAATCGTTTTCGGCGGAATATGATCGAACTACTTTTTTTTTGTCGACATAAATATGCTGAATTTTATAATTACGAAGGCAATGCACCGAAATGATTATTAATTTTCAACATACCACTATCGAATGCATACATAATTGATTACATGTTGCATTCAGTCCACTGTTGATGAACTGCTTATTTTAATTCGGTTTCCCTTGTCGAATAAGTTTTTTTAAAAATCTAATTTGAAGGGGCAATCTGGGAATATTGAGCAGTGTGAAATAATATATTTGTGTAGCCCCTTAACAATTTTTCAAAGAGTGGAGTGTTTTTAAAAAATGACCCCCCTTAACAAAAGTTGGAGTGTCAATAACAACACCCTTAATTTGTAGTGTTTGTACTGAATATTTCCTTTGTTTCATCTAACTAAAAAAAGTGTTAATACCATTGCCTTCTCGTTTTTGTTCTCTTGAGAAAAAAGGGTTGTATTCTTGTCGGTGTGTTTTCATTTGACTATCGTTTTCAGTCTTGCCTTGTATAAAGTCCTTTTCAAGTTGCAGAAGTTAACAAAAGATGCTTGCTTGCTTGAAACAGCTTTGCTCTACGCTTGCTAAAAATTGCCGCTTAAAAAAAATTGCTAATAAATTCAGATCCTCTGATATTGTTAACTTCTCCCTTGTTTTAATTTAATTTCATTATAGTTCGCTTGCATTTGCTTTTTTAAAAAATATATATATATCCAAAAACAAACAAAAATTCATTCGTAGTTGCATCATTAATTCATGTTTAATTTCTGTTTTGCATTCATCTAGTTTTATTTTCATTTTTTAAGGACTTTTTTATTTTGGCAAATTGGTTTGTTTCCAACAAATTATTTCTCGGTGTCTATACTACGGCAGAGTAATAACCGTTTATAAATATTACGGTGATTCGTAAATATTATAGCGGTTGTTCCACTGAAGGTACTTAAACCTTCGGCTGCATTGCCAGGGTGATTTATGGTGCACCGATAACTTCTGTCCGTTAACTGACTGAGAAATCTTTTGTTGAAATTAATCTAACCGTCATTATATAATTTCAGAAAATTTGTAAATATTTAGTTTGCATTCATATAGTTGCATTAGGTTCATGCATACAGAAAAAAGTCAAAATCTTATAAATAAATAAAAAAATCATTTTGTAAATTTTGTTTTTTGCCTTTTTCTCTTTGAAAAAAGAAGAAAAAATCAAATCCAAAATCTAAAAAAAACACCAAATCTCTTTTGTGAATATTTCCTTTTCTCTTAAACAAAAAAATTAAAATAAAAAAAATATTTTCTTGAAAATTCCCAATTTTCTTATTCCCATGAATTTTACAATAGTTGTGAAAATCAATATAATCCATATAATTTTAAACCAAATTCATATGGATATTTTAATAACAACTATCGTACAAATAACTCTGATTTTCCATCACATAATTTTCAAACTAACGATCAACCTTCAACTCTTGAAACACAAATTGAATCTTTACTTGAAATGAGCACACAACAAAATCAAAGAATAAATGAATGGCGTAATTCATATTTGTGCAACAATTCTAGTCAAAGTTTTTAAAATAATCAAAATTTGAATTCACTTCCAAATTCAAATGATTTTGATTATAACCCTTCCCAAATCAATTTCGAACTCCAAAATGAATTTCAAATTCAAAATGAAAATGTGAATAATTTTTCAAATGATTTTGGCAATGGGAATAATTTCAATTATGGTGAACCCGAAATTTTTTGTTCTCAACGATTTCAAATTGAAAATTTTCAAGTAAATAATTATAAATTTGATTTTGTTGAGCAAATGAATGAAATTCATGATAATCACACGGATTTGGTATTTGAAACATACTTGAAACAACGTGACCAACAAAATCAAGTTTCAACGTGTGGCGATTTGAACGATAATCCACATTTGCCCACAATTGATGATTTTGAAATAACAACTTTCAAAATGGAAAATGATAATCTTAACGAAGTTGTTAATAACATGGTAATTGAATTGGATTTCAATTCTTATGAGAAGGTGGAACAAAATTTAAAAATCGATCTTCCTTTTTCTGAAAATTTGAAAATAACAACTTTAGACTTTGAAAATGATATAAGTAATGAAGTTGTTAATAATTCAAAGGAAGATGAATTTAATAAACACAAATTTTTTGGACTTTCCGAAGAAGGGTTGAATTGTGAAAGAGTATATTTGAATCACCAATTGGATTTTGAAATCGTTATTTTTGAACAAATTTTCAATGATAAATTTGAAATTCAAATTGGTGAAATTAAAAATGAATTTCAACCATTTATTCAATCTACCCCAAGAATCATCGAAAATAAACCAACTCATTCGATTTTTAATAAAACAACATTTGTTTTTCCAAATCTACGTCTAACTTCAAAAGCTTTTACGATTTGGCCTTTCGAGCTTTTTTTGTGTCTCTCATACTTAAAGAGACAAATGAATTGGTCTTTAGAAGACTGTTTCATTTACTTCTTGTCAATATATTTTCTAATATACTATAAATAATTTTTTTCTTTTCTTTTGAAAATATAGCGCATATTTTCAAATTTTTCTTTTCTCCTTCCACTTGGGTTGACTGTGGGGACACAGTCAAAATGAAGTGTGGGGGGAGTTTCATATTTATTTCGGTTTTGCATAGATTTCGCTCTTCTTTTCTTTTTTCATCCAAATTAAAAAAATCAAATAAAAAAAAGAAAATTTCGAAAAAAAATTGCATTTTAATTTACTTTTAAATGGGCACGATGAAGTAGATATACAGTTTTGGTCGTATGATTAAAATATTTGGAATTTTACTTTTCTTAATGGATAACGAAAGAAAAGTTCGAATTATGAGCAAATTTAGTGTAATTGAAATATAGGGAGATTTGTAGGTGATGAGTATGAAATATTTTCTAAATTGTAATCCGATTAAATGAACAGTTGATTTAGATTACTTGTGATAACATTTTAGATCGTTTAAGTGAAGTTGTGCTAAGATATTCTCGTTAAACTCTCTCTTAAAAAAAAGAATATGTATATATATAATAATCCAAGGGTATCCAACATTGCTGGTACATCTGGCGTTGCTGTGCAAACCCGCCAAGCTCTTTCCGACACCTTGTTAACAAAGTCAGCGTCGGTATACCTTGGTCTCATTTCATGAGATTGGACACCTTAGGATTACTGACCCTCACATAAGTCGTAATGCAGTGTAGGTGTGGTATACCTAGGTATTTATAAATAATAATAATGTAAATATCTTGTAATAAAGAGAGAGTTAGCACTTGCAATCCAAGCACACTCTTCACTTATTTGACCTAACTTGCTAACCAAAAGTAAATAAAGATGTCATTTTACGATTGTTGATATCGATTACAGAATTCATTTCATATTTGCACTATGTTTTTACCAGAACAACTGGCCAAGTTGGAGGATTTTGTAATGATAACCGACTTTTGTTTGAAGTTTCGATTAGTAGCGGACTTAAATTTCATTGTGACGACCCAAACTTGTGTTAACTCCTTCGTGTTAAATTTAAAAGTAAATTACCCATTTGTAAATACTCCTTTAAAAAAATAACTTGCATTCATCCTGTAAATATTTTCTAATCTTGCATTTTGTAAATATTTTTTGCATTTAACATTCTTGTGGGTAGTATCCGCTGAAAACCCTCACGAGACAACACTCGTCCTACTGGGGACACCCAGAGGTTTAACGGCTTGTTGCATATGCTGAATGCAATCGTGCTCCCTACGTAAACAGATTTATCTTAGTTTTTGTTGATGTGCACGTAAATATGCACATTTATATTCAAACATTTATTCTTATTTTAATTAAATAAATAACATAATTGGCTATTTTTACATGTTTTAAACAAAAATCCTATAATTCTCAAATTTTCATGCATTCATCTCATTTAAGATGTAAAATGGTCACTTGTGCATGTTTTAATTTGTGATTGCATTTACTTGTTCTTTGTATTTGTCTCTTATAGGAATTTTGGAGCACAAATAATGCATACACATGAAGATTTGGAGCACAAATGCATGCATACAAAGGAATGAGGAGGAAATAATTCTCATACATGATCATGGAGGACCCCACCTTTCAAATTACCCTCTTTCTCTTAAGCTTCTTATTAAAGACTAATTGAATAAGACAAAAGGTCTCATGCATCCTGCATGACTCATTAGTGGCTAAGAGAGTATTAAAAGCTTCATGAAGGAGGTACTTTGGGGAGTTCCCAATAAAAGTGATTAGGGTTTTAGGGTTTCAAACATGTATATATACCCCTTTATGTAATGTAAATACACTCTTCTCTTTTATCCCCTTCTTTAGTTTATTTAAGAGGAGCACATGCTCTCTTGTATTTTCATGGCTACTTAGCCATTTTCTTTATGTAACTTCTTTGTTTTAATGCAATTTAATTTCTATGCTCTTTATTTTCATGTTCATAGCTTAGTTTTGCATTCATGTTCATAGCTTAGATTTACTTTCATGTTCATTTACTTTATGTTCATAGCTTAGATTTCATTTATGTTCTTAGTTTAGTTCTCTTCTTGTTCTACTTAGTTTTTCTTTCATTTTGCTCTATTTTCTAATGTTGAAACTTACATGTGTTAATATGATAACACATATGAGTGGTTAATCCCTTGATTTAGGGGTAATGATGCTCTCTAACTTTATGTAAGTTCAACATTTGTATGATTTGTGATCTCTAATATGTGCTTCATGTTAGTGAATGTTGATGTAAGTTTATACAAATGGTTTTGATAGTCTATATTTGTTGACAACAAAATAGACTATGCTTAGTCAATGTAAACACAAATTACACCAATACTTGCTAAGTGGTTATTGATTTTGAAATGAAAGTAAGAATAAAATTTGATGGTCTATAGTTTTAGTTAATAATTCATAGGCCATACTTAGAATAGTTTTGCTTTAATTCCATTTTCATGAAAATCATAAGTGGTGTATATATTGCTTTTATATCACTTAATGGAGATCATAAATTGTATTTTTAATAACTTACATAAATGTGAGAGTTGATTTGCCTCTAAATTGCTTTCATTTCATATTTAGCTCTCAACTTAATTCTTTTTTTCATTAGTTTATGTTAGCTTAAGCAATCCAAAGTTTGTTTTAATTCGATTGAAATTATTTCTTTCCCTTTGGATCGACGCGTACTCGCCACGTACTAATAATTGTACGTCGTGCGCTTGCGGTATTATCACGATATTTCGTGTTAACGGTTTTCTGATTCAATAGGAATTCCGTTTGCGAACACCGACCCTGGCTCTGTCAATAGTTGTGACGACCGCCCATAACTCCTGCACTAAACAAGAGGATTAATGCACTGAAAGGTGTGCCAGACAGCTATGGACGATCATCAGAGTAGGTAAACAACATCGGAACCTGTCCTAGAACTCACAGCGCAAGGATAAAATATAATAGAACATATACAACTGGTAATAGTAGTGAAGCATCATATAACAAACTTTTCAAATTTTCATAACATCCTGAAAAATTATCCCAACATCGTAGGAAATATCTAGTATGTACATAAGTCCTCACTACAACACTCATAGAGCAACTCAAACAAAGGAAACAGAAATACTAGATAATAGTAATACGCCGGCCTCCTGCTCGCCTTCGCATAGCAGCATCGTCCTCTTTAATCACCTGTCACCTACTACTTAGTCTGCTCATCCACAACTGGATGAACAGCCCAAGGTAATAAGAGGAAACATAAAACATTGATTCAGACAACAGTCTTAATGAGCGATAAAACAGCTAACAAACTTCAATAATAAAGTATATAAGGATGGATAGATAAACATATTAATCTACGCACAACACCAGAGAAGAACTCAACCTTATCTTCCCCACATTAGATAGTGATAGCCTTTACCATAAACAATTCAACCATTCGTCCATGGAAACCAGAACACCCATTCAATCATGGTAGAGCACTCATAACATCCAAATTATATGTATCTCATGTAAACCATCCTAATCGAATTCAATATCCCTCAAGCACAAGGCCCAGAGGCCTAAACCAATATCAGACAAGCACCCAAGGAACATCTCCTTCGACTTTGGACGACCTACATGAGACGGTATAATAGAACAACCAATCATCCATGACTGACTCTGGCTGTCACCGCCAATCCTGCTTTCAAACCATCGTTAATCGTATGACGGTCAACATTGCTATATGTCAAGGGCTAATGGTAAACCTAGTTCTAGCATAAACTCCATACGCCTTTCAACAATATGTATGTATGTCCAATCTTGACAACTAGGCCTTTCAACGATACCCAGGTTACTCGACCTACAACCGGTCTTTTAGGTGCCCCTATCGTACCCCTGCTTTGAGCCTGCTAGAACTTACGACAACGATAATCTCTCGGCCTTCTCATCTCTTAATCATCAAACTCAATGACTTTTCATAGCCCAAGCAACCTTCTCGAGCAACCATTATCCACCAACTCACGACCTTTGAGTTGTCACCTCATTCGCCGTTCTACACCGATCAACGAACACCTTTCAACACTTCGAACCTTCCTACTTGAGTTTACTTTAAAGTCACACAATCACCGAGCCAATTACATCACTGCGTACGGCTACGGTTTGGGGGGTTGCCCCTGAATTTTTTTTAAAAGCCCTTTTATTTCAGATCTGGGTCGTACCCGAAAATATAAATTTTCAAAAAATAACCCTATGACCGACCCCTGGCCATGTTCGACCGACCCTCACCTGGGCGTACGACCGACCCTCCTTGCTCGACCCAAGATACTGCTCGACCGACCCACCTTCAACGTGTAGACCGACCGACCCATACTTCCTGAGTACTACCGGCCCTCAATGTTCGACTGACCCAAATTTCCTTCAAACCCAGAATCTTCAAACTTGTTTGACCGACCCTCCCCAGACCGACCCGACCCAGATGACCGGCCCGACCCAGCTGAGACCGACCGAGCAGGCATAGCTTCTAGCTTGTTCTCCAAGACACGCCTTGGACCAACCCACCACGTTCGAGCGACCCACTATGTTTGACAGGCCACCATGTTCAACGCAAAACATGCATCCTCCAATACTCCAATTTTGACCAAAACTTCGCCAAAATGATTTGTTCGACGAAACCAGGTCATCCAATACATCCAATATGATCACAAGCATGATATGAAATCAACAATAACACCAATATGATAATTCCATCAACAAACATGTAAAATTCACCAAAATCACCATAAATGTATATATGAGCAAAAACCATGGATCTAACTTGCATATTCACATTAAATGTCATAGAAATTACCTATCTAAACTTGCTAGATCAGATCATAGGGTGACCTATATGAAAATGAACTTACAAATGCATAGATCTAAGGAAAAACACTTAAATTTGATGAAAAACATGATCAACTACTCACACACTTCATTGAATCCATGTGAGAGATGTAAATCACTCACTGATTCTCCGAAACAAGCAAAAATCAATGAAATAGGAATCCGGACAGCAAGAACTTCGCACCAAATACCTTGATCCGATGAATCCTTGCCTCAATTGATGTGGATCTATCCTCCAATGGTATAGATCTATGATTTCCCTCCATGGATTTGGATTTTCAATGGTGGAAAGGTGTTAGAGGAAGGAGGAGCACAAGGCCTCCAAATAAGATAATGGAAAACTAAAACCATTTCCCATATCCGTTACCCCCTATTTATAGTTTCCACCAACCCACTAATGGGCCTCCCCAAATCTTCTATCCAGGTGCAGGTAGTCCGCATCTTCACAGATATGTCTATTTCACCGAGCCTCTCTCCGAGTGCCGAGATCATTACGCCTTTCGTGCGGGTCGGAACTTACCCGGCAAGGAAGGCTTCCAAAACCTGAATAGCCAACTGAAAAACCTTAAAAGAGCGATTCCTCCCAAACCGCTGAACCAAATCCTTAATGTAACCACTCTACGGAAAGGCAATCATCATTTCCTTTGCAATGGCACAGGTCTCATCATGTTTCGACCTGAATCAAAAGTTATGTCCTGTACAAGATAGAAAAGGGCAAAATAGTCACAAACAAAATCGGTAAAAATTATGGACATGTCTCACATCCCCATAAGCAACATATTAAAAGATGAGAATGATCCAACCCTTAGGGAATGAAACAAAAATATTTTATGATCTTCCGATACGTAAAATGCGGGTTGTTACAATAGTGATTTCAAGTGACAGATTCTTATTAAACTTCACAAGTTAAGCTTTTCGTAAGTCAAAGCTCTGATACCAACTGTAACGACCTGCCTTTTCGACTTCTTTATGTTGGTAATAAAACCAACTCAAACCGCTCGAAATGACAGTGTTATTAAGCTTACAGGTTTAATAGAATCAAACACAAAATTCATAGAAAAAATGGACTACAATACCTCACAGTGGAAGCATTTTATATCAAATATCAGAGTTATACAAAGTTTAATATAGCGGAAGAATTTACAAAAAAATTTTACCAAAAATTTGAGAATTTTAAACCCAACCAAAAGAAAGCGTCTTCATCACTCTCTAACTTCGTCAGCTGAAATCTTTATGCTGCAACACTTAGTCTGACCCGAGCGTTTATGCAAAACACAAAAACACTTGAGTCAGGATTAACTTTATTCAAGTAAATCAACTTCAATAAAACACCAATATATAATAGTTAATCGTAACATATATGAAGGTATTAATTTTCAAATCAGGGAAACACATTTGTGAACTTATGTGTCTTAAATATATAGAACGGTATAGGTGTCAATTTTGCTTCAACAATAGTAATATGTCAATGAGGCCACCAATAATCAATATACGATAAATAAGTTAATACATGTGCTAATATGAAGCAAATAATACATGGCAGTGCAAAACAGTGCAGTGATACAAGGGCATGGCAAACTCAACATAGCGGGTACACAAGCAAATTAACAAATCAAGAGAACTACTATATTTTAGTGTATTATTGATGTTGAAAAATTAAATATAAGTAAATCGTGAGTAAACTCACCTTGAGTGGTTTTAAGAATGGTGAAACAAGCAACACAGTAAGTACTAGGACGCTAGAGTATTGCAGCGCCACAACTCGATAAATGACGGTCATCGGAAGAAAAGTTTGATTTTGGACATTGTTAAAATAGATTTTTGGATACGCTAACCACTGAATTTGAAAGAGTGGTCAACATAAAAGTTTTAGGAAGTTCTTTTTTATTCATTTAAAAAAATTGAATATGGATTATTTTTTAGAGATAAAAAGTTGAAACAATGGCAGGCTATATTCGGGACAGAAATCTAGCTCTAAAAGTAGGTCTGGAAAATATGTGATTTCGAGATAGAAAATCACAAAATATAGAAAAGTTGAAAACATGAAAGCTGTAGCTCTTTGAATCTGACTCAATCTGAAAAAAATTAAGTGGATTCGTGTAATCTATGACCAATTCATGGACACGGGAAGACAGTGCAAAATTTGAAAAAAAAATAGAGAATGGAAACATGTGTAATAGGGCTTAGATTGTTCCAAACGCTGGTTTGATGGTGAAGAGGCTAGGTGGTGGATGGCTTGGTGATTGGTGGTCGATTTTGGTTGCTACGAAGGGGAAACTAAGAGAAAAGGGATCTAGGTTTTAGGATTTTCAAAGTTTTGAGATTTGAGATTTATAGGAATTGAGAGAGAGAGAGAGAGGATTAGAGATCTGGGAATCTATTTTGATTTATGAATCCAAATGGAGAGAGAAACCATGGACACTTTTAGGAAAAAGGATTTGCAGAGGCGGAAGAAGAAGAGATTATCTCGCTAAAAAGAAACGAGGAGTGCTGAGAAAGAAAACAAGTACTTAACTTACCCAAATCTTTTAAAACTCAAAAGTAAATATTAATGAGGTATGAGGTGGAAAATATTTCTCAAGAAGCTAAAGAAAGGATAAAATAAATTACTCAAAAGAAGGATAACAGTAAAAATCACACAAACACTATTTGTTTTACGCACTTTCCACTTAAATAAATCATATCTAGAGCAAATGGAATCAGATTTTGATGAAACGAAAAATGCTAGCTGACACAAAATACAATGTAGAATCTTAAAAAAATCATAGACTTTTGAAATTTTAACTCAATTTCAAATTTTGAAAATTTTAACAAAAATTGACCATTTTAGAAAAATTACATTTTAATAAATTTGGCTAACAAATTACTCAATGTTAAAAGTTTATTATTTAAAATTAAAATTTAAGAATGGACTTAAATTCGAATAATAATATAAATCATTTTAACGCATAATAAGGCCTGCATTAACCACCATTTAATTCTTATTGTTAATTTGTTAATACTCATGTTTGTATAAGGGAATCCAATTCATTTGTTTCATTACAAATTGATTCATTCAAATCCATATTAATTGTTTATTTTATTCTCCAATTCCATCATTAACGATTTCAAATTAAATTATCTTTCCAATTACAAATCAACTTCAAGATATTTGTCTTTATGAATATAATAAACATTTGCTACAACTCTTTATACTAACATTCTATAGTTATCATCTTAAATAATATCATCTAACATATTTAATTACATAAATTTCACATTGATTTAAAATAAATCTCAACATACTAAATAAAGAAATGAAACATAACAATTAATACTTTGAAGTAATCTAATCATGTCCATAAATATAGTTATTACAAGCAAATATTATAATTACTTACCAACTAATGATTTCATATCATATCATAACATACATTTACTAATTTAATTTATAACATATAATTTTCCAATTTACACAATAGTGAATTATTTCTTATTTATAATTTAATTAAATTAAATTTACAGTTATATTCAATTGATTGAGATTGCATTAAGATAGAAATATAACATTCCCGACAACATTATTGGATTAAATTACCATTATTATCTTCATTTAGTTCATAAACTTCAATCTTTCGCAATATTTAGATGGCCAAATTTACGGGATGTTATAGTCTCCCCCACTTAGAACTTTTTGTCCTCGAAAAGAAAAGGTTAAAAAAATGCTTATGTATACAAAATAATACTTATACTAATACAAAATTTATTTTAAACATAATAACAATAGGATTTTAAGCTTAAAAAGTCCATAAAATTTAATTTATCGAAATTATTTCTAAAGTCAAAATATGAAATAATTTCTTCGACATAAAATCCCGATTTCATTTTAAAAATTATTGAAATATTACATATTTCTTTAATATCAAATCATACTTCACTTCGGGAATTCAAAACAAAATCATTTTTGAAAAGTCTTAAATATTTCACAGGCATATCAACATATATGCTACCCAGATCAAGAGGTTTCTCCCCTATGACAAGGCCACTAGGAACGACCTACACATGTACCAATATCAATAAATGATGTCTCCCCGCAGAGCAAACCATCATCGAAGGCTTACAATCCACATCATATCTTTCTTTAGTCATAGGTTACTCGCATCTTAGTAACATATCAAATCAGTTCGTATCTCGAAATTATAAATCGCTTTGCACAATAATTACAAATACTTTCAAACTATAGTATTGTTTTTTTAAAATCCTTTTAAAATATCGTGATTTAAGTCGTCGAAATTTCTCCTTGTTTATAAAATGCGTTATAAACCATTTATCATATTAAAAATAGTTAGAATATAAATTTTCATTCAATAATTGGAAAGTAATAAATATGATTCCTATCAAATTTTCAATCAAGTATTGTACAAATTCAAGCTTTGCAAATTTTAAATCAAATACTTCATAAAATCATTTCAAATTGAAAAAAAAAAAATCATATCAGGTTCTTATGAAAATAAATTTCAAATCATTATGAAACATTCTTGATTTCAAATATATAAGATAAAATGGCATATTTTAAAATAATTTTGGTTTTCAAAATAATTTATCAATTAGAAAATAATTTGTTTTAAAATTTATTAATTTCAAAATAACACCACGCTCCCGCTGCGCTACTCTTTCAAAATATTAGTTTCATAATAATTTATATTTCAAATTACGCTATCTCAATAGTGATTTCAAGTGACGGATTCTTATTAAACTCCAAAAGCTACTAAGCCAAAGTTCTGATATCAACTGTAATGACCGGTGTTTTCACCCGCTTCATGTCAGTAACAATACCAACTCAAACCACTCTAAATGACAGAGTGTTTTTAAGCTTACGAGTTTAACAGAATCAAACACAAAAATCACAGAATAAATAAACTACGAAATCTCACAATGGAAGCAATTTATATCAAATATCAGAGTTATACAAAGTTTTATATAGCAGAAGAATTTAAAATTTTATTTACCAAAATTTGAGAATTTTGAATCCAATGAAAACAAGCATCTTCATCACTCTCTAACTTCGTCAGCTGAAATCTTTATGCTGCAACACTCGGTCTGACCCAAGCGTTTATGCAAAACACAAAATTACTCGAGTCAGGATTAACTTTATTCATGTAAATCAACTTAAAAAAAACACTAATATTTAATAGTTAATCCTAACATATATGAAGGTATAAATTTTCAAATCAGGGCAACACATTTGTGAACTAATTTGTCTTAAATATATAGAACGGAACGGGTGTCAATTTTGCTTCAGCAATAGTTAATATACCAATGATGCCACCAATAATCAATACATGCTAAAATAGTCAATCCATGTGCTAACATGAAGCAAAAAATATATGGTAGTGCAAAACAGTGCAGTGATACAAGAGCATGGCAAACTCAACACAGCGGGTACACAAGCAAATTATCAAATCAAGACAACAACTATATTTCAGTTTATCGTTGATGTTGAAAATTTGAATATAATTACATCGTGAGTAAACTCACCTTAAGTGGTTTTAAGAATGGTGAAACAAGCAACATAGGTATGTACTAGGCGCTAGAGTACTACAGCGCCACAACTCGACAGATGAAGGTCATAGAAAGCAAAGTTTGATTTTGGACATTTTTAAAATAGATTTTTGGATATGCTAATCACTGAATTTGAAAGAGTGGTCAACATAAAAGTTTTAGGAAATTATTTTCTCTTCATTTATATAAAAATAAAAAATGGATTTGGATTATTTTTTAGAGAGAAAAGGTTTCAACAGTAACAGGCTATTTTCAGGTCAAAGACCTGGGTCTAAAAATAGGTCTGAAAAATATGTGATTTCAAGATAGAAAATAACAAATTATGGAAAAACTGAAAACATGGAAGTTTTTGCTCTTTGTATTTCACTAAAGATGAAGAAAAAAATAAAGTGGATTCATGCAATCTATGAGCGAGTTATTGTCATGGGAAGACAATGCAAAATATAAAGAAGAAGAAATAGAGAATGGAAAGGGCTTACGTGGTTCCAGAAGCTTTTTTTATTGTGCAGGGACTAGGTGGTGAATGGCTTGGTGGCTGGTTGTCGGTTTTGGTTGCTAGGAAGGGAGAAATAAGAGAAAAGGGATCTTGGTTTTAGGATTTTCTAGGTTTTGAGATTTTAGATTTTTAGGAATTGAGAGAGAGAGAATTATAGATATAGGAGCTTATTTTGATTTGTGAATCTATATGGAGAGAGATACCATGGAAAGCTTTAGGAAGAAGGATTTGCAGAACAAAAAGAAGAAGAGATTGTCTCGGTAAAAAGAAATGTGGAGTGCTGAGAAAGAAAACACGTACTTAACTTATACGAGTCTTTTATAACTCAAAAGTAAATATTAGTGAGGTATGAGGTGGTAAATCTTTCTCAAGAAGTTAAAGGAAGTATATAATAAATTATTCAGAAGAAGAGTAACATTAAAAATCACACAAACACTATTTGTTTTGGACACTATTCACTGAAAAACTCATATCTAGAGCAAATGGAATCGAATTCTGATGAAACAAAAAAATGCTAGCTAACACAAAATACAAAGTAGAATCTTAAAAAAAAAATTCGAATTTCAGAGTTTTGAAATTTCAGCTCAATTTCAAATTTTGACATATTTTAACAAAAATTGACTTTTTTACAAAAATTTACATTTTAATAAATTTGGCAAACAAATCACTCAATGTTAAAAGTTTATAATTTAAATTTAAAATTTAAGAATGGAATTAAATTCAAATAATAATTTAAATCATGTTAACGCACAATAAGGCTTGCATTAACCACCAGTTAATTCTTATTGTTAATTTATCCATACTCATGTTTGTATAAGGGAATTCAATTCATTTGTTTTGTTATAAATCATTTCATTTAAATCCATATTAATTGTTCATTTTATTCTCCAATTCCATCGTTAACGATTTCAAACTAAATTATCTTTCCAATTACAAATCGACTACAAGTTATTTATCTTTATATATACAATAAAATTAGCTACAACTCTTTATACTAACATTCTATAGTTATTATCTTAAATAATATCATCTAGCAGATTTAATCACATAAATTTCACATTGATTTGAAATGAATCTTAGCATTCTAAATAAAGAAATGAAACATAATAGTTGTTACTATGAAGTAATTTAATCATGTTCATAAATATATAGTTTACAAGCAAATATTATAATTACTTACCAACTACTTATTTCATATCGTATCATACATAAACTTATTCAATTTATACCATATAATTTCCTAATTTACACAATAGTGAATTTTTTCTTATTTATAATTTAATCAAATTAACTTCACAGTTATATTCAATTGATTGAGATTGCACTAAGATATAATTATAACATTCCCAACTATATTATTAGAACAAATTACCATTATTATCTTCATTTAGTTCATAAATTTCAATGCTTCGCAATACTTAAACAGTCAAAATTTATGGGATGTTACACTAAAACTCCTATTTATTTTGAATTTAATGAAATAAATGAATTTGTTTTTGTAAGTGAACAATAATAAGTACCGTCTAAACAATTAAATCAAACAACTGTCAAATTTCAATGTAATTGTTTAAATGAACACTACAAGAAAAACCGGAATTAGCAGTGGCAGAAAACGCTGCTAATCCGTCGCTAAACAGGCATTAGCGACGGATTTCCGACATAATGGCTCGGTCGGCAAAACCCTTGACGGTATCTGTGTCAGATTTTGCGATGGAATTTAGCATGAATTTTCCGACAATTTACCTTCATTTAACTAATTTTATAACAAAAATAAATATTATTTATTAATTTACTTTTATTTTACTTTTTATTTATATACCGATAATTTACCGACGGATTATTAATTTAGTATAAAATATAATTTACAAAAGCCGTCGGTAAACCCTTACTAATTACCAAGGGATTAGCGACAAAAAAATTTAACAAAAAATCTGGCTCTTTTTTTTGTCAGTAAACCCTTACTATTCAGCAAAGGATTAGCGACGGAAATTAAATTGAAGTAAACTTAACCTCCCTTTTTTGTTGGTAATCCGCCGCTATTCCCCTTCTGATCTGCATATATATATATATGTATATATATATATATATATATATCGAACCAACATCATTCAACTGCGAACACTGAAATAAATAACATATTAAAAAAACAACGATAAATTAGCCAACGATATTAATTTAGAACTAAAAAGAGCATTCATAATCACATACAAAAAAAACCACAACATCCATAATCCTTCATCAATTAACACACCAAGCTGAATTATGAACAACAAAACTATTCAGTTAGTGCTAACATTATCCCAAATACAAACACATATCATCCATAACCATACTAAAACCACATAACGCCATATTTACACCAAAATAAGTCTAACATACATACCCAACCAGCTTACGAAGATGATGAAGACGAAGTCATGAGAAATTCAGGATTTTATTAATTAACATGTTTGCTTCCTCGTTGCCGTTACATTCCAAATTCTGTTTTTTTTCATCCTCCTGCACAAGTACCAACAAAATATAAATGCATTCATTTTTACATGAAAAAACTGAAGTCATCATAAAGACCGAGTTACTTGCAAAATATTCAGCAATTGTGTTAAAAAGTGTGCTAAAAAAATTAATGGACTGAATTGCAACTCAATAGTTCAAAACTGAGTTGCTTGCAAATTCTAAACTAAGTTACAACTCAGTTTTAAAACTGAGTTGTAAGCAACTCGATTTTAAAACCGAGTTGCAAGCAACTCAGTTTTAAACTGAGTTGAGTTGCAGCTCAGTTTTAAAACCGAGTTACTGCTGAGTTGCTTAACTGAGTTGCAAGCAACTCGGTTTTAAAATTGAGCTGCAACTTATTTTAAAACTGAGTTGCAAGCAACTCAGCAGCAAGCAACTCAGTAAATTAGCAAGTGCCCAAGGTTATCATCCATAAAATGATACAAATCTACGCTAATTTCATGTGGCAATGAAAATATAACAAAGTTAATTAGCAAACTGCGTGCAAACCCAAAGCAAAAGGAGGACTAGGACTGAGGAACATGAGCAGGCCTGGGTACTTATCTAATCAAGATATATTTGCAACATAGTTTAGGCAAATTGATGCATAATACGTACAATTAGTAAAAGAATTACGGATTGTCAACAAAAGATATGATGATGAATAAATGTTCAGTAACTGACCAAATTAAAACATAATGGTGCTATCCTTACGTTAGAAGTTTCTTTTTAAAGCACGAGAATGAATTCATGATGATTTGGCTCATTAATAATTTTCTAAATAACTTTTATGCTAAAATGAAACATTTAACATTTTAATTAAATATTGAATATTTATGGCAATTAATATCGAATATTTATGGCAATTAATATTGAATTTTTATGGCAATTCAAAGGAAATGGGTACTAGTCATCTTAATGCATTGCATGTGACAATTTATATTTTCATTGTACTTGACCATTAATATAGAATTTTGATGGCAGTTAATAGTCACTGTTTATATAATGAATGAGTGCGAACCCATGCTACGCACACGAACAACTCTAATTTCTTCCCAGTAGAGTCTTATTGTTGCTACTCGTTTCAAGCATGATATTGGAGATTTGGATTCAGGAAAAGACCTACTCGTATTTTAATCCAATTTTCAACAAAATGACTTGACTTGAAATGCATATATGTAAATAATGGAAACTATGTTTAAAAAAAAACATCTTTAGCAAATCAAATGTAAAGGTAGGACAAAAAGACAAGCATAATGCCAGATTGAATAAACACTAAATTGCCTACTAATTAAAACATTAAGTTACTGTTGCAAAATTTTGATATTCGAGCTTTTAACTAATCCCATAATAAAATATGTACATATGTTATTTCAGTTCGTATGCGTGTGTAGGAATCCAATCCATATTGGTTAACACGTAAATAAACAAAACAAACAGGCAAAAGTTGTCGAAAATGATGAGTTTTGTTTCCAGCATTCCAAACGGATACCTGATTTAACAAAATTTCTTGGCAGCATCACCATGAGACGTAGTGCTGAAATGCATAGTACAAAGCAACCAATCAATTCTAATCTAAACCCAAGCCATTCACCAGTAGCATTATTATGGAAGTCCATGCGTAAAGCTTGAATTAACCTTGTCAACATTCTCTTGACAAAACCTTCTCTCCTTTCTGAAGCATCCAATCGTTGTAACGCCAAGAATTGTTTCTGAAAAATGATGGATGACCGGTGCTTTTGTTACCCCATCCAAACGAGTAAACTCACGACTTGTTGCAATGTAGTATCGTTGTGGTATTATATATTTCCATCAAAATGATTCACAATTACTCTTCAAACTGTGAAGTGATATTTCAGAGACAGTTTCAATAGCAATTAAAAGCAACATTTTGGACCCTAAAAGAAATCATGTTTGATACTAAAAATAATAAATATTTTTTTTAACTTTATTTCTTTTTCAAACAATTTACTTCAGCTTAATCAAACTGTAGATGATAGGAGTGCAGTCGGTTTACCTTTTCTAGTTTTTTATTTTCGCCACTATATAAAAGTAAGCATAACATATGCATATAGTGAAAAACGGTCAATTTAGAAAATGAAGTTAACAAACAAAACAATTTTTTAGTTTTCGTGTTTTGAAAAATAACGGAAGAACAAGAAACAATTCATACTCCCGTCAACCCTCATCCTCATTCTGTCCCCTCAATCGTCCCTCATCTCTTTTCATATTTTTGCGATTAAAACTGAAAACTCAAAATATAAAATAAATCAAATTGTCCCTAAAGTTTTCGACAGATTAACTTTGTAAAAACAAGACATTTTGAGCAAAAACGAAAGCACTTTTATTTTTACCAAGAATAAACAACATACCTGGTATACCAAGTTGAGCCATCCCAATGGAATTATAAATATAATCGTTGGCCAAGATACTTGACATATAACTACTAATACTGCTATGACAAACAAATAGCAAGAAATTGCTAGCCCCATGAATAATGGAAGAAACAGATCTATGTTGGTTTGGCCCAATGATACCTGAAAAGGAAAAATGAACAAGACATTAGTTGTGTCCGAAAAATTAACAAGACATTAGTTGTGTCCGATCTTAACTGAGCAAGTATAATAATAGTTTGATAAAAATAAATTGGTAGCTCAGGCCACTAGAACTACTTGCTAGCTAAGAAATGTAAGTTTCCATAAGAATAATTCAATGATCATGTGTCTGTTTGCATAAAATCAATTTTTTAAGCAAAAACGACTATTACCGCTAGAGTAAATTGGACTAAATATTTTTTATTTACTAACAGATGCTAATATTTGATGCATACCAATTGCAGTTGTTATATTTGATGTTATTAAAATGACATTTGGCCAACTTTTCAGTTTGCCCATTTGAGCAAGCAATGCAATCATAACCTGCAATCAAACATGAAAACAGTTTAAACTTAATGCAGCATAAATTTTTTGCTTATGAAAGGAATTTTGAACTTGGAGCAAGTAGAGCGACAATAATATCTACTATTAACAACCTGAATTGATTCTGAAGGCTCCGAACTAGATAAGGCAGCCTGTCTAGCAGCAGCAAGACTTTCAACTTCATCTACAAAATGACAGGCATATAATCAAGATTCATGTAGAATGAAAGAATACAAGCAAGAAGAAAACTGATGCAGGATACACTACAACAAAAAACACTTTTCGCAACAGGCTATATATGTTGCAGTAGACCTATTGCAACAGGTCAGCGCCCGTCTATATAGCCGAAGTTGCAAAAGATCGGTCCCTTTTCACAATAGTTTTTTCCCGTTGCAATAAGATGTTGCAGTATACTTTTTTGCAACGGGCTTTTGTTGTTGCAACATATACTTTTGCAATAGTATAATGGCATGCTAGTGGTAAGACGCATGATGTAAAAGAGTTGTATGTAGTATATTGAGCCGAAGTATTCCTAGGCAGAGATACAGAACTGAACTTAATGCGAAAATAAAATCTAAAGGAAATTGAAACACAGCAGGAAATATTTTTACTTAATGCAAACATAAAGTGACAAACGTCATTTGCTTCTTTTTTTTCTTTTTTTTATGTGCCCAAACACTACAGCAGTACATTAGTTCACCACGCATGCAACAAATTTCATGTTGCACGCACCCACTTAGATTTATTTATTTATTATTTTATTTTATAGTATAACTCACGCATGCCATTATGCAAACCCACCTCATAATTAACTCACACATGCACACACAACACTTGCACACAAGCACTTATGCACGCACACAACACTTGCAGATCACTCACATACGCAGGCATATAGATGTAAAGTTCATAAAATTTACAAGAAGCATTGGAAAAAAAATGTATTTGTCTCTGTTTCGGTACTTGCATGAATGAACAAAAATGAAAGAAAAATGAATCCCCTCAATAATGTGCCTTCCATGCGCAGGCAATGCAAAATAGAAATGAAGTGAGAATAAATGGAAAGAAAAGAGAAAAAAATGAAGTAATGTTTTGTGTCCCTCATCCAAACGAAATTTGACACATACAATCCTATCAATGTAATTTTTCTTAGCCCGGCAGTCTTAGGTTATCTGGATTCAATGTTTGGTTGAGAAATTATATTTAAGTATGAATAAAACAATTGCTACTATATCTACTTCCCAAACAAAGAAGTACCAAAATAAAAATTGTCAGAAAAGGGAAGATGGAAGGTAACACACTTCATGCTTTATTGACATAGAAACACAACAGGACGTCATGGGTGTATACTAACTTTTATATTTCAATCCTTAAGCATGTACAGCGTGGAATGAGAGTCAATCACACAATATCAATGAAGCCAACATATGGAAAAACTAGTTTCAGTTAGAAAAAGAAAAAAGAAAAAAAATTCTGGGAAGCAAATGCTCAAGTTTCAAATGTACTTAACCCAAACTAAGTGTTCATAAAGCAACTATACATACAGATGTAACTATGAATCATGCAAACCAAGGAACTCCAAGCAAAAGGAAATAACCACATGCAAGTGTATTTAGCAAGTCAATATATTCACAGCAAATAGCAAGCAACTAATATTTTCCAGCATCCAAATTTGACTAAACAACTTGAATTTAAGTAAAAGTGAGCATAAACTCACTTGCAGCTGACAGAGAATGGAAAACAAAAGTAGACGATGGCTCATTCGGACACGATGACAGCGGAGATAAGCCAAATAAACAGCATATGGAGTATGCAGCGAGTATGAAAGGACAGTGGGTAAAAGGCTAGAACTGTGGGCATACAAATAGTAGATAGAAATTTTTGATGTAAGAATAGTACGCAAAAATGCTAGGACAACAGGAATGCAACAAAAGTGATGCAACATGCCTGATAGTGAATAAAGCGCAAGCTGAAACTGAAGTCTATATGCGCTTGCAAAAACTAGATTATAATACTAGGAGATGTTGTACTGATGTAAACTAAAGCCCATGAAAGTATGAGTGGCTGCAATGCAAGAATATGTGCAATGAACCTATACAGTTATGAAACACGGCAAATTCAAATATAATATCAAACATA
Organism: Allium sativum; assembly: GCA_030737875.1. NCBI lineage: Eukaryota > Viridiplantae > Streptophyta > Magnoliopsida > Asparagales > Amaryllidaceae > Allium > Allium sativum. The sequence continues at coordinate 189,081,921 of CM060924.1, read as the reverse complement.
CCAGGATGATTATTCTAACAACAGCCCAAAGCTTGAATATGTGACATGGAACAACAATAACTGTACAAAAATCACTTTAAATGATGAGTCAGACGGCAAGAAGGAAAATGCAGCCAATGTTGTAAACAAGTATATAAATCATATAACATATAAAACCCCATATAATAATCTCTAACGTATGCACAACTGAATCAATCACAGTTGTAAAATCTAACACATTGTCATGACACTCGGCCATACACTGATGTAAAATCTAGCCTGTGTCGGGAAAGAATCAATGATTATGTGGGACTAAATGGCAGATACTAACATGTACTTGGTGTCTTTGCAAGAAAATAAAAGTGTTCGAACTTCAGATTTTCACTCCATATATGCAAATCAAGTAGGCATTCAACATATGATGCCTGCGTAAGTAAAACGCATCTTTCTAAGGTTGTAAAACAAATTGAAATGTTAAATGTATTTAAGTAAACCTTGTCTATTTCTTACTATTAAGCTTGTGTTTGGAGGCTACTGTCTACAAATTTGTTGCTTGAATGCGACCTAAATTAATTCCTATCTTTCTTTTCCCATCCAATCAATTACAGACTCATGATGATAATTGCTTAAAAAACCAACAACTTCTAAACCAGCTTTTTTTTCTTCTCGAAATCAATTTTTTTTTTTCCCTAAAAAAACTGAACCCTAAAACTATCAAATAGTCACGTAGTAATGAAACTTCTCCAAATATATGCGAAAGGAACAAAAAAGAAAAAGAAACTTCAGTCATTTCATTCAAAATATTGTAAACATTTAGGCATTTTTCATACCTGCATGTAAATTCAAGGCGAGGCGCAGGTGCTAGTAAGCGGGGCGGCGACGCGAACAGGCAGGGCGGCGGCGCGAACAAGCGGGGCGACAGAGAGAGGAGGCGCAGCGGTGGCGCGAGCAAGCAGGATCGGCGGTGGCGGCGCAATTAGTTATTTTTTATCTGAAACCGCAATTGAATGAAAAAGAAAGGAGAGAGTTTCGATTTTAGGAGGAAGATTTAGCGGTGGAAATCTGAATGCTGGAGTAATCCGCGGGTTACATTATTTCCATGCTTGGATTTCAAATCAATGGTCCTTGTTCATTCTTGATTGTTGATGCGGATTGCTGAGAAGAAAAACTGTGTTCTACTTTGATGAATGCTATAACAAAATTAAAGTTCTGAATAACATTAAAATTTAAACTATTAAATAGTTTGATATAAAATTAATTTAATTTAATAGTATAAATATTTTAAATAGTAATATTACAATTTAAGTGGTGTTACATAGTTAAACCTTACACTAAAAATCTTAAATATATTTTAAGTACCATTACAATTAAAATTTATTATATCTTAAATATTAATGATTAATTATTAAATATTAAGAAATAATCAATACTAATTTTAAGAAAGTATTGTAATTATTAATTATTGATTATCGAAAATTGATAACAGCCATTTATCACAACAGACATTTTATGATCATTGTAAAGTTTGCATCAGTTAAAACAAATATTTTATAACCATTATAATGTTTATGATTTATTTCAAATTTATTTAAGATGATTTCGAATTTTTAAAATTTTCAAAATATAAATTATAATTATCAACTATAATTATAAAATATTAAGTATCAACTGTAATTATTAAATACAATTATTTTAAATTAATTATTGAATGCTATATATCATTTCATAAGTATCTTATATGACCAAGTAAAGAATTATCTTATATGACCAAGTAAAGAATTCTGAAAATTCATAAAAAAACACATATATACATATATATATATATGTATATATATATATGTATATATATAATGTATATATATATTATGTATGTGTATATATATACATGCATTATATATATATATACGTATATATATAACTTTGAATTGTATAAACTGAGGATGTGTTGACTCATATTATATTAGAGATAATTGCAATAGTTATTGAATTTAGGAAACATGTATACTGAAATCACATTATACACCAATATAAAAGAACATGATATTATATATGTATATATAATCTTACAGTTTAAATTCTGATCTTTATAAACTGAAAATGTGTTGTCTCACAATATATTAGAGATAAGTGCACTACTTAAATCTTATGCGCAGCTGTAATTAATCACTAATTAAATATTTATTATTAATTATGGATTACCAACAACAAATTATTAGTAATAGATATTAATTTATAATAACTATTATATACTTATATTAACTATCACATATCAATTATTAATTATTTAATAGTACATTAATATGCTTGAAAATAATAACTTGTATGGTAATGTTTGAATTTTTTGAATTTCGAAATTCTTTAATATTTATTTAACTTCTTATTTTTAAACTTTGACCATTTTGTTTTTCTTAATTACTAATTATTTATCAAATAATACGTACCAATCAATTTCTTAAAAGCAAATATGTATTAATAATTTCTTGATATTAATTTAATTAATCATATTAAAGACTATTAAATAATCATTGATTATCAAAACAAATTTAATAAACATCGAACAACAATGTATTTTATTAATTAATATTACCTCTTATTTATATTATATATTAATTAATAATTAATCAGCATTAATTTTCAAAATAATAATAATCAGCATTAACTATTGAATTTTATTTACTTCTAATAGTTATTATTTATTATTAATTACTAATGTATTATTAACATTAATTATTTAAAATTTAAATTTACTAATTAATTACTAAGTAATAACACAAATTTAAAACATTTAGTAAATTAAAAATATAAAAGTTCGTTTCAAATCTCTTGCAAAACTGCAGGAAAATAGCTTCAAAATTATGTCGATGGTAATCCGACTCTATTAGCAACGGAATTTAGTGTCAAATATTATATGATGGTAAAGAGATGCAATTTCCATGGATTTAGCGACAGAATTAGTATTCGACGGTAATAATTTATAATAAGATGACATATAAAATCCAAAATATTCTCTTATAAAGCCCACGGAAATCCGCCGCTAATTAGCGACGGAAATTTCCGCTGCTAAAAATCTGTCGATAATCACGGTTTTTCTTGTAGTGGAATCAACTTGTGTTATTTAAATCTAAGTAGATTTATAAAAACTTAAAATTAAAATATTAAAATTGAACTAATGAATATATTGATGTTTCAAATCTAGTGAAATATAAAAATTTCCGAAAAAGTCAACTATGTGTCAATTTGGTCAAATTAGATTTTTTATCAAAATTTAAAAGTTGACAATATTCGAATTTATCTTTTTTTTGAATCTATACTGAATTCTGAGTAACCAGTAATTTTTTAATTCGTTGAAATTCAATTTTGTTTATCCGTAATTCCCATTTGTAACTGTAAAAATACACAAAAACAGAAGATATCTACAAAAATGGGTATTATTCAAGCTTCTGCTGTATGATTGGAAATGGCGACAATTTTTGCCTCCCTTCACCAATTTTTCCTTCGTCTTCCTCTCTTCTTTTCGAATCTGCCTCCCTACAACTCCCTTTCTCCTCGTATTCAGATCTTGCTTTCGCCGTGCTTGGTCATTTGCGGAGGCTTCCCACTCAAATCCCTTATCCTAATTCTTAGATCAGATATGCTATTCGACCTTTTCTACCCCTTTTTCACTAGTGATGATCCACGAGCTTTTGATCTTGCGTGGCAACATGGTTCTCCTTGAAATCCAGCTAGGCCATTCAAATGTTATGTTATCCCTCATTCGAGACTGTCTTCAGCTGTCGAGGGTAAGATATTTTAAGGTGTTGGTTTTCAGCAAATTTTATTTGTTGACTGTGAGTGTTTAAGTCTTGTGGCTTGGATCATGGTTAGTTTGGGGTTTGGGGTGTTGCTTTTGTGTTTATTGGTCCTGTATTTGCTTGGTTCTATTGGAGTTATTAAAGTGAGGATTCTTAATTATTAAATTTAACAATCCTAAGAATACTTAATTATTAAAGTGAGAATTAAGGGAAACGGGTTACGCCATTTCGTTCGTCTCGGAATTCTGCTTGAGATAGAGTCCGAGTTTGCGTGAATTGGAGTCCGTACGAAGAAGTTATGGCCTTCCGAAGTTTCAGAATTCAAATAAATTAAAAACAAGACTGTTCTTTTGTTTGCGAGTACTATTTCTTTCACAATATAATTATTAAATTAGTTATGATGGGTTGTAATTGGATTATGAGAACATGTCTGTTGAATCACATGATGTTGTTTAACTTTGTAGTTCTATTTCATATTAAACTTGATTCGTTTCATGCAAGTTTGGGATGCTAAGTCATATGTTAATTCATATGTGAATCTTATGCAAGTTTGGTATGTTAAATCATATGTTAATACATATGTGAATCTTATGCAAGTTTTGGGTTGTTAAATCATATGTTAATTCATATGTTAATGTTATGCAAGTTTGGATGTTAAATCATATGCTAATTCGTATGTGAATTTTATGCAAGTTTGGGATGTTAAATTTTATGTTAGTTTGAATATGAATCTTTTGCAAGTCTATATGTGAATTGTACACAAGTTTATATGTGAATCAAGTATATACATATGCTAGTTTATATGCAAAATCATGTGATAAATTTATATGCAAGTTGTAGAAATCCATATGCAAGTTTAGGTGAAAAACTATATTCACATTTTTGGGTGAAAAGTTTATTCACATATGCAAGTTAAGTGAGACTCATAAGTTATATATGCAAGTTCATAATTTCATGTTTAGATCTACATTTAGATCCATGGTAGTTTATGCAAATATATGATTCTATATGACATTGACTATGCAAATTGTTGGCTATGCAACTTTATGTTAGAATTCCTATTCGCGAGTAAGATCTATTTTTTTATGTGTTAGGCAAGTTGTGATGATCCTTTTTTATATAAGTTAGACTATTTGCGAGTCTAGCATATTTCATATTTGAATGTACGAATAACGTGGGGACAAATGGGAAAATGCTAATTATGTAAATTGTGAATTGGCATAAAATGGCTTTAAAAGCATATAATTAAATTGAGACATTAATTGGTATAATTTTTATACCTAAAAAGTATGGACATAATTTAGGCAACAATTATGGACATAATTAATTTGGAAATTTGAATAGGGATAATTAATTCATATCGGGGTGAAATAATTTGTAATAATAAACGCCTAAGGCACGAGGTTAGACTCGTTTGTGGTGTAAGACTGCCCGGACCCGCCCGACAAATCCAGCAACCACAAACGGTAGTCTAATGTGAGAGGTCGAAGGCAAAAATTAAATGCGTAACAGTTGTAATGACACGAGGTTAGACACGTTTGCGGTATAAGACTGCCCGGACCCACCCGGCAAATCCAACAACCGCTAATGGGAGTCTAATGTGGGAGGTCTTACAAGGTTACGGTTATAATGAATTAAGTAACACTTAACCAAGATAAACATGTGGTGGGACATGGGGGTTAAGTGGGTGACATGGGTGGCACGTGAAATACGATTAAAAACACTTAACCAAATTTAAATATGTAAGAAGACATGAATAAGAAGGGGTTAAGTAGAAAATTCTATTGGGGACCAAGTATAGGTGGAAAGCTTGTGTCAAGCATGGGGGACCCATTTAAAACCAGTAACCCATTAAGTATCTTTGTGAGCTCGAGTTAGATCGAGGACGGGACACGCTTACTGAGTTTGATTGTAAGAGGTCAAAACGGGTTAACGGTGGCAATGCAAGTCCAATGGGGTCATATGCGTGCATGGGCCCGGGCTGGTAGGTAAGACGTTGTTGCATCGTGTAGATATAAGCCATGCATCCTTTGCGGTATCGGGTTGCCACTTTAGGGAGTGATACACCCCACTGTAGGAGCAGCCCGGGTATCTACGAGTTAGGGAGCCGATCGCATGGGGGTAGGGGGTACAACTAGTGGAGATAGGGGAAGGCGGCACCTATGGAGGCAGCTAGGGGGACACGAAACTACCATTATGATTATTATGAAGGTGGGATCAACTCTTAGGGTGACTAGTAGTGGTGCAGTATAGTAATTATCCTATAGTGATTAGGAGCGAGATTGACGCCAGAATATTCCTTCTGTTTGTTTTGCCTTGCCCACTTGTTTCACAGTCATTCCTTATTTTACCATTTTATGCCTTATCCTATTTACTTTAATAATTGTATTGTTAAAGTTATGGTACACGCCAGACTTTATGTCTGACCCCTTTGTTTTCGCCTCTTTTCTTCCTTCCCCCTCCCCCCAGGTTCTCAGGGTGGGACTAGTACTAGTGGAGCTTGATCAGGATCTTTCTCTTTTTTTGGAAGTGCTTGGATTGCTGAAAGAAAAGTTCAGCTCTTCTCTTTTATGGCTACTTATGTTGGGGTTATGCTTTTTTACTTTATGTACTCAGAAAACAATTTGTCAAGATGGTTACTAAGTGTACTTGGTTTTTCTATTGGTTTATGATGTTGTTGTAATCAAACCATTTCTCCGCTGCAAAAATGTTGTTCTGAAAATTTTCAAGTACCAATATATGTATCTGTCTTGTTATATTCTGTTCTATTCACCAATAATACTCCATGAAAGTTAATGCATTCCCTTTGAGAGTGACATTAATGGACGTGGGGTGTTACACGTGGTATCAGAGCTGAAGGTTAACAGAACAGATAAGAGATTTTGAGAAACTGTTTTTCAAAAACATTTTATAAAGAAAGACTTTCAAAAGTATGTTTTAAGGAGAGTATTTTCAAGGGAAAAGATTGTTTTAAAAACATAACCCCCAAGAGCCATATAACTTCTTTCGAATTCTCTATTTTGAATCTCTTTATTTTCTTTTCAGCATATCTGGGTTACCCGAGATACCCGAGGGAAATCCGATACCAACCTGGTTTAGAAGGTATCTGGATGCTAGGGCCACCGCCGTAGGCCCAGCAAATGTTCCTCCTCCCCCAGCTGCAGCCGCTTATCCTCCTCCCCCTCCCTGAGTTGATACGTTTTCTAAGATATGCAAAGACTTTCGGGAAATGGGCGGAAAACCTTTTCATGGATCAGAGACGTTTGTTGAAGCTCGAAATTGGCTTAAGGAGGTGAAGATTTATTTGGTATCTTTGAAGTAGAAGATGGAAGGAAGGTCCAATTGGCCGCTTGGTTAATAAAGGACGAAGCCTCATTTTGGTGGGAGGTCATGAATGGAGAGCATCCAATAGAGACGCGAATGGATTTCAGACATAGGTTCGAGATGAAATTTCTCTTACGAGCAGAAGAGAATTTATACATGGAAAGGTTCTTGGCATTGAAGCAAGGGAATTTATCAGTAAAGAAGTACGTCAACAAGTTCATTCAGTTGGCGAGATTTGGCTTAGACTTGGTGAACACACCTAAGAAGAAGGCCTTGAGGTTCGTTAAGGGTTTGAATGAGCCGCTACATGGGTTGGCTATAACCCACATTCCGATTGGGGCTACCTTTGAGAAACTGGTTGACATGGCACTTATGCATGAAGAGGAGAAAGGCGCTAATGCAAATAAGGCACCAGAAAAGAAAGGGGATCAAAAGAAGCCATAGCAGCAACCTAAGAAAGGTGGTAAGGACAACAATAGCAAAGGAAAGAAAAGATGCTTTAATTGTGGAACACCAGGCCATCTGAGCAAGGACTATAGGAAGAAGAAGAAGACTAGCTGTTTCCACTGTGGAGAGGCAAGACATCTAATTAAAGATTGCCCGAGGAAACAGGGACAAGGGCAAAGAACATGGTCTACTTCTGGCTGATAGATTCAGGCTCTCATGGCACCAGGGCAGGCAAGAGGGCAGGTTCACGCTCTCATGGCACCAGGAAAGGAGAGAGGTAGAGCATTTCTGTTGAAAGTTTGGTTTTTCTATTGGATCATCTTGTTCGTACTTTGTTTGATTCTGACGCTTCACACTCGTTTGTGTCTGCTTCATTAGCTGAAACACTGCACCTAAATACTAGTCTAGTTACGGATCCCATAGTAGTCTTAAATCCTATTGGTGGTTCGGCTCATCTTTCAATGATTTTTCGGGATTTGAGAGTGTCTATTTTGAGCGTTGAGTTTGAATGCAACACCTTCGTTCTTGGCTTCACGGGCTATGGATTGGTTCTAGGCATGGATTGGTTATCCAGTAATGGTGCCATCCTCGATTGTGAAAAGAGAGTGGTTAGACTTATGAATCGCCTTGGCAACACTCTCAAAATCTCTTGTAATCCCATACATTTTGTTATGCTTAGCTACCTAGAATCTCTTGATGCATCTATTGAAAACTTGCAGTCTGTTAGAGTAGTCCATGAATACTCAGATGTATTTGAATAGGTGAAGGGCTTACCTCCGAAGCGGGAGATAGACTTCCACATATACCTTGTTGATAATGCAAAGCCCGTAGCTCTACCCGTTAGACACATGGATCCTAGGGAGAGAAAAGAGCTCAGTAAGCAAGTCAAAGAGCTGCTCGAAAAGGCGTTTATAAGGCGGAGTATTTCTGAATGGGGTGCTCCAGTAGTATTCGCAACCAAAGCGGATGGTTCACTTCGCCTATGCGTTGATTATAGGGAGCTAAACAAGCTGACCAAGAAGAATAGGCACCCACTTCCTAGAATAGATGACTTGTTTGATCAGCTTGTAGGCGCATCTGTTTTCTCCCAACTAGATTTGGCTACCGGGTTCCATCAGCTAAGAGTGGCTGAAGGCAGCATTGATAAGACCGCGTTCAGAACCCCGGATGGTTTCTTCGAATGGCTTGTCATGCCTTTCGGCTTGACAAACGCACCTGCTTACTTCGTTGACTTGATGAGCAGGGTGTTTAGAGAATTCCTTAATAAGTTTGTGGTGGTCTTCGTAGACGACATTTTGATTTTCTCGAAGAATGAAGAAGAGCATGCTTTGCATTTAAGGGAAGTCATGGATACTCTTCGTGCACATCAGCTGAAAGCCAAATTATCCAAATTCCATTTCTGGAGAGAAGAAGTGAGGTTTCTTGGACATGTGGTGTCCAAAGAAGGGTTAGTTGTGGACCCCGCAAAAGTAGTTGCGGTGCAAGATTGGAAGGTTCCATGGAATGCAGCCGAAGTCCGAAGCTTTCTCGGGCTAGCGGGCCTTTACCGAAAATTCATTAAAGACTTCACAAAAATATCAGCCCCACTCACAAGATTAACGAAGAAGAACCTAACTTTCGCGTGGGTTTAGGATTGCGATATTGCTTTCCAACGTTTGAAAAGGGCTCTTACAATAGCCCTAGTTCTGACATTGCTGGATGGGAGCAAGATGTTTATCGTATACACGGATGCATGTGGTACGGGACTAGGTGCTGTCTTGATGCAAGAAGGGAAGGTAGTAGCTTATGGAGGCGGCAGTTGAAAGTACATGAGAAAAACTACCCAACCCACGATCTAGAGTTGGCTGCCATCGTCTTTGCGCTTAAGTCTTGGTGCGATTATCTCCTAGGTGAGAAGTTTGAATTATGTACTGACAATAAAACATTGAAGTACCTTTTCTCACAGAAATATCTTAACTTAAGACAGCAAAGGTGAATGGAATTTCTGGCCTCTTATGATTTTGAGATTTCCTATACCCCAGGCAAAGGCAATGTGGTAGCAAATGCCTTGAGTAGGAAGAAGCTGACCTTGAGTCCTCTCTTTGTAGAAAGACAAAGCTTGGAGTATATAGCAAACTTTAATTTTAGACCTTCCTCTTAAATTGTGCCTGGTCTGTTAGCATCACTAGAGGTGCGGCCTACTCTTTTGGACTCAATAGGAACCACGCAACGAGAAGACCCTCAGCTAGTTGATGTGATTGCTAAGCTAGTTAGGGGTGAGACTTCTAGTCAACTCAATAGATACTCCATCGATGATAGGGGTTGTTTGAGATGGGATGGAAGGCTATGTGTCCCACAAGTAAGGGATTTAGTGAAGAAGGTTCTCGAAGAGGCACACCATTCTAAACTGACCATACACCCAGATGGAGACATGATGTATAAAGATATAAAAAGGGTTTTCCTTTGGAATGGCATGAAGACTGATGTAGCTGAGTTCGTCGCTAAGTGTTTGATATGCCAGCAAGTCAAAGCAAAGCAGAAGAAGCCCAGTGGTCTGCTTCATCCTCTCGAGGTCCCACAGTGGAAGTGGGATAGCATTTCAATGGACTTTGTTGATGGGTTGCCTAGGTCAAGAAGGGGCAATACCAATATTTGGGTAATAGTGGATAGACTCACTAAAAGCCCTCACTTTATACCTGTTAAAAGTAGAAGGTCTGCCTCGTCCCAAGCATCCATTTATCCTAAATAAATAGTTCGATTCCATAGGATACCCTCCAGCATAGGGAGTGATCGAGATCCTATCTTTATGGACGAGTTTTGGAAGAGCTTGCAAGAGGCTGTAGGTACACAATTATGCTTAAGCACGGCCTATCACCCCCAAACCGATGGTCAGACGGAAAGGATGAATAGGGTATTGGAAGACCTCTTGAGATTGTGCATCCTTGACTTTGGAGGGACATAGGAGGATCATCTTCCTTTGGTGGAATTCGCTTACAACAATAGCTACCAAGCCACCATAGACATGGCGCTCTTCGAAGCTTTATATGGAAGACCATGCCGATCACCAACTTATTGGTGGGAGTCTACAGACAAGCTCGTATTTGGGCCAGACATGATTAGAGAAACCTCGAAAAAGGTGGACTTGATAAGAAGACGGATGAAGGCTACACAAGATAGACAGAAGTCCTACGCAAACAAAAGAAGGACCAACCTTGAGTTTAAGGTTGTAGATAGGGTGTTCCTTAAAGTATCTCCTTTGAGGAATGTCATTCGCTTTGGGTCCGTAGGAAAGCTAGCACGAATATTTGTAGGTCCATTTCCTATCATTGAAAGGATTGGGACGATGGCTTATAGAATAGAGCTACCCGAGAGACTGGCTGGAGTTCATAATGTTTTTCATGTTTCTCAACTACGAAAATGCTTACATGAATCTGCGGAAGTAGTGGAGCCAAGTATACTAGAGGAAGTAGAAGTGGAACGACAAGCGGCTGTGAGAAGAGTTCCAACTCATATCTTGGGTACGGAAGTCAAAAAGCTACGCAACTGTGAAGTCAAGCTTGTTAAAGTTCAATGGAGTGACGCTGAGGAAGACGCGAATTGGGAAACTGAGAGGAAAATACTCGCAGCCTACCCTTTTCTCTTTGAGGGTACCTCCTTGATCTCTTTTTCCATAAGTTTATTCATGCTTATATCTACCTTTTAATTATATCTCCTCAGTCCTATTCTTTATCCTTAGGTAGAAACCGATGGATGTAAACATGTGTTTGAAACATGTTATGATTGATGGTTGCGAGTGGTTGCGAGTGGATGCATGTACACATACATTAGGCACTAGATCGGCTCAATCACTTTCATATTGCATATAAATGTGTTTGCATATTTAAATTAATGGATGTATAATGGTTGTGTTATCATATGGATGCTGCATTCTGATGAATGGTTGTGCACACACGTAGAAGTAATATGTATCATTAGGATTCTTTTGCATGCATAATGGACGCATGGCGCTATCATGATTTGCATTAAGTAGGTCAACTGAATCAGTGGACCGCCTGATTTTGCATTAGATAAGGAAAATATACACACACTTTTTGCATATGTTCATACGGCATTAGAAATCTTGTAAGGACAATGGATGCATGTGTTTGATGGTTGAGTAGATGGAAGATTGGATGTTAGGATATACATTCTCCTTAACTTGGAGATTTCGAGGGCGAAATCCTTTAAGGAGGGGAGAATGTAACACCCTGAATTTTCTATGAATATTAAAATTAACAATCCTGAGAATACTTAATTATTAAAGTGAGAATTAAGGGAAACGGGTTATGCCATTTCATTCATCTCGGAATTCTGCTTGAGATAGAGTCCGAGTTTGCGTGAATTGGAGTCCGTATGAAGAAGTTATGGCCTTCCGAAGTTTCAGAATTCAAATAAATTAAAAACAAGACTGTTCTTTTGTTTGTGAGTACTATTTCTTTCACAATATAATTATTAAATTAGTTATGATGGGTTGTAATTGGATTATGAGAACATGTCTGTTGAATCACATGATGTTGTTTAACTTTGTAGATCTATTTCGTATTAAACTTGTTTCGTTTTATGCAAGTTTGGGATGTTAAGTCATATGTTAATTCATATGTGAATCTTATGCAAGTTTGGGATGTTAAATCATATGTTAATACATATGTGAATCTTATGCAAGTTTTGGGTTGTTAAATCATATGTTAATTCATATGTGAATCATATGCAAGTTTGGATGTTAAATCATATGCTAATTCATATGTGAATTTTATGCAAGTTTGGGATGTTAAATTTTATATTAGTTTGAATATGAATCTTATGCAAGTCTATATGTGAATTGTACACAAGTTTATATGTGAATCAAGTATATACATATGCTAGTTTATATGCAAAATCATGTAATAAATTCATATGCAAGTTGTAGAAAACCATATGCAAGTTTAGGTGGAAAACTATATTCACATTTTTGGGTGAAAATTTTATTCACATATGCAAGTTAAGTGAGACTCATAAGTTATATATGCAAGTTCACAATTTCATGTTTAGATCTATATTTAGATCCATGGTAGTTTATGCAAATATATGATTCTATATGACATTGTCTATGCAAATTGTTGGCTATGCAACTTTATGTTAGAATTCCTATTTGCAAGTTAGATCTATTTTTTTTTATGTGTTATGCAAGTTGTGATGATCCTTTTTTATATATAAGTTAGACTATTTGCGAGTCTAGCATATTTCATATTTGGACATACAAATAGCATGGGGACAAATGGGAAAAATACTAATTATGTAAATTGTGAATTGGCATAAAATGGCTTTAAAAGCATAAATTTAAATTGAGACATTAATTGGTATAATTTTTATACCTAAAAAGTATGGACATAATTTAGGCAACAATTATGGACATAATTAATTTGGAAATTATTGGAAATTTGAATAGGGATAATTAATTCATATTGGGGTGAAATAATTTGTAATAATAAAAGCATAAGACACGAGGTTAGACTCGTTTGTGGTGTAAGACTGCCCGGACCCGCCAGGCAAATCCAGCAACCACAAACGGTAGCCTAATGTGAGAGGTCGAAGGCATACATTAAATGCGTAACAGTTGCAATGACACGAGGTTAGACACGTTTGCGGTATAAGACTGCCCGGACCCGCCCGGCAAATCCAGCAACCGCTTATGGGAGTCTAATGTGGGAGGTCTTACAAGGTTACGGTTATAATGAATTAAGTAACACTTAACCAAGATAAACATGTGGTGGGACATTGGGGTTAAGTGGGTGATATGAGTGGCATGTGATATACGATTAGAAACACTTAACCAAATTTAAACATGTAAGAAGACATGAATAAGAAGGTGTTAAGTGGAAAATTCTAGTGGGGACCAAGCATAGGTGGAAAACTTGTGTCAAGCATGGGGGACCCATTTCAAACCAGTAACCCATTAAGTATCTTTGTGAGCTCGAGTTAGATCGAGCATGGGACACACTTACTGAATTTGATTGTAAGAGGTCAAAACGGGTAAACGGTGGCGACGCAAGTCCAACGGGGTCATGTGCGTGCGTGGGCCCGGGCTGGTAGGTAAGACGTTGTTGCATCGTGTAGATATAAGCCATACATCTTTTGTGGTATCGGGTTGCCACTTTGGGGAGTGATACACCCCACTGTGGGAGCAACACGGGTATCTACGAGTTAGGGAGCCGATCGCATGGGGGTAGTGGGTACAACTAGTGGAGATAGGGGCAGGCGACACCTTTGGAGGCGGTTAGGGGTACATGAAACTACCATTATGATTATTATGAAGGCGGGATCAACTCTTATGGTGACTAGTAGTGGTTCAGTATAATAATTATCCTATAGTGATTAGGAGCGAGATTGACGCTAGAATATTCCTTCTGTTTGTTTTGCCTTGCCTACTTGTTTCATATCATTCCTTATTTTACCATTTTATGCCTTATCCTAATTACTTTAGTAATTTTATTGTTAAAGTTATGGTACTTTCCAGACTTTATGTCCAACCCCTTTGTTTTCGCCTCTTTTCTTCCTTCCCCCCTCCCCCCAGGTTCTCAGGGTGGGACTAGTACTAGTGGAGCTTGATCAGGATCTTTCTCTCTCTTTTGGAAGTGCTTGGATTGCTGAAAGTAAAGTTCAGCTCATCTCTTTTATGACTACTTATGTTAGGGTTATGCTTTTTTACTTTATGTACTCAGAAAACAATTTGTCAAGATGGTTACTAAGTGTACTTGGTTTTTCTGTTGGTTTATGATGTTGTTGTAATCAAACTATTTCTCCGCTGCAATAAATGTTGTTTTGAAAATTTTCAAGTACCAATATATGTATTTGTCTTGTTATATTCTGTTCTATTCACCAATAATACTCCATGAAAGTTAATGCATTCCCTTTGAGAGTGACATTAATGGACGTGGGGTGTTACATATTGGCTATGTTTGGCCTGCCGTTCCACGTATGTTTACCCCCACCTCGCTCAGCAATATTTGTGAAGCCCTGCTTTGGATTTTTCCAATTTTGTGTGGTGTTTCCCCTTTCTTGTCAACCATTTTCATCTCAAATCATAGCCAGATTCTTAGGTTTTGAATGTGATTTCCATGGCTTTGGTTTGGCTACATTTTGTTTGGATGAAGGCTCTGCCTCCGGGGTGGCATATTGTTTCAGTGTCAAACCGTTTCTACTTCAGTGAAGATGTTGTGATATGCAATATGTGTTATGTTACGTTGGTTTTCGTTGATGCTAAAGAGTTGTGTCTTACTAATGCATGTCAAATTTACTTTGCGATTTGGGTTGACGTGTCGACCGTTGTTCATAGTGCTTTTGCCTTGTCAAATCAAGTGTTCAATGGTGCTACAGAGCACTGTGGTGTTACAGTGTCATGTTACAGTGAGCTATATATTTTATATTTTGTGATATACTTTAGTTCCTATTATGTAATATCACTTCGGTTTGGAGTATGTTATTGTTTCATGCGATTCCCTTTGTCATTTTTCTCCCTGGGTGGAGTTTGAGGTCATTTTGTAGTCTGAATATTTTGTCTAGATCCAGCTCTGTAAACTAGATTGGCAACAGTGGACGATCCACTATAAAAGCCGAAATTAGTAGGTTAGTTATTTTCCAATCTCCTGTTATTAATTCGTAATTATTATTTGCATTAATAATAAGTGTTACAGAACGCTATAAAAATTGGTTAGCCTTTCCAAAAAAATAGACGATGTTTGTTATGTGTATAATTTGTTTGTAATTAATCCATATCTATCTTGATACCTTCATTGGTTCGTATTTGAGTTATTATTAAAATTAAATCTATAAGACCCATATAATAAATGATCATTTAGAATTTTGTAACCTTTCTGTTGTGTAAATAAAAAAAATCACGTATTATCCTTTCTCTTCTCATTCCTCTCAGAAACTCCTTGTTCTCTTTCCTCTTCCTTGTCTAGATATGCATCTCAAATCCCATAAAAAATAATTCTCAAATCAAATTGATGATGGGATGATACAAATATTATACATATCTATGGCATTGAATGACTGAATGTGAGGATGGATGTTATGGTTGTTTACCTGTTTATCACCGTTTGGTACTTAGACATCTATCACACCCTTTACACCTAATATTTTGCATGGAGTAGCATATACCATTTGTTATGGTTGTTTACCTAATATCACCGTTTTCTCCATACCCTCCATGCCGTATACTATAATGACTTTTACAGTAGTTTAAGATTTGTTTATCGTTCACACCAGAATACTGTCTAACCTAAGGTTATATGTTCTCTCTTATTATCTTGGGTGCTTATCGACGATGCTAATAAGCATACCAGGTGATAGATACGGGTGTTACTTGAAGCTATACAGGTGGACTAGCAGGAGATGACGTCTTTTGATATCTATACTTGTATTATCTTGGTTTGTTCTGCTATGTAACATTGTGGAGCCTTGACAATGTTATGTATATTTATTTGAGACAATTTATCAGTTTGAGTTTATTTATCCCTTGTATAAACTTTATTACTATTTTGTATAGCTGTATGAGTCTGGTTTATATAGTTATTATTGTCTCGCCTGTTTTATATGAGTGATTATTACCATTATATGTTATCTGAGGCGTTGTGGGATCTACGACAGGTTCTGTGATCGTATTTTATGTTTCCTTCTTTATCTTCTCTTTTATTTCCTCTTTTTATCTCACTTTTCTCTTCTTTTCAACTATTTATTTCTCTCGACAACTATAATATGTCGATCGTGTGCTTTTACAACATAATATTTGGCTATAAGAGTACACGCAATGTATAGCGGGTTGTCACAACCATCCTCTTTTCCCATCAATGAGAACACTCTTGATGAATAACACCTTCTTGTTCCAGTTAATCCTTAGTTTGCTGATGTACTGAATATTTTTGCCACTAAACATACACATTTATGTGATTCAACCTGGATAAATTCGTTATCGTCCCAAATGAAATATTTCTATTATGATGATCCGTACTAGTTTAAGTAATGTCTTAATCAAATCATCTGTCGATGCATTCTGAATAACGAAATTGAAATTTTTTCTTTCACTTTATCATAATCGAGCATTTGATGGACATTTTGATCCAAATAAAATGTCGAAAAAGCTGCTTTAGTGTGAATTTTATTGGCCCACTATGTTCAAACATGCATTCAAACTTTATAAAACATGAAATCATTGTCAAATGTTAGCAAAAAAACTCTCAATGAAACATGGTGCCTTTGACCCCTCCCTCCCCCCACTCCTTACGATTAAAATCTTAGATGTTTGGGAAATTAACTTTATGGGACCATTCCCAAACTTTGAAAATCTTTGCATTCGCCTTATCTTCAATTACATATTCAAATAGGTCATTGCCATTCCATATAAGACAATCATTCATAAAATTATTGTGATATTTCTTAAAGGAGACAAATTTTCAAGGTTTAGCACACCTCGCATACTAATAAGTGATAATAGAACGCAACTCTATAATCAATCATTCGAAACTTTAATGAAGAAATACTCAATAACATATAAGTTATCCACTCCTTGTCACCTTCAAACTTATGATCAAGCTGAAGTTTTAAGAAATCAATAAATTTTGAGAAAAAACATTAATATAAATCAAAGTGATTGGTCTCATAAGTTGACGGATGCGCTTTCAGCTTACTATAATACGTTTAAAACTAATCTTTAGACATCCCCCTTTTGATAAAATTGCATTAGAGTGTGCCACTTACTAGTCAAAATTAAACCTAAATTGTTGTGGGTAATATAAAAATCTGCATTTCGATCTTGATGAACTGGTGATAAAAAATTGCAACTCAATGGACTAGAATAAATATGAACGAGATGTATGAAAACTTCAAAATTTACGAAGAAAAAACCAAAATTTTTCATGAACAACTGAACCTAAAACAAACATTTCTACTAAATCAAAATTTTCTTTGTATGATTCTCAACACCATTTATTCCCTGAGAAATAAAATCAAAATGGACCAGATAATACATCATATATATCGTTTTTCCATGCAGTGCTACAAAAATAAAAAACCCAAGGATGGATCAATTTTTAAAGTTAATGGTTATTGCTTAAAACCGTACTTGGAATTACCCAATGAACGAAAGAAAGAGCTCATGATTCTCCGTGAGCCATACTGCATCCAGTAAGTAATTTTAACCGTCTTTTGTAAATATGTATATTTTTCTTCTTTACCCTCATTATATCATGCACTAACTATGGTGATGTTGTAAAAAAAAAGGATAGGAAAGTATTGATGGTGAGGCAAAAGAAATAACAGATAATCACCAGCAAAGCAATCACAAATCTAGCAATAAAAGAAATAACACAAGAGGTTTATAATGGTTCCACTAACGTCATGTTAGTGTACGTCCACTTGGGGAGAGGAGATTTTATTACTTTTCTCAATAAGAAAAAATTACAAGACTGATAGTAGGGAAGAAGAAGAACTTTTAGAGATGATACACCTCACATTTTTGAGATGATGATACATTCACCTAATCCCTATTCTTATATAAGAATTAATGCTTGGGGTTGAAGTAATTGATTTATGATATAAATCAATGCCTAATTAATTCTCCAATTCTCCTGATAGGCTTCCTTGTTTAACCAACCAATTAGAGAATTAATTCCTTACTTCACTATCCCCAAAAAAAACCTTCTTCAAATCCTTCCACTTATGTAGGTAATTTATTGTCTATCCCTTTTACAAATAAAAGAGCAATAAATTTCTGATATCTTCCAAATCTTTTGCAAATTGGAAATATTATATTCCCAAATCTTCTCTAATTGGAAATATTCTATCACCATAATCAATAATATCTTCCAATCTTCAGCAAATGGAAATATTGTATCACAAATTCTAACAATCTCCGCCTTGATACTATATTTCCTTGAAAGCATACCAACTCCACCTACATCCTCTTACTCCAAGCATCTTCTCGGACAAGACAACATGATTACTTCCCCTCAATGAGCTTCAGCATGACCATCACCCATTGCACTTTGTCGACAAACTCCGGCAACGCTACCGCCTGCCAACAAAGTGTACAAAGTAACCCCTTCAAGTATGACCTATCAATCTTCACCATGAAAACAAACGTCTCCATGAACCATCTCAACCATCTCCCCACACCGTGCCACCACGTGGCACCTAGCATATCGATAAGCGATTCCAGTTCGAGCAACGCCCGAACTTAGCAGTCTGCAAAGACTTATGCATATCCACTGCTTTCTCCTTTGATCTCTGACCAACTTCAGACGATCCCTTCTTCCGCTTATCAAGCACATCCTCTTGGCAAAATCCCACCTTGTTGAAGCTTTCCCCTTTGGTCATATTCTGCCTATGCAGAAACTCAAAGTCCCTTCTCGTATGCCTAGCTTTGACATCTTTCCACGAGAACTGTAGGCTCTAACCCTTGACTCTCCAAGTACAGTGCTTCCCATCTCTTGACTTTATTTTCTTCTTCTTCTCCCCTCTCTCCATACCAGCTAATAAGACTTCTGTACTACTTCCTCCTCTACCTCCACTCAACCCCTTCATCTGATCCTTCAAGTCCTCAAATAGAAGACCTGCCTTCACAACAAGATGTGCCTTCATTGAAGTACCCTCTCTCATTCGCATGGTGAAAAACGTCTTCAGCAAAATCAAATAGTTGGTTAGTGACTTCTTTAGATAGAGTTTTTCCAGCTTGGTCCAAATGTCCTTAGCAGTGGTCTCACCGCTAATCTCTGAAATGACATTTTCTCCCATTGCCAATTGTGAAGTAGTAAACGCCCATCGTTCCATCTCCTTCCTTTCCACGGCTGAAATATCATCCGTCAACTCGTCAGAAGCAAATACCACAGGATGAACATTATTTCTCACCAGAACAGTTTTGATCCTCCATTGCCTCTTCTCGAAGTATTTATCCCCATTCCATCTTTCTATTGCTAACTAGGATCCTGCTGCCATATATGTCCCTTTGACATATGACCTTGATACAATTGCTGAATTCTCCTTATCTCTTGCCATAATGCCTAACACCCTTTCTCAATCAACCTCGTAGCTCTGATACCAATTGTTGCGGAAAAAGCGAATAGGAACGGATTGATGGCTAGGCAAAACAAACAAAGATAGTCACCAGCAAAACAATCACAGATCTAGCAATAAAAGAAATAACACAAGAGGTTTATAATGGTTCCACTAACGTCTTGTTAGTGTACATCCACTTGGGGAGAGGAGATTTTATTACTTTTCTCAATAAGAAAAAATTACAAGACTGATAGTAGGGAAGAAGAAGAACTTTTAGAGATGATACACCTCACATTTTTGAGATGATGATACATTCACCTAATCCCTATGCTTATATAAGGATTAATGCTAGGGGTTGAAGTAATTGATTTATGATATAAATCAATGCCTAATTAATTCTCCAATTCTCCTGATAGGCTTCCTTGTTTAACCAACCAATTAGAGAATTAATTCCTTACTTCACTATCCCAAAAAAACCTTCTTCAAATCCTTCCACTTATGTAGGTAATTTATTGTCTATCCCTTTTACAAATAAAAGAGTAATAAACTTCTGATATCTTCCAAATCTTCTGCAAATTGGAAATATTATATTCCCTAATCTTCTCTAATTGGAAATATTCTATCACCATAATCAATAATATCTTCCAATCTTCAGCAAATGGAAATATTGTATCACAAATTCTAACAGGTGATGTAGTCAAATTAAAGTATGGGGATAAGTCTTACGCTTATTTCATTTCATATGTTTTTGAAATTTCTTTCCTTTACACAAAAAAAAATCCAGAATTTCAAATAAATTGCATATAAATTGACTTTTGAATAGACATGATAGAGTAAGTATACAAGTTTATTTATTTGAATGAAATTTATGGAAAATTACTTGTCTTAACGAATAATGAAAAGAAAAGCTTAAAATACAAGCAACTTTGTTGTGATTAGTATATAATGAGAATTATGGGTGATGGCTGTGGAGTCTATTATAAATTGTAGTTATTATTTAAAAGAGTGGTTGATTTAAAGTATGTGAGTTAACATTTTAAATCCTGAAATTTAGTAGCACTAAGATAGTTTTGCATAATGCTCTCTCCATTCAACATGATTTTTCATATGTGTATGTATTTTATTAACACCTAGAGTCTGGTATACATATATAAAAATGTAAGAGCGTCGTGCTCTATACTTTTTTCACTTAAGCCCGCAAGCAGTGCATGGTCGGTATATCTAGTCTAAGATTTTCTAAGTTAGGTGTATGTATATAATTTATTTTGATAATAGACATATAGAGTCTAGTATAAGATTTATTGGTACACTTGGCACACTCTGCCTTCCCCTCACATAAGGTACAAGACAGTGCATGAGTGGTATATCTATCCTTGGTTTTTATGAGTTAGGTGTTCATAAATAATGTTAATATTGATAGCTTTTCAAATAATAAGAGGTAGTAAAAAAGTGAAATTCAAACACCATGCTCACTTTACTTATATGAGTTTTTAAACAAAGAGAAATAAAGCTACCATTTTGTAAACACTAACAATCAATTAAACATTTTATTTCATATTTGTTATATGATTAAACAACTAACCAAACTAGAGTTGAAATGTAACGCAAACTCAATTTTTGTTGGTAGTTCCGACAAGCAAAGAACTGATATTTCATAATGATGATTGAAATTTTCCCTACTTAAGTAAATTCTTTATTTTACAAAAAAGAACATACAGTAATTCTATGTAAAAAAATTGCATTAGGAAACTTTATCTTAAATTCAAGTTTTTGGGTAGTATCCATTAAAAGTCTCATGCGACAACACTCATCCTTTTGAGGACACTAAAGATTTAATGGTTTGTAGCATATGGTCATTACAGTGCTTCCTAAAAAAGCAGGTTTATACAAGTTTTACATTATTTGATAACGAATAAAAAATAATTGTGGGAGTATTTGATGCACAAGTAAAAATGTATATTTTATTTTCATATTAGAATTATTTTTATTAAAATAAATGGCTTATTAGGATATTTTACGTATTTCAAACCAAATGAAAAAATGTTTTCAAGCTCATCATTTAATCATCTACATTTGTGCAAAATAATCATCTTCTGTATGAGTTTATTTTGACAAAGGGGATTGTTAAAGGGACTCCACTTTTGGTTAAGGGGAGTACCATTTTCAGTTTATTTTAAAATTGTTGGGGGTATACTTAACCTCATCAAATATGAGAACTTGATAGGGTTAAGTCACAAGACCGTTTAAATATACTTAACCATTGTAATACGATTAGTGCATGGGGTTAAGCTAACCCATACTTAACTAATCCGACTCGGTAATTAGATGGGGTTAAGTAACCTACACTTAACTAATCTAAACACGGTAATTAGATGGAGTTAAGTTAACCTAGACTTAACTAATCTAAACACGGTAATTCGATGGGGTTAAGTTAAACACTTAAACAATCTAAACATGATAATTCAATGAGGTTAAGTAACCAATACTTAACCAATTTAGCATGATAATTTAATGAGGTTAAGTAACTTATACTTAACCAATTATACATGATGATTTGATGAGGTTAAGTAACCTATACTTAACCAATCTAATATGAGAACTTGATAGGGTTAAGTCACAAGACCGTTAAAATATACTTAACCATTGTAATACGATTAGTGGATGGGGTTAAGCTAACCCATACTTAACCAATCCGACTCGATAATATGATGGGGTTAAGGTAATCTATGCTTAACCAATCTAACACGATAATCTGATAGGGTCAAGACAAACTAATACTTAACCAATCTGACTTGATAATTGAATAGGGTTAAGTCATGAGCTTCTTGGTATACTTAACCAACTTGTAGGTCTAAGTCTTGAGCTTAAATACTTAGCCAACCTTGACAAGATTCGTAGGCGGGTTAAGTCATGAACTGGAATGACAACACTTAACCCATTAGACAAAACCCTAGTTCAGGGGACTAGGTGGAAAATCGTAGTTAACAAGGATAACGGGAAAGGGAACTAAGTGATAAACCTTATTTTAGAATAACTAGGTAATAATTCTTAGTCAAGGGATTTGGACCAGTTCACAAATAGAGGAGTAACCCGATACGGTAGGTCATCGCTTAAACACACGAGGAGGAGCAAATTATCTGAGTTAGATAAGGGCTCCAACGAACTGGGTGGCGAAGCAGTAGATTCGGGGGACATGAGGGTACTCTTGGTATCCCTCTGTGAGGTTGCAGATGATCCACCTGGGCTCACAGAGGTTAAGATCTGCGGTAGAAGAACCAAGAGTATGCCTTGGTTGCTGTGCGAGCAACCTAAAGACGGGGATGGATTAGCGTGGAGTCGACGATACTTGATTTTTGCCCGGGATAGCGCGTCGTCGACTACCTACCATCTTTAGTCAATCGTGTACGTATACGGAAAGGCAGAGAACTCCCAACAGACCATATACTTGCTATCGAGTTATGGGTGAGGTTGGCCAATAGGTAAGTGGGGGCAGAGGGGGCCGGAGTATAGTTCTCGTGCATGATTTTTCTTGGATTGCCTTTCAGTAGTTGAGGGAGGGGTCACGTGGGACCATAGCCACGGATACAAAAACAGACCTTGATATCTGCATTCGGCAGACGACTTAAAGCTACCGACCGAGTCTCGTATTTCTTGATTTGCCCTGGCACGGGACTCGGATGGCACATTGAGATACATGTGCAGTTAGACATGGAAAAACGATTCACGGTGCTTACGTGGGAAAAAGGGCGTGGTTGACGGGTAGCATAATCCCTAGTAGCCCTAGGTGGCTAAAACCCAAACCGAGATACGAAAACGTTCATTAGGTAGCATAATCCCTAGCGGTCCTAGGTGGCATAAATCCTAGGTGAACACGCAATAGTTCATGGCAAGAAAACATAACCAGATCAAGGGTAGCAGTCCAAAACAACTTCAAGGATAAAATGGTACTACGTTGAGGTGGTATAGATTTACATGGGAAAGCCCGTACGGCCTACGGCAAGGGACTGAACTTATACATGGAAAGAAACATACGAGTTAGGAAAACCTATGTACGCCATATATTATGTTGACATGGACCATTTCATGACTTTGGTCAAGGGACATTTTCTCATGACACGGGTTGGGATACTAGTACGGGAGGTGCAGAGCATATATACATGATAGATACCTTGGGATATTATACTTGATAGAAACCTGACGATGTGATACTTTGATTTACCTTGACACCGTAGTTTATCATGATACCTTAGTTTATTTTGATACCGTAGTTCACCCTGTTACCTTGGTTTAGTTTATCTATCTTGTCGTCATCCTTATGTTTATTTTCAGTTTATGCATGTCATGTTACCTTTACCTTTTTTTATGCTGGAAGTAGATAGGACTTACCAGTCTTTATGACTGACCCCATTTTCTTTCGCCTCTTTATCTTCTGTTCCCCCCCCCCCAGGTTTTCAGGGAGGAAATACCGTTGTTAGTTCGGACCTCTTCTGCTTGAAGGTCATCATGTATGGCTTGAACTTCCATGGGCTATGGCTGCTTTACTGCTTTACTTGGGGAATAATTTATGAAAAGGTTTATGCTTCTTTAATATTGCAAGACAGGTTTCTATGTAATCTGTTGTAAAAAGGTTTTACTGGTTATAAAGAAATGGAAATTTGTTTTACTTCCGCTGTTTTATTTGTTCTGTCTTGTAATATTTCTGTGCATGTTTACCAATAATGCCCCTCTAAACCTAGTGCATTCCTTTGTGAGTGACCCTGGCGGAGGTGGGGTGTTACATTTGGTATCAGAGCAGAAGGTTACCAGACTGGGCAAAAGTTTTTAAAACCTTCTGAAAACTATTTAAGAAACCATTTACAAAGAAGCATTTTTCAAGAAAAGTTTTTAAAGGCTATTCCCCAAAAGCCATTAGCACTATCCTTTGTTTCCTTGATCGAGTCTCTTTTCCTTTCCTTCCTCCATCCGTAGTCACAGTAGTTTTAACTGCGACTAATCCTTATCTAGCTAAGTAAGAGTTTTCCTTATGATGGAGGGAGTCCTCGAGAGACCTGTTGCCGTGCTATAAGGAAGGATAATAAGAGCAAGGATAGAGGACACGAGCTTAAAGATAAGCAACTTTTTGATATGGCTTAATCCACAAAGGAGGGAAAAAGATGAACAATAAAACCTATGACGAGAGAGTATCTTTGGCATGGTAAAACGGGACGCATAGTTAAGTGTTATGGGACGAGGACAAGATCATCGACAGGGCAATTATATGCTCTCATTTCTAGCGTACCTAAGAGGGATGGTACCGTTTCTGTTGAAGGTTTAGCCTTTCTTTTCTATCATCCCGTCTAGACTTTGTCTTGATCATCGCATCATTTAAGTCTACTTCGATAGTTGAGTCCCTGCACCTTAGTACTAGCGTGGTAGAGGATCCCATTTTTGTCTCAAATCCTGTTGGAGGATCGGTCCATTTATTCATGACTTGTTTGGAATTGAGAGTGTAAATGCCAAGTGTTGAGATTAGAAGCAATGCTTCTATTGTTGAGCTATGGATGGATTCTAGGGATGAAGTGGTTATCCAGTAAGGGATGCCATTCTCGGTTTTGAAAGGAGGGTAGTTAAACTCTTAACTTGCCTTGGTAATACCCTTTAAGTCCCGTATAGCCTTTTGGGTTTTGTCATGGTTAGTTACCTAGAATCTCTTGATGCATTTATCGGAAATCTCTGATTCGATCGAGTAACGTTCGCCAATAAGGCGGATGGTTCATTCCGCTTAAGCATGGATTATAGGAATCACCCTTGTAAGTGCACGTGGTAACATGGATTGGCATCGGTAAACGAGATCCAGAATTCACTAGTGAATTTTGGAGAGCTTGCAAGAGTACGCAGATATGTTTGAGCCGAGCATACTAGGGAAAGAATAAGTGAAAGTGAAACGAGAGGCGACAGTGAAATGAGTTCCAACTCATACCTTGGAAATAGGAATCAAGGAGCTACGAAAATCATGAAGTCAAAGGTGGTCAAGGCACACTGGAAATAAGCTCAAGGAAATGCGGCTTAAACGCGCGCATCATATCTCTTTTTAAGAGTATATCGTTGATCCCTGGTTCTCCTGTAGAGCTTGCTTGCATGCTATCGCTTGGTGGATATCCTCTCGATCCTGTTTCCGTTGCAAACCCCGTAAGAAGTTTATCTTGTTTATCTCCTCGATCCTATCTTGGGAACCTTAGGTAGAACCCTATGGATGTAAACAAGTATTTGAAACATGTTATGATTGATATGGTTGCAAATGGTTGCAAGTGGTTGCTCGTGGATGCGCGAACACACACTAGATACTAGATCGACTCAGTCACATTTCATGTTGCATATGCATGAGTATTTATACTTGTTTATGGATGAAATTGAATATGTTATCATGTGGATGTTGCATGTGGATGAATGGTTGTGCACACATATAGTGTTTATATGACTAGGACTATTTGCATACATGTTGGACTCATGGCACTAAACATATTTTGCATTAGAAAGATCATTCAGGCCTGATCATTAGCATTAGCTAAGGAACATATACACACACTTTCTGCATGTGTTCATAAAGCATTAGGAGTCTTTTAAGGACCATGGTTGCCTGTGGATGATGTTTTGAGTAGATGGATGATGGATGGTAGGATACGTTCTTCCTAACTTGGAGATTTCCGGGACGAAATCCTTAAAGGAGGGGAGAATGTAACAACCCGAATTTTTAATAACGTGTTAAGACAAGAATCAAGGAAGAATTAAATCATAAAATCTGAATCAGGAGAAACGGGTTGCGCCATTGCGTTCGTCTCGGAAAAATACGCGAAATAGAGTCCGAATTTTCGAGAATCGGAGTCCGTATCACCAAGTTATGGCCCGTCGAAGTTTTCAGAAAATTCCAAGTTCAAAACAGCTCGAAAATTCAAATCTGGAGCCAAACAGATTAGGCGGGAAAATTCCCGCCCAAGCCCCTGGTCGACTGGGGTGTCGACTGGGGAGTCGACACGCCCAGGGGGCAGGTCGACTGCCCAGTCGACATGGGTGTCGACTTGGATGGTCCGGCCACTTTGGCCTGGGTGCACCTGCTGCTGTCTTGGCTCGGTTTTGTGGGCCTGTGACAGATTTTGAGGGCTCAGATCTATCCTAGGATTTATCCTATGGCCTAAACTACTCCTAATCTCTATAAAAAGACCCCTAGACCTAGCTTAAACCCTCACAAATCACTCTTGCAACGAAGTGCTGCCCAAATCTCCATTGACCATGGCCTCCATCTCCAACTCCAAGAGCTTATGCATTCAAATCGGATCCGAATCAAAGGTGCTAGCTTGCTATATCAAATCAAGGGAGTGGATCAACGTTGCTACGCAGATTTCATGACGATTCTACGACAAGACGATTCATGCTCATAATCCCTTAGCCACGCTATGTAAGTTCTAGCTACTTGGAGATCTAAACGATAGTTCTAATGTGACATGGAATAAAATGCGATGAACATAAGTATGCTAGCCTATATGAACCTTATCATGCCTCTTTTGCTTGAACCTATGACTTTAGGCTATGTTTAGTGACTAAATCAAGTTACTCATGTTGCATTGGACTTAGTTTGCCATGCAAGATTGAACCTTTATTTGTGGGATGTTGGCATGAACACTTGGAACCATTTTGACTTGTGAAATATGTGCATGAATTTGACTTGGGGCTTATGCATGTAAAAGAACCCAAAACCCCTTATGATTTCATGTTTATGTGAGGCCAAAACCCTTATGATATTATGCATGTTTGAGGCCAAACCCTTTATGATACCGTGCATGTTTGTGGCCAATCCCTTTATGACATCGTGCATGTTTTGAGGCCAATATGCAATATGCTAGTTATGTGAACACCTTTGCCTCAATTTTCACCATGTTTAACTTGTGATTCATCTTTGCCATCTTGTACCCATCTTTGTCATATTATTCCAAATATGTTGATTCGCTTTCATGTGCGTTGGGGACACGTTTTGGGTAGTTTAGGCAAACTTGAAAATGGGCTATGAACTTGACATAGAATTACATGGAACATGTAATGATAATAAACGTGAATAGGACACGAAAACTTGACATGGGGTTACATGAAAACATAGACTTAAAAAGGGGTCTAAACTTGACATGAACATGACACATAGAAAAACATGGAAGTGGCCAACTCGAGGTTGGGTTGAGTTTGTAGCATAAATCTGCCCGGACCCGCCCGACAAATCCAGTGGCTACAAACAATAGGACCCAATGTGGGTAGTTGGTCATATCGCGCTTGAAACCCGAGGTTAGACTAGGTTGTGGTGTAAATCTGCCCGGACCCGCCCAGCGTAACCAGTAACCACAACAACGTCTAATGTGAGAGGTTGAGAGTGCATTAATTCAATTAATGCCACATGATAAGGTTAAGTTAATCTGACTAATGACACTTAACCGATATGACATGAATGGGTAGGTTAAGTGAAACCGGACTTCATTTCTTAATGACACTTAACCGTAAAATACAGTTAGGGGATGTGGTTAAGGTAATCCATACTTAACTAATCCGACTCGGTAATTAGATGGGGTTAAGTAACCTACACTTAACTAATCTAAACACGGTAATTAGATGGAGTTAAGTTAACCTAGACTTAACTAATCTAAACACGGTAATTCGATGTGGTTAAGTTAAACACTTAAACAATCTAAACATGATAATTCAATGAGGTTAAGTAACCAATACTTAACCAATTTAGCATGATAATTTAATGAGGTTAAGTAACTTATACTTAACCAATTATACATGATGATTTGATGAGGTTAAGTAACCTATACTTAACCAATCTAATATGAGAACTTGATAGGGTTAAGTCACAAGACCGTTAAAATATACTTAACCATTGTAATACGATTAGTGGATGGGGTTAAGCTAACCCACACTTAACCAATCCGACTCGATAATCTGATGGGGTTAAGGTAATCTATGCTTAACCAATCTAGCACGATAATCTGATAGGGTCAAGACAAACTAATACTTAACCAATCTGACTTGATAATTGAATAGGGTTAAGTCATGAGCTTCTTGGTATACTTAACCAACTTGTAGGGCTAAGTCTTGAGCTTAAATACTTAGCCAATCTTGACATGATTCGTAGGCGGGTTAAGTCATGAACTGGAATGGCAACACTTAACCCAATAGACAAAACCCTAGTTCAGGGGACTAGGTGGAAAATCGTAGTTAACAAGGATAACGGGAAAGGGAACTAAGTGATAAACCTTAGTTTAGAATAATTAGGTAATAATTCTTAGTCAAGGGATTTGGACCAGTTCACAGATAGAGGAGTAACCCGATACGGTAGGTCATCGCTTAAACACACGAGGAGGAGCAAATTATCTGAGTTAGATAAAGGCTCCAACGAACTGGGTGGCGAAGCAGTAGCTTCGGGGGACGCGAGGGTACTCTTGGTATCCCTATGTGAGGTTGCAGATGATCCGCCTGGGCTCACAGAGGTTAAGGTCTGCGGTAGAAGAACCTAGAGTATGCATTGGTTGCTGTGCGAGCAACCTAAAGACGGGGATGGATTAGCGTGGAGTCGACGATACTTGATTTTTGCCCGGGATAGCGCGTCGTCGACTACCTACCATCTTTAGTCAATCGTGTACGTATACGGAAAGGCAGAGAACTCCCAACAGACCATATACTTGCTATCGAGTTATGGGTGAGGTTGGCCAATAGGTAAGTGGGGCATAGGGGGCCGGAGTATAGTTCTCGTGCATGATTTTTCTTGGATTGCCTTTCAGTAGTTGAGGGAGGGGTCACGTGGGACCATAGCCACGGATACAAAAACAGACCTTGATATCTGCATTCGGCAGACGACTTAAAGCTCCCGACCGAGTCTCGTATTTCTTGATTTGCCCTGGCACGGGACTCGGATGGCACATTGAGATACATGTGCAGTTAGACATGGAAAAACGATTCACGGTGCTTACGTGGGAAAAAGGGCGTGGTTGACGGGTAGCATAATCCCTAGTAGCCCTAGGTGGCTAAAACCCAAACCGAGATACGAAAACGTTCATTAGGTAGCATAATCCCTAGCGGTCCTAGGTGGCATAAATCCTAGGTGAACACGCGATAGTTCATGGTAAGAAAACATAACCAGATCAAGGGTAGCAGTCCAAAACAACTTCAAGGATAAAATGGTACTACGTTGAGGTGGTATAGATTTACATGGGAAAGCCCGTACGGCCTACGGCAAGGGACTGAACTTATACATGGAAAGAAACATACGAGTTAGGAAAACCTATGTACGCGATATATTAGGTTGACATGATCCATTTCATGACTTTGGTCAAGGGACATTTTATAGTTAACTCATGACACGGGTTGGGATACTAGTACGGGAGGTGCAGAGCAAATATACATGATAGATACCTTGGGATATTATACTTGATAGAAACCTGACGATGTGATACTTTTATTTACCTTGACACCGTAGTTTATCATGATACCTTAGTTCACCCTGTTACCTTGGTTTAGTTTATCTATCTTGTCGTCATCCTTATGTTTATTTTCAGTTTATGCATGTCATGTTACCTTTACCTGTTTTTATGCTGGAAGTAGATAGGACTTACCAGTCTTTATGACTGACCCTGTTTTCTTTCGCCTCTTTGTCTTCCATTCCCGCCCCCCCCCCAAAGGTTTTCAGGGAGGAAATACCGTTGTTAGTTCGGACCTCTTCTACTTGAAGGTCATCATGTATGGCTTGAACTTCCATGGGCTATGGCTGCTTTACTGCTTTACTTGGGGAATAATTTATGAAATGGTTTATGCTTCTTTACTATTGCAAGACAGGTTTCTATGTAATTTGTTGTAAAAAGGTTTTACTGGTTATAAAGAAATGGAAATTTGTTTTACTTCCGCTGTTTTATATGTTCTGTCTTGTAATATTTCTTTGCATGTTTACCAATAATGCCCCTCCAAACCTAGTGCATTCCTTTGTGAGTGACCCTGGCGGAGGTGGGGTGTTACAGGGGGAGGTTTAGATAAATTAGTCTCCCCTTAAACATATTAATAAAATTTCCAATACTAACCTTATACTCTTCATTAATGCAACCTTAAAACATAAACTCTAATTTAATTCTACACATAGAAAAATAATAATACATGAAATATAAACGTTCTGCATACATGAAAATAACATATTCAAGCATTGTTTACTTTAGTTTTCACTACCAAAGTAAGCATAAAACACAATAACAACAAATAAACACATACAAAACACACAAGCCACAAATGAAAAAAGTGTAGCAATATACACATACGCTTAACACAGCATGAACATAAGCATAAATTCACTTAACAAACATTTGTTTTAATGTTGGAATATGTACACTGTTTTAATGTAATTACTTTTGACAAATCATCTCACAACGAGGTTGTTTTTCTTATCAAACTGTAAGATCTAAACCCTAACATAATGTGTTCACCCACGAACAAAATCCAAACTTTCCATGACGAACTGTATTCATCATTCACGCAAATGAACGAAATTCATCTGCTTTATGCAAATTGTATTCATCCTTTTCGAAAACATCTAAAATTTCAAAAAGGGGATTTATCAACGTTTGATTTCTTTTTTTTTAACCTCACGACGTGTTTGGATCGAACTGAGATTGAATTTTGATCGATAGGATTTAGGGGATGATGAGTCCCCTTAAATATATCCTCCCTTTAACAAAAAACAGAGTCCCTTTAACAATCCCCTTGACAAAAGTTATTTGTGCATTCTAATTTTATTTTATATGAATATTAGTGGCATATTGGAAGGGGATTTATAGACTAATGCAATCACAAGTTTTGGAAGACAAAAGCATGGAGAAAAGAAAAGAAATAAATCTCCATAAAAGAGCCCACCTACCTATTTAATTTTGGACCATATTTAAAGGCTAAATCATAAGTTAGTAGAAGATTAATTAAATTTTAATGATAACTTGGAAGCTACAAAACACCAAAGATATATTTGGTAGCATCATAAAAATATATTAGAGTTTTAAACGTGTATAAATAACCGTCTAATTCTCATATAGAAGGAGCAACTTTTATTTGTATGTAATAGATCAAAACTTAGAAATAAAAGCTTCTCTTTAATATCTTCTTAGCCTTGCTCTTTTTTATGTTACTTAATTTTATGTTTTCTTTTTTTGTTCTCTTTTATATTCTCTTACTTATGTTCATTTATGTTCTCTCTTTTTCTCATGCAAGTAAATTAGTTTCATTGTATGCAAGTAGTTAAATTTTGTTCATTTCAATAATTAATTTATATTTCCGTTTATGTTTCTATTGAATTCTTCTGATGTTAATATGTATTCAAATATAAGTGGATAACCTACTTCAGTTTAGGGATAATGAAGCTCTCATGAATCATATGAAATTAACATAATTATTTCATTTATAATCTCCTCTTTTTCTCTTAATAGAATTTTAAGTGTTAGTGTAATTTTGTTATTTGCCGAAAAAGTTGATAGTTTATGTTCCTCATAACTAATAGGCTATGCTTAACTAAATGTAAACATAAGTTGATTTTTCATCTACATATAATTTTGAAAATGAAAGTAGAAAATAAAATCAAAACACAATGATCTTAGCTACTAATTCAATAGTAAATCGATTATATTTATAGTAGATTTTATTCTAAATTTCATATCATTTTCATAAGAGTTTACGTAGTAAATTTTGTGATACTATTTGGTAGAACAGAAGAGGATGGAGTAGCTTCGTTTAGGAGAAAACGGTTCGTAAATCAGAGCTTGTATGCAAAAGATATGACAAAGAAGGAAGGAAGATTTGGGATGAGAGCAGTTTCAGACGTCTAGGAAGAAATTCAAACGTCTGGAATCAGCATGTGTTAAACCTGAAGAGCCATTCAGACGACTGGAAATAATTCCAAACATATGGGAAGTCATTCAGACATTTGAAACATCTTGCAAAAGTTTGCAACGAGCCAGGGAGAATCCCGAATATAATTTCAAATGTCAAAAATTAGGTTCAGACATGTAAATCAGAATCTGGGCTGATTTCGAGCCTGGAATGCTGGTAATGATTTGTGAGGCTGCAAGGGACATTTTGGACATTTGTCTGGGGTTTTACACAAGTATGTAAGGTATTTTTAGATTTGAAAGGGTACGGTTTTAGAAGATTGATAAATCCATCAAAGCAAGGGTTTACTCCTCCATTAAATAGGGTTGGCAATCCTAATTGTTTCTTCAGTTCTAATCTCCACAAACTTATATTCTCTATTGAATATTGGATCATTGTAATCAATCTCTTGTACTCTTCTCATTTGGTGATAATAAATTCTCTCTTTCAAAGTGGATGTACACTGACAATAGTGGAACCACTATAAATCATGGTATGATTTAGTTTATTGTTATCATTCTTTTATATTGCTTGTGATTGGATTTGAATCGTTAGAGGTTTATTTGATCATAGATTGGTTGTTTTTGCACTATCTAACGTAATCTAGCTTTTTTTCCATTGCGTTATGGATTGGTTTGAGTGGTCTCAATCGTGTGTCCCCCTCCATTATTTGGTGTTAGAGCGTAGGTGCTATTAGGTGGTTGTGGAAATGCCGGAATCGGATTCAAATAATCCCTCTGTGGTTAGTTCAAGTGAAATAGCATCGTATGTATGTGGATCATATGCGGCATCAAGATCACAATTGGTTATAGACAAGTGGAATGGTGATAATGTTTTTGAAAAGTGACAATAAAAGATGAAAGCGGTTCGAAGGAGGAATCAATACATCGAGTAGTGTTTGATACATATTCGTTGTTGGCGAACATCTTGGATGTTGAGAGAGAGGAAATGTAAGAGTGGACATTTACTACAGTTCAACTTGCTATAGGAGAGAATGTTATCTCTAAAATTAGTGCTGAGACGACCGCTAAGGGTATTTGGTAGATGTTGGAGGAGTTATACATGAAGAAGTCGCTCACTAATTGTTTGATCTTGTTACAGATGTTTTTCACCTATAAGATGAAAAAAGGAACTTCGCTTAAGGCACATTTGAATTTATTTGATGATTTTTTAATGAAGATGAAGGCGGTAGATTTGAAGGTTGAGGAAGATCAAAAGGAAATGATATTGTTGTGTTCATTGTCGGACCGCTATATAGGTTTCTCAAATAGTTTGATCTATAGCCGGGATACACTGACGTTGGATGATATCAAGACGGGTCTTCTTAGTGAGGAATTAAGAGATCAAATGAAGGAGTTGAGTGTGGGAAGTAATAGTGCCAGAAATGGTCAAGGTTTGTTTATGGAGAAGGAGAAATATGTGAAGAAGGAGAATCGGGGGCACTCCAAATCTAGGAATCTTGGTTGGAGAGGGAAGTCAAAGGAATGAAAAGGCAAGTGCTATATTTGTAAGAAGCCCGGTCATTGGAAGAATGAGTGTTCGGACAAGGAGAAGGCAAAGAAGGAAGTTGCTTCTTCATCTGTAGTGGTAGAAAGAGGTGTTGGTGAAGGAGACATCGATGTTTTGACGGTGGTAGCATTGGATGTTTCAGAAAGCGATTGGGTGCTCGATTAAGAGACGTCTTATCATATGATGCCTAATAGGGATTATTTTTCTTCTTATGTCAACAAGTAAGGAAATGAATTTGTTATGAGTGATGAGGCTATGTGTAAGTCGAAAGGCATTGGCTCTGTGAAAATTAAGATGTGTGACAGAGTGACTCTCACCAACATGCGCTATGTTCCAGGACTTAGGAAGTCTGTTATCTCGTTGGGGCAGTTGGATTCTCTGGGATGCAAAGTCACTATTGAGAGTGACAACTTGAGGGTTTCGAAGGGGTTGCTTGTGGTTATGAAAGGTGCCAGATCTAATGGAGTTTATTTGCTTTAAGGAGTGACCGTTGAAAGTGAAACTTGCATAGGCATTGATAGTTCTTGTGGCTTGGATGCGACAAGGTTGTGGCATTTGAGATTGGATTATGTCTTGCAGAAGAGTTTGGATGTTCTTCAGAAGAGGGAGATGATTGGTGGAGAAAGTTTCAACAAGTTGAAATTTTGCGAAGAGTGTGTCATAAGGAAGTAAATTAAAGTAACATTCGGTGAATGAAAACATGATTCGAGAGGAATTCTTGAGTATGTGCACATGGATGTTTGGGGGCCGACACCGATAGCTTCTTTGAAGAAGCAAGGCATTATATTTCCTTCATAGACGACTTTTCTTGTAAAGTTTGGGTCTATGTAATGAAGGCCAAGTTGGAGACATTTGCTAAGTTCGAAGAATGAAGAGCTCTTGTTGAGAATGAGAGTGGAAGGTCTTTGAAGGTTCTTAGGTCCAACAATGGCGAGGTGCATGTTCCCGGAGAATTCTTGGATTACTGCAACCATCATGGTATTTGGAGGCACTTTACTATACTAGGAGACCCGCAATCAAATGGGGTTGCGCAGAGGATGAACATACTCTACTTGAGAGAGCTTGATGTTTGAGATTGACGTCGTGTTTGTCTAAGGGAATTTAGGCCGAAACATTGTCAACAACGGTGCATATTGTGAATCAAATTTTATGCTCGGCTATTTATAACAAAATTCCGAAGGAAGTGTGGAAGAGAAAGAGCATTGACTTGAATTATCTACGCGTCTTTAGATGTCTCGAGTATGTGCATGATCCAGGTGATAAACTTGAGCCTAGAGCGTTCAAGGGGATTTTGCTTGGTTATGAGGATGGAGCGAAAGGCTATTGGATTTGGAATCTCGAGATGAAGAAGGCTAAATTATCTCATCACGTCACTTTTGATGAGTCAGCCATGTTCAAGGAGAATAATGGCTCATCGGATGTTCTGGATTTGGTTCATGGCGAATCAAAGTAAAAGGAGATCATTACCACATTTTGTCCAAGGAAAAGAGAGAGTAGAGTTGTTGGAGATGCTCGTGGGGAAGAAGCGGCTGATGGAACATCACATTGTCCACGAGGTTCCTCCAGTAGTGTTGGTGATGTACATAAGCTTGAGAAGATTAGACTTAAGGTGGATCCGATAGAAGTCCGGGTGTTAGGATTGCTACATGGGTTGGTCGTAGTGCTATAAGGCCACCCGAGCGGTATGGTGATTGGAAGTACTTGAGCTTTTGTAATAGGTTGGACTATGCGCTTCATTTAGTCCAAAATGAACCGATGGACCTTGATGATGTCATGAAATTGAGTGATAGCTCGAAATGAATTTGTGCTATGGAGGAAGATACACAATCGTAGACGAAGAACCAAACTTGGGTGTTGGTTCCACTTCCTAAAGGAAACCAGGCAATTGGGTGCATATGGATATACAAGGTGAAGGATGATGGAAGATACAAAGCTAGGCTAGTGGCAATGGGGTTTTATCAAAGTAAAGGAAATGAGTATGATTATTTATTTTCACTGGTTGTGCACCATACTTGTATCCGGATATTACTTGTTATAGTTGTTATTCAAGACTTGGAGTTGGAGCAACTTGATGTGAAAACCGCCTTCTTGCATGGTGACTTAGATGAATACATCTACATGGAGCAACCGGAAGGGATTATGGTAGATGGTAAATCAAAATTGGTGTGCAAGTTAAAGAAATTGCTATACAGGTTGAAGCAATCGCCTCGGAAATGGTACAAGAGGTTCGATCATTTCATGATTGAAAGTTGCTCCCATCGAAGCATCAAAGATGCTTGTGTATATTTCAAGAAGTTGGGAAATGATTCTTGGATGTATTTTCTCTTGTACGTGGACGATATGCTCATAGCTTCAAAAGAGAAGGCGTAAATCAAAAGGTTAAAAATGTGATTAAAAGAGGAATTCAGAATGAAAGACCTTGGGGAAGCTAAGAAGATATTGAGAATGGAAATTGAAAGGGACCGAAAGCATTTTGAGTTGAAACTGACTCATAAGGAGTATATAAAGAAAGTGCTTTGCCGGTTTGGCATGGAGAATGCAAAGACGTTGAATACACCTTTACCTTTGCATGTAAAGATTTTGAGTCAAGGATCACCTATTGAAGAGAGAGATGAGGACTATATGGCAACAGTGCCATATGAATGTGCAGTTGGTAGTTTGATGTATGACAAGGTGTTTACATGGCCCGATATTGCAAACGCCGTTGGGGTGGTTAGCCGACTCATGGCTAATCCAGGAAATCACATTGGGAAGCGGTCAAGCTTATTTTGAGATACTTGAATGGTACAACATCTCATGGACTTTTTTAGGGGCAACTAATAAAAGAGCTGCAATTTGGTTATTACTGTGATTCAGACTATGCCGATGATAAGGATCAGAGAAAGTCAACTTCCATATACGTCTTTACATTTAATGGCACAGCCATAAGTTGGAGATCGAAATTGCAAATCGTAGTTGCTTTATCCGCTATGGAAGCAGAGTCAATAGCCACAGTGGAGGCGACAAAGGCGACACACTATTTAAAGCTTTTTTGTGTGACTTGGGGTTTGAACATGATAGCATCGATGTGATATCAAAAATGCTATCCATTTGGCAGAGCATTTGGTGTTTATCTCACGTACTAAGAACATAGAAGTGAGAGAGTCATTCTTGGTGGCCATGGATGAACATAATCAAGTATATCTTCGGAAAGTGCACGTAAATGATAATGTGGCGGATATGTTCACTAAGACATTTCCATTTGTGAATTCGTGCATTGCTCGAACTTGATTCTCTTGGAGAAAGGCTATGTGCCATTAGGTGGCATGGGCGAGAGAGGAGCTTATTCTTTCATGAGGAATGGTAGTAGTGTTGGACTAGAGTTCTATCTTCTTGTAAGTACTAGTTGACAATCCTAAGTACTTTAGTCTTTGGTTGGGATGGTGTAACACCCCACGTCCATTATTGTCACTCACAAAGGGAATGCATTAACTTCCATGGAGGTTATAAGTAAATATAGAACAGAAAAATTACAACATGACAGATAATAAATAGTACTTGGAAATCTAAAACTTCATTTTATTGCAGCGGAAATTAAACATGTTTGTTACATCATAAAACCATAGATCATAACCAAGTACAATATCCATCTTCATAAAAACAAAATACATAATCCCATTACATAAATAGCCATTAAAAAGATAACAAGCTGGAATTTACTTCAACGGTCCAAGCTTTCCAAAGAGAGATGAAGCAATTCAATCAAACTCCACTTGAGCTGGGCCCAACTTGAGGACCTGGAGGGGGAAAAAGGATAGAAATAGAGGGGGTCAGACATAAATTCTGGCGAGTATGATAATTCTAACAATACTATTATCAAAATAACTAGACTAAGGCATAAGCTGGAAGACAAGTAAATGTCTATGAACTCTTAGGAAGATAAAGATAGCGTTTAAGATAACGTTAAAGGTAACGGTAAAGGCACAC
The DNA here is from genome assembly GCA_030737875.1 of Allium sativum. Lineage (NCBI taxonomy): Eukaryota > Viridiplantae > Streptophyta > Magnoliopsida > Asparagales > Amaryllidaceae > Allium > Allium sativum. The sequence goes on along the minus strand of CM060924.1, from coordinate 189,043,942 downwards.
CTAATTACTAACGAATGATTACTACACTGCACCGCACATTACTACACTGCACCACACATTACTACACTGCACCACACCGGTCACCCTATTGTTAGATCCCACTTGCTTCACACAGAAATTTTATAAATAGCCTTACGTACCCCTAGCTGTCTACATAGGTGCCTTCTGCCCCTATCTCCACTAGGTGTACCCCACTACCCACTTTCGATCGGCTCCCTACTCGTAGATACCCGTGCTGGCCCCACAGTGGGGTGTATCACTCCCCTAAAGTGGCAACCCGATACAACTTGAGAATGCACGGCTTATACCTACACAATGCAACAACGTCTTACCTACCAGCCCGGGTCCACACACGCATACGAAACCCGTTGGACTTGCGCTGCCACCGCTCCCCGTTTTGGCCTCTTACAGTCGAACCCAGCATGTGTGTCCCGTCCTCGACTTGGGTCGAGCCCACAAAGATACGTTTGGGATACTGGTCGAAATGGGCCCCCACAAGCTACCCACCTAAGCTTGTCACTAGTATATCCCACTTAACCCTCTTAGTCATGTTCATTTACATGTGTGTTTGGTTAAGTCTTACTAATCGTATTTCACATGCCACTAAGGGCGCCCCCTAGATTCCTCATGCCACCCAAGGCACCTACTTAACCCCCATGTCCCACCTTACATGTTTATCTGGTTAAGTATTTCTTAATTCATTCAGGCCATAACCTCATAAAGACCTCTCACATTAGACTGGCATTTATGGCAGCTGGATTTGCCGGGCGGGTCCGGGCAGTCTTACACCATAAAAGAGTCTAACCTCGTGTCTTTACAACCGTTATGCTTTAGTTTAGGCCTAGGACCTCTCACATTGGGCTGACATTTGTGACCACTGGATTTGCCGGGCGGGTCCGGGCAGGTTTACGTCACAAACGAGTCCAACCTCGTGTCCTAAGCATTGATTAACACTTAAAATCTTTTACCCCAGTTTTAATAATTCCCTATTCAAATTATTAATTAAGTCAACTTTTAATGATGTCCATAATTGACTCAATTATGGCCATCCGCTTATGGCATGCAAAATCATATCAATTGCACCCCAACTTTTTAATATTAAATCCTTAATATTACCCCTACCCTACGTTTATACGTTCGCTTATTCAACGCATAATATAGGCTAGACTTGTATAGTCTAACACCTAGCACAAAGATAAATTATCACAACATATATACAATTAAAATAAATCTAATCATAATAGGGGTGAAATTTCATAAACTACACATGTTAAGGATCAAAAGGTGTCAACTTGTTAAATGTCTCAATTTATATGATATGATCATAGCCCAAATCTATACATAAACTTGCATATGGGGTTTTTAGGCAACATAATGATGGTGTGAACTAGCATAGGATATCACATATGTCATAGCATAATTCTAGATGTCATAATAGATGTCTTGGTATATGTTCATAACTTTTCTAATCAATCTAACTTGCATATATGACTTGTCATATAGTTCAACATAACCCAAACATGATGATTTAATTAATATGAACTAACTAGCATAGATGATAACATCATGGCCTTTTTAACATGTATGATTCATCACAACTTAGCATAGAAACTTTCAACATACATAACATCATCATAGCATGATTTACAACATGTAAGATATCATCATCACATAACATTGGATTTACAATATACATGATAGCAAAAGGGGTTTACAACAACATATATTATAATTCACATCATCTCTCATAATCCTTTCATAACTCAACCTAATTAAAATGATAATAATCTTGTTAAGATCACCATACTCACAATTTAGAGAAGAAAAGAGAGAGTTTTGCTTTGCTTTAGGGTTGAGAGAATTAGAATTGAATTTGCTTTTCTTCTTTCTTAGTTGGCGGCGGCTCCATTGATTTCCATGGTGATGGTATGACGGTAACTATTCTATTTTAATTAGGTTTAGGGTTAGCATTAGGATGTATTTATAGGTGTAGGAAGTTATTTAGGACCATTAGATTAACCCTGAACCATGAGAACCAATCAAATGCAAAATCTGCATTTGAGCGAATCGGCCCACGGGTTGACAGCCAAACACCCTGGATTAACTCCTAGTCGACCCAGCGAGGTTCGGGTCGACCTCAAAAATGGGCCGGTTCGGTTATTCCCCCTCCCAATTCGCTGTTTTGAACTTTTTCGCATATTTTTTTTATTTTTTATTTTTATATATGTATATCAATATATATATATATATATTTCTCTGCGCAACCCATTTCACTTAATTCTTTTCTAAAAATTAAGTAAACTTTAATTTGTGAATTTTAATGTTATAAAATTACGGGGTGTTACATTCTCCCCTCCTTAAAGGATTTCGTCCCCGAAATCTCCAAGTCAAGAAGAATGTATATCCTACCATCTAATCGTCCATCTACTCAACCATCAAACACCGGCATCCATTGTCCTTAAAAGACTTCTAATGCTTTAATGTTTTTATGCACAGTGTGTGTATATGTCCATATCTAATGCAAAATTAGGCGGTCTACTGATTCAGTCGACCTCCTTAGTGCAATTCATGATAGTGCCATGCGTCCAATATGTATGCAAAAGATTCCTAATGATACATATTAATTCTATATGCGTGCACAACCATCCACCCGAATGCAGCAACTATATGATAATACAACCATTATACATCCATTTTACTAAATACATCCATATATATATATGCAATATGTAATATGAAGTGACTGAGCCGATCTGGTGCCTAATAGTGTGTGTATATGCATCCATGAGCAACCACTAGCAAACACTTGCATCCACTTTGCATCCACCATACATAACATGTCTCAAACACATGTTTCAACCAAAGGATTATCCTAACTAAAGGTCAAAGATACTAGCGAGAGGATATACTAAAGATAAGATAAGTACAAGCTAAGCGATAAAGGAGAAATTAGAAGACATACCCTCAAAAAGAAAAGGGTATCGTGAACGCATCTTCTCTTCTATCTCCCAAGTAGCGTTGCTCTCATCATCTCCCTATTGCACTTTGACTAGTCTGACCTCTCGATTCCTCAACCTCTTGATCTCCGACCCAAGAATGCGCGTAGGAGCTCGTCGAATTGTCGCATCACGCTCTATCTCCACCTCTCTAAGAAAGCTCGGCTCTACCACTTCCGCGGTCACGTGCAAGCACTTCCTCAAATGTGACACATGGAATACGTCGTGTAAACCACTAAGTCTCTCGGGCAACTCCACTCTATACGCCATCTGTCCAATTTTCTCCTTAATAGGAAACGGCCCTACAAACCTTGGTGCTAATTTCCCAACGGACCCAAAGCGAACAACGTTCCGTAATGGAGACACTTTGACAAAGACCATGTCCCCAACTTCAAACTCGAGATCTGTCCTCCTCTTATCCGCATAAGATTTCTTCCTATCCTGTGCTGCTTTCATCCTCCTTCGAATCAAGTCGATCTTCTCCGAAGTCTCCCTAATCATATCGGGCCCAAGTAAGATCTTATCCGTAGATTCCCACCAACATGTAGGTGAACGACAAGGTCGTCCATAAAGAGCTTCGAATGGTGCCATACCAATGCTGGACTGAAAGCTGTTATTATATGCGAACTCCACCAATGGAAGATGCTCTTCCCACGTACCCCCAAAGTCTAGGATACATAGCCTCAACAGATCCTCTAGAATGCGATTCACCCTCTCGGCCTGGCCGTCCATCTGAGGATGATATGCGGTGCCCAAACATAACTGAGTCCCTACCACCTCTTGTAAGCTTCTCCAAAATTCGCTAGTGAAAATAGGATCGCGGTCGCTCACTATGCTTGAAGGAACACCGTGCAAACGAACTATTTCTCGAACGTATACGGAGGCTAACCATGGAGCAGTCCTCTTACTCTTTACGGGAATGAAATGGGTGCTTTTAGTAAGTCTATCTACTATAACCCAAATTCTCGTATTACCCTTCCTTGATCGCGGTAACCCATCCACAAAATCCATCGAGACACTTTCCCACTTCCATAGTGGAACCTCCAATGGGTGAAGCAACCCACCGGGTTTCTTTTGCTCCGCTTTTACTTGTTGGCACACCAAGCATCTAGCGACATATTCGGCCACATCTTTCTTCATGCCGGCCCAAAAGTAAACTCTCTTCATGTCTTTGTACATCTTGTCCCCCGCCGGGATGAATGGTCATCTTCGAATGATGTGCTTCGTCAAGAATAGTCTTCCTTAGGTCATCGTCTTTCGGTACACAAAGTCTACCGTCCCTACGTAACCAACCCTTATCGTCTAGGGTATACCTACGGAGATGGCTTGATGACTCCCCTCTTTTGAGTTTTTCTACTAACTCAACCAACTGCGGGTCGTCTCGCTGTGCCTCGCCAATCCATACCAAAAGCGTAGGTCTGACCTCCAAGGATGCTAGCAAACCAGGTACGAAGTCAACGGAAGGTCTAAAGTCAAACATCGAAATGAATTCTAAACTTCGCCTCTCAACAAATAAAGGACTTAAGGATAATCTTTTTCTACTTAAGGCGTCTGCCACCACGTTACCCTTGCCAGGGGTATAGGCTATTTCGAAGTCGTAGGACGCAAAGAACTCCATCCACCTTTGCTGCCTTAAGTTCAAGTCCTTTTTGAGAGAATAGGTATTTTAAAGACTTGTGGTCAGTGAATAATTCGAATTTCTCGCCAAGAAGAAAATGACGCCAAGACTTAAGCGCGAAAACAATAGCGGCCAATTCTAGGTCATGTGTAGGATAATTTTTCTCATGCGCTCTCAACTGCCTTCCACCATAGGTTATTACCCTACCCTCTTGCATTAAGACTGCGCCTAGTCCTGTCCCACAAGCATCAGTATAAACGGTAAACGGCTTACTCCCGTCTGGCAATACTAAGACTGGGGCTAAAGTCAAAGCTCTCTTCAAACGTTGGAACGCATCATCACAATCTACGTCCCATGTGAAAACTAGGTTCTTCTTCGTCAAGCGTGTCAATGGAGCTGATATCTTTGCGAAGTCTTTGATAAACTTCCTATAGTAGCCAGCCAACCCCAAGAAACTTCTCACTTCGGTAGCATTTTTAGGGACCTTCCAATCTTGGATGGCCACCACCTTCGCGGGATCCACGGCTATCCCTTCTTTGGAAACCACGTGCCCCAAGAACCGTACTTCCTTCCTCCAGAAGTGACACTTAGAAAATTTAGCCTTAAGGCTATGTGCTCATAGGGTCTCCAACACTTCCCTAAGATGTAGGGCGTGCTCTTCTTCATCCTTAGAAAAGATCAAGATGTCATCTACAAAGACTACCATGAATTTGTTAAGGTACTCCCTAAACACCCTAATCATCAAATCAACAAAATATGCTGGGGCGTTTGTCAAACCGAAGGGCATCACTAGCCATTCATAGAAACCATCCGGAGTCCAAAAGGCAGTCTTGTCTATGCTATCCTCAGCCACTCTCAACTGATGGAACCCAGTGGCTAAGTCCAACTGCGAAAACACTGAGGCGCCAACTAACTGATCGAAGAGATCGTCAATCCTCGGCAGTGGGTGTCTGTTCTTCTTAGTAAGTTTATTAAGTTCTCTATAGTCCACACACAGTCTAAGGGACCCATCCGCCTTCGTGGCAAATACTACTGGAGCACCCCACTCCGATATACTTCGTCTTATGAACCCCTTCTCAAGCAACTCCTTCACTTTCTTATCGAGTTCCCTCCTTTCACGTGGAGCCACGTGGCGTACTGGAAAAGATACTGGTTTCGCATTATCCACAAGATATATTCGAAAATCTATCTCCCGCTTCGGAGGCAAGCCCTTCACCTCCTCAAACACATCCGAATATTCTCGGACCACTCTAACAGATCGTAGATTTTCCTCAGACGCGCCAAGCGATTCTAGATAACTTAGCATAACCGAATTTATGGGATTACAGAAGATTTCGAGAGTGTTGCCAAGGCGAGTCACGAGCCTAAATACTCTCCTTTCACAATCAAGAACGGCCCCATTTCTGGATAACCAATCCATTCCTAAAATTAGCCCATAGCCCGTGAAGCCCAACACATAAGCATCACATCTAAATTCAACGCTAAGTATGGAAACTTTCAAATCCAAACACATCATGGACAAATAAGCTGAGCCCCTTATTGGATTCGAAACAACAAGGGATCCTCTACTAAACTGGTGTTTAAGTGCAGTGATTCAACTAATGATGTAGAGATAAACGAATGTGATGCGCCCGAATCGAATAAGGTACGGAAGGATGATCAAACAGAAAAACTAAGCTTTCAACAGAAATGGTTCTACCTCGTTCTTGCAGCGGTGGGACCGCGAGAGCCTGAACTTGTCCCCTAGCCTGCCCTGGTGCCATAAGAGCCTGCACCTGTCCTCCCAAGGTAGCTCCTGCCCTCTGCCCCTTCTTTGGGCAGTCCTTCACTAAATGTCCCGCATCGCCACAATGAAAACAGCCTGTCTTCTTTTTCTTTCGGCAATCCTTGCTGAGATGGCCTGGGGTTCCACAGTTAAAGCACTTCTTCTTTCCCTTGCCATTATTGTCTTTTCCACCCTTCTTGTTTTGCTGTTGTGGTTTCTTCTGATCCCCCTTCTTCTCGGGTGCCTTATCAGCTTTAGCGCTTTTCTCCTCATGCATGAGCGCCATTTCTACTAACTTCTCAAAGGTGGCCCCCATCGGGATGTGGGTCATAGCCAACCCTTGCAATGGTTCATTCAAGCCATTCACGAACCTTAGAGCCTTCTTCTCCGGCGTGTTTACTAAGTCCAAGCCAAACCTTGCTAACTGATTAAATTTATTGACATATTCTTTCACTGATGAGCTTCCTTGCTTCAATGTCAAGAACCTTTCCATATATAGATTTTCTTCCGCCCTTGAGAGAAACTTCGCCTCGAACCTACGTCTGAAATCCTCCCAAGAGCCAACAGGACACTCCCCATTAGTAACCTCCCACCAAAACGAGGCCTCTCCCTTCATCAACCAAGCTGCTAAACGAACTCTCCTCCCTTCTTCTACTTCAAAGATTTCTAGCAATTCTTCCACCTCCTTAAGCCAATCTCTAGCTTTCACAAACGATTCTGACCCTTGAAATGGTTTTCCACCCATAGCCTTGAATTCCTTGCACGTCTTTGCAAAAGTATCTACGCGAGGAGGAGGAGGAACGGGTGCAACTGGTGGTGGAGGAACATTGGTTGGACCTGCAGCGGCCCTAGCCTCCAATAGCCTCCTATACCATCCTGGTATCGTTACACCGTCGGGTAGATTAAGATCTTCAGCCATGCTGAAACGAAAAAGGAAAGATTCAAATGAAGAATTCGAAAGATAAAGATATGTGGCTATTGGGGATTATGTTTTTCTTAAAAACTTTTCTCTTTAAATTTCTCATTAAAACATGTTTTTGAAAACACTTCTTCCAAAAATAACTATTTTTCTAAAGTATTTTCATCTGTTCTGGTAACCTTAAGCTCTGATACCACGTATAACACCCCACGTCCATTAATGTCACTCACAAAGGGAATGCATTAACTTCCATGGAGGTTATAAGTGAATATAGAACAGAAAAATTACAACAAGACAGATAATAAATAGTACTTGGAAATCTAAAACTTCATTTTATTGCAGCGGAAATTAAACATGTTTGTTACATTATAAAACCATAGATCATAACCAAGTACAATATCCATCTTCATAAAAACAAAATACATAATCCCATTACATAAATAGCCATTAAAAAGTTAACAAGCTAGACTTTACTTCAACGGTCCAAGCTTTCCAAAGAGAGATGAAGCAATTCAATCAAACTCCACTAGAGCTAGGCCCAACCTGAGGACATGGAGGGGGAAAAAGGATAGAAATAGAGGGGGTCAGACATAAAGTATGGCGAGTATGATAATTCTAACAATACTATTATCAAAATAACTAGACTAAGGCATAAGCTGGAAGACAAGTAAATGTCTATGAACTCTTAGGAAGATAAAGATAGCGTTTAAGATAACGTTAAAGATAACGGTAAAGGCACACCTAATTACTAACGAATGATTACTACACTGCACCGCACATTACTACACTGCACCACATATTACTACACTGCACCACACCAGTCACCCTATTGTTTGATCCCACTTGCTTCACACAAAAACTTTATAAATAGCCTTACGTACCCCTAGCTGGCTACATAGGTGCCGTCTGCCCCTATCTCCACTAAGTGTACCCCACTACCCACTTTCGATCGGCTCCCTACTCGTAGATACCCGTGCTGGCCCCACGGTGGGGTGTATCACTCCCCTAAAGTGGCAACCCGATACAACTTGAGAATGCACGGCTTATACCTACACGATGCAACAACGTCTTACCTACCAGCCCGGGTCCACACACGCATACGAAACCCGTTGGACTTGCGTTGCCACCGCTCCCCGTTTTGGCCTCTTACAGTCGAACCCAGCATGCGTGTCCCGTCCTCGATTTGGGTCGAGCCCACAAAGATACGTTTGGGATACTGGTCGAAATGGGCCCCCACAAGCTACCCACCTAAGCTTGTCACTAGTATATCCCACTTAACCCTCTTAGTCATGTTCATTTACATGTGTGTTTGGTTAAGTCTTACTAATCGTATTTCACATGCCACTAAGGGCACCCCCTAGATTCCTCATGCCACCCAAGGCACCTACTTAACCCCCATGTCCCACCTTACATGTTTATCTGGTTAAGTATTTCTTAATTCATTCAGGCCATAACCTCATAAAGACCTCTCACATTAGACTGGCATTTATGGCAGCTGGATTTGCCGGGCGGGTCTGGGCAGTCTTACACCATAAAAGAGTCTAACCTCGTGTCTTTACAACCTTTATGCTTTAGTTTAGGCCTAGGACCTCTCACATTGGGCTGACATTTGTGACTACTGGATTTGTCGGGCGGGTCCGGGCAGGTTTACGTCACAAACGAGTCCAACCTCGTGTCCTAAGCATTGATTAACACTTAAAATCTTTTACCCCAGATTTAATAATTCCCTATTCAAATTATTAATTAAGTCAACTTTTAATGATGTCCATAATTGACTCAATTATGGCCATCCACTTATGGCATGCAAAATCATATCAATTGCACCCCAACTTTTTAATATTAAATCCTTAATATTACCCCTACCCTACGTTTATACGTTCGCTTATTCAACGCATAATATAGGCTAGACTTGTATAGTCTAACACCTAGCACAAAGATAAATTATCACAACATATAGACAATCAAAATAAATCTAGTCATAATAGGGGTGAAACTTGCATAAACTACACATGTTAAGGATCAAAAGGTGTCAACTTGTTAAATGTCTCAATTTATATGATATGATCATAGCCCAAATCTATATATAAACTTGCATATGGGGTTTTTAGGCAACATAATGATGGTGTGAACTAGCATAGGATATCACATATGTCATAGCATAATTCTAGATGTCATAATAAATGTCTTGGTATATGTTCATAACTTTTCTAATCAATCTAACTTGCATATGTGACTTTTCATATAGATCAACATAACCCAAACATGATGATTTAATTAATATGAACTAACTAGCATAGATGGTAACATCATGGCCTTTTTAACATGTATGGTTCATCACAACTTAGCATATAAACTTTCAACATACATAACATCATCATAGCATGATTTACAACATGTAAGATATCATCATCACATAACATTGGATTTACAATATAAATGATAGCAAAAGGGGTTTACAACAACATATATTATAATTCACATCATCTCTCATAATCCATTCATAACTCAACCTAATTAAAATGATAGTAATCTTGTTAAGATCATCATACTCACAATTTAGAGAAGAAAAGAGAGAGTTTTGCTTTGCTTTAGGGTTGAGAGAATTAGAATTGAATTTGCTTTTCTTCTTTCTTAGTTGGCGGCGGCTCCATTGATTTCCATGGCGATGGTATGACGGTAACTATTCTATTTTAATTAGGTTTAGGGTTAGCATTAGGATGTATTTATAGGTGTAGGAAGTTATTTAGGACCATTAGATTAACCCTGAACCATGAGAACCAATCAAATGCAAAATCTGCATTTGAGCGAATCGGCCCACGGGTTGACAGCCAAACACCATGGATTAACCCCTAGTCGACCCAGCGAGGTTCGGGTCGACCTCAAAAATGGGCCGGTTCGGTTATTCCCCCTCCCAATTCGTTGTTTTGAACTTTTTCGCATATTTATTTATTTTATTTTTAATTTATATATATATATATATATATATATATATCAATATATATATATATATATATTTCTCTGCGCAACCCATTTCACTTAATTCTTTTCTAAAAATTAAGTATACTTTAATTTGTGAATTTTAATGTTATAAAATTATGGGGTGTTACAGATGGTTTTGGAGTTAAGTGCTTTCAACACTTTAATAGCGGGTGTGGGCTTTGCCTGAACTCGTCGATGAAGTGTGATGGGGGGTGGCTTTGCCAGAACTTGTTGGGAAAGCATCCAAGCTTGGGTGGAGGTAGAAGCGGTGATAGTTGGTGATATCGAGTGCAGATAATGGTATGGTGCCATTGGTGTGGGAGATAGATATAGTATCGAGGTAGAGTGTTAAATTTTGCAATACTATATGGTAGAATTGAAGAGGAAGGAAGTAGCTTCGTGTAGGAGAAGACAGTTTGTAAATCAAAGCTAGTATGCGGAAGATATAACAAAGAAGGCAGAAAGATTTGGGCTTAGAACAGTTTCAGACGTTTTGGAAGAAATTCAGATGTCTGAAATCAGCCTGTGTAAAACCCGAATAGCCATTAAACATCTTGAAATAATTCCAAACGTCTAGGAAGCTTGTGGCAGACGTCTAAAACATCTGTCAGACGTCTGAAACGAGCCTGGGAGAATCCCGAATGTAATTTCAAACATCTAAAATTTAGGTTTAGACGTCTAGATCGGAATCTAGGCTGATTTCGGGCCTGGAAAGATGATAATGATTTGTGAAGCTACAAGGGGCATTTTGGACATTTGTCTGGGGTTTTACATAAGTATGTAAGCTATTTTTTAGATTCGAAAGGGTATGATCTTAGAAGATTAATAAATCCATCAAAGCAAGGGTTTAGTCCTCCATTAAATAAGGTTGGAAATCCTAATTATTTCTTCGATTCTAATCTCCACACACTTATATTCTCTATTGAATATTGGATCATTGTAATCAATCTCTTGTACTCTTCTCATTTGGTGATAATAAAAGTCATCTCTCAAATTGGATGTACACTAACAAATCGTTAGTGGGAACCACTATATATCTTGGTGTGATTTAGTTTAATGTTATCGTTCTTTTATATTGCTTGTTTTGTGTTTGTGATCGGATTTGAATCATTAGAAGCTGATTTGATCATAGATTGGTTGTTTGTGCACTATCTAGCACAATCTAGCTTGTTTTCTGTTGTGTTAGGGATTGGATTGAGTGGCCCTAATCGTGTGTTTTTCCCCAACATTACGAGTGTGTTAGATGTTCGATTGGAATTTGATGGTGTAATTTGTGTTAATTAATAATACAATTATTCCATGCTTATAATAAATAAATCTATTAACTGCACAAATAATTAACAAAGAATGTCCATATATTCATGTTAGGTTGAATTTATATGATCGTGGAAAGGAAATTTGCCTCTAAGCTTCCTCTATTCTCATAGTTAATTATTAAAATCCTTTTGAGTTTTAGAAACTTTTAGTTAATAACATCCTCAAGACTTTGGTTTAATTTGATTGAGTAATATTTAAAATTCATGCTTTCCCACTTGGATCAACATACTTACAACGATTGTATGCATGCGCTTGTAGCTTTTTAATTTTTTAGAAAATTTGGTGGTTTCCTGATCAATAAAAAATTAGCATTTGAATTCATTTTCTACAAAAACCTAAAGAAGGAAAACTAGAAAGCACTAATGAGAGTGCTTGGATATTTAACACCACAAACTTTTTCCTTATATTATGTAAAATCTCAGTTTTCTTAGAACGATGTAGCGATCCAAACTAGATCTTGTATTAAGAGGAATCAAAATAAACAAGTGGTCATGTCTTAACCCTAGCAGGTCAGTGGTGTCATGAAAATCTACACAACATATATGCATAATTAGATCCATTATGGAATATAAGTTCATCATTTTAGATGAAGTAGGCAAAGAAGCAGAATGACTTCAACAATTTTTAGAAGATATTTCATTTTGGTATAAAAACATATTGCTATATATATTCTTTATGATAGTCAAGTAGCGCCAAATAGAGTGCTGAACTTTGTGTATAATGAAAATCATGACACATTCATCGACTCCATAACCCAGTTAGGCAGTTATTCTCAAATAGAACTTAAGGACAAAAAAATAATCTAGTGGATCGGTGTAATTAAAAGTTGTCATGAGAAAAATTGAATTTGCATCGAGGAGAATGAGATTAAAAGTTGAGTTACTTAATAAGAAAACTTATCCTAGTGACTAGAGATCCATTGGACTAGGATTAATAGGCAAACTAGTTCTGAGTAACTCAAGAAGTAATGCATTTTGACTTATTTTAACACACTTCTATGGTGCATAATAAAATGTCAATTATGCTTTTAATGATGGCCATATCTTAAAAAACAACAAGTGGAAGTATATATAAGATTCTCTTGGTGAATGCAATTTCTGAGCTAGGTAGGCTCCATGACAATGCCGAGACTTAATTCTCAAAAGCGATCTGTAATGATCCGTATTTTTAGCGATATAATAATTAATTAATTTAATTATTTAAATAGTGATATAGAGATTTAAATGGTCGTTTAATAAAATATTATTGAATATTTAATTAAAATAAATAATATAATAACATATTTTAATTCCCAAATGGTCGGCGATAGCTGAATTCACAGTACTGTGTGAATTGGATCATTTATAATACTTAATTCAGTTTAGCATTTAATTAGAATAACGAATATATTGTTTAATTGAAGTTTGAACGTATAATTATATTATAATTATAATCGAGCTCGAAATGGCGCGGCAGTTCGTAATTTACATACTTTGAATATCGAGTTATAAATGTAATTGGAGCCATATGATATTTATTGTGAATATATACGATAATATAAATTTATTTATATTTGATTATTTTTAAATATATTAATATTTAAATGGGTTTATTTAGACCTTAGAAAATAGTCGTTTTTACAAACGATCTCCGTTTTCGACGAAACCAATTTTGTTGGATCCGAAATATTAAATTATTGTTAGATTTCAATTCCGTGATTTTTGGAGTCAGTATGTGGCCGTATGGATTTTTAATGTGAACGTATATTTGTGATTGTTATTCAATACTCTTCGATTTGGAGTAGCTCATGATGGGTTCGATGACAATTTTGATCGCTCAAAATATACACAACTTGCGTCATTTTTCTGGGGTTGAGATTATTGGTGAATATAGGAATCGATACATGTTTTAAGGATTGGTTTTGAGATCGTGATGGAGTTTAGCATGTTGTGTGTTTAGCGCCAAAAAGTGTCGGTATGTTTACTATACCGTGCGTGTGGAGGCCGACAATGGGATTTCCAATGGTAGTGCGGGTTCGAAGGTGATGGGTGGAGGTGGTGGAGAGTCGAATGAGAAGAAGTTTGGTGGTGTCGGTTAGTCGATCGGTGTTGAAATGAAGGAGAACCGTGGGTGAAAAGGTGCGGTAATAGACATGATTCAATGGAGGAGCTCGCTCAGTTCAGCGTTGGGGAAGAAGGGGTTTAAGTGGATCGGGTATGTAGGGGTATTGGGCTGGTATGTGAAGGTCAAAGCCCATTTACAAATTAATTCCATGTTTAATCCATTTAAAATGTACACTAACATGTAAACATCATAACTTTGTCATACGGTAACGAAGTTCAGCGAAACTGGTCGCGTTGGGATCGTATGGATGGAGGCTACAAAATGGAATTGGTTTGGAGTTATTTGGAGCTCATCTCAATTAATGGCGAAATAAAACGTCAGAACGGAACAATTGAATGGTTATCGTTATTTAACGATAACCAACCAAGGTGAGTAAAAATCACTAACTCTGTACTATTTATATTTTTATAAATGTAATCTACTGTTGATAAATGATGATTTATTTATATGTGATGATGGTTTGGTTGAACTGTTGTTTGTTGGTTGAAATTATAGATAACGATATATACGCATATCATTAAACAAAAATTGATTCTGTTTATCAGAATAGTACACATTGAAATGAAATTTGATGTGAATTGTATTGTGTAACATCTGTGGATGCAGGGAAGCAGGTCGGAGGGATCCAATTGGATTCCTCAAATTTATTTTACTGTTTACATATATTGTGATATATAATCTGTTGTTGATTTTGTGTGTTTGGATGATATTGATTATTGTTGTATGGGACGTTGAATACTATAAGAAATACTGAAATGTAAAAAGGGAATTTTCAAAGTGTATTTTGAAAATAAAATATTTATATAAAATCAATGGATTTTATATAAAAGGAGATATTTATATGAAATAAATATAATTATAAAAGGTAATATTTAGGAAAATAAATAAAATTAGAAAGGGGATTATATATGAAATAAAGAGAATTATATAAAGGAAACATTTATATAAAATAAATTGAATTCTATAAATGAAATATTTATATGAAATAAAGAGAATTATAAAAAGGAAATATTTATAAACAAATAAAATTGAAAAGGAAATATTTTTTAACATTTACAAATAGAATTGAAAAGGGAACATTTGTAAACATTTACAAATAGAATTGAAAAGGAAATATTTAGAATCATTTATAAATAGAATAATAAATGGGATATTTATTCAAAAAATAAATAGGAGTTATAAAAGGGAGTATTGTATAAAATGAATAGAACTTTATAAAAGAAAATAAGGGGGAAATAAGTATAAAATGGGAATCTGTTTTTAACAGATGAATGGGAAAGATTAATTTAAAGTAGAGTTAAGTAGAAATCTGTTTTAACAGATAAAATGTAGAAGATAAATTTACATAAATTAAGTAAATAATTTATCATTGGATAAATTGAATATATAAGTCTGAATTTAATATATGAAAGTAAAAATCGGTTTTAACATCGATATTTGAGATTGAAATTGAATGTAGCAATTACAAAAGGATTTATAAACGAGATTTAAGTGTTAGAATAAAAAGAAGATTTCGTATGAATAATTCTATAACTAGAAGTATAAATAGAATTTGGAAATGGAGTATTATTTTAAAATATGAAATCAAACTTAATGGGTCATATAAAAGGAATATTATTCACATTCGATGTGAATAATAGATTAAAATAGTTATTTTATAAATAAAAACATTTATAAAGGAAAACTGGGATTTGAAATAGAAGTTCAAATTGGAATTTGAATAAGATAGGAAATAGGATTTAAAATAAAATTAGTTATTCAAATAAGAGTTATTTGAATAGAGTTAATTAAATAGAGTTGATCGATTAGAGTTAATTGAAGAGAGTTAATTGATTAGAGTTAAGCGAATAGGGTTAATCGAATATAGTCTATTCGAAAGTGGTTAATCGAATATAGTTTATTCGAAAGGAGTATCGAATATAATTTATTCGGAGGAATTAATCGAATATAGTTTATTCGAAAGAAGTTAATCGAATATAGTATTCGAAAGAAAATTATCGAATAGAGATTATTCGAGAGAGAATTATACACTGGGATTCAACTATATAGAATGTAGGAAAGTACTATATACTTTCCGGTTTTTAAATCAAGATTTATTTAATTAATTAATTTCCTATTTATTTAAATTAAGGTATAAAATTTATTTAAAGTTAATTATTTCGAAAGTAGGGATTATAATGTTATTGTTATAATCAAATGAATTCTATAAAAGAAGTGGATTCGTAAATAGAATCCGAGAGTTACGTAAGGAAGTTGTTGAAGATTTAGAATGTGAACTTTGTCTATTTCGAAGTTAGAAATGTTGTTCAGTTAAGGTTTGAGAGGTAATTATACCCCAACTTGATTGACTTCATTTTTAACTAAGGAATTGTTTTGGTTCGATAGTGAAGGTTAGTTAATTGAATTTAGTTAATAAGTTTGAATGGTTCGAGTTAGCATACCGATGTTTATTTAAACATCTGTGTAAAATCCAATGAAGGAGCTTTGGAAATGTTTTCCAAATAAGAAAATCGAAATATTTCTAATATAGAAAATAAGAAATGAGAGTAAATATGGAGATGTTTTCCAATTATTTATAACGTATAATTTCTAAATTTTGAAAATAGTAAATTACGAATATATGGAAACGAAAATAGGGAAATGAAATAAATTAATGATAAATTAATTTAAAGGGATAAACGTTGATTGATGATTAATCAATAAGATTTCCATTTGGAAATACGACCATTGTTTGTACACCTGTTTTTATTTGATAGTTAAATCACCGACTAACGAAGTTTTTGACCATTTTTCCGTTGTCAATACGGAGAGACCGGGATCAGATTTATTATCTGAAAACCACTCAGTATGGGCATTAGCATTGCGAATCAAATATGATGAAGAAAATTGAACACGGAGTTGTGCAAGGGCTGTTATGGTGATCCTAGGTAGAAATTGCCGAAGATGGATTTACAGAATAGTGCCTTCGGTTTGTCCAGTCCCAGGACAACGTGTATGGACGAATGCCTGACAGAGTATATCTAATGGATCACGTAAGTTGATTACTTCAAACATATCCACGTTTGGTGGCGGAGGAATTCGTTTCTCTTAGCTTTATACCCGTGGTATTTTTGTGGAAATCAATTGTGATTTGGCAGGTATGACGATGTGGCATTCAAAGTAAATGAATGTATGATCTGTCAAAAGATACGTTATGACCTCAAGCCTCATCAACCGGGAAATGACAAAAATCGGGCAGGCAGCATGGCTATGTGGGTCTCCCCCATTAGGGTGTATTGTCACTATCTAGAGAATATCCATATTTGTTACTTTTTTTCGCTTCTGTTTCTCCCGAGAACGGTTATTTGCTAGCAACCGTAGGTGACAATATATTCGATACACTCAAGAGAAATGCGTGGTCGGTCATGTGTGGGCCGGGTTAAAAGACGTTTTTGTTGAACCCAGTGTATTCCTCTCTAGAGATACACTATCGGCAGGTGGTTCCTTACCTTGTCATAGTCAGAATCCAATCTCCAATAAGCGCCTGCAGTTTTGATTGTATACTATATATATATGTGGAGCATGAGATGCAAGCGTTCTGCTAGATTGTTAATTATTTGTGATTAGACATTATTATAATATCAAAAAAGTATTGATTTTGAAAATGTTTTCTGCTATTGTAAGGTAAAAACTATACGTGTTTATGTGTGGATCGGTCTTACGATTATCATTTCTTTTGAAAAGGATTTTGAAAAGTTAAACCAAATGGTTGGAGTTTACTCACACCAGTCCCATGATTGACCCAGAGTTTATTTTATTTTATTTTTCCTAAACTCTTGGGTACCCACATTTGTACGGGCAGTCAAGTAGTCAGGATTTACAGATACACTAGATGGAGCTTGGAGCAGGCGGCTTTAGCAACATTTTATAGCTATTTTTTATTTTCGCTGTGATGTAAGTGTTGTACTCTAATATACAAATACATATTTGTGTTTTCAATGTTATTTTATATACTATATTTTATTCGTTCCGCTGTGAGATTTGTGTTACTCTGATGTTGTTGTGTTCTTCTTCTTCTTCTATTCTAATTTTCTATCTTATCTATTCTTACCCTCTATTTTCTTTCATGGACTATCTAGTGTTTTCGGTTCTTGGATGTTTGACATGGTGTTGTGTGCCGATATCCAAGGTCACAATTTCTCTGGGTCGTTACAGTGGTGTCGGAGCTGAAGGTTAAGTGATTACCTTGGCTATGTGGCGTGACTCAGTAGAGACGTGGTTAGCAATACCCTGGATTGAGTTGAGTGTATATACACGAGTGGACGTATTTGTAGATTTTATAAAAATTGTTTTATGTTGCGGAGATTTATTGGTTGAGCTGTTTATAAGTTCTGGTCGATCAGTTTGATCCATTGTATCGGTAGGAGTTTCTAAACACTTGAATACGATGAACTGACACAATATGTTTTGAAATTAGGGTAAACGAAATAATTTTACCCAAAATATATTTTAATATAAAGATGTGATTAATATTTGAAGTACTATAGTATATTGGATATATTTGTTTTTATTATAAACGAATGAGATTATAAATTAAGTGGTGATGAAAATAACCAATCAGAGTTCATATAAATGTAATATATGGAATCAGATGAATTAAATCTGAATTTAAATCAAAAATGGAATTAAAAACTCCGGAAATGTGAAAAGTGTTTGTAAATGGATTTGGACTTAATATATGAGAATTTTAAAATCCTGGGAGATTTTAAATGGTTTATAAGCATTGAGAAGGATATTTTGAAATAATTTCAAAATAGAAATGATTAAGAAATGGTTTTGAAAAGTGATATAGTATTGAACTCACTTCGATCGCTGGGAAATAATTCTGATGATGCTGGCCACATCATCAGTGTTCATTTTTGAGTTGTAAGTGACGAATTACTACCAAAGATTTTGTTTTTAAATTATTTTGAGAAAAACAAGCTGTTTTGAATTCCAAAAAAAATATATTTGATTTTTGAGAAGCTAAGCTGTTTAACACTCCTAGAAACAGATTGTTTGAATTAAAACAAATTAAAAAGGGGATTTGTGAAAACAAATTAAAAATGAGTTAAAGCCAATTAAGTGGAAACTGTATTGAAATGGAGTAACATCAAATCGAGTTGGAATTTGGTATATAAATGGACTCGGCTTAGTAAATGGTTTGATTTTTGAAATAAAAATCAGAATTTTGACTATGGGATGAAGATAACTGATTAGAGGAATAAATAAGTTAATGAAATAGGTGAATGGAACTTAACAAAGTTAAGTATAGTGGATTGATGAGTTAGGAGTTTGGAATCAAGAATGGAACTTTGGTTTGAAATGGAATTTGGCATGGATACGTGAATGATTTGATTTTGAGGATAAAATTGGAAATTGATTGGAATGATATTGGTATATGCAGAATTGATGACAGATGGAAACGATATAATGATATGTCCGACAAAAAGGTACATGTTTACTTTTATTTGAGTTTGGTGATTTATGAGCCTGTTTGGCAAACCGCTTGGCTATTTGATTTTCTTTTGGGTTGGAGAAGGCCTAGAGAGGCGAGTTGTAGTTGAACTGATTGACCAGTACAAAGGAAGTGCTGGTGAAATTTTTCAAAAATTTAAGGTGTTAGAAAATTTTCAGGATTTTTGAAAATGATGGTTGTTCGGAATAAATTAATAATATAATTGAAATCAATTAATTCAGCTAAAACTGAAGTTAAAAGTAAACAAATAATTTTTAACCTAGTTAATAGAGTTTGTTTTCTACCTTAGCAATTTCGAGGACAAAATTATTTTTAGGGGTGGAAGAATGTAACGACCCGTATTTTTAGCGATATAATAATTAATTAATTTAATTATTTAAATAGTGATATAGAGATTTAAATGGTCATTTAGTAAAATAATATTGAATATCTAATTAAAATAAATAATATAGTAACATATTTTAATTCCCAAATGGCCGGCGATAGCTGAATTCACAGTACTGTGTAAATTGGATCATTTATAATATTTAATTCAGTTTAGCAATTAATTAGAATAACGAATACATTATTTAACTGAAGTTTGAACGTATAATTGTATTATAATTATAGTCGAGCTCGAAATGGCGTGGCATTCCGTAATTTGGCGATTCGAACTTTAAACGAATATACAGAATCCGTTTTAAATCGAATTTCTGTGAAACAAGAAAGGCTCAGAGCTAGTGAAGTTATATTTCTAATGGAAGAGAAAATCGGGATTTCATCATGTAGAATTTGAGTTATGTCCAAATCAAATTTTCGAAAAGTCGCTATGGAATTCCTTTATAATTTATAGAAATTTAATTATATTATAAATGGATTTTTTAATATAAATTAAATATCGATTCAACCGGGGTTTGAATATCGAGTTATAAATGCAATTGGAGCCATATGATATTCTATTGTGAATATATACGATAATATAAATTTATTTATATTTAATTATTTTTAAATATATTAATGTTTAAATGGGTTTATTTAGGCCTTAGAAAATAGCCGTTTTTACAAACGATCTCCGTTTTCGACGAAACCAAATTTTTTGGATCAGGAATATTAAATTATTGTTAGATTTCAATTTCCGTGATTTTTGGAGTCAGTATATGGCCGTACGGACTTTTAATGTGAAAAATAGTCGGTATTTTGACGGTTAAAAATACGCTGTGTAAGCAAACGGAGTCGAAATTTGACGAATCAAGTTTCGTTGGGTCAGTAATGTCAAACTCTAATTGCATGTCAATTTCCATGATTTTTGGATGTCATGTGTGATCAGGCGAATTTTTAGAAGGAAAATACAAGTAGAAATGGACTAGAATAAAATATAAAAATGAATAAAAAATAATTAACCTATCCTATATATACCCCTTACTATCCTAACCCTAAACAATTTCCATTCTCTGGTCAGAACTCAAGCCGCCACCGAAAACAAAAATACACAGTAAACTTCCATCTTCCAAAAATAAAATCAAATCCAAACAAACTTTAAAAATCCAAACTTCATATATTTGTGATTGTTATTCAACACTCTTTGATTTGGTGTAGTCATGATGGTTTCGGTGACAATTTTGATCGCTCAAAATATACACAGCGTGCGTCATTTTTCTAGGGTTGAGATTATTGGTGAATATAGGAATCGTTACATGTTTTAAGGATTGGTTTTGAGATCATGACGGAGTTTTTTTTTTGAGGAAGATGGGTGTGTAGCGTGATACTACACAACCGGTTAAGCATAATCATATTAGACAATAATTTAAACTGGTTGACAAGACCAACCAGTGGCAAAAAGGTCTAGACCCAGTCGATCAATAAAAGCGATACAAGTACTGATCTGAATATGTACATCATAGAAAACTAAGCATAAGATAAAGGTACACTGCCAAAATACATCATATGTAATATTCAGCAGCTACGCTTGGATCAACGAGGAAAGAAGGAGCTGCTTTCTTATGAGCCAGGAGACTGGGGCATTGGAAGAGAAAGCCTGAAGCGTGAATGACTATTTGTTCCTTTCCATGAGTCGAAGAGATGCAGGATATGATAACAAGTACCCATCATGAGTTTCGAGGGTCTGCCGAAGTTGATTGCATTACGCTCTAACCAAATACACCATGAAAAAAAGCCACTAAAGAATCCATTAAGGGGTCAGGGGGGAAGTGCTGCCAATATTCGAAGAATGAGTTGATAGATGGGATGAAGCCAAGGATGAAAGAACTGATTGCGGCCCATACTGCATATGAGAATTCACAGTCGAAGAAGAGATGTGAAATGGATTCATTATTTTGTTTGCATAGCACACGTATGGGGTCAATATTGATATTGAAGCGGTGAAGCTTGTCTCTGGTGTTGATATGGTTATGTATGAGAAGCCATTGAAAGAAAATAATGCGAGGGGGTAAGTGGCATTTCCAAATTCTCGAGAAGGAGAAGCTTCGTCCAGGATGGATTTAGAATTTGTAACAGGATGCGACTGAGAAGATGTTGGATGAGCCTAAAGCCCAAACGAATGATTCTGGTTCTGGTAATAGCTGAGTAGAACCGAGAATATGATCCACTGAATTAATTTCATTTAGGGATTCAAAACCCAGAAAAGTTTCAGGAAAAAAGCCGATTGGGCCAAGATCATGGGCCTCTGCTAACGTGAGTAGACTATTTTGGTTGGATGATGCAAGGATGGGAAAAAGAGAGTGAAGTGGGATCTGTTCTTTCCAAATATCTAACCAAAAGAGGCAAGATTCCCCATTACCAATTTTAACATGAAAAAGAGATATAACTCTCGTTATCGTGGATAAAATTCCCTTCCAGAATGGTGAGGGTCTGGCATCAGGTCTGAAGTGGAGGATGATGAATGGGTTTGAATTGTACAAACGATTCAAGATCCAGTCTTTCCAAATGAATTGACCAGGCAAGAGGGTTCGCCATAATCATTTAGCAAGCAGTGCAATATTAAAGGTCGAGAGGTTTAGAACACCAAGACCCCCATGGTTAGTAAGGAGACAAACAGTTTGCCAGTTGATGAGTTTTTTCAGGTTACTCCCATTCCAAAAGAATGTAACTAATTGGAGTTTAGCATGTTGTGTGAAGTTTTGGGGTGTTTTAGCGCCGAAAAGTGTCAGGATGTTTACTGTACCGTGCGTGTGGAGGCCGACGATGGGATTTCCAGAGGTGGTGCGGGTTCGGAGGTGATGGGTGGAGGTGGTGGAGAGTCGAACGAGAAGAAGTTTGGAGGTGTTGGTTAGTCGATCGGTGTTGAAATGAAGGAGAACCGTGGGTGTAAAGGTGCGGTAATGGACATGATTCAGTGGAGAAGCTTGCTCTGTTCAGCATTGGGGAAGAAGGAGTTCAAGTGGATCGGGTATGTAGGGGTATTGGGCTGGTATGTGAAGGTCAAAGCCCATTTACAAATTAATTCCATGTTTAATCTACTTAAAATGTACACTAACTTGTAAACATCATAACTTTGTCATACGGTAACGATATTTAGCGAAACCGGTCGCGTTGGGATCGTATGCACAGAGGCTACAAAATGGAATTGGTTTGGAGAGATTTGGAGCCCATCTCAATTTATGTCGAAATAAAACGTCAGAATGGAACAATTGAACGGTTATCATTATTTAACGATAACCAACCAATGTGAGTAAAAATCACTAACTCTGTTCTATTTATATTTATATAAATGACAAATGATCATTTATTTCTATGTGATGATGGTTTGGTTTTGCTGTTTGTTGGTTGAAATTACAGATAACGATATATACACGTATCATTAAACAAACATTGATTCTGTTTATCAGAATAGTACACATTGAAATGAAATTTGATGTGAATTGTATTATGTAACATCTGTGGATGCAGGGAAATAGGTCAGAGGGATCCAACTGGATTCCTCAACATTTATTTTACTGTTTACATACATTGTGATATATGATGTGATATATAATCTATTGTTGATTTTGTGTGTTTGGATGATATTGATTATTGTTATATAGGATGTTGAATACTATAAGAAATACAGAAATGTAAAAAGGGAATTTTCAAAGTGTATTTTGAAAATAAATTATTTATATAAAATCAATGGATTTTATATAAAAGGATATATTTATATGAAATAAATATAATTATAAAAGGTAATATTTTGGAAAATAAATAAAATTAGAAAGGGGATTATATATGAAATAAAGAGAATTATATAAAGGAAATATTTATATAAAATAAATAGAATTCTATAAATGAAATATTTATATGAAATAAAGAGAATTATATAAAGGAAATATTTATAAACAAATAGAATTGAAAAGGAAATATTTTTAAACATTTACAAATAGAATTGAAAAGGGAATATTTGTAAACATTTACAAATAGAATTGAAAAGGAAATATTTGGAATCATTTATAAATAGAATAATAAAGGGGATATTTATTCAGAAAATAAATAGGAGTTATAAAAGGGAGTATTGTATAAAATGAATAAAACTTTATAAAAGAAAATAAGTGGGAAATAAGTATTAAATGGGAATCTGTTTTTAACAGATGAATGGGAAAGATTAATTTAAAGTAGAATTAAGTAGAAATCTGTTTTAACAGATAAAATGTAGAAGATTAATTTATAAATAATGCTTTATAAATTAAGTAAATAATTTATCATTGGATAAATTGAATATCTAAGTCTGAATTTATATATGGAAGTAAAAATCGGTTTTAACATCGATACTTGAGAATGAAATTGAATGTAGCAATTACAAAAGGATTTATAAATGAGATTTAAGTGTTAGAATAAAAATAAGATTTTGTATGAATAATTCTATAACTAGAAGTATAAATAGAATTTGGAAATGGAATATTATTTTAAAATATGAAATCAAACTTAACGGGTCATATAAAAGGAATATTATTCACATTCGATGTGAATAATGGATTAAAATAGTTATTTTATAAATTAAAACATTTATAAAGGAAAATTGGGATTTGAAACAGAAATTCAAATGGGAATATGAATAACATAGGAAATAGGATTTAAAATAAAATTAATTATTCAAATAAGAGTTATTTGAATATGGTAAATTGAATAGAGTTAATTAAATAGAGTTGATCGATTAGAGTTAATCAAAGAGAGTTAATTGATTAGAGTTAAGCGAATAGGGTTAATCGGATATAGCTTATTTGAAAAGGGTAACGAATATAGTTTATTCGGAGGAATTAATCGAATATAGTTTATTCGAAAGGAGTTAATCGAATATAGTATTCGAAAGAAAATTATCGAATAGAGATTATTCGAGAGAGAATTATACATTGGGATTCGACTATATCGAATGTACTTTACGGTTTTTAAATCAAGATTTATTTATTTAATTAATCGTTTATTTATTTGTCTAAATTAAGGTATAAAATTTATTTAAAATTAATTATTTCGAAAGCAGGGATTATAATGTTATTGTTATAATCAAATGAATTCTATAAAAGAAGTGGATTCGTAAATAGAATCCGAGAGTTACGTAAGGAAGTTGTTGAAGATTTAGAATGTGAACTTTGTCTATTTCGAAGTTAGAAATGTTGTTCAGTTAAGGTCTGACAGGTAATTATAACCCAACTTGATTGAATTCATTTTTAACTAAGGAACGGTTAACGTTCGACAGTGAAGGTTAGTTAATTGAATTTAGTTAATAAGTGTGAATGGTTCAAGTTAGCATACCGATGCTTATTTAAACATCTGTGTAAAATCCAATGAAGGAGTTTTGGAAATGTTTTCCAAATAAGAATCAGAAATGTTTCTAATATAGAAAATAAGAAATGAGAGTAAATATGGAAATGTTTTCCAATGATTTATAACGTATAATTCTAAATTTTAAAAATAGTAAATTACGAATATATGGAAACGAAAATAGGGAAATGAAATAAATTAATGATATATTAATTTAAAGGGATAAATGTTGATTGATGATTAATCAATAAGATTTCCATTTGGAAATACGACCGTTGTTTGTACACCTTTTTTTCCTTGATAATTAAATCACCGACTATCGAAGTTTTTGACCATTTGTCCATTGTCAATACGGAGAGACCGGGATCAGATTCATTTTCTGAAAACCACTCCGTATGGGCATTAGTGTTGCGAATCAAATATGATGAAGATAATTGAAGACGGAGTTGTGCAAGGGTTGTTATGGCGATCCTAGGTAGAAATTGCCTAAGATGGATTTACAAAATAAACTTCAGTGTGTCCTGTCCCAGAACAACATGTATGGACGAATGTATGACAGAATATATCTAATGGATCACGTAAGTTGATCGCTTCAAACGTATCCACGTTTGGTGGCAGAGGAATTCGTTTCTCTTAGCTTTATACCCATGGTATTTTTGTGGAAATCAATTGTGATTTGGCGGGTATGACGATGTGGCATTCAAATTAAATGAATGTATGATCTGTCAAAAGGTACGTTATGACCTCAAGCCTCATCAACCAAGAAATGACAAAAATCGGGTAGGCATCATGGCTATGTAGGTCGCCCCCATTAGGGTGTATCGTCACCATCTAGAGAATATCCATATTTTTTATTTCTTTTCGCTTTTGTATCTCCCGTGAACGGTTATGTTGCTAGCAACCGTAGGTGACAATGTATTCGATACACTCAAGAGAAATGATTGGTCGGTCATGTGTGGGCCGAGTTGCAAGACGTTCTTGTTGAACCTAGTGTATTCCTCTCTAGAGATACACTATCGGCAGGCGGTTCCATACCTTGTCATAGTCAGAATCCAATCTCCAATAAGCGTCTGCGGTTTTGATTGTATACTATATATATGTGTGGAACATGAGATGCAAGCGTTCTTCAAGATTGTTAATTATTTGTGATTAGACATTATTATAATATCAGAAAAGTATTAATTTTGAAAATGTTTTTGGTTATCGTAAGGTAAAAACTATCCGTGTTTATGTGTGGATCGGTCTTACAATTATCATTTCTTTTGAAAAGGATTTTGAAAAGTTAAACCAAATGGTTGGAGTTTACTCACACCAGTCCCATGACTAACCCAGATTTTATTTTGTTTTCCCTAAACTCTTGGGTGCCCAAATTTGTACGGACAGTCAAGTAGTCGGGATTTACAGATATGCTAGATGAAGCTTGGAGCAGGAGGCTTCAGTAGCATTTTATAGCTATTGTTTATTTTCGCTGTGATGTATGTGTTGTACTCTAATATACAAATACATATTTGTGTTTTCAATGTTATTTGGTATACTATATTTATTCGTTCCGCTGTGAGATTCGTGTTACTCTGATGTTGTTGTGTTCTTCTTCTTCTTCTATTCTAATTTTCTATCTTATCTATTCTCACCCTTTATTTTCTTTCATGGACTATCCGGTGTTTTCGGTTCTTGGATGTTTGACATGGTGTTGTGTGTCGATATCCAAGGTCGCAATTTCCCCGGGTTGTTATACGATCGCAAAACAACTTTGTTCAAAATTAAAATGAACAAATCCAAGAGATTGGATGTGAAGAGAAACAATGGTTCTTAAAGCTTAATGTTCGGTTATGCACCAATGATTGAAGGTTTAAGATGAAACAATTCACTGATTTGCCAGACATATTTGTTTTTAAATAGGGAAAGTTAAAAGTGAAATATCTACTTATCCTTGATATAGCATATTTTCCATATGTATTCGGTGATATTTCCCTTTTTATAGGAGAAGCACCCATCGTCCTTTATGTGTTGAATTTTAGGGACCCTTAAAGTGCAAAATGAAGAAATATGCATAAGTTCCATGTTGGAAAAAATAGAAGATATATACATGTTTATATGTCATTCCGATCAACCCATATTAGCCCCTAGGATCAAATAATTTTTGCGAAAGGGAGAACCTAGGAGAACCTATATAGCTATGAGTTAACACTCGTGTGTTGTCCGCCCATCCCAGATCAAGTGGGACCAAACATAGGTGCAGGTTATGATCACTAATCCAATAAGAATAGACTGGCTATTTGTCTGTTTAGAACTCAAATAGTATTTCTAAATGGACGAAACTTTTCCAGCATGTGTAAACTGTTGCAAAATGTCTATCTAAGTAGGCAGAACTTTAAACGGTTTTAAAATATCATTGCAAATTACCAATGATGTAACTGTTGCAAAACAACTGCCTTGATTTGAATGAACAATCACAACCATTCAAAGAGATGAGATTGTCAAAGAGAAGGCTGTAAAAGAGGAGAATCACGATTACATTATCACTCTTTCCTTCATCCTCTTCTCTATATCTTCTTCTTCTTTGTTATATTATAAAATCAAAGAAAATGCATATGATAGAGTAGACGTACTCATCATAATCTCAATCACTATCGGTTGCATGTTTGGAGAATTCAAATAAAGTCTTAAGAAAATTGTCATAAAAACCTTCAAAGATAATTTACTTATATGAGTTTGATTGTTTTTATTTTGATAGTTTTGCATATGTGTTTATAATTCACCTTTATCTTTTGGTTTAGAATCGCTATACTCTTCTGCTCTGATTGTGGCCCTATGTAAATGAAATCCATATGAGTTAGGCATCAATTATATTGTTCATTATTGTTTCTATAATTGAGTTCTTACAACTTAAGACTTTTTAGTTTTTACTAAAACAAAATTGGCAGTGGTGGAGTTATCAGCAAAAATTACTACTTAATTCCAAAATAATCTGTTTGAAGGAGACAGTTGACATCCAAACATAGCAAAGTCAGATGTAGTTGAATATGCAAGGTCTACAGAGGTATCTTAAAGAAGAGGAACCTATATCTACGCCAGGCTAAACTAAGGAAACACGCAAGATACTATACAAATTATATTAGCCTCATCAAACAAAGAAATCTGTTTGGATTTCACTATGAAATATGTACATAACTCAGAGTGTCAGTCTAAGGAAGTTCATAGTGGATAATTTTATGGACTAAAGAGGGTAGACATGAAGTTAGCGACCATTCAATTACAACTTTAACTTATCATTCATGAACTTAAATCAGAAGTACAAAATGGTGGAGATTCATTTTTTGTTGAAGTGATAAAAAGTAAGTTGTCTCCATCATGGAAAGACTACTGCAATTTTATAAAACATAAGAAAAAGAAATTTCCATAGAAGAACTAATTTACAAATTGAAAACTGAAGAAAATAACCATAGAGAGACATGACTAAAAACGGAGGAGGCATTTATTATAGAAAGAACAAATAAGAAATGGCACTTCAATAATAAGAAGAATAATTTCTCAAGAAAAAGGAAGATACTAGATAATGAACCCAAAGAGAATAAGAAAGTTAAAATGTTTAAAGGTGAGTATTGAATTTATGAAAATATGAAATACATTGCAAATGATTGCACACATAAGAAATGAACAACTTAAGAGCGAATGTGATGGATAACATGGACGTTGATGATTTCAATTTCTCTGGAATCATAACAAAATGTTGTTTGATCTAGAATCCTACACAATTGCGGGTAAACACAAGTGCCACTCATCATATCTATTTTGACAAGTCCTTGTTCTCCACTTATAATAAATTTGATTGTGAATAGAAAGTCAACATGGGTAATTCTGCAATTTCTATGATTTAAAGCAGCGACACCATCATACTTACGTTTATGTCTAAAAAATCTGTTGTAACGAATGGCATGCTTCATGTTTTATATATCTACAAGAAACTAGTCTCTCGTCTTGTGCATTCAAAAACAAGATTTGGAAAGTTTTTCAAGTCACATAAAATGGTTCTTCCAAAGGAAGGAATTTTTATAGGGAAGGAATATCTATGTAATGGCCTTTTTAAAGCAAAAATAGTTACAATTGACAATAAATCTATATATTCCAATTATACTATGAATAAAAATAAATCATCTTTTTGGTTATGCAAAAAACTCTATTGTGGCATGATAGTCTAGGGAACTAATTTTTTGTGAAACGACAGATTTTAAAAATTTGGGATCAATTCCAAAATTTCAAGTAGATACAAATACAAATGTGACACATGCATAGAAGCAAAAATGGTTAAGAAACTATTTCAATATTAGTGACAAGGTACTAAACCATTAAGAATGGTTTATACTAACTTATGTGATTTCAAATCATTGCCAAAACAAGAAGTAGGTAAAAGTACATTATCACATTTGCTGACAATTAACAACATATTCCGATGTATATCTTCTAAATAATGATGAAGCAGTTACATTGTTTATGAAATACAAAGCTAAAGTGGAAAAATAACTTAACAAAAAGAACAAAATATTGAAACTAGATTAAGGTAGAAAATATGACTCACCACTTGAACAACTATATGTAGAATATTGTATATTTTATTAAAAAGCATCCCCAAATTATCCACAATAGAATGTTTGAACAAAACTTTGAAATATATAGTTAATGTCATTCTTTTAACTTCTGTCTTACCAATATATTTATAGGAGAAAACACAAAGCATGTCTGATTATATACTAAATAGAGTTCCTCATAGCAAAACAAAAGCCATAACATTTGAATTATGGAAAGGAAACATACCATGTTTCAAATACCTCAAAGTGTGGGGTGCTTAGGAAACACACTAGTTCTACCATCCTAAAAGGTCTATTAATATGGATCTAGCGTCTTTCATTAAGTCAACACGAGACTCCATCTACCTATATGGCTAGAAGTTTGGTTGCCTCCTCGAATATGATCACATGCTTTCTACCGATTAGTACCACCGACAACTCATCGTGCGACACACTGAGTTACTAAAGAAAGCTAATCATCACCTCATTGTCAAATAAGCAGCTTAATATCACCTTTCGTCTATCATCGATCCATATAGTCAAAAATAATATCTCGCAATCCACCACTAATCTATATCTATATAACGAATCCATCCCTTGAATAGTACCAAACTTGGCAAACCATAAAACAAAGGAGTCACAAACAAAAATGCATCCATGATTCGATAAGACCATATTAAGACGAATCATACATGAACTAGTGGAACGACCAATAGAGTTTGTAAGGACTAAGGTCGGTCAATAGTTTTGGAATCCTAATATATCTACCAGTTCAATAGATACAAAGGAAGGGAAAACTCCACTATCAAATAAAACGCAAATAGGAACTTCAAAAATAAAAAGCGTACCTTGATCACCATTGGGGTCATTCGCAAACTTGGAATGGCAATGATAGCGTAAGCCTTTACCACCTGCTTCTTCCTAGCTAATAGGACAATTATTTTTGGTGTATCCAATATAGTTGTAACACTTCTTACCCTCAGCCTTATAATCTTTGTAATAATGGCCCCACTCTTGTAGTTCAAATAAGTCATCATAGACTTAGTCTTCTTATTCTTACTATCATTACCATGAAACAACCTCCTCTTATTATTTCATTTCCTCTTCCCTTCCTCGCTTACCCACGGCTTCAGCTCATCCTTGGACAACAAAAAACTTTGACTTTGGATAGTCGCTCTTATGCCTCAAAGCATTCCCAATAATTGTTTTGAATGTCTCATCAGTATGGTTTGAAAGCTTCTTTCCCAAATAATCCTCCAAACTAAGAGTTAGTTTCTCATTCTTCTTCATGAAGGACATATCATACTTCGGAAAAGCTTCAAACTCAGCTACATACTCGTAGATAGTTATATCACTCTGCTTTAATTCAGGAAACTTGTAGAATAAGGTCAACTAATGTGCAACCTGAATGAATTTTTTCCTTAAAACGAGCATTGAACTAATTCTAGGTAAACCTAATCTTCGGGAGTATTCATAGTGTTCCACTAGTTCATAGTTCTACCCTAAAGTTTATGCAAGACAAATCACCTCTTCAAGAGAGAGACCATCAAAGGCTCGCTCATAAGTGTCAAGAAAATATTTAAAATTCATAACTGACTCTATTTGTTGGAACGGGTTACAACCTAGACTAGTAAATACCTCAGTCGGCTTAGCAAAGTAAGATTGGGGAACCCAGGCCAGAGCACCATCCTAAGAAACAATAGTAGGAGCAGTTACCGAAGTAATCTGCAACATGTTCCTCGTGATGTTAAACATGGTCTACAGGTTGGGATTAACAGCCCCGGTTCAGTTCCCTCCTCCACCTCAAAATTAAATTTTGTGTAGTCTTATTCATCTTATAATTCATCCCTCAATTAGGGATAAGGAATATTAGCCTTCTTATGAGGATTCCTTCTTAAATAGTGCCCATTCACAATGTGATATATACACACACATACACACTAACACGCTCTCTTGACCCAACCCTTAGGTTAAATGTGACGACTGCCCCATACCTCCTACACCAAACTAAGGAAAAGGTGCAATGTATGAGGTGCCAGGCCGATATGAGACGATTATCAAGGAAGAATAACTTTAAATGAACCTATCGTATAACTCACAACTCATGGGTAACATGTTATAGAAAATATACAACAAGGTATAGTACTGAACCCCAACTAAATAGAAAACTCAAATCTCATAACATCTTAGAATCAATAATACAAAAACATCTCTGATAATGAGTAATCCATACATCATGCCTCACTACATATCCCTTAGAGTAACAAAAGTCATGAACATACAACGGAAATAAAAGAATATCTAGATAGTAGTAGTAAGCCAACTTCCTGCTCATCACCACGCAACATCACTGACACCAAAACCTGCTACCTGTTATCTTAGTCTGCTCACCATCAACGTTGATGAGCAGCCCAAGGTAATAAGAGGGAAACATAAAACCCTTGAGTTAGACAAGCGATAAAATAACTAATAATAGTTACACAAGATATATGAGTATAGACAATTCAATCATATGATTTGTCCAGCAACATAAGGATTAACATAGGATAATCATCTATCATACGCCACTCCAAAATAGGAAAGGACATTCCCCTGTCTCACTTCTATCGACGACCTACGTTGAAAGCCTTAGATAAGAAAACACACACTCAACCATAGCAACCAATATCTTAGCTATCACCAACTAAAGCCTCAAATACATCAATCATTGAATGACCGGCTATTGTCGTCCATCAAAGGCCAGTTCTAGTCAGATTACCATACATCCGTATTGTGTATGTTTGCCTCCATCCGAGACAACTAGATCACTCCTAGAGCTCGATCCAGGGTGCATGATCCTATTTGATCCTAGGGCATCCCCATAATACCCCTGCTTTGAGCCCGCTAGAACCTTCGATAACCAACGATTCCTTGAAACTTCAAATATGTTGAGCCTTTCTTCCCGGTGATCACATCTCTTTATTCGGGCGACTTCCCAAACTAATAACATTATCATCCACGATCAACTCCCACCTAAGTCAATCCATAAACACACTGAATCATACATTATACCCGGACTAGTATCACATTAATTAGCTTCGACCACTCCAATTTGAGTTCACAAACAAAGCACTATCCATCACTGAGTTGCACATCAACCATCCGAAGTCCGTTCATCACCAACCTTCACCAGCAATCCCCATAAGCCATCCAAACCAAACTCACAAAATTTGGTCGCCATCTACCGTAATACGAAAGATCGATACATGTCCATCGCCCATGGACCGGTACCGATCCGTACACTTAGCCTAAAATGACTATGTGTTTGCAGTTCCTTGCTTTACGCCACAAGTGCTTTCTACCAGTCCAATTTCGAAGCGCTTCACCCATCTAGCTAAAACTCATGTCGATCCATCATTGCACTCGAGAGATCAACATTCGACCCATCCAAAAACAATCCAGATGAATTGAAAATTTGCAAGCAGCCTCGATTTATTACCACGAGGCCTCGACCCAGAAATCAATGCCACCCACCCAATCGATATGGATCGGTACCGGTCCATCGAGAATGGACCGGTGCTGGTCCATATACTTAGTGAGATTTGACACAAAAATTTTCACGTCGCCTCCCTTCGTCCTACAGAGCTTCTCCGCCAAGTTTCGTCTGAATATGATCATCTGAAACTATGATTCACTCTGTTCTTCAATCCTAAGGTCTACGACAACCAATTCTAACAAAAACCTCAAATAATGCAATCAAAACAAACATTATCCAATACTAATCATACAATCATGAACATATCATCAATGCATCATAAATATATCATGAACAAGAGATCTAACATTAATTGGATCTAAACATATGCAAAAACATGATAAAATAATGAATTACTGGTTTATGTGATTAAATTAGGCTTTTCCTAAGACATCTTTATCTGAATTAAACATATATGATCAGATCTAGGGTGAATTTAACATATAACGTATGAATTTGATCCTAATTTTCCCATATAATACATAGTTTCCGCCTGATTGATATATATCACTCACAATTTCTAGATCCAATGCAATACCGATGAGATCAGATCTGGACAACAATGAAAAAACCCAAAATTGGTGCAATTTGATGTGATATAATCTTCCTTGGTGTAGCCTCTAGATGTAATCGGAGATGAATTAGAATGAATAGGATAAAGAAACTAGGGATTAGGTTAAACCATTGAATCATAGCCGCCAAACCTAATGTTTGAATGAAAAGAGAAACCCTAATTCTCTCCCCCAAACCCCTCTATTTATAGCTGCAATTCATTAGCCAAATGGACTTGGTTAATCGGCCCATTGGTAGTTAATTAGTCTACTTAACAGAAACTAAAACTTAAAATAGCGATTCCAAACCGTTGAATCAAATCTTTCATGGGACCACTCTATGGAATCGTAAACCACCATCCGGATCTAATAAGACTAATTTTATCACCTGATTCAATCCCTATCAAAATTTAAATAGTCACAAATCGATTCAGTAAAAATCATGGACATATCTCACATCCCCAGGAACAACATATTAAAATCTGAGAATGATCCGACCACTAGGGAATTAAATATAAGTATTTTACGATCCTTCGATATGTAAAATATAGGTCGTTACATTAAATAATGCAGCCTAAGCTCTGATACCAAATATAACGACCATCTTACTCCCAAGGCACCAGAAAAGTGCGCTGATATAGTGCTCGAATCATATGTGATGATCATCAAGGTTGAAAAAGAATAAAACAACGCAAAACATGTTGTATATCCTACAATGCATGGATTAAGATATAATAATAAATATAGCTGACATAGAATAGGCAAGCTAGTGAATGACCGAAATGATTTGTAGCATCAGACGAAAGATCCAAAATAGTACATAATAGGGTAAATAGAGTTATACATCTTAAAATAACTAATAAATCATGCCTCTCAAACGAAAACACTAATATGCCTCATAGTGTTGAATAACAAAATATAAGTATAATAAAACAAGAAATAGCCTCTGACTCGTCACCCAAACGAATCCACGTGCTCACCAAACTTGTATCTATTTCACTCATTTATGACCAGAAAAATTAAGTTCTAAGAGCTTACCATGTGCATATGCTAAGATCAACCACTTATGTGGTGCTCGTGGACTAGGCTAGGTGCACTAGGAAGGGTTTTATGACTCCGGTCGGTTTCCTTCATGAAGAATTCAAAAAAAAAGAAAAACAGCCAAATTAAAAAGCAACGCATAAAACTCCAGATCGAACAACAATCTAGTGTGAGCGATAGTAATCTTAAATACTATAAACAATTGGAACACATGGTATGGAAATTTATACTTAACATTTTCTGCATCCACAGAGTTAGCACATACATATTATAATATTCTACGATTATCATCAAGTTTGTAGCCAACATCAGAGTATAAGAGGTGTCTAAATATTTACATCGATGATATCAATATCGTGTAACATCTCTAACGTGGTAACAAGCGAACACGGTATCCAACATCCATCTTCACATTCACTCACTCGCTGCATTAGATATATGATAAAATTTGATTTCCTGGTACTTAAATTCATGCCACTCAACAGGCCAAGAAAATAGGATGTACATCGTATGCAATGTAGGGTATAATGGATCTTTACTGTAAGACCCATAGGACACCCGTGTTCCTATGGGTCGTCATATCCCCAAGGGAAATCATTGTCAAATACCCTCACTTCATAAGTGCCCCTCGAAACCTAGCATGTTCTTCATAGCAGAGTCTTCCTTGGACTATTCTTGTAGCTCCCATCCAAAGCCATTGCGGTTTGGAACCGCTTAGGTCTATCGGATGTCATAGATTATCACATACACCATAATCCTCCTCCTACAGTGCCAACATCTCGACTCATTTTCCTTTCACATTCCGCATCTTAGAGTATAGCAAGTCATTATTGGAGTCGTTACCGTCGAATTAGAGCAGACGTATGATCAAAGACGAACCATGACCTCATGGTCAAACACTCATTTGACTCACCTACATATCCTAGGGTCCTTACCCCTAATGGGTGAAACATTAGGGAATGACACCGATCCCAAATGGAAGATTCCTATTACTTTTTTCTTCCTTCCATTTCGTGCCACTTACTAGCTCCCATCAACCCCAAACTTTGCATATATGCTCCGACACACTCATCAATCCCTACTAGAAGTCACGGCTCCATATGACATTTTCCTATTGATCAAGTCTGATCCTTTTAGTCGATCCCTGACTTGGCAATTTCTAAAGTCTCTGGCTATCCCACTATGATGATCCTATTGTAGATCCATATTAAGTCGATCATAACTTCTTCATACAAACTTCAGATAATTTGGAATTTGAAATGGAATTTCATGGAACCTTCCTTGTTACCTCCTAGGGATCCAAGAATTTTTGGATTTCGGATCATCATTGATCTGATCTCTCTGATCCAGCTATAGTATGACTTCAATCAACTATAACTCCTTCATAAAGGCTCCAAACGGTCTAAAATTTTATGTATAACCTCAAGAGACCTTCGTTATCACCCTGTTGAGATCATATGCCATTTTGAGCAATTTGAATTTTGAGATCATTGATGATTCCTAATCAAATCTCAAATTTATCGTCACTCAATCATACATTTATACACATCTAAACATAAACAAATCATGCATACAACATACAAAAGAAATAACAATAGTCAAACAACCAATTTGAACAAGTTTTGAAGGATTTAATCTGAGGTTGCAATTGGATATTCATAAGAACAATTTAAGGATCAATAAAAACATAAAATTGCAAATAAAACTCAAACCATGAAAAATTTAGACATATGATTTTAAATAACTTAAAAAAATTATGATATTTTAAAATGAATTTTAAGATGAGATTTAGGATTTTAAACATCTTAATTGGTAAGTGAGTGATTTATTCACACCTTAGTCTATGCAAACTCACATGTTTAAGAAAATCACCAGATCTACAAATGAATATCAATTGGAATGGATCCCAACTCTCCAACAGCAGCACATCTACTTTCATGGATGTAGATGTAGATCTCACTAATCTTTTTTTGTTTGATGAACTAGATACGAAATTAGGGTTTCAAATGAATTTTTGACGAAGAAATGTTTTAAAGAAAGTTAGGAGTGTTTTGGAGAGGAGGAGAAATGAGATAAATGAAGTTACCATATGGAACTTCAACCTCTTAATCTTTTAATTTAGAAATTAATTACATACCTACCATTAATGGCTCGTATTACTCGTGTAAACTATTTAAAACGCAATAAGGTTTCAGACAATGATAATATTTCGAACGATAAGTCAGTTTTTATAGTGCAACCACCCTACTGAAAGGAATTCAATGAAAATGGTTTCAATTCTAAAATTTCTCTCATTCAAAGGTTATGACCAAAAAAAAAGAATAATCGATGTTTAAAAAATAATCAAAGAAAAGAATTAATTTTTGGGAAAGCTAAATGACTCTAATAGTCATTTCATAAAATTATAAAATGAAGCAAACTCAAGTAAAAATAATATTAATATTTTATAATCTTCGATGCATAAAATACGGATCGTTACAATTTAGTTTTTATCAAACATTGCTCACGTCAGAGTTTTGGATTTCTTTCTGTTGTTAAACCGAGTTCGTGGACTAAACGCTTAGCAATGGAAGGTGGGGGCATTAATAGGTATCGAATGTAAAAGACCTTTTCCTAGGTGCTTCAAAGTAAGCTTAATACTACTTTGTAAATCAATCAATTACAATATGGCTCACACAATTTGTAACCGTTGCCAATTCTTTATTTTGGTTAATACTACTTTGTAAATCAATCAATTACAATATGGCTCACACAATTTGTAACCGTTGCCAATTCTTTATTTTGGATAACACATGAATCGACAATTTCTTCGATAACACATGAATCGACAGTCCTAGCAACATGTATAATCATCCACAAACACCAAACCAACAATATGATAAGGTTAAACGGATCAAACATAACCAAAATTCTATATTTTCCCTTAAGCATGCTTAAGCAAAACTAATGATAGGATTAGTAAAACTTAACCAAATTTTCTAACAGAGGCCTTAAACAATATTTCGAAATTTATCAATATTTTTCCAGATTTTTAACATGTATAAATTCACTAATTATCACTATTGCCCTTAATTAACCATAATTAGTGAGGAACTATGCAAATCACTCACCTTTGCCACAAATAAAATATCAAATCTGAAAGAATTCTCTGCTTGGGCGCGAATACTAATGTCTAACAGCAGCTCTACTCTGAAATGGTGTTATTTCTCCTTGATTTGATGTAGTTTAGCCTAATCTTCAATTAGAAGGTGATTTAGGATGAAATTAGAAGATGGAGGCCATTACTAGGGTTCCAAGAATGAAAGTAGCGGCTGAAAGAAATGTTTTCTAACCCTAATCAGCCCCTATATACCCCAAATCCCGAAATCCCCCATCGGGCCTAACTGTTAATTACCCAGTTAAGCCCAGTTAAGCAGTTTTTCACCTTCTAAACCATGTTTCAGCCATATCTCCCAAATGATAAGTCCGTTTTTCACTTGTGACCACTCTACGGAAAGGTAAACCATCATCCGGATCTAATAGAAGTGGTTTCAGGTCAAAACTGCTTTCCAATCAAAAGTTATGGCCGAAACAAAATCAGCTAGGGGTAAAATGGACATTTAAAAAGCGGCAAAAATCATGAACATGGGAAATGACCCCAATAGTCGTCTCCCAAAGTTACATGACCATACGACTTCATATGTAAAAGAAATAAATATTCTATGATCCTTCGATGCGTAGAATGCGGGTCGTTACATTCCCCCCCCCCCCCCCCTCTTAAGAATTTTCGTCCCCAAAATTCCTTAACCCAAAACATACAAAGGATCCAGCATGCCTACCAGCCATATACAACAATCAAACATGCAAAACAAACAAAACAAGCCTATCCTAGCATGCGAAAAGACTAAATCGAAACTGAAATCTTACCAGGCAAAGAGTTCTGGATACGTCTTCCTAATGCTCTCCTCTGTCTCCCAAGTACAGTCATTCTCATTCTCGCCCCACTGAACTTTGACTAATTTCACCGCCTTCCCTCGAAGCTGCTTCGTATCGTTCCTAGCAATACGCATAGGCCTGCGGTGCCCAACTGCCTCGGGTTCAACCTCGATATTATCCAACTGATCAGGTGAAATAGTCATATCGGGGTCGTGTATGAATTTCCTTAACTGGGAAACATGAAATACATTGTGAACTCCTGCCATCTTGTCTGATAATTCAACTTTATATGCCAAATTCCCAACTTGCTCAAGAACTGGGAACGAACCAACGAATCTTGGTGCTAACTTGCCTCTCCCGCCAAATCGTATCATGCTCTTCAACGGAGAAATCTTGACAAACATCGAGTCGCCAATAGAGAACTTTAATTCTCTTCTCCTCTTATCAGCATAACTTTTTTGCCTTTCTTGGGCAGCCTTCATTCGCTGTTGAATAATCTTGATCTTGTCCGAAGTTTCTCTTATTACATCTGGTCCAAGCATAAACTTCTCACCGGTTTCCAACCAACATGACGGTGAGTTGCATGGTCTTTCATACAAAGCTTCAAATGGAGCCATACCAATACTGGATTGATAACTGTTATTGTAGGAAAACTCTACTAGATGCAAATGGTCATCCCATGATCCACCAAAATCCAATACACAAGCTCGCAAAGATCTTCTAACACTCGATTCACCCTCTCTGTCTGTCCGTCGGTTTGAGGATGATACACGGTACTGAGATGTAATTCTGATCCTATCGCCTCTTGTAAGCTCTTCGAAATCCACTAGTAAACAACGGATCTCGGTCACTCATAATGCCCTTGGGTACTCCATGAAATCTTACTACCCACTTCATATACAGTTCTGCTAACTTAGCTGCCGTTCTATTCGACCTGACAGGTATAAACCTTGCGCTCTTGGTCAATCGATCCACAATTACCCAAATGCTATCATGGCCCGATCTAGTCCTCGGTAAACCATCGATGAAATCCATTGAAACTTGTTCCCATTTCCATTTTGGGATTTCTAAGAGTTGTAATAAACCACTAGGCTTCTTTTGCTCAGCTTTAACTAATTGGCAATTCATGCACTTGGATATAAACTTCCCAACATCTCTTTTCATCCCTTCCCAGTAGTAAGTCTGCATCATGTCTCGATATATTTTGTTACCACTGGGATGTATAGTCAGTTTTGAGTGATGACATTCTCTAAGCACTTCCTCTCTCAATCCATTGACATTGGGCACAACAAGTCTTCCACTCTTTCTAAGCCATCCATCTCGATCAAGCCCATACTTGTTCATCTCCTCATCGATACACATCTCTAACTTGGAGATGACTTCCAATAAGTTAGGATCGTTCTTCTGACTGGAACCAATCCGCTCAATCAAAGTAGGTCTGATCATCAAATTTGCTAACATTTCTGGATTCAATTCGCACCTTGGTCTGAAATCATACCCAGCGATGTACTCCAGTTGCTTCCATTCTAGAAACATAGCCCCTAAACTGGTATGTCTTCTACTCAATGCATCAGCTATCGCACTGCCCTTTCCTGGTGTGTATGCGATATCGAAATCAAAGGAAGCCAAGAATTCTAACCATCTTTGCTGTCGGAGATTTAGATCCTTCTGAGAGAAGAGATACTTTAATGATTTATGATTGGTAAACAGCTCAAATCTTTCTCCCAAGAGATAATGTCTCCACATCTTCAACGCGAACACGATCGCTGCTAATTCTAAATCATGGGTAGGGTATTTTCTCTCGTGCGGTTTCAATTGACGACGTGCATAAGCTAGAATCCTACCTCCTTGCATCAATACAGCACCTAGTCCGGTACCACATGCATCCGTAGATACTGTCATTTCTTCATTCCCCTTAGGAATGACTAACACTGGTGCACATGCCAACTTTTCCTTTAGACTTTTGAATGCATTTTCACACTTTTCGTCCCAGACGAAAGCTTGATTCTTCTTGGTCAACTGAGTCAATGGTGCTGCTATATTGGAGAAGTCCTGGATAAACTTACAATAATATCTGGGTAACCCCAAGAAACTTCTTATATCTGTTGCATTCTTGGGCGTAGACCAATCTTGTACCGTAGCCACCTTCGCGGGATCCACGGCAATACCATTCTCTGAGACAACATGGACCAAGAATCTCACTTCCCTCCTCCAGAAGTGACACTTAGAAAACTTTGCTTTCAACTGGTGTTTTCTCAACGCCTCCATCACTATCCTCAAATATTCCTTGTGTTCTTCCTCTGTCCTCGAATAAACAAGTATAGCGTCCACGAACACAAGAACAAACTTATTCAACTGATCTCTTAATACCCTATTCATAAGATCCACAAAATATGCTGGCGCATTGGTCAACCCAAATGGCATGACCAACCACTCCTAAAATCCAGACGGCGTCCGAAATGTCGTTTTAGCTATACTCTCAGCTGATGAAAACCTGTCGCGAGATCCAACTGAAAGAACGCTCTCTGCCACTCAACTGATCAAACAAATCATCTATCCGCAATAGAGGATACTTATTCTTCCTCGTCACCTTATTCAGCTCGCGGTAGTCTACACACAATCGAAGGGAACCATCTGCCTTGGTGGCAAAAACAACTGGTGCTCCCCACTCAGAAACACTTCTTTTGATAAATCCCTTCTTCAAAAGATCGCTTACTTGCACCTCGAGCTCTCGCTGCTCCCTTGGTGCCATACGACGAAGTGGCATCACTATAGGTCTGACATCTTTCACTAAATCAATACGGAACTCAATCTCTCGGTGTGGTGGAAGCCCGGCCACTTCCTTGAAGACGTCCGGATACTGGCCAACCATAGGCAAACCTAACAACTCATCATGCGGTATGTCGAGGGAATTTAGAAAACTAGTCATTACCCCATCACTAGGTAGACCACCAAACACTACCCTCCGCCCATCATTCACTCTAGCTGTCACCAAAAAGCCCTCACAGTCTACCACCACCTCGTATCTTTGAAGCCAATCAACTCCCTAAATAATGCCAAACCCAATAAAGCCCAAAACAAAGCAATCACTAACAAACATACATCCATGACTCGATAAGACCAAATTACGACAAATCATGATAAGGCTAGTCGAACCACCAAACGGGTTCGTGACTACTAAAGGTCTATCGACTATCTCGGGTTCCAATCCCAACCTATATACCAGGTCACTAGATATGAAAGAACTGGAAGCTCCGGTATCAAACAAAACTCTAACAGGAACATCATAAAGAGAAAGCATACCTTGAATGACGACATTCTTCCCTTTCTCCGCCGCAGTTGGGGCATTCGACGAAGAAGGAATAGCATTAAGGGCATATGCTTTCACCATCTGCTTTTCTTTCAAAGGTTGTGGACATTTATCCTTTTGGTGTCCAACTTGGCCGCAATTGAAGCACTTCCTGTCTGCTGACTTTGCTCGACAATTACTAGCATAGTGGCCCTTCTTGCCACAGCTAAAGCACTCAACATATTTCTTCTTATTCTTCTAGCCATCCTTATTCTGGTTTTGCTTCCTCTTATTCTGAGAACCACTCTTGCCTCCACCGCTTGCTTGCGGTTTTGGCTCCTCTGCAGATGCGACCTCAGTCTTCGACTTAGGGTAAAGACTTTCCGATCTTAAAGCTCTCCCCACAATCGATTCAAACGTCTCATTGATGTGGTTAATAAGCCTTTCCCCCAAGTATCCATCCAAGCCAGTTATGAACTTCTCGTTCCTCTTCTCGGCAGCATCTATTAGGGATAACCCATATTTCGACAAAGTGTCGAATTCGGCAATATACTCCGAGACAGCTCTGCCATTCCGCTTGAGTTCCAAGAATTTCTTAAACAACACTGACTTCTGAGCAGCTGGAATGAACTTATCGCTAAAGCGAGCCTTAAACTGATCCCAAGTAATCTAATCCTCGAGAGTAGTTGCCTTTATAGCATTCCTCCAATTCATTGCCCGTCCTTGCAGTTGACGGGATGCTAGCCTTCTCTTCATTGCATCCTCGATATCCAAGTATTCGAAGATACGCTCGCAACTATCCAACCAATCCTGAACAACCGTAGCCGACTCTGTTCCGTGGAACGGCTTTCCACCAAGGCTAGTATAATCCTTGTTAAGCTTGGCGAAATCGGCCCTAGGCGCCTGCACCGTTGCACCACCACCGTTAGCAGCATTAGGAGCTTCTCTCTGAACATCTTTAAGCATCTCTCTCATGAGGTCAGTAAACATCGTCCTCATCTCAGCAGCATTCCCATTATTG
The DNA here is from genome assembly GCA_030737875.1 of Allium sativum. Taxonomy (NCBI): domain Eukaryota; kingdom Viridiplantae; phylum Streptophyta; class Magnoliopsida; order Asparagales; family Amaryllidaceae; genus Allium; species Allium sativum. The sequence goes on along the minus strand of CM060924.1, from coordinate 189,001,125 downwards.
GCCCCTCTACCAGTACCCCTTGCGTATCGGCTCATCGTTCAATCTGCACAGAGAAAACGATTAACCATTTTCATAGTGGTGCCGGTGTAGTGCGACTTCATCCTTAGATATTCTAATAATATATATATATAGCTTTTAAAAACCAAAATAATCAAAAATACGTGCTCTCATATACGTATACTATCTCTCCCTGATAACTTCCCTAGGTTAACTACACAACCTAGAGTTCTGATACCAAGTGTGACGGCTTGCCCCGCACCAGCCGACATTTCCTCCGAAAGTGCGTTGTACACATGCCCGACTAGCACGGAACGGTCGCCAAAGAAAGGAAAGAAGAGAATGAACTAATCAAAAACCTGTAGAATGTCTCACAACGCATGGGATAAAATATAATAATAACATACTTGACATAAATAGGCGAGACAGTGCATAAGCTGAAAACTAAAACTATACATCATAGCAGCGAAAATCCAAATACAGCTTATGTTCCACATCACCATTATCACAACTTTTCAAACCGTCTCTAAAGCAAAGCAAAGGAAAAGGGTACACTACTAATGCCCAAAGTAGTGACCCGCAGCAACACAGGGAGAATATCTATATATATCATACGTGGAAGCCTCCTGCTGGTCTCCGGTATAGCTACTCGTGCATCACTAGCTACCATGTCTCTAGTCTGCTCATTTAGGAGCACCCAGAGTAATAAGAAGAGGCATAAAACTCTGAGTCAGACAAAAGTCTGATATGAGCGATAAGCAGCAAAAACAGAACAATAACAGGTGTACTAAACCATACCTGAACCTGGACCTGCAACCAAAGAGTTAGCACTACATACTGTACAATACTCTAAGGTGCCACTAACATATGGTGTAAGGAATACGGGGGTGGGGGCGTGCATGTCATAGTGATGGCAAACAAATCAAGCATGGCAACCATCCTCGCATCTCTCACTCAGTGCGTAAAGCATACGATGTCCACCACTCTCAACCACCAGACCCATCGAAGTAGTGATGGAGTTCGACTTGTACGACTGCTGCTACCACCAAGCTTACCCTACGGAGTCATGACTAAATCTTTACAAATGACACCGTTTCATTGGTCTATAGCCCATTAGTCGTACCTAGACCACTGTGGTCCTGAATCCGTTCACGTACCCCCTACACATTGTGATCCAAAGTCATAGACATCGACAACCCCTTAGCACACGTCCCGCAGCAAAGCCCAACTCATGAAGTCAGCTCGTTGGTTCCTATCTGGATCCTAAGTTCTACTTCTCATTTGGACTACCTTTACATCTCGGGTTTGTGGTCTTCTCCGGATCGGTCTTCATCTAGTTCAGAATCAAACTTCCTTTCGGATTGGTTCTCTTCCCCTTGTTCAGTCCGTAGTCATCAGCCTCCTTCTGGTCGGTTCGTGCTCCCGTTGTCGGATTGGGTCATGGTGCCCAAGCTGGATCGGATCGTGCTTCCTTCACCAGATCGGGTCGGGCTTCTTCTTCCGGATCCGGTCGTGACCAAGCTCCATGGTTCGGATCGTGGAGCTCTCCAGATGAGTGGATCGGTTCTGTGTCTCCATTCACAAGCGGTTCGGATCGGAGGACTTCAAAGGCGAACGGATCTGGGATGGCAAGCTTTAGAAAGCGGCTCGTGTGAAGGTGGCCACGATCGGGTTGGGTTCGGAGGGGGCGATCCGATCCGGTTCCTGCACATCTTTCCTGCAACTTTCCAGCGACTGTTTTACGCCATACGACGACGTTTTCGACTAATCTAACTTTTTTAATCAATTTCAAAGCATACCATACAGTCATAGCAACATGTATAATCATCCACAAACACCAAAATAACAATATGATAAGGTTAGACGGATCAAACGTAGCCAAAATTCTATATTTTCCCTTAGGCATGTTTAAGCAAAACTAATGATAGGATTAGTAAAATTTAATCAAATTAACCAAATTTTCTAATAGAGGCCTAAAACAATATTTCGAAATTTATCAATATTTTTCCAGATTTTTAACATGTATAAATTCGCTAATTATCACTAATTACCCTTAATTAACCATAATTAGTGAGGAACTATGCAAATCACTCACCTTTGCCATAAATAAAATATCAAATCTGAAAGAATTCTCTGCTTGGGCACGAATACCAATGTCTAACAGCAGCTCTACTCTGAAATGGTGTTATTTCTCCTTGATTTGATGTATGTGCTTGAGCCATGTTGAGTTGCCACATCACTGTCCATTTGCATCACATGTACATGCAGACATGTAATTGTCCACCTGTTTATACGATTGCACCATGAATTCTGCCTTGATCCATTCACGTATATGCTGAAGTTGATCATCACCAATTCATGTTGACTACACTTAGCTGCTTTCACATTCATACTGAAACTGATCACTATATTTCCATTGTTGTGTAAATTCATGAATGTTTGAGTCTTGCACTACTTTGTAGAAATAAATATGCTGAAATCTGTGAGCCTTGCTTACACCATTATTTATGCACCATGTATAAAATGATCCTTCCAGTGTTGCACCCGTTTGTTGTGTTCATGTTGTTGCTTACATGTTATTGAGAACTGGCTCGACCACACTTGCCATTTTTCTTGACTTTTGATTTTGCTTTGACCATTTAGCCTTGTCCACCTTCATGTAGTGTTGAGCTGTCATGTGTATGCCTCGACCATGTTTGAACTGATCATGTTGACTTGAACACTTGCACTGTTTTATGCTTTTCCATGCTTTGTCAGTTATGCAAGTTGATCATATACGTGAGCACTGAGTTGAGTTGGTCCACGTGGCTGCTCCTCAGTTGCTGCACTATATTTTGATTGGCGAGGCAGTGCACACGTGTATATCTATACACGTGTGTATATGCAGCCATCAAACAAGATTTTATGTCCCTGTAGTATAGATATACAAACTGACTAGACATAGATAAATCAGATCAAGTCATGAAAAATGATGAGAAACACACTAAAAATCTGAGGCAAATAAAAATTTTAAAAATAAAAATTTACATTCGCATATATTCAGTTTAAATTTTATAAAAGTGTACTGTGCGTGTGTTTCATTGTGACAGGTAAGAAGATGGTGACTGGACTGACAATGAAGCGCTGTGAAGACTGAAGACTGAAGACAGAAGTTGATAGTGAAAAGTATACAAAAGACTAAATGCATATATAAAATGTAAGCATGTCAAAGAATGTACTGAGTGATGAGTGTTATAGTGAGGAGCAGTGTATGAATGTATAATGAGAGAATTGTACTGGTATTTGTAATAGACAAATTTGTTTGAAATAAAATATTATTTTATTGTTGTCAAACAAACTTATCTATTTTATTTAGTTTATTTACAAGTACAAATTCCTGTGAAGTGTTTAAATAGTGGAGTTATAAATAGTTGTACTGTTTGAATGTTTGAGATATAATATTATATTTAAATAAAATACGTTATGAATATATGAATGTCTATACAGTCGTATTCTATCTAAATATAAATATTATATTCCTGTGTATATATAGAACAGTGCAGTAACAAAAACATTTAAAATAATATTTATTTGGTTGTTATCATCAAACAAAAATCATAAAATTGTGTATAGAACTACGTTATATACAACAAACACCGATCCCAGATGGAAGATCCCCAATACTTTTTTCCTTCTTCCACTTCGCGCCACTTACTAGAGCCAATCAACCCCAAACTTCGCATATATGCTCCAACACACTCATCAATCCCTACTAGAAGACACAGCTCCATATGACATTTTCCTATGGATCAAGTCTGATCCTTTTAGTCGATCCCTGGCTTGGCAATTTCTAAAGTCTCTAGCTATCCCACTATGATGATCCTATCGTAGATCCACATTTAGTCGATCATAACTTCTTCATACAAACTTCAGATAATTTGGAATTTGAAATGGAACTTCATGGAACCTTCCTTGTCACCTCCTAGGGATCCAAGAATTTTTGGATTTTATATCATCGACGATCTGATCTCTCTTATCTAGCTATACTCTGACTTCAATCAACTATACCTCCTTCATACAAACTCCAAACGATCTAAAATTTTATGTATAACCTCGAGAGACCTTCGTTATCACCCTGTTGAGATCATATGCCACTTTGAGCAGTTTGAATTTTTGGGACATTGACGATTCCTAATCAAATCTCAAATTTATTGTCACTCAATCAACATTTTACACATCTAAACATAGACAAATCATGCATATAGCATACAAAAGAAATAACAATAGTCAAACAACCAATTTGAGCAAGTTTTGAGGATTTAGATCTGAGGTAGCAATTGGATATTCATAAGAACAATTTAAGGATCGATAAAAACATAAAATTGCAAATAAAACTCAAATCATGAAAAATTCACACATATGATTTTAAATAATGTAATTTTTTTTATCATACTTCAAAATGAATTTTAAGATGAGAATTAGAATTTAAAACATCTTAATTGGTAAGTGAGTGATTTATTCACACCTTGGTCTATGCAAACTCACATATTTAAGCAAATCACCAGATGTACAAATGAATATCAGTTGGAATGGATCTCAACTCTCTAACCGTAGCAAATCCTCTCACTAATCTTTTTTAATTTGATGAACTACATAAGAAATTAGGGTTTCGGATGAATTTTTGAGGAAGAAATGTTTTAGAGAAAGGACTAGGAGTGTATTGGAGAAGACGAGAAATGAGATAAATGAAGTTATAGTATGGAACTTCAGCCTCTTAATCTTTTAATCTAGAAATTAATTACGGGACCTACCACTAATGGCTCGTATTACTCATGTAAGGTATTTAAAACATAATAAGGTTTCAAATAATGATAATATTTGGAACGGTAAGTCAGTTTTCATAGTATAACCATTCTACTGAAAGGGAAACCATCATGTAGATTCAATGAAAGTGGTTTCAATTCTAAAATTTCTCTCATTCAAAGGTTATGACCAAAAAAAAAATCGATGGTTGAAAAATAATCATAGAATAGTTCGATAATTTTTTTAAAAAAGATAAATGACTCGAATAGTCATTTCATAAAATTATAAAATGATGCAAACACAAATAAAAATAATATTAATATTAATATTTTATAATCCTTCGATACATAAAATACGGATTGTTACAATTCAGTTTTTATCGAACATTGCTCACGCCAGAGTTTTGGATTTCCTTTTGTTGTTAAACCGAATTAATGGACTAAACGCTTAGCAATGGAAGGTGGGGGCATTAATAGGTATCGAATGTAAAAGACCTTTTCCTAGATGCTTCAAAGTAAGCTTAATGCTGCTTTGTAAATCAATCAATTACAATATGGCTCACATAATTTGTAACCATTGCCAATTCTTTATCTTGGGTAACACATGAATTGATAATTTCTTCCAATTATCAAGAACACTCCTTATATATATATATATATATATATATATATATATATATATATATATATATATCTGTGTGTGTGTATGTATGTATGTATATATATATATGTATGTATGTATATATGTATGTATATATTAGGGTGAGATCGGTTCGGTACCGGAAATTTGTATTCAAAACCATTACCGTACCGACTTTATATGGTAATTGAAAAATCATACCATTACCAACCAAAAAAACCGATTACCGACAGTTCGATTTATGGTTCGAAATGGTTGGTAGAGATCGGTAATAAGTTTTACCGCTCACTAGTATGAAATCTTTTTACTTACAATATTTCACGTCAAAGTATTAAATATTAAAATCAATTTTTTTGTTATTATATTATTATTTATCTATCTAATTTTACATAGTCAAACATGCATGAATACTTTACAGATGAACGAAAATATCGTATAAATTATACTTTTTCTAAGATATATGATAAAAATTGCATTCAATCTTGTATCGTAATAGTATTTACCTATGTATTTTATTAAATCATTATATTAGAAGTTCTTTGTTATGTAATAAACATATATGATGAAATATAAGAATATACATATATATTGTTTAAGATATGTGGTAGGTATGGTAATTACCATTATTAATGCTCAATTACCATTACCGTATCGCATATTTTCATGTGGTTCAGCATACCGTACCGATCAAATTGGTTAGCGATTGTTCGGTACCACTTTCGTTGGTAAGTGGTAGTATGGCAAAAATGTTCTGTGCTAGTACATATAATGTGAAGCTTAGTTACCGAGATTTGGGAGATCATATCTAGCGCGGAATCAATTGCAGAAGCAGCTTGCAATAATGAAAACGGAATAAAGATAGTCAAACAAATACGCAGCATCAAGACAAAATACATGAACCCAGAAACGACTGAAACCCATTTGCAGCAAAGACAGCTAAAATCAGCAGAACTCGAAATATTATTGCAACGATAGAACCAATTCACACTAAACAAACCCAATTACACTTGCTTTTGTGTTTACTCTAAAACCCCCTTCAGTATCCGTAACCACACAAGCTTAAAACAATATGCCCTACAAATTAACTATCGCTTGCATTATATTCTACACATACCCGGGGAAAAGAAAGCACTAGGTAGAACAGCAAGTTCTTTTGGTACCCACATTTTCCGCAACGTTAATGGTCGTCCCTTTGATAGGTGGGGGTACACTACTAGCTGCTTCTTGGGCAGCAAGGGCCTTTCTATTGATAATCTGATAAATTTCGGTAAGGACGGTCTGGAAGGCATTCTCAATGTTAAGGGCTTCCAAGGCTGAAGTTTCCAGAAAGGAAAGCCCTTCTTTCTCTGCAAAAACCTGAGCATCTTCAGGCGAGACCGAACGTAGATGGTTTAGGTCCGATTTGTTGCCGGCCATCATGATGACTATGTTTGAGTCAGCGTGATCTCGTAGCTCACGAAGCCACCTTTGCACGTTTTCAAACGTTTGCCTTTTAGTGATGTCGTACACTAAGAGCGCACCAACTGCACCTCTGTAGTATGCACTTGTTATTGCTCGGTAGCGCTCTTGCCCTGCCGTGTCCCATATTTGCGCTTTTATCGTCTTCCCTTCTATCTGTTCCGTCAAATTTCACCCATACAAATTATTAACTAACCACTTTGTAAAATGGTAAATAATTTACTCCATGATGACAGTTTACTTCAAATATAACCAACCATGTATTTTTCTTTTCCATGGCAGTAACACGACCTAAAGGTCCATGATCAAGCACCTTTAAATAAAGTTATTATAGCTACGACTTGCACCTGGCGAATGTTTCACATGGTGGAACCCTTAATTATTATTATTTATTGAAAATCACACATAAATTTGACAAGGATAAATCGTAATTAGTTCAATTCTGAAGCAGTAAATATACTGCAAGCATAAAAAGTGAACCATTCAGTTTCTTACGAATGCAACCGTGTGTTCGTACATCGATAGGTAAAAACAGCCCCACTATGCATAATCTACAAAAATACAACTCAAGTCTAACAGCAATTATGATTGGGTGTGCCACTTCTGCTCGGGTATTGTCTTAGACTTGTTTCAGCATATTTTATCTAAGTATTAAGCACATAAGATGGATTCCTATACTCATTAAGCATGTCATCATGTGCCCGACTTCATTAGCATCATTAATTTGTGCACGATCAATATATTATGATAAAATGTAGCTCCCACTTATTGATCAAAACAATAAAATCAGTGGCTTAGACGCAGGTGGGTATATGAAACGGGAACAGAATATTTACTCTGTTTGCACACTAGCACATCTAAAATGATTCAACTTCGCTCTAGCATTTACTATTTATATTTATTAACCAATGGTAACTGGTAAGGACTGTCCAACCCAGATTGCCGTGAATTTTTTTAAATATTTGGGTTGAAACAGCACCAACATTTGTATTTATCTCTAAATATCATAAATCAAGACAACCTATCAATCGATGATTTGGAAATATCTACCAACATTTGTATTTATCTGTAAATATCAAGAATCAGGACAATTTATCAATCAACCGATTTAGAAAGAAAATAAATTAAAAAAAAAAAAAGAAAAAAAGAAAAAAAATCTACCAAGTTAACTATATATTCTAATTTCTGGTTTCAACAAATCTGTCCTGCATCACAGAGTGATAGGCACTGCACATATTCCGTGAGCCCATATAACAGGCAAGCACAAATGTCACGTTTGGTTGTTCATTAATCATTACACACTTAAAAAAAAAAGAACAAAAAACAAATAGATAATATAATTGTGTGATCCTTCTTTGCATCAGTTTATCCAGCTTTTGTTGTTGGCCATCAATCCATGTACCCATAAAGGAAAATTGGAAGTTGCCCAATAAAACTGGATATTGTTTCTTCATAAACAAGTCAAAGCATGGCATGTTTTTCCGTTTTGTGGGGGTATTCTGTAACTCTACGTGTTTAAATAGAAACCGCCTATTTGAACATGTTAATTTCATAGGTAAAAATGCCTAAACGTTAAGCTGGAATCTTGGCTTCACATATTATTGGATGAATCTGAATCTATACTTCAACTCTAATATATTTAATAACCAATCATATGTGTATCGGTGTATACAACTCATATCCAAGTTTCTAAAAATAGCTTACGAAGTTACATAAAAATCTTAAAAATAATATCATTAATGCAGTTATACCCTGTAGTTGTAATTTGGATCCTAAAATTCACTTTTATACAAACAAACAATTATTGTTATTGTAAATAAAAAGTATCCATTTTCAGTAAGTTCGAAATATATAAAATTTGTTGGAGCTTACATCTTACTAACTTTAAGTGATGTTTAGATGAAGAGTGAAAAGATCGTACTACCTTGAAAGATGTAGTTTGGATCCATTTCAGCACCCACGAGCCAAAAATGAAACTATTTTATGCTCAAATTTTTTTACTTTACACATACCTTTACGTCTTGACTGATGCTGAACTATATATTCAAAATTTCAAATAAATTGTTTTTCTTCCACTGATATTTTGACAATTTTCAGTTTAAAGCTTCAACTTCATTTCTATGCATATTTAACACTCTATTTAAATACTACCATTTTGTATTACTAAATTCTAATGAATTATAATTTTCTTGCAGTTTAATTTTTCAAAACGCCTGTGCTCCTTTGTTGTCAATTAATATCTGTTCATCACCTATTACAGTTATGACATGATTTTACAGACACCACCTGCAGAGTCAAAATCTTAATCAAACCATCTCAATTAAACCAACTGAATTTCCATGTCATATCCGAACGATCTAAAAATAAAAAAACCACAATATTCCAGATCGAATTCAGAAACGTCACAGGAAACAAAACTAGAGGAAAACAAAAATAAAAATAATAGATCAGGGGGATAGAGATCAGACCTGAAGAGTTCGAGTCGCAAATTCAACGCCGATCGTAGACTTTGATTCTAAACAAAATTCATTCCTTGTAAATCTCGACAAAATGTTTGATTTTCCAACACCTGAATCTCCGATCAATACAATCTTAAACAAGTAATCGTATTCGTGATCCACCCTATGAGCCATAGAAAGCAACTCAATAAATAATTCGGAAAGGAAAAAAAAATATGTTGAAATTAGAGAACAAAAGTATTTTAGTTTCAGATGGAGGAAGAAATATCCGAAAGAAATGGCAAACAAAGCGCTATTGTGGGATTTTATACAAAAACATATATGCACTTCTATGATTGATGGGGGTTATTTTGTTAAAGATCCATTTTAAAATTAATTTATTCATCCTCTTAAATCCAGGGTATACCTCAACCTATAATTCTGTAGTATTTTGCTACTGTTATGTTTTGTCAGAGCATAAAGAAATAATGCAATCCCACAAGATAAGAATGTGTTATGTTAACTTGATATGTACACCCATTTGAATTTTTGTTTTTGGTGTATGTTAGCAACAAATCTGGCCACTAACGCTCAAGACCATCCAAATCATAGAAAATATACCGTAATCACAGAGGCAATAGAAAATTAGTGTAGAACACTCGAAATTTATAGTGGTTTGACAACGTGTCTATGGCCACTGTGAGATAATCTCTTATTTATATTGTCAGATTATAATACAGTCCTAACTTGATTGTATGAATGTAGAGAAAGGAGTTGAGGGATTGATTTGGTAGAGCTTTTGCCTAGAAGAGCCAAAGGAGGATCCATTTTCTAAGTATATTGACTTCTTATTTGTAGATGCATTTCGGCTCAGACTGGCCTGAAATGACGGAGAAGAACCAAGGTAATGGGAAAGACCAAGTCACCAAAATATGGACCGGATCACCCATGCTTCATGTTCTAGATCGGTACATATCCGAGGGGTTCGGATTGGTGTGGGTGCAAAGAAAACGGATCTTAAGGCAAACCTAACACTAGAGGGGGATGAATAGTGTTTGTGGAATTTACATGATTTATTTTTGTATTACATTAATTATATTTGTATAGATGCAAACGATCACAGATTTATCATAGAAATCACAGAAAAAAGAACAGAATAAAAAACAATGAAAAGCAGTAAAGTAAAGAACACATCGGATTTATATTGGTTCGAACTTACCTTACTTCCAGTCCTATATCAAAGCATGTATAGATTTTTACTATCTTCAATATCTTTTACACTCTTTGATTTCAAGACTACAAGGAGACACCATCTAGATTTTCTTCCTTTAGGTGCAGTAGTCCTGTATTTCTGGATCAACAAGACACACCCAATTGCTTTCCGAGAATAATCGGACCTAACTAGATTTACGGACTAACAAGTCACAACCTTTAGAGTATATTTGAGAGGATTTTACAATGAAATGCAGACTTGATCTTGTGATCTTGATTACAACCATCCTATAACTCTAATTTGCACTTTGATCTTGAAAGAGTATGGAGAGGATGATAAAGAATTGAAAGCTAAGTAGAAATGATTTGATTTACTTGAAAATTTGGTGCAGTATGAGTAGAATTTGGTTAAGGATTAATAAAGAAGAGAAAAGGGAAAAAGAAGACGAAAAAATGAGTTAAAATTCGTTTGAAAAGTGCTATTATTTATAGAGGAATAATGTTCATACACATTCGCGAAAGGATATGACGAATATACACTTCTTTTGAAAATTGAAAATGATGGTCACTATGTCGACAACCCTAAACCCATCATGTTGACATACTTATGTGTTATAATTTGAAAATCTTTTTTTGGAAACTGTTTTTAAAATATAAAACTATATAATTAAACTTGAAACTTTTAGGAACTATTATACACCACCATTGTTTCAGATCTCGAAAATATCTCCCGAGATCTCCTCCAAGATCTCGTTTTGAGCACCTCCTGAAACGAAATAGCAAATATTATTGCAAATCTTGTTTTAAATATATCGTCCGACATATTGCAATATCAAACGATATATCGACCAAGACGAGATACTGAAATATTGACCGAGATCTTGGTGTTTTGAATTAAAATTTAAACCTGTGCCTAAACCAAAATAATAATAAAAAACTCAAATCTAGCCATGGTAATCTCCTTCTATTTTATATTTTGCATGTTAAATGACCATATCAATTATTATTATTTTTTAAAATTGGTACTCTTTATTGCTAACACAAATATAAAACCTCCTTTATATGCCTTGTCAAAACTCTGTAACCCCCTAACCTAAGTGGTACCTTACAGTTTGGTATACAACTTTATATCTATCATCAAGATTTACAAGACATAAAAAAGGAAACAAAATAACTAAAAGAAATAAAACCTCTAACGACCTAAAACAAAGGCCCACTTCCTTCAGCTAATGAAATTCAAAAATCAACTTCCAACTGCTTCCTTCTAACCAATATCCATTAAACCGATTCCCCAACATTCTAGAATTTGAACATTTCTTGATGTTGATACCGAAAATTGGTATAACAACCAAAATGGAATTTCTAAACACGTTACCTAATCGGAGGCGAGATGCTTAGAAAGCACGTCACCTTTTCAGAGGCGGGGCGTTAGAAATCCATTAGAGTTGTGTGAGGCCATATCTAACATTCAAAAGCATCAAAATACCAAAATAAAGAAAGAAGACAAGAATTTTATAGTGGTTCGGCTCTTATTCGAGCCTACGTCCACTTTGAAGATTGGATTTCATTAGTAGCCACAGAATTACAATATTTGCTCCATTATGCATTCATACAAGCTTCTTTAACATGCATTTATCTCTACATTCGATTGAAAGAATGGATGAAAGCTCCTTAGATGATCAAGAAGAGATGAAGAAGTGCTTAGAATGCTTATGCTCGTTCTTCCATGAAAGCTATGCTCCACATGATCCAAAGCTCCATAGATTTGATAGAGAAGAGATGGAGAAATGCTTGGAGAAACCCCGAAAGCAATTGGACAACACCTCCTCGTTCCTCCAGAAAAGTCCCCCTCAATAATGGAGGTAGGGTCTTATTTATAGGCGGAGAAATGGCTGAAATCTTGTATGCAGGGGCCTGGTCGGTATTTTCAGTATTTACGGAAATGCCACTGCCAGTTGTCACCAGTTGTTTCCAGCTGTCACGCCCTCGCAGGTCGTTTCTAGCGCTTTGGCCGACCAGGAGCTTCTGCCAGAAGAAAGGACGACCAGGAGGCTAGAATGCGGAGCGGACCGACCAATGAATACCCTCCAGAATTGTGCGACCAGGATTGAGAATACATCGGAATTGGTTCCCTCAAACATGTGATCGGTCTCCAGAGAAGGACGATCAGCGGCCCTTTGTATTTGGAGCGATCAGAGACTAGCGGGCGACCAAGTTTGGAACAACCAGCTTTCTTTAGCTTTTGGAGCGACCAGGTGGCTTCTGGGTCTGGAGCGATCGGGTCAGCGTATAAAAGAGAGCGACCAGGTGCCTTTTGTCTTTGGGGCGACCATAAGTTTTCTGGACTTCAGAGCGACCAGGGGTTGGGCTCTATGACTGATCCCTCTTAATAATTGCAGGACCGACCCCTACTTTTAAATGCCCGAGAACGACCCGTACACGTTTGTTGATATCAAATCGATCAGGTGGATAACATTTTGCCCCTCGGAGTTCCACAATCTTCATGAAGATTATGGACTTCGAAATATTTGTGGAACGGTTTGATTTGACAACGGGACGGTCTTGGATGTGGTTTGCGAAAACCGATCTTGAGTGTGGTTTGAGGGGTCGGTTCTCTCGAAATGTCTGGTCACTTTAGCTATATACCTGCTTTTGGACCCTTGGTGTTCCTCACTTTTTCCATCTGAATTTTTTTCATTTTAATGGCGTCCGTCTTCTAAGAAAAACCTCTCAATCTTTGTTTCGAGAATTCAGTCCGTCTTTTAATCCAGACATTCAGATTTTCTCCGCTTCAAGGCCCGAGGATTCATCTCAAACTTCTTCACCCAACTGATTTGATTACAGGTATGTGTTTTTGCAATGTTAAATAGTTGGCTGGGATCTTTGGAGTTTAATCTGAGTCCGAATCCCTATTGAAGCGTGATTTTGATTCACATGAGAACTGTTGAATGCGAAATTCATTGATTGTTGACATGTTCGCTGATAATGTAGGAGGTAATTTGCCTGATTTGAATTAGTAGATGGCAACTTCGAAATCAAAACCCTTGCAATTCTGTTTTCATAATGATCACAAACTGTTTGTATGAATTCTTGAAGTGACAACCATCTTTTCTTTCAAAGTACGACCATCTTAGATCTGTTGAAACTGGTCGGTTTAGAACTGATTTAGGGTTTTAGTTGAATTTGGGTCGTTCTGAGATAAAATTTGCTACAAACTGATCAAAGCAGGCTTTGAACGACCAGGATTCTTGTTTTGTCTTAGAGCGACCAGTCTTAGAGCGGTCAGTCTTAGATAAGGTCCAAACCGACCGAACGTATTATTTGTAACCGACCAACTTTATATGACTAGGTACGATCGATCGGCTAGGGGTCGTTTTCTTGCTTGGAATGTCCATGTTTCTAGTTGTACATAACCGACCAATTCTGTTTGATCAAGCACAGCTGATCGGTTTAATTCTCATCATGAATGATTCTTGAATCTGATTTTGAAACTCTTGTGTAGGATGGACATGTCCCGAGCAGATTTTGTGAAAAAGTATTTTGACGATGATACCGACACGACCGTTCAGTCTCCTATGAAAGCTCCTCCACTTCTTCGGCCATCCTATCCCGAGCTCCAGGCCATCATAGACCGACCTCGTTATTCTCCGGGGGCTCGTGATGCTAAATTGGCGCAACGCCTTCCCGATTGGGACTTGCAGGGAGTCACTGCCAATGTAAATGTCTCAGTCCTCGATCGTCAAATCACATCTACTGACATGAATGTTGTCAAGTTGAGATTGTTGGACCGGATGGAGAAGGCTATTGGGCAGTTCGAAAGACAAATGGCCTTGCTGAGGGATCAGACTGCTCAGAAACTTGAAGATTGGTGTGCTCTAGCCGAGAACTTGGATAAGCTTCATAGAGAGGGTCTCGAGCGGATCGCCATTCTGGAAGAGGACAAAATGAAATTGATCCAGGCTTTACGGGCTCGGGATACCATTATTGCCACTTTTCCGAGAGGCGATGCCGAACTAACAGGTTCCCTTGGCAAGAGGCAGGCTCCTGGTGCTTCATCTTCCGGCTCTGTTTCAGCGAAGAAGAAGGTTGGGAGGCCTAGGAAGAACCCGCTTGTGTGACTCTCTTTGCTTAATGGACTTTTGACTTCGGCTGGTGTGTATTAAGTGAGTGCCAGCCCTCGCCTTTAACTCCCAGACTGTCTTTTGGTTAGTACTCCGTGTATTTGTGGCGTGCTTTTGTGACTGTGATGTAGGTTGACTCTTTTGTGCTCGGATGTGATATATTAATGTGCTCCATGCACTTGAACTTTGTCGTTCCTTTCTTCTGCACATTTCGGTCTGTACACTACGTTTACACATCTCACTTCGCACATTTTCCTTATTTATGATTATAATGATCCTATGAGTCTTATTTCGTAGCACCTGTTCTATAATGAAAACAGTCATTTGTATGATTTTGGACTTATACGTTGTTATTGATCGTCCACACCAATAACAGGTTAGTTAATCATTAATGAATGATATATGATAAATTGAACGTCGTATCTACGCAGGACAATTATGACTTGTCAAACATTGTTTGCATAGATATGGTATTCTATTTTAAATATGATTGACGAATTTCAGGCTTCTACTTGGAGAAGCCATTGCATCTTTCTACCTTTGCTCGAAAAGGTCTTATGTGGTGCCCCCGCCTGGGGAGGACTTTGGGTTTTATGCCCCTGCATGGGGACGACTTTTGTCGTTGCTCTCACGAAGAGAGGCTAGACTTTTTCGTGCCCAGCGTGGGGGGTCTTAGGGTTTAGTGCGCAATAACCTGTCGTGTCTGAGATGATTAGATGTCATGTGAATGGATTTTATTCTTCACATCCGGGGGAATCCAGATGCTATGCAAATGGATTGACATTCTTCGCATCCGATCATATCGGATGCTACGCAAATGGGTTTTCATTCTTCACATCCGTTCATATCGGATGCTACGCAAATGGTTTTCATTCTTCACATCCGTTCATATCGGATGCTACGCAAATGGTTTTCATTCTTCACATCCGTTCATATCGGATGCTACGCAAATGGTTTTCATTCTTCACATCCGTTCATATCGGATGCTACGCAAATGAATTTGACACTCTTCACACCTAAGATTCCAGATGCTACGCAAGTGGTTTTCATTCTTCACATCCGTTCATATCGGATGCTACGCAAATGGGTTTTCATTCTTCACATCCGTTCATATCGGATGCTACGCAAATGGTTTTCATTCTTCACATCCGTTCATATCGGATGCTACGCAAATGGTTTTGACACTCTTCACACCTAAGATTCCAGATGCTACGCAAGTGGTTTTGAGCGGCTGTTACATCGTTTTATGGGACAGCTACCAGTTTCTTTGTCAGATTTTTGACTTGGTAGGATATTTCTATTTAGAAACTGGTGTTGTGAACTTCTCACTTACTGAAGTGCCCCTTCGATAAAAGCTACTGCTCTAATGTTTGTTTGTCGTGGCGCTTGTTCGTTGTTTGGATCTTTGCGACTGTCCCGTTCACTTTTCAAGGCGGTGCTTTTCTATTTTTGCATTTGTGTATATCGATATTTACAACATTCGGCACTTGAACTAGCATTGTTGGGGTCGTGATGTTACAAGAACAAGCGCTCGACTGATGGCCTGCAATATGAAATCGTCTTTTAAGAAAGTTTTGATTTGACATATAATTTTGCAAGCAAGAAATTCATTCAGACTAATATGCTCTTAGTCATAGAGCTAATGTTCAGTGCACCATTTGCAGATTATTACAGACTGTTTACAAGGAGTCCTGAATATAACAGAAAGTAAAATGCAAAGTAAAGCATGAATTAAAGCAGAAAATAGAGCATGAAGTAAGGCGGTAGCGATGTTGGTCGCTTATTCTCAGCCATTGAAATTGGAGTTCCATTAGTGATTATGAGTTGATAATCGGCCTTAGCATGATTTGAGCAGTTGCTGCATTACTTGGACCAGACTGATCATTTGATGCCCCTTGCTCCTGAGGAGCCGTAGAAGGATTCATGGCTTGCGGATTCTTTACATATTGTTGTAGCCTGTTTTTCCTGATCAACTCCTCAATGAGGTTCTTTAGGTGGCGGCACTCGTTAGTGTTATGACCAGGCTGGTTGTGAAATCTGCAAAACTTTCCCGACTTTGCCGCTTTGTCGCTTATCCTTATCGGATTTGGCTCTGCATACTCTTCGCAATTCTTTGTTGCAAGAAAGATATTTTCAGGAGTGTCATTTAAAGGCGTCAGCTCTGATGAGTTGAAAAGACGAGACTTTTTATTAGCCTTGTTGCCGTTCCCATCATTGGCGCGCTTCTGCCCCTGAACGTTATGCTGATTATACTGAGCTGCGGCATTTTTGGGAGCTTCAAGGAGCGGGTTAGCGTTGATAATCTGAAGAGGTACTGGACCAGTTTCGACTCTCATGTACTCTTCGACTTTTTTATGGAATTTCTCGAGCGTACTTGGCTCTTTCATTTTGATCCATTTACCAAATTCGCTATTTTTGTCTATAGCGCCGATTAGAGACATTAAGATCATGCGAGGTTCGGGATTCCATACTTCAGATAAAGCATCATTAAACCTATTGAGGAAGGCTTTGACAGATTCTCGTGGATCCTGCCTCATTGATGTAAGAGAAATGACATCTTTGGCCTTCGTAGCCTGCAACCTGAATTGCTCTTTGAATTTCAGAGTCAAGTCATCAAATCTGTCAACGGATTTGGGCGGGAGCCTTGTGAACCATAGCGATGCGACGCTTTCTAGATAAAGAGGGAAGCACAAGCACTTGATCTCGTCCGTTGCTTTAGCCGCATTCATGTGCCACTCATATTTGTATAGGAAATGATTCGGATCAGAATTTCCGTTGTACGGTGGCAGAGTAGGATGAATGAATTTTTTGGGGAATTCAGCCTTGCGGATCCTCTTTGTGAATGGATTTTTGTCGAGAGAGAAGTCCCACTCCCTTTCACAATCCTTGCGGGGCATGTTGTCTTTCATAAATTGCTTTACCACATCCGTGATATATTCCTTTGAGTTGCGTTGTTCCGGGGAGCGGACATCGATCTCTCTTCCGGATGCTCGACGCGGCGAGCGATCGTGTTTAAAGGATCTAGGCCTTTTACTTCTGTTATGGGAAGGTGCCCCCTTTATGGGACTTGCAACTCGCTGGTTATTTCGATCGGAATGGTTTTTAGCTTCCAACTTTGAGCCTTCGACATTAGCATCGTCATTATGAGGATCGGAGGCCGATGAATTTGCATTTTCTTCAAGGTTAACATGGATTTGCGGATGAGGAGCGGGATTCTCTTGAGTGTTTAGGAGAGCGTTCACTTTATCCATCAAAGCTTGATTAGCATCCACAAGAGTTTTATTTGCGTCGATTAAAGCTTTGCTGGAAATGTCCATGCGTTGACTCAAGTTAGCGACGACGGCATCCAATTCCGCTTTAGTCACTCCGGCTCCGGATATTGAATTTTCTCGACCCTCAAATCGGTTGGTGAGTGGAGTAGTTTCGACGTTAGCAACATTATCATTTCCTTCGAGGATATTGCTAGTGGTCTTCTTGGACTTTGCCATGATCTCGGATAAGGCCTTAAATTTGGAAGATAGTTCTTCGATTGGCCCAGATCTGGAATCTATGGTAGAAGATGCGAACACGGCCCCACGGTGGGCGCCTAATTGTTGATACCGAAAATTGGTATAACAACCAAAATGGAATTTCTAAACACGTTACTTAATCGGAGGCGAGATGCTTAGAAAGCACGTCACCTTTTCAGAGGCGGGGCATTAGAAAACCATTAGAGTTGTGTGAGGCCATATCTAACATTCAAAAGCATCAAAATACCAAAATAAAGAAAGAATACAAGAATTTTATAGTGGTTCGGCTCTTATTCGAGCCTACGTCCACTTTGAAGATTGGATTTCATTAGTAGCCACAGAATTACAATATTTGCTCCATTATGCATTCATACAAGCTTCTTTAACATGCATTTATCTCTACATCCGATTGAAAGAATGGATGAAAGCTCCTTAGATGATCAAGAAGAGATGAAGAAGTGCTTAGAATGCTTATGCTCGTTCCTCCATGAAAGCTATGCTCCACATGATCCAAAGCTCCATAGATTTGATAGAGAAGAGATGGAGAAATGCTTGGAGAAACCCCGAAAGCAATTGGACAGCACCTCCTCGTTCCTCCAGAAAAGCCCCCCTCAATAATGGAGGTAGGGTCCTATTTATAGGCGGAGAAATGGCTGAAATCTTGTATGCAGGGGCCTGGTCGGTATTTTCAGTATTTACGGAAATGCCACTGCCAGTTGTCACCAGTTGTTTCCAGCTGTCACGCCCTCGCAGGTCGTTTCTAGCGCTTTGGCCGACCAGGAGCTTCTGCCAGAAGAAAGGACGACCAGGAGGCTAGAATGCGGAGCGGACCGACCAATGAATACCCTCCAGAATTGTGCGACCAGGATTGAGAATACATCGGAATTGGTTCCCTCAAACATGGGATCGGTCTCCAGAGAAGGACGATCAGCGGCCCTTTGTATTTGGAGCGATCAGAGACTAGCGGGCGACCAAGTTTGGAACAACCAGCTTTCTTTAGCTTTTGGAGCGACCAGGTGGCTTCTGGGTCTGGAGCGATCGGGTCAGCGTATAAAAGAGAGCGACCAGGTGCCTTTTGTCTTTGGGGCGACCATAAGTTTTCTGGACTTCAGAGCGACCAGGGGTTGGGCTCTATGACCGATCCCTCTTAATAATTGCAGGACCGACCCCTACTTTTAAATGCCCGAGAACGACCCGTACACGTTTGTTGATATCAAATCGATCAGGTGGATAACACTTGAAGTATTAGTTACCTTGCTTTCATTATTACAAACTAACAGCTTAATCTCCCTTTCGATCTGTAGCAATTTCAAAGTAATAGAAGTGCTTCGATTTTGGAAAATCCTCATATTTCTCTCATTCCAAATAAAATAGACTGTAGAAGTAATTGCTCCATATGCCAGGTCTCAAATTTGGTCATTATTTTTGAAAGTTGAATGAACTAGCTTGGCTTCATCGCTCAACAGAGATTGGTTGGACAAAGGGAAAAGTAACTTTTGTTTCAATGCTAACCAGATGAAAGCTGAATAATCGCATGGGAAAAACAGGTGATAAATTGATTCAAGTTGAAAATCGCATAGTGGACATAAAGTATTTGATACATTGCCATGTCTCTGAAAATATTATATTTATTTCATCATGTGTTCAAGCAAAATCCCAAGCTTTGTGAAAGGAAAAACCACCTCCATTTCCCCATACATATGTATCATGTGCCTTATCAAGATGAATAACTACTGAGCTTATCTCATTAATTAATTCCCTAATTGCAGGATGAATTAGTGGATTAAGGACTCCATTGCTCATGATAGAATTAAGCTTCTGATTAGTGTTACCAAGCATATGCATTCTATCATAGCCCAACATATCACATTGACAATTTTTAACCATGGTTCATGCCATAAAATGGTTTCATCCCCTTTAGCTATTACTTTGTTAAAAATCTGCATAGAATGGTTTCTCAATCTTAGTATAGACTTGTCCATTGCCATAGTCTATACATGCTTGTCTTTGCAATATTTATTTTCCATCCATCTACTCCATAAAGTAGATTCAGAGAGAAATTTCCAGAACAATTTTATACATGCTGCTTTCTTTAAATCCAAGAATTTTTTTAATCCAATGCCTCCTTCTTGTTTAGGTTTACACATATTCTTCCAATCTATACATGAGTTGTTCCACCCAAAAAAAAAATCTACACACATAAATTGAAGCTTATCTAAGGTAAATTCAGGGATTTGATATATAAATAACTAATATAGTACAATTGGAGTATGCACACCATTAATCAATTCTGCTCTTCTAGCAAAGGAGAGCAATTTATTTTTCCAACCTTGAATTTTATTGTGGACCCTCTGAATTATTGCATTGCATTCTGAATAATGGAAGTAGTTTGAAGATATTGGTACACCTAAGTATTTTATAGGTAATGTACCACTATAAAACCCCAGAATATTTAAAATTTCTTGTGCATTGCTCACTGAATTGCTGAAGAAAATTTTGTATTTAGTAGCATTCACTTGCAAGCCTGCATAATTTCCCAGTTTTTGAAAAATCTTCTTTAAAGAACTTGCATTCTGTATTGTTGCTTTGCCAAAAATCATTAAATCGTCTGCATACAAAAGGTGAAAAATAACTGGTTGCACATTACTACTTGGCTGAAAAGACTTTGTGAAAACTGCTTCATCTATTCAAAATGTAAAATACTTCATTACAATTGTAAAAAGATACGACGAGAGGGGATCATCCTGTCTTATACCTCTTGTTGATGAAATAAATCCCTCAGGTATACCTTGAATTAAGATAGAATATGTGGCTGTGGACATACATTCATAAATGAGATTTTTGAAATGATTAGGAAACTTCATAAGAGACATAATGTGAACAAATTAGCTCCCTATTTACTTGATCATAAGCTTTTTGCAAGTCCACTTTAACAAAAAAATTGGCATACCTTTCTTCTTATACTCTCTTAGTAGTTCATGAGCTAAGAGGATGTTGTCTCCAATATATCTCTCTTTAATAAAAGCATTCTGATTCTCAGATATAAGACAAGAGAGAAACAACTTCATCATGTTACATAAGACTATAGAAAAAAATCTTGTAATATACATTGCAACAATATATTGGTCTATAATGTGCAATTTCAGTAGGTTTGTCATTTTTAGGTATCAGAATGATAAATGTGTGATTGATCGATTTACGCAATTTTCCTGAGTGAAAAATATCTGAAATGGCTGATAGAAGTTCATGTTTTAGCTCTTCCCAATGCTTTTTCATGAATTTAGAATTAATTCGATTTGGTCGTAGACTAGCTAGTGTCGTCTTGAATTGAAAACAATGCTTCTTAAACCTTTGTTAATGATATTTCCTGCAGTAAGAAAATTTGACCATGTTCATTAATTGTAGCTATGGGTTGAAAAGTAGGAAATTGCCTTCTAGATGAACCATTAAACATTTCAGAATAGTATTTAATAGCCTCTGATTCAATGTCCTCTTCTTTGAAAAAGAAGATTACCACTTTAATCTATAAGAGCTCGAATATGATTGAAATATCTACGATTAGGCATACGAGAGTAGAAGAATTTTCAATTAGAATCACCTTGTTGCAACCATGATACTTTAGTCTGCTGTTTGAAACCTTCAAAATAAACCTTCTACAAATTTTGATATTCTTTCTTTGCTTGTAGATAATTTTCATATAACAAGTCTTTAGGATTCTGATCTACTTCATGCTCTAAGTCTGAACACATATGCTCAGCCTTAATCAGGTTTTCATTATTTTTATCTATTATTTTATTCTAGTTCTTCAGTTCAGCTTTGACATTTTGCAATTTCTATAATAATTGATAACTCTGAAAACTCCAAGTGGAACAGCTTAAACCCTTTTGAACAACATTCATATAACCTGGAAAATTTGACCATTCATTTTTATACCTAAATGGAAAACTTTTGGTAGGTTGAGTAGATATCAGATCAAATAAGATAGGATTGTGATCACTTGAGTGTTGAGACAGAGAAATTGCTTTCATATTTAGAAATTGTTGCAAGCAACAATTATTCGCCAATACTTTATCTATGTGGGTGGCTATACCTTTCCTGTGCCAAGTAAACAGAAAATCTAGTGATTTTATTTCAGTTAATCTAGTTTGAATTATAAATTTCTGAAAATCTCTCAAATATTGATATGGTATTTGTAAACCTCCCCTTTTTGTCATTTGGAGATAATGCACTGTTAAAGTCACCCATTAATATTTAGGAATTATTAACTTGGCATGCATCATTAATTAACCATTGCCATAAGTTCTGTCTATCAACAAAACTATTACTAGCATAGATTAGAGAGAAAACCATTATGAAACCTCCTTTATTTACTGCAGAAATTGTGATATTTTGATCAGAATTAGCTAGAACATCTAAATCCCAAACATTAGAATCCCAGATTAATAGAATTCAACCATTTGAAATATCAGAATTGTTAGTAAGAAATGTTCAAGATCATGGAAGCATAGAATTAAACAACAGCAAATTTGATTTAGACAATTTATTCTTAACTAAACCTACAATAGTTGGTTTAGCTTGATTCAAGAGAGATATCACCTCTTTCATACGAGAAAGAGAATTCATCCCTCTGACATTCCAGCTTAAAATTGTCATTTAATAGCCTAGGAGCTCCTTAGAACTCTTTTAGGAGGAGAAACAATAGAAATAGCAACATTCTTTTCAACATTTTTCATATTAATTTGATTTCACTCAATAAACTCTGAAGTATCAACTTGTTTTTCTTTTCCAGGATCTTTCTGAAAATCTCCTTCAGTTAAAACCTCTGCAATATTTTGAAGCTCATATGGTATAAGATCAGATGGAAGTATGGAATCTAAAAAAGACAAATCATCCTCTTGTGATTCTGAAATCTGATCTGATTCTTTTGGATTTTTATCTTTTGAAGCATCAGGATCTATTTTATTTGAGGCATTTTCAATATCAGGTTCAGTCCAACGAGATTCAGAATTAATTTCATGATAACTTTCATCATGTTCCAAATAATTTGCACTTGACACATTTTATTGACACATATTCATACACCACTGTAATTTCTATTTTCTGACCATTATGTAATAGAATTGGTATTATAGTTTTCAAATCTATATCAGTATCAATCGAAATCTGGACTCTAGCATATTTGGTAAAACTTTTTTCTCCGTGTTTTCATCAATTATATTAGGCTTAGCTAGAAAACTAGTTAACAATTGTATTGCCTCCTTATTCCAAAGATCCATGGGTAGATTGAATATTCTCACCCAGATCTGCACTATGCCACTCTGTTTTTTCCAAAAATAAATCCTGGATGCCATGCTTCTACTAAAAGAAGCCGACCAAAATACGAATATGTAGATCCTCCAAGTATACGAGCAAAACCCTTCTGACTTTCAAATTGAACCACAAAATTATACTGAGAAGAAATATGAACATCAAAAGCTTCTATTGGCTTCCAAACTTTTTGAATATATTCTTCCAGTTTAATAATGAATAATCTGAAGTAAATCAATATTAAAGCGATTGTATATTCCCAAGCATTTTATGATTTATTGTAGATATTCTCTGGAATAATGACATATTATATCGAAGGTGTTACATATTCTAAACTCCGATTATTCATTGGAACAGTACCTGATTTTCGAATATTGTTTAGAACTGTATTAGATTGATTTGATCAACTATTGACTGTCGATGTAGAAGAAGAAGGATTAGCTTTAGCATCGATATATTCGATCGAGGAAAACGAGGAATGTTGTCAGAAGTAGAATCCGCCATTAAAAAGTAGAAAACCAACGACCATATCATATATTCATATATATATATCACAATGCTTATGACTTTCATATTCATCATTTTTCAACTAGTATGTTAACTGTGAAATTATGTATTTTATGTTCTTCTTATGCTACACTGGTTAATGTTTTGGATCTTTTTGATGTTCTTTTTATAACAATAATTCAAATTCATGGAAAAATACATCATTATTATAAAAAAATGTCCTCCCTCAAGACGCTAAAAAATGTCCTCCCTTCTGCATCCTCTTAGCCAAATTCCTCATCGAGCTCTTTTTATCTCTCTCCATCAATCTTCCACCTTTTCCACCTTCTGACCCTCCGCCACGGCTGGTTCCACCTTTGCCCAACCCGTCGCCTGCCTTCATCCTTTTCTTCTATCCAGCTATCCTCCTCCCATCCTCTACTAATGTCAAGAAAAAATGGTCATCCATATTTTCTATAGAACCATGGAACGCTGGAGTGTTCACTCCGCCATCTTTTCCACTCCTTTTTTCTGGCAAGACTCTACTTCCCACTAAAGAAATTTCTATGCAGGGAAAAAGGAATGGCAAGATTACTTGGTAGGATTTTTTTATTGATTCTCCATTATCCTACACGGTAGTTATCAAATACCTTAAGAGGATATGAAACCTATTGGTGGAATCAATGGGAAATCAACGGGTAAGGTTCTCTTCTTTCTTCTCTCCAATGCTGAGGATAGGAACAGAATCTTAAGTGATGACCAAGTTATCATAAAAAGAAAAAAAAATTCATCATTAAGTCATGGGATATGGGTGTTAGTTCCAGTTGTGTCAAAAGTGTGCCTGTATGGCTTAAACTAACTAATATTCCACTTTATGCTTGGTCAAGGTTAGGAATCTGTTGGCTTGCCTCTAGGATAGGTCATTTTCTGTGCATGTATTCAGTTACGGAAACACTTAATAGGCTTTAGTTTGTGAAATGCATGGTGGAGGTAACCCCTGATAGTGAGTTACCTTCTGAATTCCCAGTCTTATTATCTGATGGACCATAACAAATTGTATGCGTAGACTACCTTTGGCAACTTGGTATATGTGTTAAATGCAAAAGTTTTGGGCAATTTGGTGATAAGTGTTTAATGTATGATGTGAGTTTGAGTGTTAGTGGTGTTGTAAAGCTAAGATTGTAAATGTTGTTATCCTAGTAAAATCGAATAGTAAAGCTCTTGGGCATGTCCTTATCAAAGGCAACAATAGTTCAGACAATGCAGTGGCTAATAAGGAAAAAAACAGGAGGAGTTAGGAAAAGTCATCGAAGAAAAAAATGTTGAATGTGTTAAAGGTAGTAAAACTGGGAATGTGCAGCATAAAGATTTTTCTCCATAGAAAAATCAAGTATAGAGAAATCTTTTAAACAAAAATAAGAGAGTTGGGTATATCCCTAGAGGCAGATTACATAAGATTAAACTAGTAAAAGAGAAAGGCATGGCTGTAGGTTTGGCAATTTCAAAAAAGTTTGAAGCACTTGAGTGCATGCAAGAGGAAAGTGGAATTTATGAAGAATTTTATGAGATTGAAGAAGGTGAAATATGTTTTCATGAAGAACCAAGTAGCAGGGTTGAAGTTTTGAGCCTAGGTGTAGGTAATGGAATTTTGAGCTCTGATAAACCTTTTGATAAGGTTAGGAATATTTGTGTCTCTAAACCTATTAGTTTAGATAAAGGAAAGACTAAAGTTATAGCTGGAGTTGGTCCTTTCCAAGATGACAATAGTAATGTAATTGTGAGAAATTCATGAAGCAATTGCTTGAAAACGTGAATGATTTTGAAAAACTATGCAATACAGTGAGAAGGATGGAGATAATCAAAGTGGTAAAGCTTTTGAGACCACTAACACACCTCAAACTTTTGATCTCCATTTCAAGACGGGTTTCCTGAATAAACCCAACACCTCTCTAAACATAGTTCAATCAAGCACAACAAGTCTGAATGACAATGCTGCTAGTTCCCCTGCTAAGAATATCCCGGTGCCTTCTTTTGCCTCTCTTAAAGAAGCAGTGTTTAGAGTAGATTAAGTCTCCCCTGCTAACCCTATCAAGAAAAATAATAACACAAGATTATGAACCCGTGCACATACTTAGTGCCTCCAGCAGCTTACAACCACCACCTCCCCTGTAATATCTTGCCTCTGAAGCTTCACCACATTTGTCTACCCCTCCTAGGTACAAAACCAGAAGCAAGAAACAAGTCAATAGGAAAGCTCTTTGGTAATGACTAAGAAAGCTGGTAACAAAGTCACTCCTTCTACTGTGCTTGGTAGCAAGTAATCTAGTTTAGGAAGGTCTGGTCATGTTAATATATTGCATTGGGTATGTCATTTTCGTTATGCAACTTTAATTATGTATTTCCATTCTGCTTTGCGGTTGGCTTCCATATGTGGAAGTCTGGCTTGTATTAGTCGATGATTTGCACGTTGTATATCACCTGAATTCTCTGTACTTATTATTTTTGATAATAATATAGTGTTATGGAACACTATAAAAACCGGTCGGTCATGGCAAAATATAATTCAAGTTCATGGATCATAAGTTGTAAGCACAAATCTATTTGTATTATGTTTTTGTATTATTTTAAGAATATTGCGATTTATAAATTTGAATGTTCTTTTGTAAATTAAAAACAATAAAGTGATTTTGCACCTCAAGTCTAAGTTATTATTTTCATAATAACATCCATGAGAATTTTGGTTTTAGAATATTAATTTTTAAATATCGTATATCCCGAGATTGTTCCGATATGAGTGTGACGACCGCCCATAACCCCCGCACTAAACAAGAGGAATAATGCGCTGAAAGGCGTGCCGGGCTGCTATGGACGATCATCATAGTAAATGAACACATCGAAACCTGTCGTAGGACTCACAGCGCAAGGATAAAATATAATAGAGGATAATTTTTCAAAATAGGCTAGTTTTTGAAACTAATATCACAAATAGGCTAGTTTCAAAACTATTTGCAAATATAGGCTAGTTTTGGTCAAATCATCGCTGAGCTGGCCAAAACTAGCCTATATTTGCAAATAGTTTTTGAAACTAGCCTATTAATGCCATTAGTTTTAAAAACTAGTTTCAAAACTATTTGCAAATATAGGCTAGTTTTGGTCAACTCATTGTTGAGCTGGCCAAAACTAGCCTATATTTGCAAATAGTTTTGAAACTAGCCTATTTGTGCCATTAGTTTTAAAAACTAGCCTATTTTGAAAATTTGTCCTATAATAGAACATATACAACAGGTGATAGTAATGAGGTATCATATAGCAAACTTTTGAAACTCTTTCAACATCCAGAAAGATTATCCAACTGATATCCAAGTTTGTACATAAGGCCTCACTACAACTCTCAAACAACTCAAACGGCGGAAACAGAAATACTAGATAGAATAAAACTGGTACGCCAGCCTCCTGCTCGTCATCGCTCAGCTTCCTCGTATCACTAAGCTCCATTACATGTAACCTGCTACTTAGTCTGCCCATCCACAACCGGATGAACAGCCCAAGGTAATAAGAGGAGACATAAAACCTTGAGTCAGACAATAGTCTTAGTGAGCGATAATACAACTAACAAACTTCAACAAGAAAGCATATGAGAAAGGGGTAAATGAACAACTTATCTACCCACATCACCAGAGAAGAACTCAACCTTATCTTCCCCACATCGGACAGTGATAGCATTTACCAAGCATTTCAACCATTAATCCATAGAAACCAGAACAACCACTTATCCATGGAAAACAGAAACAACCAGCAATAGCAATCATGGCATCGAGATTATATATCTCATGCAAATCATCCTAGTCGAATTCAACATTCCTCGAATACAAGCCCCAGAGGCCGAAACCAATATCAGACAAGCACTCAAGGAACATCTACTTCGATGTTGGATAACCAACGTGAGATGGCATAAGCATAACATCCAGCATGCATGACAGACTCTGGCTATCACCGCCAATCCTGCTTCGAAACCATCATTATCGTATGACGGCCAACCTTGCCATATGTCAAGGGCTAATGATAACCCCAGTTCTAGCATGAACTCCATATGCCCAACCTTGGCAATGTCCAACCTTGACACTAGGTCTTTCCCCAACCAGAAAGACCCAGGGTACTCGACCAACAACCGGTCTTTTGGGCCTTTCAATGATACCCATCGTACCCCTGCTTTGAGCCTGCTAGAACTTACGACAACAATGACTTCTCGGCCTTCGCATCTCTAATCGTCCAACCTTGACGATGTTTCATAGCTCAAGCAACCTTCTCGAGCAGCCATTATCCACCAACTCACGACCTTTGAGTTGTCTCCGCGTTCGTTGTTCCACCTTGATCAACGAACACATTCATCACTTCGAGTCTTCCTACTTGAATCACCTCGAAGTCACGCCATCACCGAACCAAAACACATCACTGCGCTGCGGCTAGGGTTCGGGGGGGTTGCCCCCGAAAAAATATTTTTTCAGACCTTTTTGGTTCGTACCCGAGTCGTACCCGAAAACATACTTTTTCAGAAAATGACCCTGCCAAAACCGACCAGAACCTTGCTCCAGAATGACCAGCCAAAAACCGACCAGCCTTGCTCCAGAACGACCAGCTAAAACCGACCAGCCTGCTCCAGAACGACCAGCTAAAACCAACCAGCCTGCTCCAGAACGACCAGCTAAAACCAACCAGCCTGCTCCAGAACGACCAGCTAAAACCAACCAGCCTGTTCCAGAACGACCAGCTAAAACCAACCAGAATTTGCTTCATCTCCAAAATCGACCAGGATTTGCTTACCATCCAAAACCGAACAGAATTTGCTTCTCGTCCAAAACCGAACAGGATATCCAGAGCGACCAGGATTTCTTTATTCAAAACCGACCAGCTCCCTGACTTGCTTCCCAAGTCATATTATGACCGACCACCTCAGTCCAGACCCTTCTGGACCGACCAGACCAGAAAAATGATCAAAAACCTGCACATCTCCAATTCGGCTCCGATTTCGACCAAAACTTCGCCAAACGACAAATGCGACGAAACCAACTCATCCAATTCATCCAAATGCAACCACAAACATGTTATGCAACCAACAATATCATCAATCTAACAATTTCCATCAAAACACATAAATTTCCCAAAACATGATAAGTGAATCATATGAACATAAAAACGGATCTAACTTGCATAATCTTGAGAAAAATCATAAAATTAACCATTTAAATTATCTAGATCAGATCCTAAGGTGATTCATATATAAAATGGACTTAGCATGGTGTGGATCTAAGGAAAATAACATGGAAATGATGAAATTAACATCCTAAAACCCATATACTTGCGTGAATCCGAATGAGAGATGTAAATCACTCACCAATTATCCAAATCTAAGCAAAAGCAATGAAAACGCAATCCGGACAGCGAACACTTCGAATCAAACTCTTCAATCCGATGAATTCGCCCTTGAAACGATGTAGATCTAGCCTCTTATGGTGTAGATCTTCGATTTCCCTCCTTGGATTTTGGATTTTGGAATTTTAATGGTGGAAAGATGTTAGAGGTAGAAGGAGATCAAAGCCTCCCCATAAGAGAATGGAAAATGCCAACCTTTCTCCATACCCCTTACCCCCTATTTATAGTCTCCACCCACCCTCTAATGGGCCTTCTCCAAATTAGCCCATTAGCCTTCCAAAACCTGAACAGCCAACTGAAAAACCTTAAAACAGCGATTTCTCCCAAACCGCTGAACCAAATCCTTAATGTAACCACTCTACGGAAAGGGAATCATCAATTCCTTTCCAATGGCACAGGCCGCACCCTCTGATTCGACCTGAGTCAAAAGATATGCCCAGTACAAGACTGACAGGGGCAAAATGGTCACAAACAAAATCGGTAAAAATTACGGACATGTCACACATCCCCATAAGCAACGTATCAAAAGATGAGAATGATCCAACCCTCAGGGAATAAAATAAAAATATTTTACGATCTTCCGATACGTAAAATGCGGGCTGTTACATTCTTCCCCCCTTAAGAATTTCGCCCCCGAAATTTCAAGCAAACACAAGCAACCACAACAATTCCGCATGCCTATCATCCATGAGAAGCCAATCCTATCATCCAAACTAGCAACCATCAAGCCATACATCCATAGCCTTATCCTAGCACGCGGAATTCTATCAAACAACAACAAGATACAACGATATAACGATGATACAATCAAAGGGTCCTACCGATGAAAAGTTCTGGATGAGTCGCCTTCATGTTCTCTTCCGTCTCCCATGTACAATCGTCGCCATCTTCACTCCATTGTACCTTGACTAGCTTAACCGTCTTCCTCCTAAGCTGTTTCGTATCATTTCCCACAACACGAAGTGGCCTACGAGGTTTTGCAACTGCGGTCTCTACTTCCAAGTCTTCATATTGTTCTGGAGATACCACCACATTCGAGTCGTGCACAAACTTCCGTAGAAATGACACATGGAAATCATTATGCACACTCAACATCTTCTCGGGTAACTCCAACCTATATGCGAGCTTTCCTATTCGCTCGACTATCGGAAATGGTCCAACAAACCTAGGAGCCAACTTTCCTTTACTTCCGAATCGAACCACTTGCTTCAACGGTGAAATCTTTTTGAAAACCATATCACCTACGTCGAACTCCAAATCCTTACGACGCTTATCGGCGTAACTTTTCTGACGATCTTGGGCCGCCTTCATTCGTTGCCGAATTATCTCGATACAATCCGAGGTTTCTCTTATCATCTCAGGCCCAAGTATCAACTTATCTCCAGTTTCCAACCAACAAGCTGGAGAATTGCACGGCCTTCCATACAACGCCTCATATGGTGCCATCCCAATACTCGACTGGTAGCTATTATTATATGCAAATTCGACTAAATGTAGATGGTCCTCCCATGATCCTCCGAAGTCTAACACACAAGCCCTCAGGAGATCTTCTAAAACTCGGTTGACTCTCTCGGTCTGACCATCAGTTTGTGGATGGTATGCCGTACTTAAGCACAACTCGGTTCCCAAAGCTTCTTGCAAACTTTTCCAAAATCCACTCGTGAACAATGGATCCCGGTCACTTACTATACTCTTTGGGATACCATGGAATCGAACTATCCATTTCACATAAAGCTCAGCCAATTTTGATGTTGTCCTAGTCGACTTGACAGGAATAAATCTCGCACTTTTGGTCAAACGATCCACAATGACCCAAATCCCTTCATTTCCTGCCCTAGTTCTAGGTAGTCCATCGATAAAATCCATCGATATCTGCTCCCACTTCCATGTAGGAACTGCTAATGGCTGAAGTAAACCACTCGGCTTCTTCTGTTCAGCTTTCACCAACTGACAGTTCATACACTTGGAAATGAACTCTCCAATATCTCGCTTCATGCCTTCCCAATAGTAGATTCTCTTCATGTCCTGATACATCTTATTACCACCGGGATGAGTTGTCAACTTTGAGTGATGACATTCTCTCAGAACCTCATCTCTCAATCCATCGATATCAGGAACAACTAATCGCCCTTGCTTTCGAAGCCAACCTTCTCGATCGACCTCGAATTCTTTATTCTCTGGTTCTAACTTCTGAATGAACTCGACAAGCTTCACATCTTTCTTTTGGCTCTCGCCAATCCTTTCGATAAGAGTAGGCCTTATCGACAAGCTTGCCAACATTTCAGGTTCCAACTCGCACCTTGGCCTGAAATCGAACCTTGCCAAATACTCGAGGCCCTTCCATTCCGAAAACATCGCTCCCAAACTTGCGTGTCTTCGACTCAATGCATCTGCAACTGCATTGCCTTTGCCAGGAGTATAGGCTATACCAAAATCATACGATGCCAGAAACTCTAACCATCGTTGCTGCCGAAGATTCAAATCCTTTTGGGAGAAAAGATACTTCAACGACTTGTGATCCGTAAACAACTCGAATCGTACTCCCAACAGGTAATGTCTCCACATCTTCAGAGCAAACACAATCGCTGCCAACTCCAAATCATGAGTTGGATAGTTCTTCTCATGCGGCTTTAGCCGTCGACTCGCGTAGGCCACAACTTTATCCTTCTGCATGAGCACTGCTCCAAGTCCAGTACCACATGCATCAGTATATACCACCATCTCTTCATTCCCACCTGGAATGGTCAACACAGGTGCACTCGTCAATCTCTCCTTCAAGATTTCGAACGCTTGTTCACACTTTGCATCCCATGTGAACACTTGGTTCTTCTTCGTCAATCCTGTTAATGGTGCAGCTATCTTGGAGAAATCCTTGATAAACCTTCGGTAATAACCAGCCAACCCAAGGAAACTTCGAACATCCGTTGCATTCTTAGGTCTATCCCAGTCCTGGATTGCTGCAACTTTAGCAGGGTCAACCGCTATACCTTTTCCAGAAACAACATGACCTAAGAACCTCACTTCATCCTTCCAGAAGTGACACTTTGAGAACTTAGCTTTAAGCTGATGCTTTCGCAAGATCTCTAACACAACTCTCAAGTGCATCTTATGTTCTTCCACATTTCTGGAGTAAACCAGTATATCATCCACGAACACAAGCACGAACTTATTCAACTGATCTCTGAACACTCTATTCATAAGATCCACAAAATACGCGGGCGCGTTAGTCAACCCGAATGGCATCACCAACCACTCGAAAAATCCGTACGTGTCCTAAAAGCAGTCTTTGGCACACTATCCTTAGCTACTCTCAACTGGTGAAATCCCGTTGCCAAATCCATCCGAGAAAACACTTTGGCTTCGTGAAGCTGATCGAACAAGTCATCAATACTTGGCAACGGATACTTGTTCTTCTTAGTCACCTTGTTCAGCTCACGATAGTCCACACACAACCTTAACGAGCCATCTGCCTTAGTTGCAAACACGACTGGTGCACCCCACTCGGAAACACTCCTCCGAATGAATCCTTTACCCAAAAGGTCACGAACTTGCACCTCTAACTCTCGCTGTTCCCTAGGCGCCATCCGCCTAAGGGGCATAACAATTGGTCTCGCACCCTCGACCAAATCGATCCTAAACTCGATCTCACGATGCGGCGGCAACCCTTTGACCTCGTCAAAGACATCCACATACTCATTAGCGATCAGCACTGATGATAGGTCTTCCTGTGGAATCCCAAGCGAATATAGATAACTCACGAAGACCCCGTCTTCGCGCTTACATCTAATCAACACCTTTCGCCCTTCCACATCCCCGACCCTCACCTCTAGCTTCTCGCAATTCACCCTTGCCGCATATCTCTTGAGCCAATCCATGCCCAAGATGATCCCATACCCAGCGAAGTTAAGAACAAAGCAATCACACATAAAAGAGCAACCATGACTCGATAATACTAGACCACGGCAAATCATGCACAAACTGGACGAACCCCCAACTGGATTTGTCACGATCAATGGCCTATCACAAATCTCGGGTTCCAAACCCAAGCGACAAACAAGCTCATTGCAGA
Source organism: Allium sativum (assembly GCA_030737875.1). NCBI lineage: Eukaryota > Viridiplantae > Streptophyta > Magnoliopsida > Asparagales > Amaryllidaceae > Allium > Allium sativum. The sequence goes on along the minus strand of CM060924.1, from coordinate 188,967,677 downwards.
TGAATGAATGTGATGCTCCAGTATCAAACAAAACTCGAACTGAAACACCATTAACGGAAAAAGTACCTTGCACCACGACACCCTTTCCCTTCTCTTCCGCAGTAGGAGCTCTTGAAGATGGCACAACGTCCAAAGCATATGCCTTCACAATCTGCTTGCCCTTAGCTGATTCTGGACAATCTTTCTTCTCATGCCCAGGCTTTCCACACTTGAAGCACTTCTTCTTAGCTTTGGGATTCTTGCACTCATTTGAATAATGACCCTTCTGTTGGCAGTTAAAGCAAAGCACCTCACTCTTGGGTTTCTTTTGGCCATCCTTTCCTTTCTGTTGTTTCTGCTTCCTCTTTTTATTATTACCACCCTGCTGTGGTTTCGGAACCTCCTTGGCTGCAGCAACAACATTTGCTTCCTTGGGAAACAAGCTCTCATGACGAATAGCCTTTTCCACAATCTTTTCAAATGAATAATCAAGGTGGTCCACAAGCGGCTTTCCAATATGAGCATCCAAACCCAAGACAAACTTCTCGTTCTTCTGATAGGGTGTATCAATGTATGAACGAGCATATCTAGACAAAGCCTCAAAATCAGAAATGTAGTCAAGAACTGATCTGCCATTCTGCTTCAACTCTACGAACTTCTTGAAGAGAATGGACTTTTGAGCAGTGGAGATAAACTTTGCTTCAAACTTAGCTTGGAATTGCTCCCATGAAATCTCCTCTTCCGGAGTCTCGAATATAACAGAATTCCACCATTCCATGGCCCTGCTCTGAAGCTGCCTTGATGCAAGCTTTCTCTTCATTGCATCTTCAATTCCCAAGTCTCCAAAGATTCGAACACATGAATCCATCCACCTCTGAAACTCTTCAGCTGGCTCAGTTCCCTTGAATGGTTTCCCTCCTAGAGATGTAAAGTCCTTGCACATCTTTGCAAAATCTACCCTAGGAACTCGCACACCTACATCTACCGTAGCCGCCACTGGAGCGGGTACCCTTCGCATAATTGCTTCTGCCATGGCTTCAAACATGGCCGAGTAATCTGGTTCACCACCATTTCCCCCTCCAGTATTAGCTCCCCTAGCAGCGTGTCTTGATGGTCGTCTACTCATTCTAAATCTGCAATTTAGAATAATTAGCCACTTCCAAGAAAACTGCTAAAGAGATACAACCGCTACTACTATATATACTAATATATATAGTAAACATCCAACTGAAATCTACAAATACGTCTCTCATACGTAATTACGTCTTCGAACTTTGGCCAAAATCGTTGACCAGAGCTCTGATACCAAATGTGACGACCGCCCATAACCCCCGCACTAAACAAGAGGAATAATGCGCTGAAAGGCGTGCCGGGCTACTATGGACGATCATCATAGTAAATGAACACATCGAAACCAGTCGTAGGACACACAGCGCAAGGATAAAATATAATAGAACATATACAACAGGTGATAGTAATGAGGTATCATATAGCAAACTTTTGAAACTCTTTCAACATCCAGAAAGATTATCCAACTGATATCCAAGTTTGTACATAAGGCCTCACTACAACTCTCAAACAACTCAAACAGCGGAAACAGAAATACTAGATAGAATAAAACTGGTACGCCAGCCTCCTGCTCGTCATCGCTCAGCTTCCTCGTATCACTAAGCTCCATTTCCTGTAACCTGCTACTTAGCCTGCCCATCCACAACCGGATGAACAGCCCAAGGTAATAAGAGGAGACATAAAACCTTGAGTCAGACAATAGTCTTAGTGAGCGATAATACAGCTAACAAACTTCAACAAGAAAGCATATGAGAAAGGGGTAAATGAACAACTTATCTACCCACATCACCAGAGAAGAACTCAACCTTATCTTCCCCACATCGGACAGTGATAGCCTTTACCAAGCATTTCAACCATTAATCCATAGAAACCAGTACAACCATTTATCCATGGAAAACAAAAACAACCAGCAATAGCAATCATGGCATCGAGATTATATATCTCATGCAAATCATCCTAGTCGAATTCAACATTCCTCGAATACAAGCCCCAGAGGCCGAAACCAATATCAGACAAGCACTCAAGGAACATCTACTTCGATGTTGGATAACCCACGTGAGATGGCACAAGCAAAACATCCAGCATGCATGACAGACTCTGGCTATCACCGCCAATCCTGCTTCGAAACCATCATTATCGTATGATGGCCAACCTTGCCATATGTCAAGGGCTAATGATAACCCCAGTTCTAGCATGAACTCCATATGCCCAACCTTGGCAATGTCCAACCTTGACACTAGGCCTTTCCCCAACCAGAAAGACCCAGGGTACTCGACCAACAACCGGTCTTTTGGGCCTTTCAACGATACCCATCGTACCCCTGCTTTGAGCCTGCTAGAACTTACGACAACAATGACTTCTCGGCCTTCGCATCTCTAATCGTCCAACCTTGATGATGTTTCATAGCTCAAGCAACCTTCTCGAGCAGCCATTATCCACCAACTCACGACCTTTGAGTTGTCTCCGCGTTCGTTGTTCCACCTTGATCAACGAACACATTCATCACTTCGAGTCTTCCTACTTGAATCACCTCGAAGTCACGCCATCACCGAACCAAAACACATCACTGCGCTGCGGCTAGGGTTCGGGGGGGTTGCCCCCGAAAAAATATTTTTTCAGACCTTTTTGGTTCGTACCCGAGTCGTACCCGAAAACATACTTTTTCAGAAAACGACCCTGCCAAAACCGACCAGAACCTTGCTTCAGAATGACCAGCCAAAAACCGACCAGCCTTGCTCCAGAACGACCAGCTAAAACCGACCAGCCTGCTCCAGAACGACCAGCTAAAACCGACCAGCCTGCTCCAGATCGACCAGCTAAAACCAACTAGAATTTGCTTCATCTCCAAAATCGACCAGGATTTGCTTACCATCCAAAACCGACCAGAATTTGCTTCTCGTCCAAAACCGAACCGGATATCCAGAGCGACCAGGATTTCCAGAGCGACCAGGATTTCTTTATTCAAAACCGACCAGCTCCCTGACTTGCTTCCCAAGTCATATTATGACCGACCACCTCAGTCCAGACCCTTCTGGACCGATCAGACCAGAAAAACGATCAGAAACCTGCACATCTCCAATTCGGCTCCGATTTCGACCAAAACTTCGCCAAACGACAAATGCGACGAAACCAACTCATCCAATTCATCCAAATGCAACCACAAACATGTTATGCAACCAACAATATCATCAATCTAACAATTTCCATCAAAACACATAAATTTCCCAAAACATGATAAGTGAATCATATGAACATAAAAACGGATCTAACTTGCATAATCTTGAGAAAAATCATAAAATTAACCATTTAAATTATCTAGATCAGATCCTAAGGTGATTCATATATAAAATGGACTTAGCATGGTGTGGATCTAAGGAAAATAACATGGAAATGATGAAATTAACATCCTAAAACCCATATACTTGCGTGAATCCGAATGAGAGATGTAAATCACTCACCAATTATCCAAATCTAATCAAAAGCAATGAAAACGCAATCCGGACAGCGAACACTTCGAATCAAACTCTTCAATCCGATGAATTCCCCTTGAAACGATGTAGATCTAGCCTTTTATGGTGTAGATCTTCGATTTCCCTCCTTGGATTTTGGAATTTTAATGGTGTAAAGATGTTAGAGGTAGAAGGAGATCAAAGCCTCCCCATAAGAGAATGGAAAATGCCAACCTTTCTCCATACCCCTTACCCCCTATTTATAGTCTCCACCCACCCTCTAATGGGCCTTCTCCAAATCAGCCCATTAGCCTTCCGAAACCTGAACAGCCAACTGAAAAACCTTAAAACAGCGATTTCTCCCAAACCGCTGAACCAAATCCTTAATGTAACCACTCTACGGAAAGGGAATCATCAATTCCTTTCCAATGGCACAAGTCTCACCCTCTGATTCGACCTGAGTCAAAAGTTATGCCCAGTACAAGACTGACAGGGGCAAAATGGTCACAAACAAAATCGGTAAAAATTACGGACATGTCACACATCCCCATAAGCAACGTATCAAAAGATGAGAATGATCCAACCCTCAGGGAATAAAATAAAAATATTTTACGATCTTCCGATACGTAAAATGCGGGCTGTTACAATGAGCTTCAAGAGTCGAGATGGAAATCCGAGAGAAACCCTTAAGTTAGACTCATCTCATCTGAGATATCCCTCGATATGAGATCAAGTCTCTAAATTTGCGGAGACGAAATGCGACCGATATCCGAGATTTAAAACCTTATACACAGTAAAAGATAGCTTTAAGCATAAAAATACTTAAGAAAATTGTTGTAAGCATAAAAATACTTAACAAAATTTATCAAGATAATTTTAAACAATTTAAATTTAAATATATATTATATAATCAGAATAATATATAAAGTAAATTTAAATCTAAAACTAAATACTCAAAACAATAAAAATTAAAATAGTAAAAAAAATCAGAATATAATTATATATATATATAATCAAAGACTAAAAAAATAAAAAATCAAATATAATCAAAATTAAAAATATAATATAATTAAAACTAAAATAAATATAATATCAAATATCAAATAGATGTACTTGAAATTGAAATTGGGTAGATTTTAAAATATCGAACTTAAATCTTGAAAACAATAAAATATATACTTTGAAAATGCTTTGGAAACTTTATTTTGAAAACTAATTTGAAAACCATTTTTGAAACGAGATTAGATGAGTGTAATCGAGTTTTAATATATATAACTAAGACTCTAATATATGTCATTATTATTCTTTAATTCTTGAACTCTTGGCAACTCATGAGTCTTGATTTACACCAGCAATCATGTTCAGTATCACTAACAATCTTGTAACTGTACAGTCTTGAATATCAACACCTGCTATAAAGTTGTATTATATACTATATATATAATCATTAGTAATGACTTTTAATATTATTTGTAAATATATTTTATACCAATACCTATTGTTCATGTTGTACCTGTTATTATTATTATCATCATACCTTCCTTACACTAACAATCTCCCCCTTTATGACAATGACAACCTTTGTATAAAATATATTCCCTAACTCCCTCTTACTACGACAACTCCCCCTTACTCCAACACCATATTTCATTTCTCCCCTTTTACATCCATCAAAAACTTCTATTCTCTGAAACTACTTTGATCACTTCTAATTTTTAATTTGAACCCCCTTTGACTTATGAATATTGACTTGACTCGATTACTATTTCAACTATAGACTTGATTCAATTATTAGCTCCTCGATAGATTACACCTTAATTACAACAACCCGATTTTTTTAGAAATCCCAATCTATCGAAGCTCGAGTCGGCTTGTGTGGTATCCTACGAAAAAGACAGAGATATTAAATATATCAGAGCTCAGAAAACATCTTACAACGGAATGGGCAAAAGATAATATAATCAAATATAACCTTACCAAAGTAATAATACTGTCTAACCAGTATCCAAAGCTATCATATCTCTACCACAAACCTAACTACGAGTATGTTATGAGGAGAGGGTCAGAACACAAAGTTCCAGTGACTGGACAAATTATACATTCTGAAATAACCCTACATATGTCGTTCAATTATGTTTTCTTATTTATTAGGCTGTTTTGGGTTAACAACACTCAAGGCACTATGCTCACGTCGTACCCATCTATATCCTAGTAGATTAACCTAACATAGTGTATATATGTAGGTACACTCAACATATCAAGGTGCTTCCCATAATACCATTCTCGCATGATCTCCACCATCATGCCACGAAAGCGTATCCTACGCTGAACGACGTGCAGAAATCCAAATCGTAACGCCACGTTACCGCACATAACTATCATTGTTATGCCACTCAAGTATACGGAATAGTGCGCTAACATCTACGATACACCACCTAGTTCATGTATCTATACCCTTACACGTACGTATTGACTATTGTACCATGAGCCCCATGATAGGGCAACATCCAATGCAGAAATCGGTCGGGAGCTTTTCATATCTGTGTAGGTCCGCTCAAAGGACCTATAGTACAAATATCCAAGTATGGTATGCTTTTCACGGTGGTTATGGCCCCACCCAGGTCCCTCACTCAACTAGTGAAAGAATACATCAAAAGCTAAGTGACGTTCCCCTAGCAAACAATCTATCAGCCAATTTGGCGTGTCCCTCAACCATGTCTCGATAGTGAAAGATCAATGGTCTCTTAGTTTAGCTTTAGTCTTTCCGCATCTTATTGACTGCTGATGATAGGTACCCAACGATTACTATCCTTAATTTGGTCCTGACCAACCTCTTCTGAGGCCAATCGCCGAATCACCCAACGCTATCCACCACAGCCTTTTGACTATCAACTCTACCGTTGCAGTCAAGATATAATTACTAGGTGGTATCGCGCAAACCCCCACCTCTGCGAGTACATCCTGAGCGTGTACTGCAACAGAGGACCACCACAGAGTATCCTACCACGTTCTTTGGAAGCCGTGTGCTTTCCTCCAGTCTTGCTGAGTAATCATGTAGAATAATCAGATGGACGTGCTCCTCTCGTGCCTCCAAACACCATGATGATCTACCTTGTTGGGTTCTTCACCTTCGTACGTGCGGACTGGTCCAAGCGCATCATATAAACGTGTTATTAAACCCTATGTCTAACCTTTTAATTATGATCTCGTCATATCTCACCATGTTGCTAATTAACTTGATTGTTCCCTTTTTCACTGTTGTCTCAAATTACTAGATTCATTAGCATACGATCAACTGTTTTCTTGCTTTATTCAGTCCTATGCCACTGTAGCGGGCTTCTGCTTATTATTGATTTCCTTTATTAGACTTCACATTTTCCATTTTATAAGTCTATAAATAATAAGCCTACTTCATTCTTTCTTATTCAGTCATAACCTTGTTATCATAACCTTTTGTTGTTATTTACTTATTGACTTATTCCCTTAACTAAGGTTTATTAATAAGTTTCCTTTTCATTATCATAACTTATATCATAATTTTCACTTGTCCCTAGGACAAGCCTACCTATTATATTACATTCTTATTCCCATAATTAATTATAATAAGTTGAATTCCCCGTTCATCACATTTTCCTTGGTTTAAGATTAACCAAACTTTTACTGTTGTAACATCTCTTTCTTTACCGTCTTGTATATTTTCACACGTACCATTTATTTATTTATTTATTGCATGTTGTATACATATATTTTTTATATATGTTTATGCTCTAGACCTCTCACATTAAGATGACCATTTGTGGATGTTGGATTTGTTGGGCGGTTCAGGGCATGCTTCTACCACAAGTTGAACTTAACCTCATGTTTTAGTGTAGTTATCTACAATTTCCCAATCACTATAAATTTTCCATACAAATTTCGCATACCACTTTTTTCCATTATTCCCAATTTCAGTTTAGTTTGATTTACAATATCCAATTTGTCATTAACAACATTTTCAGTAGCATATTCACTTTTATTTTAAATTCCACAATTCCAGCATTACAGTAATTTTTTTATCTAAATAGAAGATTAATACAATAGACTTGTACAGTACTATATTCTTAACATTACAAAGAATCAATCTTATCGCTATTACCATAATTCATAGTTATTTAGCATGTTAAGAATCACGAGGAATGTAAATTGTAAATATACCATTATTCAAAAGGTATAATTATAAATCCACTCAGCTGACTGCTTTATAATCCTTGTATCTGATCCAGATCTATTATTCTATGGTCTTCTTAACATATTATAATATTAAACAATCACGAATTTACAAATCTGATACTAAAAGAAGAGGGAAAGAGGAAGAGAAACCTAAATAAATTAGATTCAAGAACTTACCTCACGTTAATTAGGATTCTGAACACCTATGTTGTAGACATATATTCTTTACCTCCAAATCTTGGTTCAAAATCTCCTAAAAATAATTTTTATAGTTTCTAAAAAGGTTTCAAGAGAAAAGAAAATGGCATGGCCTTGGCGTCATCTCAGAAAATATGAGTTTAAAGCTAGGCCTTATTAATCTATTTATAGGTGTGTAAGAAATCCTGATCCATCGGATTTGACCAAATAAAATCTGAACCATTTATTCCGGAAAAACACGCCATTTAAAAAAATAGATCTGACCTAATTGGGTCGACCCCTTTGTCGACCCACCTTAGTGGTGGGTCGATCCATGTAAGACAGGGGTTGTAACAACCCTGATTTTTAGAACCAATTTAAAATTTATTTTTAACTGATTTTAATGGATTTTAAGAATTTAGAATGATTTATTTTATTAAATAACGATTTAAAATTTATTTAAATCGAAATTTGAACATATAAAGTTAAATTTAATTAGAACGAACTCGTAATGGCACGGTTGTTTGAAATTTTTGTTTTGAGCTTTAAATTAACATACCGAATTCAAAATAAATCGGATTTCAGTAAAATCAAAAACATTAGAATCTGTTTAAGAATATCCTTCTAATGAATTTGAAATTTTTAGATTTCATATTTTAAATTGTAAGTTATGTCCAGAATAAAATTTAAAATAGTCGCTATAGGTAAGCCCTTAAAAATAGCCATTTTGCAAACGACCTCCGTTTTCGATGAAACTAATTTTGTTGGATCTAGAAGGTCAAATTATTAGCTTTAAAATTTCAAGTCAATTGGAATTAATATGTGATCGTGGTAAATTAAAATGTATGTTCAAAATTAAAATTGAATGTTATTTTGATTTATACTTTATTTTTTATAAAATTGATTAAAACAATCGAATCAGCTCATGAAACATATCCCATTGTGTCCAGAATGAGGGTATTTGGTTGGGGGCGACAGTCATTGTGGTTCGTTTGGAGTTTGGTGTGTTAAACAAGAATTTTATGAATTAAATATTATTATTATTATTATTATTGTATATATATAACTTGCAAAAGCCTATTCTCTCTCCCTGTTCATTTCAGCGCTGGACCTAAACGTTTTAATGGTCGAAATGCTCCAATCTCTTCCTCTAAATTTCATGAAATCCCCAAATAAAAATCACAAACTTATAAAACAAAAATGGAAGAGCATCTTGAAATTTATATTCTGGACGGTAATGATTTGGTATAGCAGCATGGTTTGCTCGATTTTCGTGCATGAAGATGATGACTTTGGGTCGATTTTGGGGATCGTAGGTGGTGCTGAGTTCGTCTTGGCACTGGGCAAAGTGGAGGTGTCGAGCGGCTTTCATGTGGCGTTGGAGGATCAATGCCCGGTCAACCATGGGAGGCGGTGCGGTGAACCCTAATATGGGATGCTGGGTTTCAGTTTTCACGATGACGTCTGGAGCTTTTTAAAATGGCAGAGAAGGATTAACATAAGAAAATGTAATTAAGGATATAATAATAATGAGTTAATAATTAACTTAATTATTCAAAGTTTAAAACGCGATAACTTTTGTGAATGAAAACAGAATTGGACGACTTCAGTTGCATTGGATTCACAACGACGAAGGCTACGCCATGGAATAGACTAGAATAAATTCCTAAGCAGTTGGAATTTTTGACAAAATTAAATGCTTGTTTAATTTTGTTAAAAACAACCGATATTAAATGATTTTAGAAACCGATCAATGTGAGAACTCTCCCACTCAAATTATTTGTACAGCTATCTATTTTTATGACTAAATATATATTGATTGCCTGTGATTGCAATATTTGTTTATTGATTGATGAATGTTTATAGTTTTAATATTATTGTCATTAAACTGTGAATATAAGTGTTGTAAAATAAACACATATTATAAATTATTTTGGGATGACAAATGACCCACCCGTCTCCCAATTGTGTACATATGGTCACATAGACTGTGATGTAAACCTCACACGGGTATCGGGACGATAATTTTACGCATCGCATAATTATGCAAATAATAATCACTGGATGTTGGTTGAAAACCCTACACGGGTCTTGGGATGATAATTAATTTACACATCTCCCTTGTATTTGATTGTATGTCAACCGATTGATTGACAGACTGTTGTAAGCGTTATTTACTTATTTAACGCTTATACAGTTGTAGAATGCACTCTGGTTTTTATTTGGATGTTTCATGATTGTTCATCGTTATTGTTGAATAAATGCAATGTATAAAATCCATATAACTGAAATTATATGGTAATTGATATGGTCTCATTCCAATTCGGAAATAACAAATATTTTAATATAATATTCAATGAAGAATTAAATTATTATTCTGATGTCTGAATTTGGATGGATACGAAAATATTGAAATATATGAAGATGAGTTAAGTATATATACACCATTTTAACTCAAATATATTTTTGTTGATTTTATTTAGTTTTAAAATGAATATAAAAAAACTAATTTTAAAATTTGATATATTCAAAATATTATTGATTTGATATTATAATAATATACATTTTTCAATTTTGACTTAAAATTGATATGGAAGTTGAAATTGTTTTAAAATGAATTTATAAATGATTTATAAAATATGTTTTGAATGGAAATCGACGAAATATATTATATATATATTATAAGTGGTGGTCGTCCACACGTACTTGAAGATTGACCGGATATGCGAGAGACTCTCTCATGTATTGGACATATGGGATGAGGAACAATTGCGCCTCCGGTTTCATTTAGACCCAGAACGGACTTGCAAATGGATTGTATGTCTAATGTTGTATTCTTTTGCGCTGTATTCATTGATCTCTGCTAAATATATATCTGTTTGGTGGCGGAGAATTCATTCTCTTGCTTAACACCCTTCTCTAAGATGTACGAGCTTAGAGGTTGTATATTGGTGGAAATCAATGGTATGGTATGGGTTGACAATGTGGCATGCTGAGTTGCATGGATCAAGGCTTTTGTTGAAAAGTAGAGCCCTTTGGTTGATGATCAAAGCATAGCTTTAAATAGCTCAACTTTGTGTAGCGTTAACTCGCGAGCTTCACACCCCAGTATAAACCAAAAACGAGATAGAAACTGCAGAGAAATGGACATACGTTAGTATCTAGCTACAACTGATGTCATGGTATGGGCCCAGACATTTTACTTGTGTGGATGTTGAATCATGTTGGAAAGCGAGGTACCTTGGATTTGATTTGGGCTGGCTAAAAAGCTCTTGATTGGTCGACATACTGGCCTTGTAAGAAGTTCGATAGAACCGACTAACGTATAATTTATGGTATAACTAATCAGCGACGGCTGACCGGTCCTAGAGATCCAAAAGTTTCCCAGAGGTCTGATCCGAAGGCATGTGCTAGAGTGTCTCGAAATCGGTGAGGAAGATCCCTAGCCTCGGTTCATAGATGGAAACCCAATTTTCAATATGCGACTTTTCGGTTTTTGTTGTAAACCTATATGACGACATAGTAGGATGGGGTACTATGCCGTTATGATTGATACATTTATATTTGAAGTTGATTTCTTCACTTATAATAATAAAAGATAAATTTGTGTATCTAGCATGTTTGACTATTATAATGTAACACCCCGTAATTTTAACAACGCTAAAGATGATAAACCAAAGAATACATAATTTAATATTCAGAATTAAGTGAAACATACTGCGCTATTGCGTTGGTCTCAGAATTTTGGTCAAAATAGACACTTGGTTTTCATGAAACGGACACCGTATGAAGAAGATATTAAGGTTTAAAGTTTGTAAACATATAAGCTAGTTATATATATATAATAAGTCCAGAAATTCTAAACAGTTCAAAATTGAGTGGCAGAAGGGAGCAGGAAAAATACCTCCCATGGGTGTAGATCCTATTAAGGGGGTGTTGATCAGTGGGTCTACCCCTAAGTCGACACACCAAGGGGGAGCTGACCCCTCGCAGATCTGGGCAGATTCCTGGTTTCGTACGTAGACTGATTTCTGTGCAACATTCGTTGGCTGATGGCTATAAATAAGACCCCATTTCTCTTGTTTTTAAACACAAAAAACAATGGAGAACTAGATGCTGCCTCTGCCTAGATTAAATCAAGCCTTTTCTTCTTCAACAATCAAGTCATTCAAGTTTAGAGATCCGTGATTCAATATCTGCAATCTCCCACATATTTCTTAGATCCAATAATAGTGAGTCTACATTATTTTTAGATCTAAATACTTAAAAGTTAATCTTGATATGACTATAAACTGGATCTAAGACTATGACTATTTGAATCAGATTAGATCTGCCATAATCTTTGTATCTAAGTTATTCTGACATGACTACAAATTAGATCTAAGCCTGTGACTATTGAATCATGCTAGATCTTTTATTATTTGTAAATCTAATTCACTATTTAGATCTCATCATGCTTGTCCCTATTATGTTAGTGGTTAAATCAGTGCTATTGTCACAACAGATCTGTTATTAGTTGCGTATCTAATTCATTGTTTAGATCTCATCATGCCTATTTATGATGTCCTTATTATGTTAGAATAAGTTCTAGTATCACATGTTCATCGTATCTGTTCCTATATTCCTATCTTGTCATTATGCCCAATTTCGTCACTATATGTTTATTAGTTGCTATGCCTATTTTTGCCGGTATATGTCAATCTTGTTATTATGTTCATTTCTGGCCTCTTACCTTCTTCTTTTCCCTTTTATTTTTATAGCCAGACTACCTTCGAGCCTAGGCATGCCGCTGAAACATGCGAGCACGTGAAATTGGGAACGAGGGGAAAACGTTAAAATTGGGGCATAACTTGTATTGGGGAATTTGGGCATAACTTGAATTAAAAATATGAATGTGGATTTAGGGCATAAACCAAAATTGTGATTAAAGACCTTAATTTAGGGCATATGGTTCATTATGAACATGACTTGGGAAAAGGGAATGAAAACTTATAATGAAATAGGGATAATTGTTAAATAGTGAAAATGCCTAGATTTACAGTATTTAGAAACTGTAACCGTGCTTAAACACGAGGTTAGATTGCACTTGTGGTAGAAGTCTGCCTGGACCCGATCGGCATATCCAGCGACCACAAGTTGTGAATCTAATGTGAGGGGTCTAAGTGCATAAACAAGAAATGTGCTAAGATACGAGGTTAAGCCCGACTTGTGGAAGAAGTTTGCCCGGACCCAGCCGGCATAACCAACATCCACAAGTTGTAGGCTTAATGTGGAAGGTCTGGCGGGTTGTAACCATAAATGAATGAATGGTAATGAATTGGTAATACTTAACCTGTTTGGATCAATAAGATTTTATGAACCTGTTAACTCATGTAGGGGTTAAGTAAACTTGTTTGAATCAGTGGGAGGGTTAAGTAAATCTTGTGGCGGTGGGTTATATATATATATATATATATATATATATATATATAGGCCCACAAACTTATCCTATTTTATACGTTGGGGTTATGCAACTTTGTTAAGTAAACTTGCCTGGATCAGTGGGGGTTAAGTAAATCTTGTGGCGGTAGGGTAATATTTATATATATAGGCCCGACAACTTAACCTGTTTTACATGTTGGACTGTTAGGCATAACTTGTTGAAATCCTAGTAGTGGGGATGCAAGCCTAGGGGAGCTTGTCTCATCTCTTGTGTGTGGGATCCGATTCAGTCAGTAACCCATATAGGTATCAAACGAGTACTCCAAACTAGGTCAGAGTCGGGGCACGCTTACTGAGCTGATTATAAGAGGTCACTTTGGGTGAGGATGTCGACAGCGCAGTAAACCAATGAAGACATGTGCATGCATGGGTCCGGCTTGCTAAGGGAATTAAGGTGTTGTAGCATCAGCAGATATGGTTGTGCACATCCTGGAAATGAAGGGTTGCCACTTTAGGAAGTGATACGTCCTACTTTGGGGCCAACACAGGGTATCTACGGAGTAGGCAGCCGATAGATGGGGGTAGTGAGTAGGGTACATCTAGACTCTGGTATGTTTAGGAGCCCGTTATTATCCTAAGGGGTAACTCTATGTTCAGTTGGGCTACCTGTTATTGAATGGGGTTAAACTTCTCACTAGAAGTACGCATAAGTATACCATCTTAGACTTATTGGGGATCATCTTGTTCATATGACACTAGTATTGGTGCAGAGAAAGAGAAAGTAGTAAAGAAGCGCAATGCCTGTTCTATTCAGTTTATCCTGTTTACCTTGTCATACCTGTCTTTTATGATGTTAGCTCCCTTATCCACTTTATATGCCTGTCAAGATGCGTTTACTTATTTATATGCTAAAAGTAACTGGACTCGCCAGGCTTTATGTCTGACCTATTATGTTTCCACTTCTTTCTTTTCCGTTTCCCCCCTCAGGTAGGCAGGGTGGGAATACTCAAGCTTGATCATGATTCTGTTTTCATCTTGCTTGGAGCTTCTTAGATGTACTGCTTGATTCCATATCTCTCTACTATGGCTATGTTTTAGGGATTGTGCTTCTTTTATTATTGTACTCTGATGATTTAAGTACAAGACAGAAGTTTTAAATTGATGTACTGGGTTTTATATGTTTCAGACTTGTGATGTAACTATGTTTTGAACTATGATCTTTTCTGCTTAATAAAATTTTAAATTCCGCTGCTATTTTATATCCGTCTTGTAATGTTTTTGTTTCTGTTTACTTATAACGCTTCACGAAACTTAATGCATTCTCTTAACGAGTGACATTAACGGACATGGGGTGTCACATTTGGTATCAGAGCCGAAGGTTACCAGATCGGATAAAAGATTTTGAAAATTATTTTAAAAAGGTTTTAAAAGAAAGCATTTTCAAAAGAAAAGCATGTTTTCAAAAACATATTCCCCAAAGCCATATGTAATATCTTTCGATTCTCTGTTTGAATCCCTTTTCCTTTCCTTTTCAGCATGTCTGGGGAACCTAATATTCCTAAGGGCGCTACGATACGAGGCTGGTTCCGTAGGTATCTGGAGGCCACAGTGCCCGCTGGTGGCCAAGCAGACGTTCCTCCCCCAGCTGCACCCATCGTTCCTCATCCTCCTCCTCCACGAGCGGATAATTTCTCTGAGATCTGCAAAGATTTCTGTGTTATGGGTGGATAGCCATTCGGAGGAACCAAAATTTCGTAGAGGCAAGGAATAGGCTTAAAGAGATGGAGGATTTTTTTTGGAATATTCGAAGTGGACGATCGTAGGAAGGTTCAGTTAGCCGCTTGGCTTCTGAAAGATGAGGCTTCATTCTGGTGGGAAGTAAACAAGTAGGGCGTCCAGTGGAGACTAGGGATGATTTTCGGTAGAGGATTGAAATGAACTTTCTTTCTCAAGCTGAAAAAAATATGCAAATGGAAAGGTTTCTGGCACTCAGGCAAGGAGGCATGGCTGTCAAAGAGTATGTTAACAAGTTCAATCAACTGGCGAGGTTTGGGTTGGAGCTAGTGGATACCCCGCATAAGAAAGCTTTGTGGTTTGCTAGAGGATTGAATGAATCCCTCCATGGGTTGGCTATGTCTCATATTCCGATGGGAGCAACTTTTGAGAAGTTCGTTGAGATGACGTTAATGCATGAGGAAGACAAAGGTGAAAAGAAAGAGGCTATGGTTGAGGAAACACAAAAGAAGGGCGGAAAGAATGACAAAGCTTGGGATAAGAGGAAATGTTTTAATTGTGGATGTGTGGGTCATGCAAGCAAAGATTACAGAGAAAGGAAGAACGCTTGTTTCCATTGTGGAGAGGTCATACATCTTATTAAGAATTGCCCGAAAAAGCAAGGACAAGGCCAAAGGGAAGGATCTTCTAGAGGGCAAGTGCAAGCTCTCGTGGCTAGTGCACCAGATAGAGGAAGTAATGTTTTAGTGGAAGGTTTGATTTCTCTTTCCAACCATTTTATTAGAACTCTTTTTTTTTCATTCTGGCGCTTCGCATTCTTTTATATCCGACTTTGTGGTTGAGTCTCTGCACCTTAGTACTAGTATGGTTTTGGATCCCGCAGTTGTCTCAAACCCCATTGGTGGTACGACTCATTTTTCTATGATTTGTCGGGGTTTAAGAATATCTGTGTTGGGCGTCGAGTTTGAGTGCGATGCATATCTTGTTTCATGAGCTATGTCTTGATTCTAGGGATGGATTGGCTAGCCATATGTGGTGTCATTCTAAATTGTGAGAGGAGGGTCGTTAGACTTTTGACTTGCCATGGGAGGACCCTCGAGATTTCTTGTGACCCTAAGGGGTCTGCCATGCTTGGTTTCTGAGAGTTAGTTGATGCATCTATCGATGATCTACGATATGTACCAGTAGTCTGTGAGTATCCTAATGTTTTTGAGGAGGTTCGGGGCTTACCTCCGGGGCGCGAGATTGATTTTCATATATACTTGGTGGACGATGCAAAGCTAGTCGCATTACCTGTGTGCCATCTGGCTCCGGGAGAAAGGAGGGAGCTCAGCAAGCAAGTAGGGGAGCTACTTGAGAAAGGGTTTATTAGGCAAAGTGAAACACCCCACCTCCATTAAGGTCACTCACAAAGGAAATGCCTTAACTTTGGTGGAGGTTTATAAGTAAAAGCCATAGATAAACTCAAGATAGATATAAATACACATATTTTAAAACAGCGGAAACCAAACAGACTTTATTTCATCAATATGTGTTCAAAACAAAACATTCCATAATTGTCTCAAAATACTTCCAACATTACAACATCATTACTGTCTTGATTATTAAAGAAGCATAAAACATAAATAAAGTGACAAAAATCCCCAAAGTGACATCCAAAGCCATAATCCAAGCAGAAGAGATCCAAATCATACATCTACGTTCTTGGACCTTGTAAAGAGCCTGACTGAGCTGAGCTGTTTCCTCCCTGTGGACCTGGGGGGGGGGGGGTAACGAAAGAAAAGAAGACGAAAAGAAAATAGGGTCAGACATAAAGCCTGAGTAAATCTAGTAACTCTTCAGTATATGAATAAGAAAAGGGGCATGATAGATATATATACTGAAAATAGGAAAGTGTCACAAGCTAAGGAAGTGTCGAATGTACTATCGCACCCATATTATATCTCTGCATCTACCTGAGTTTATTCTAACCGGCACCCCATGGTGAGGGCGAAGTGATCCCCAACTTTATTTAAAGATCGGCTCCTACCCGCGTTAACATGTGTCATACGGCCCCCAAGAATTGTAGATACCTATGCTGGTCCCACCATGGGGTGTATCAAGACCCATGGTGGCGGCCCCAACACAAATTCTAGAAGGCATAGGTTATACTACTGGTGTCCCCAGTGCCCTGGTTGTCTGCTCCGGAGTGTGTGCACGCCCGCACCCCGTTAGACCTACACTGTGCACCCACCGCCGTCGTTTTGACCGCTTACAATCAGCCTAGTAATCGTGCCCCACCCTGCCTAGTTTCAGGGTACCGTTGATACCTAACTTGGGTTACTGCTGAAACGGGTCCCTCGTTACCAGGATTTTCTAGTCAAACATGTTAAGTGTCTGTATTTACCTAACCCCACCCATCAATGTTGAATTTGGTTCAGTGTTATAGTTGACTTAACTCTACAATCTGTCCTTAGCCTCTTAGGAGCACCTGACCACTCACATTAGATAGATATTTCCACGGTTACAGGATATGCCGGTCGGTTCCGGGCAGGTTTACACCGTAGCTTAGTCTAACCTCGGGTCCTTATTAGGCTCAATGCTTAACCACCCACATTGGATAGGTATTGTTGTGACTACTGGACAGCCGACGGTTCCGGGCAGGTTTACATCACAACTCAATCCAACCTCGGGTTAAGCATATCGTGTTTTCTAAATTACATATTTTATTACTTCTCAATTATATATGAAAATGTCATATTTTTATTTTTGGGTATAACCATTCATATCGCTTAAATGCCATTGTCGTTGGCATGTGCCAACCATGCCAACATATATTTTCATGTTTTACACCCAACGTTATTACCCCGTTTATACGTTCGCAACGTTATAACAAATGTTGGGCTCGACACAATTCAGTCCAACTTTAAAAGCGTGAGAAAGGGGGAAATCAAGAACATGTAATATTTTACAACATATAAGGGTGTGTAGCACATGAACTTGCAATTTAGCGATATTAACATAAATGATGGGTCATGTGAACTTGCATTAAAATCAAAGTATAACTAAGTAGGTGACATATGAAATGGCATAGTTTAGGCTAATACAAACTTGTGTTTAAACATGTTTAACTTGGCATAATGTCAAACACAAAACTAGCATGATGTAAATTCACCAAAAGGTCCAATTATAACATCTAATCACATAGCCTATTTCAACATGAACTTGCATAGTTTTTGAAACCCAAACGATACTTAACATAGATCCAATTACACTTGCAAATAAATATGAACTTGCATAGTTTATGAAACACAAACGATACTTAACATAGATCCAATTATACTTGCAAATAAACATGGAATTGATATCAGAGATTTTGGGTCATGTAGGCATAAAAGGTTTCAAGTCTAAATCATGTTTACATAAGCCTTAATTTAGACTTAGTGAATGTATAAGGTCCAAGTCATAGGCATAAACAAAAAGGGATCAATTTCTAGTTTTTGCCACAAACTTACAAGTGCCTTTGTTTTCATATACAATTGTTCAATAGGCTTGCATCAATCAATTTATGCCACAAACATCAATACACAAGTCATGATAGAACAATCACAATACATAGAATTTATACAATACAATAACACATTTCTATTTTCGTTTACATCGAACCACATCACAGTTTTTATTCATATTCTGAAAGGTCACTATACTTACAACGAATGCAGAATCTTGAATTCTGGATTCTGAATTCTGAAATTGAGATGCGCTCCTTTGGGTAGACTAACGTTGCGTTGATTAATTTGTTTAAACTTTAATCTTCTTCTTAATTTGATTCGTCTCCTAGGCCTTTCTCTCTTGACGGCTATGTTCAATTCCTCCCTACCAGCATGACGACTCCTTTCTTATTTTTTTGTGTGAATTTTCAGTTGAGAGTTAGGGTGTATTTATAGATTTTTAATTTGTTATGAGCCGTCAGATGAAGACAGGAGGAATCTAGGCCATACAAAGTTCAAAGAGCCAATCAAGAGGTGACACGTCATCCCTAGTGACACACAGGGCTGCAGAAATTCGAGCCATAGCCAGACCTAGCCAGCCGGGTCGACCAGACAGGTCGACACCCAGGTCGACACTATGGTCAACCTGGGGGGGGGGACCAGGTCGACACTGTGGTTGACCTGGGGTGACCAGGTTGACACCATGGTCGACCTGGTCTTCTGGGCGGGAATTTTCCCACCTAGCCCAGTTTGAACCTGAAATTCGATTTTTGAATTTAAAACTGAGCTGTTTGAATTTAAATTTTATTCTGAAACTTCCGAAGGTCATAACTCCTTCATACGGAGTCCGATTTGCGCAAACTCGGACTCTATCTCAAGCAGAATTCCGAGACGAACGCAACGGCGTAACCCGTTTCCCTTAATTCTTTCATTTAGAATTAATTTCATTTTAATTTGTGAAGCTTAGCATTATAGAATTCACGGGGTGTTACATTCTCCCCTCTTAAAAGGATTTCGTCCCCGAAATCTTCAAGTTGGGAAGAATGTATATCCTACCATCCAACAGTCCATCTACTCAACCAACAAACACAGGCATCCACTGTCCTTAAAAGACTTCTAATGCTTCGTGATCATATGCATAGTATGTGTACATGTTCTTATCTAATGTAGAAATCAGGCGGCCTACTGATTCAGTTGACCTCCTTAATGTGAATCATGTAAGTGTCATGAATCCAATATGTATGCAAATTTTCCTACTCATAATTCTACGTGAGTGCACAACTATTCATACAAATGCGACAACCATATGACAGCATATCAAGTTTCAACCATATACAAATGAGAATACATATATATCCATATGCAATATGAAGTGACTGAGCCGATCTATAACCTAGGGCGTGTGTGTATATGCATCCACGAGCAACCACTAGCAACCATTTGCAGCCATCATCCATAACATGTTTTCAAATACATGTTTGCATCCATTTGTTTTCTACCTAAGGAGTTAGGAAAAGGACCGAGGAGATATACCTAAAAAGATAGATAAAGCATAACTTAAGGATAAAGAGAGATCAAATTGTACCCTAAAAAAGAAGAGGGTAGGCAGCGCGTATTCTGTCCTCGCTTTCCCAAGTCGCGTCTTCCTCGGCGTCGCTCCACTGAACTTTAACGAGTTTGACTTCACAGTTGTGCAGCTTTTTCACTTCAGTTCCTAAGATGCGGGTTGGAACTTTCCTCACAATTGCTTCGCGTTCCACTTCGGCTTCTTCTAGAATGTTGGGTTCCACCACTTCCGCAGACTCATGTAAACACTTCCGGAGGTGAGAAACATGAAAGACGTTGTGAACTCCGGCCAGTCTCTCGGCTAGCTCTAATCTATAGGCCATCTTCCCAACTTTCTCGATGATAGGAAACGGTCCTACAAATCTTGATGCTAGCTTTCCTGCGGATCCAAAGCGAATGACGTTCCTTAAAGGAGATACCTTAAGGAAAACCCTGTCCCCAACCTCAAACTCAAGGTCGGTCCATCTTTTGTCGGCGTAGGATTTCTGTCTGTCTTGGGCAGTTTTCATTCTCCTACGTATCAAGTCCACTTTCTCCGAAGTCTCTCAAATCATATCTGGCCTAATTATAAGCTTATCTGTAGACTCCCACCAACAAGTTGGTGATTTGCACGGTCTTCCGTACAAGGCTTCGAAGGGCGCCATACCGATGGTAGCTTGGTAGCGGTTGTTGTAGGCAAATTCCACTAAAGGAAGGTGATCCTCCCAAGTCCCTCAAAAGTCAAGAACACAAAGTCTCAAAAGATCCTCTAAAACTCTATTCACCCTTTCCGTCTGGCCATCGGTTTGGGGGTGATAGGCCGTGCTCAACATAACTGTGTGCCTACAGCTTCTTGCAGACTCCGCCAAAACTCGCTTGTGATGATAGGGTCTCGGTCACTAACAATGCTGGAGGGTATCCCATGGAGCCGAACTATTTCCTTGAGATAAAGAGATGCTAGAGACGAGGCAGTCCTTCTACTCTTGATAGGTATGAAGTGGGCGCTCTTAGTAAGCCTATCCACTATTACCCAAATGCTAGTATTGCCTCTTCTCGACCTAGGTAGTCCATCAATGAAGTCCATTGAAATGCTATCCCACTTCCACTCTGGGACCTCTAAAGGGTGAAGTAGTCCTCCAGGTTTCTTCTGTTCCGCCTTGACCCGTTGGTTGGTCATGCACTTAGAGACGAAATCTGCCACGTCTTGCTTCATGCCGCTCCAAAAGAAAGTCCTTTTTATATCCTTGTACATCTTATCATCGCCAGGGTGTATAGTCATCTTGGAATGATGCGCTTCCTCGAGAACCTTCTTTTTCAACTCCCTTGCTTGTGGGACGCATAACCTTCCATCTCGCCTCAGCCAACCCTTATCATCGATGGCGTATCTACTGAGGTGACTGGAAGTCTCACCCCTAATAAGTTTATCAATCACATCAATAAGCTGAGGGTCTTCACGTTGTGCAGCCCCTATTGAGTCCAAGAGAGTAGGGCGTACTTTGAGAGATGCTAACAAACCCGGTACAAAATCTGAGGAGGGCCTAAAGTTAAAACTGGCTATATACTCCAGGCTTTGCCTTTCCACAAAGAGCGGGCTTAAGATAAGTTTCTTTCAGCTCAACACATCTACTACTACGTTGCCTTTTCCGGGAGTATAGGAAATTTCAAAGTCATACGAGGAAAGAAACTCCATCCATCTTTGCTGCCTCAAGTTAAGATCCTTCTGCGAGAAGAGATATTTCAACGATTTATGGCCAGTGTATAATTCAAACTTCTCACCTAGGAGATAATGGCACCAAGACTTAAGCGTAAATACGATGGCGGCTAACTCAAGATCGTGCGTTGGGTAGTTCTTTTCATGAACTTTCAATTGTCTTCCGCCATAAGCTACTACCCTTCCTTCTTGCATTAGAACCGCGCCTAGTCCCGTTCCACATGCATCCGTGTATAATGTGAACATTTTTCTTCCATCTGGCAAAGTCAGAACTGGGGCTGTTGTGAGAGCCCTTTTTAATCGTTGGAAAGCAAACTCGCAATCCAAATCCCAAGTGAACGCCAGATTCTTCTTGGTTAGTCTTGTGAGTGGGGCTGAGATTTTCGCGAAATCCCTAATAAACTTTCGGTAAAAACCGGCTAGCCCAAGAAAGCTTCGAACTTCGGTTGCATTTCTTGGTGTCTTCCAATCTTGCACTGCCACCACTATCGCGGGGTCCATGGCCAACCCCTCTTTGGACACTATATGCCCCAGAAATCTTACTTCTTTTCTCCAGAAGTGACACTTGGAGAATTTGGCTTTTAGTTGATGAGCTCGAAGAATTTCCATGATTTCTTTCAGATGCTGAGCATGCTCTTCCTCATTCTTTGAGAAGATTAAGATATCATCTACGAAGACAACCACAAATCTGTTGAGGAATTCTCTGAACACCTTGCTCATTAGGTCTACGAAATAAGCGGGTGCGTTTGTCAAGCCGAAAGGTATGACAAGCCACTCGAAGAAACCGTCTGGGGTTCTGAACGCCGTTTTATCAATGCTATCTTCAGCTACTCTTAGCTGATGGAACCCAGTTGCCAAATCAAGTTGGGAGAAGACCGTCGCATCTACAAGCTGATCAAACAAATTGTCGATTCGGAGAAGAGGGTGCCTATTTTTCTTGGTCAATTTGTTTAACTCCCTATAGTCGACGCAAAGGCGAAGCGAACCGTCCGCTTTGGTTGCGAACACCACTGGAGCACCCCAT
Source organism: Allium sativum (assembly GCA_030737875.1). Taxonomy (NCBI): domain Eukaryota; kingdom Viridiplantae; phylum Streptophyta; class Magnoliopsida; order Asparagales; family Amaryllidaceae; genus Allium; species Allium sativum. The sequence continues at coordinate 188,944,889 of CM060924.1, read as the reverse complement.
TCCGAAATGCTCCGTCTAATGAACCCTTTTTCAAGAAGTTCTTTAACCTGCTTACTGAGCTCCTTTCTCTCCCTTGGAGCCATGTGTCTGACAGGTAAAGCTACAGGCTTTGCTTTATCCACAAGATATATGCGAAAGTCTATTTCCCACCTCGGAGGTAAGCCTTTCACCTCCTCAAAGACATCCGGATATTCCCAGACTACTCTTACTGATTGCAAATTCTCATCGGAAGCATCAAGCGACTCTAGATAACTAAGCATAATAGCATTCAAGGGATTACAAGAAATTTCTAGAGTGTTACCAAGCCAGGTCAAGAGTATAACTACTCTTTTCTCATAATCAAGAATGGCACTATTACTGGATAACTAGTCCATGCCTAAGATCAAACCATATCCCGAGAAGCCCAAAACAAAAGCATTACAACTAAACTCAATGCTGAGAATAGAGATTTTCAAACCCAAACAAACCATTGACAAGTAAGCGGAGCCCCCAATTGGATTTGAAACTACTAAGGGATCTTCTACCATACTAGTGTCTAGATGCAGAGATTCTACTAAGGCAGATGAAATAAAAGAGTGCAATGCGCCAGAGTTAAAAAATGTATGAACTGGATGATCATAAAGATAGACTACACTTTCTACAGAAATATTACTACTTCTTTCCTGCTGAGGTGCCACTAGCGCATAAACCTGACCCCCTGAAGTGGATCCGCCTTTCTGTCCCTGCCCTTTCTTCTTTGGGCAGTCCTTAGCTTGGTGCCCAGTCTCTCCACAATGAAAGCAACCACCCATCTTCGCCTTTCTTTTCCGGCAATCTTTTGATATATGGCCCACAATGCCACATAAATTGCACCTTCTCTTCTTACGGGGCTTATTGTTCTTCCCTCCTTTCTTGAAGTCTGTTTTCTTTGCTTGTAGACCCTCTTTCTTCTCTTCCACCTTAGTTTCTTTCTTGCCGTGGTCTTCCTCGTGTAGCAATGCCATGTCCACCAAGCTTTCATAAGTCGCTCCCGTGGATACATGGGTCACGACAAGGCTGTGTAGAGGCTCATTCAAACCCTTGACGAAGCGAAGTGCTTTCTTGTGTTGGGTGTTTACTAAGTCTAGCCCAAATCTGGCCACCTGATTAAACTGATTTACATACTCCCTGATTGTCATACTTCCCTGTTTCAGAGTTAGAAACTTCTCCATTTGCAGGCTTCTTTCAGCTTGGGAGAGGAATTTCATCTCAAACCTTGTCCTGAAGTCATCCCATGTTTCCACCACCCTCTGAGCATTGGTAACTTCCCACCAATAGGAAGCTTCATCCTTAAGCAACCATACCGCCAGTTGTATCTTTTGCCTGTCATCAACCCCGAAGATGACAAACAGATCCTCAGTCTCCTTTAGCCAGTTTCTTGCCCCTACAAAGGATTCTGTCCCATAAAAGTCTTTTCCACCCATAGTCTTAAAGTCTCTTTAGGTTTTTGCGAAGGCATTTCCATGAGGAGGTGGAAAAGGAAGAGGAACCGCCACCATTGGAGGAGGGATGTCTGCTGGGCCCGCGCCATTGGCCCTTGCTTCTAAGTACCTCCTAAACCAGCCGGGAATCGGCACTCCTTCCGGGAGGTTAAGGTCTCCAGACATGCTGAAACAGAAAGGAAAAATTCAAAACGAAGGATAGAGAGATAGATAGGGCACATGGCTTTGGGGGATTTTGTCTTTTTATAAACATAACACACTTTTTTTTTCTTGAAAAATGCTTCTTTAAATTTTCTTTTTGAAAACAATTTCAAAAACTTTTATCTTATCTGGTAAACCTATGTTCTGATACCAAGTGAAACACCCCACCTCCATTAAGGTCACTCACAAAGGAAATGCCTTAACTTTGGTGGAGGTTTATAAGTAAAAGCCATAGATAAACTCAAGATAGATATAAATACACATATTTTAAAACAGCGGAAACCAAACAGACTTTATTTCATCAATATGTGTTCAAAACAAAACATTCCATAATTGTCTCAAAATACTTCCAACATTACAACATCATTACTGTCTTGATTATTAAAGAAGCATAAAACATAAATAAAGTGACAAAAATCCCCAAAGTGACATCCAAAGCCATAATCCAAGCAGAAGAGATCCAAATCATACATCTACGTTCTTGGACCTTGTAAAGAGCCTGACTGAGCTGAGCTGTTTCCTCCCTGTGGACCTGGGGGGGGGGGGGAGGGGTAACGAAAGAAAAGAAGACGAAAAGAAAATAGGGTCAGACATAAAGCCTGAGTAAATCTAGTAACTCTTCAGTATATGAATAAGAAAAGGGGCATGATAGATATATATACTGAAAATAGGAAAGTGTCACAAGCTAAGGAAGTGTCGAATGTACTATCGCACCCATATTATATCTCTGCATCTACCTGAGTTTATTCTAACCGGCACCCCATGGTGAGGGCGAAGTGATCCCCAACTTTATTTAAAGATCGGCTCCTACCCGCGTTAACATGTGTCATACGGCCCCCAAGAATTGTAGATACCTATGCTGGTCCCACCATGGGGTGTATCAAGACCCATGGTGGCGGCCCCAACACAAATTCTAGAAGGCATAGGTTATACTACTGGTGTCCCCAGTGCCCTGGTTGTCTGCTCCGGAGTGTGTGCACGCCCGCACCCCGTTAGACCTACACTGTGCACCCACCGCCGTCGTTTTGACCGCTTACAATCAGCCTAGTAATCGTGCCCCACCCTGCCTAGTTTCAGGGTACCGTTGATACCTAACTTGGGTTACTGCTGAAACGGGTCCCTCGTTACCAGGATTTTCTAGTCAAACATGTTAAGTGTCTGTATTTACCTAACCCCACCCATCAATGTTGAATTTGGTTCAGTGTTATAGTTGACTTAACTCTACAATCTGTCCTTAGCCTCTTAGGAGCACCTGACCACTCACATTAGATAGATATTTCCACGGTTACAGGATATGCCGGTCGGTTCCGGGCAGGTTTACACCGTAGCTTAGTCTAACCTCGGGTCCTTATTAGGCTCAATGCTTAACCACCCACATTGGATAGGTATTGTTGTGACTACTGGACAGCCGACGGTTCCGGGCAGGTTTACATCACAACTCAATCCAACCTCGGGTTAAGCATATCGTGTTTTCTAAATTACATATTTTATTACTTCTCAATTATATATGAAAATGTCATATTTTTATTTTTGGGTATAACCATTCATATCGCTTAAATGCCATTGTCGTTGGCATGTGCCAACCATGCCAACATATATTTTCATGTTTTACACCCAACGTTATTACCCCGTTTATACGTTCGCAACGTTATAACAAATGTTGGGCTCGACACAATTCAGTCCAACTTTAAAAGCGTGAGAAAGGGGGAAATCAAGAACATGTAATATTTTACAACATATAAGGGTGTGTAGCACATGAACTTGCAATTTAGCGATATTAACATAAATGATGGGTCATGTGAACTTGCATTAAAATCAAAGTATAACTAAGTAGGTGACATATGAAATGGCATAGTTTAGGCTAATACAAACTTGTGTTTAAACATGTTTAACTTGGCATAATTTCAAACACAAAACTAGCATGATGTAAATTCACCAAAAGGTCCAATTATAACATCTAATCACATAGCCTATTTCAACATGAACTTGCATAGTTTTTGAAACCCAAACGATACTTAACATAGATCCAATTACACTTGCAAATAAACATGAACTTGCATAGTTTATGAAACACAAACTATACTTAACATAGATCCAATTATACTTGCAAATAAACATGGAAGTGATATCATAGGTTTTAGGTCATGTAGGCATAAAAGGTTTCAAGTCTAAATCATGTTTACATAAGCCTTAATTTAGACTTAGTGAATGTATAAGGTCCATGTCATTGACATAAACAAAAAGGGATCAATTTCTTGTTTTTGCCACAAACTTACAAGTGTCATTGTTTTCATATACAATTGTTCAATAGGCTTGCATCAATCAATTTATGCCACAAACATCAATGCACAAGTCATAATAGAACCATCACAATACATAGAATTTATACAATACAATAACACAATTCTATTTTCATTTACATCGAATCACATCACAGTTTTTATTCGTATTCTGAAAGGTCACTATACTTACAACGAATGCAGAATCTTGAATTATGGATTCTGAATTCCGAAATTGAGATGCGCTCCTTTGGGTAGACTAACGTTGCGTTGATTAATTTGATTAAACTTTAATCTTCTTCTTAATATGATTCGTCTCCTAGGCCTTTCTCTCTTGACGGCTATGTTCAATTCCTCCCTAGCGGCATGACGACTCCTTTCTTATTTTTTTGTGTGAATTTTCAGTTGAGAGTTAGGGTGTATTTATAGATTTTTAATTTGTTTTGAGCCGTCAGATGAAGACAGGAGGAATCTAGGCCATACAAAGTTCAAAGAGCCAATCAAGAGGTGACACGTCAGCCCTAGTGACACACACAGCCGCAGAAATTCGAGCCAGAGCCAGACCTAGCCAGCCAGGTCGAGCAGGCAGGTCGACACCCAGGTCGACACTATGGTCGACCTGGAGGGGGGACCAGGTCGACACTATGGTCGACCTGGGGTGACCAGGTCGACACTATGGTCGACCTGGTCTTCTGGGCGGGAATTTTCCCACCCAGCCCAGTTTGAACCTGAAATTCGATTTTTGAATTTAAAACTGAGCTATTTGAATTTAAATTTTATTCTGAAACTCTCGAAGGCCATAACTCCTTCATACGGAGTCCGATTCATGCAAACTCGGACTCTATCTCAAGCAGAATTTCGAGAGGAACGCAATGGCATAACCCGTTTCCCTTAATTCTTTCATTTAGAATTAATTTCACTTTAATTTGTGAAGCTTAGCGTTATAGAATTTACGGGGTGTTACACAAAGCATATCTAAGTGGGGTGCTCCAGTAGTATTTGCAACTAAAGAGGATGGTTCGCTTCGCTTATGTGTGGATTATAGGGAGTTGAATAAGCTCACTAAGAAGAATAGGCACCCACTTCAAAGGATATATGATCTGTTTGACCAGCTTGTAGGTGCGTCTGTTTTATCTCAGTTAGACTTGGCCAAGGGGTTTCATCAGTTGAGGGTTGCCGAGGACGGTACAGACAAGACTGCATTTAGGACTCAAGGTGGTTTCTTCGAGTGGCTCGTCATGCCTTTTCGAGTTGATGAATGCACCCGCTTATTTTGTAGATATGATGAGTAGGGTGTTTTTGGGAGTTCCTAAATAAGTTCGTTGTGGTCTTTGTTGATGACATCTTGATTTTCTCGAAGAGAAAGGAAGAGCGTGCCCTACGTTAAGTGAGATTTTGAAGACTCTCCGAAAGCATCGGCGTACGGTGAAATTCTCCAAATGCCATTTTTGGGGAAAGGAAGTGAGATTTCTAAGGCATGTGGTCTTTGAGGATGGGATCGTAGGGGATTCCCGCGAATATAGTTGCAGTTCAGGAGGGAAGGGTAGTATGTTACGATGGTAGACATTTGAGGGTTCACAAGAAGAATTACCCTACCCATGTTTTAGAATTAGCTGCTATAGTATTCACACTTAAGACTTGGCGGCAGTATCTTCTTGGAGAAAGGTTCGAGTTATACACGGACCGATATCGAGTTTGAGGTGGGAGACATGGTTTTCATCAAGGTATCGCCTTTGAGGAATATGGTTCGCTTTGGATCTGTAGGGAAACTGACGCCAAGGTTAGTAGGACCATTTCCCATAATGGAAGGAATAGGTCAAATGACTTATAGGGTTAAACTACCAGAGAGATTAGCAGTTGTTCATTAGTGAAAATACAGCAGAAGTAGCTGAGCCGAGTATGCTTGAGGAAGTAGAGGTGGAACAAGAAGCGACAGTTAGACAAGTTCCTACCTGTATTCTTGGATCAGAGGTTAAGAAGTTACGCAACCGAGAGGTCAAGTCGATGAAAGTTCAGTGGGCAGATAACCACGAGGATGCAACTTGGGAGACTGAAGACAAGATTCGTGGTTCGTACCCTTTTCTTTTCAAGGATGTGTTCTTTACTTCTTTTCCTATGCTTTTTATTCATACTTGTTTCTATCATTCATCTGTATCCTATTGATCGAATCCTCGATCTTTCGGTAGGGAACCAATGGATGTAAATATGTGTTTGAGACATGTTATGTTTGATGGATGCAAGTGAATGCATGTAACGACCCATATTTTTGGTCGATTAATTTTAAATATTTAATATCATTTTAAATATTGTGTTGATAATATAAATAAATTTTTATTTATTAATTTATCGTAATACAAAATAAAAGTGGAATCGAAGTTGAAAACTGAATTAAATCAATTCAGATGACCGATATTAATTCTATCAGAATATAGACAACGATAATAATAATTTATTTTCAAAGAATTTATTTGTGTTGAATTTAAATTATATTATATCAAATTAATATGTATATTTTATATATATGTTCGAATTAAATTTCAGAATCTATTCTGTTGGGTTCAGAATAACGTTATAATATTAAAACGTCGTTCTGTACATTAAAATAGCGGTTCACGATTCTAAATTTGTACCCCGAGATATTTGTAATGGATAAGATCGAAATCAAATCAGAATCTGTTTTGATAAAATAAAAATCACTTTATATCTAACCGAAATAAATAAAAATCAAATCGATATCTTTTAAAAAGGAATAAAAATCCCTTGATATCAAATCAAATTAAAATAAAATCAAATCATGTATTTTATCGTACAAACAAACCACCCTAACATTTCATTTCACACAGCTATTTCCTTCGTCGAGCAACAAAATTTGTCTCCTTACTTCAGTATCAAGGAAACACCACATTAATGGCGTTTGTACTCTATAAACTGTTCGCCTCTATATAAGGCCGAGCCTTCTCTTCATCCGAAACTAACGAAATGAATGTCATTCTCTTCATTTCTATCCTTCGAGTCAGAAATCAAATCGCTCCATGATAAAAAAAAATAACAAAAAGAGGAACATCGCGACTTGAAATCGTAGAAGACTTGAAGCTCGACATCGACCAGAAGACGCTCGCGATGATAAGTTCGTTCGAAGATATGCAGCAGGGTTCGGAGGTAGTAAAATCGACGGGAAAAGGAATGTCTTCGCAGGATTTTATTGAATTCAAAAAGGGGGTTCGCGATTTGATTCAAGACAGAGAGATGCTAGATGAGGAGTGGTAATCAGTGGGGAAGGGCGTGATTCCAGATGCGGTTCTGGGAAAAGGCAGAACTAGGAGTAGAGATTGATGCAGTTATTGATGGTGACGGTGTTGTTTTGGAGTTCGGTTATGGCTTGATGCTAATGATAGTCTGGAGGAGTTCAATATGTGTTTGAGGATGGAAGTGGTGCAACCGTGCGAAGATTAAGGGGAAAGTTTGCATTCTAGAGTTGTGTGAGGTAACAGATTGGGTTGGCCAGAGTTGTGAGTTCATGTATGGGAGCATGAGTTCGAGATTTTAGTGAAGAACTGATCATTGTTGGGAAGGCAGATTTCAAACAATGTTGATAGAAGGGGTGTTGCGTTTCCTGGACATACATGGGTTAAGGCAGTGGTGTGTGGTCGAGTATGGTAAGGTGAAGTTGTTTAATGGGGGATGTTCTGTTTGTACAAGGCTGAGGTGTTCGATGGAATGCCGAATAGGATGGAGCGGAGTTTTTGGACTAATTTTAGCAAAGGGAATTAGCGATTTGTAAAGATATTCTCGTGGATTAGTCGAGTTTTCATAAGGCAGCAGGTATACAATATTTCAAAATTTAATATATATATAAGATTAATTTATTTAGTAGTTAAATAAATATGTGTTTAATCAATAAAATAAAATGAATGTTTATAGTTGCAAAATAAATTCATTCAAGACGGTTTGACTAGACTCATAACATGACGATATGGAATTAAACAAGATATTTGGCAAACGAAAATCAAGGTGAGTAAATCTCGCTCAAAGTTTTATTTTTAATCGTTAAAAATAAATTCTTGGTTGCTTGGATGCTTGCATGAGTTTTGAATTACCGTGGTCATATATGTTACTTATACCTAGGCTTGGTGATTGTGGCTATTGGATATTTCCTATAATGCTATTAGCGGATGCCCGCAGTATCATTAGCGGATGACCCTACGCCCACGTATATAAGTGGATCCCCTTTTTATACGGCGATATCTCGCCTTGAAGCAGGATTGGTATTACTATTTATTGTTGACTAACATATGTGGATGCAGGGAAAACAGGTTGGAGGAATCCAACTGGATTCATCAAAATTTATTTATTGTTGTTTACATGTATGTTTGAAATGCTGAATTGAATTGATACTTGTGTGTTGAGTGTTTAAATATCACTGTCCATAGATATTGATATTTAAAATATTATACAAAATGGATTTTTTTTATAGATTTTAATGGGAAAATCTAATTCCGAAATAGAAATGGAATCTCGACGAGTAGGGGAATATTAACTTGTTTGGGTAATAAAACAAAAAGCTGAATTTCTAGACGCATTTCATAAATGAAAAGAAAACGTTATCATCTGATAATTTAGAAAGGAAATTCAAATATGATTTTGAAATGGGGAATTAATTCTCCAAAATATAGAAATTGGATTTCAAATCGAATTTAAAGCAGAAAACTTGTTTTATATATTTGAAACAAGAAGTGAAAATTATAAATGATATTCGTAAATGGATGTGAAAAATTATCATTGGGTGGTTGATAAATTTAAATTCAGGCGTGAATTTAAAAAGGAATTTTTAATTGGAAATCATTTCAAAAAAAAAGGAAGTGCCTAGTTTTTTTCCGGTATTCAGAATGTAAATTGGAATTTAATAAATCCACATGGATTTATGGTTTGAAGTAGACTATGTCGTATTCGTACAATTAAAATTTTATTCCCAAAAGATAGTGGAATTGTATTAGATAGAAATTTGGAATTTGAATATGAAAATAGATTCTATGCTTATATATATATATATATACACACACACATATATAAGTTATTATAATAAAATATTTCAAATTAGTAATCGAGTTTTAAATGGGAATTATATAAATTAGAAGCTATAATCTAAATTAAATATGAAATAAATTCTATGTTTATACATTTATAAGTTAAATTTTAAAATATATTCGAATGTAAAATAAAAAGGAAAATTAACTTTTCGCAGAGTAGAATTTGGTTTTTAAATGGATTTGGAATGCATAACTTGTTTTAAAACATAAAATAAGGAAGTCACTATATAAACGGTAATTATTATCGTTGAAAAATTTGGAAGTTAATTTCAAATGGAGTTTTAAATTGGAAGTTTATTTAAGTTATAAAATAAGGAAGTGATTTATAAACCATGTGTATAAATGTAATGAAGAAATTTTCTGTAGACAAACTAGAAATAGATTTTTTTTTCCAAATATAAGAAATCGCATTTAAAAATCATATTTTTAAATGAGATAGAGAAGAGGATTTTTGTGATAAGAAATGTCAGTTTTTATTATAAACTCTTATCTGTCTCAATATAAGAATATTGGCGGTCAAGGTCTGAGAGGTAAATAAAATACCTCAACTTGAACGACTTCACTATTATCAAGAGATGATATTAGTTTGTAAAGGTGAAAGGTGTTGAATAAATTGATTTTTCCCCCTAAATGAAAATTATAATTTGAATTCGATTGTATCGAGTTTTATAGAATAACTTATATCTAATGGAATTGGGATTTTAATGTAGAGGTTGACAAATGAATAATTAATAACCAAGTTACGAAACCGGAATGAAGTAATCAATGGTTTTTTGGGAAATCAAGATGTTAAGTTAGATTTGGGGAATTGTTTTAAATTATATTTAAACATTAAAGAATGGAGTTGAAGATTATTTATAAACGAAGTATTAAAATATTATATTAGTTTAATTAAAACGAACTCGTCGCGGCACGTTAGTTCGTAAATTGACGATTCGAACTTCAGTCGAGAATATAGAACTCACTATGACTCGGAATTCAATGAAACAAGAAACGTTAGGACCGATTAAATGATACTTTTCAAATGGAAGAGAAAAATCTGGATTTCGTTTTATAGATTTTGAGTTATGTAAAAATCAAATTTCAGAAAAGTCACTATAAAATCGTATAAAAACCATAACGATTTAATTAATCAATTAAAGGGATTTTTAGTGAATAAAAATCCGAATTTCAAAGGGGAAATCCGAATTTGATTTTTGTAAAATAGATTTGAACTCAAGTGGGTAAGTGAATCGATTTTTGGAATAGAAACTAGATCTTTAATTTATTGAATAAGATCAACTGATTAAGAGGAGTAATTAGTTGACGGAATTTTGTAAATGAAGTTAACCTTGTAAAGTGAATAAGATTTTTGAATTAAATTTTGAGATCGAATATAAAACTCGAGTTATAAATGGAATGCAACTTAGGCATAAGCGAATTAAATTAGATTCGATTGTGATACGTTTAAATCGGAAGTGCATTAGGCAAAAGATTAATTAAAGAAGTGGTTAACAGATTTTCGTGAAAATGAATGGATTGATTAAAATGATTTGGAAATGGATGAATATATGTAAACAAGTATGAAAGGAGGAGTATGAAGGGAATGAAGATTTTAATATAAATGCCCGACAAAAAGGCACACGTTTAAATTTCCATATGAGGTTTTATGCGCCGAATCGGCAAGCCACTTGGCTTTTTGATTTTCTTTTTGAATGAAAAGGGCCTACAGAGGAAAGTTGAGGTTTGAACTATTTGCCGGTACAAAGGAGGTTATGGCGAATTTTCCAGAAATTTGAGGAGTTATAATATTTTTAAGAAATTTTGAGGACATAAATCGATATATCTAAAATTCACTAAGAAAATGAATCTAATATAAAATATTAGAAAGGGCCAGTGATTGTGAAATTGTTTGATGGATGTTTATTTTTCTTTTGATAGTTAAAACACCGGCTAACAAAGATTTTTACCATCGTTGTCGATACAGAGAGACCGGTTGAATTTAATATTCGAAAACCACTCCATATAGGCATAGGCGTTGCGAATTAGATTATGCTAAAAATAATCAAAGACGGAGTGAAATACAAGTAGGCTGTTTTATTTGTTCAGTCCCAGGACAACTTGTATGGACGAATGTCTGACAAAGTATTCCTAACGGTCACATAAGGCGATCTTTTCAAGGTATTACGTCTGGTGGCGAAGAAAGTCGTTTCTCTTAGCTTTTGTACCCGTAATATTTTTGGGAAGTTCAACTCGTGATTTGACGGGTTTGACGATGTGGCATTCAAAGTGTATGGTGGCCAGATGTTCTAAAAGTTAGACGTAGCCTCAAGCTTCACAATCGGGAAATGACAAAAATCGGTCAGGCCGCATGGCTATGTGGGTTGCTCCCATTAGGGTGTACAATCACCTATCTAGAGAAATTCCTTTTACTTCTTTAATCTATTCGATGCTGTCCCTTTTCGGGAAACGGTGGTTTGAGCCCAACCATTGGTGATATGCATTCGATACAATCAAGCGAAATGAGTGGTCGGTCTTGTGTGGGCCGGATTGCAAGACGTTCTTGTTGAACCTAGGTGTATTCGCCTCTAGAGATACGCTATTGGAAGGTGGTCCCATACCTTGTCATAGTTGGAATCCAATCTCCAATAAGCACCCTGCGGTTTTTGATTTTATACTATATATGTTAAGCGTGAGATGCAAGCGTTCTACTATTTGGTTATTTATTTGATTAGACAATATTATAATATCACTGGATTTTGATGTCAAAAATGGTTTGGGTTATAGTAAGGTAAAAACCGTCCGTGTTTATTTGTGGATTGGTCTTACTATTATCCTTTTCTTTCAAAAGGTTTTTGAAGTTAAACCATATGGTTGGAGTTTACTCACACCAGTCCCATGACTGACCCAGAGTTTATTTTGTTTTTTTTCCTAAACTCTTGGGTTCCCAAATTTGTACGGGTAGTCAAGTGTCTCAGGCTTTTATAGATACATTTGGTGGAGCTTGAAGCAGGAGGCTTCACCGTTAGTTATTTAGAGTTATTTCCACTGTACCAAATGTTGTATTGTACTCTGATGATGGTATGTATATATGTACAAAACAAATTTGTATTCCAAAGTTATGTTATATAATATAATTTATTCGTTCCGCTATGAGATTCTGCATTGTCATTTCTATTCTTCTTCTATCTTTTCTATTTTCTTTAACCCTAATGACTCGTATTTCTGTATTATTTGAGTTGGACGTGTGTTGTATTAGTCAGCTCAGATAGTATGGATTTTAGGGTTGTTACAGTTGGTACCAGAGCTTAGGTTGAGCGAACACCTAGGCTTGTGTGACATGTGCTCATTAGAGATAGGGTCAGTAGTACCCTAGAATGAGTTGAGTGTATATATGAGAGAGCGTATTTGTAAGTTGATATAAAAATTGTTTTATATTGTGTCGGCTTGTCTGTTGAGTGATTTATGAATTCTAATCCAATCCACGACGTCGATAGGAATTTCTAAACACTTGAACAGAAGGATTGACATAATATTGTTTTAAAGTGGGTAAATGAAATAATTTTACCCAAAATTTATTTTGAATCAAAAATGAATAATTTTATAGAATTGGTTATATATGGATGTGTTATATGTTGTTATAATCAAATGAGATTATAAAATTGAAATGGTTATATATAACCAAATAGAACTTGTATATGAATATTATATGCAAATGTAATCAACTAAAATTGAATTCAACCTGTAAATTGGAATTTAAATCCCGGAGGGTTGGAAAATATTTTTTCAAAATATATTAGAATAATATAGCATTATTTTGGGAAGGATTTTGGATAAAAATCGTTTTGAATGGATTTTGAAAGTGATAAAGCACTGAACTCACTTCAGTGGCTGGGAAATAATTCTGATTATGACTGCAGCATCATCAGTGTTCATTTTCAAGTTTCTAAGTGATGGATTGCTACCTTAGAAAAGTTTTTGATGGAAATTTGTTTGAAAGGAAACAAGTTATGGAAAAAAAATTCAAATGTTTTGGATTTAAAATAGAAATAAATATATGTATATATATTTATGTAACTTCAAAAGGATTTGAAATAAAATCCGGGGATTTGAATTCTAAAATTTAAATTTAACTTAAGCAAGTTAAATGAATCGAAATGAATAAATTGATCAAAATAAATTTGAATGGAATATGAATTGATTGTAGATCATTCAAATTAAATGAATGAAACCCAAAGTTTTGGTAGAACTAAAATTTCAGAAATATGAAATGTTGAATTTCATATAAGTGGGTTTTGAAAGGTAAAAGGGGTTTGTAGCATTTCTCCTAGCTTAGTAATTTCGGGGAAGAAATTCTTTTAAGGGGGAAAGAATGTGAAGACCCGTATTTTTGGTCGATTAATTTTAAATATTTGATATCATTTTAAATATTGTATTGATAATATAAATAAATTTTTATTTATTAATTTATCGTAATACGAAATAAAAGTGGAATCGAAGTTGAAAACTGAATCAAATCAATTCAAATGACCGATATAAATTTTATCTGAATATAGACGACGATAATAATAATTTATTATCAAAGAATTTATTTGTGTTGAATTTAAATTATATTATATCAAGTTAATATGTATATTTTATATATACGTTCGAATTAAATTTCATAATCTATTCTGTTGGGTTTAGAATAACGTTGTAATATTGAAACGTCGGTATGTACGTTAAAATAGTGGTTCATGATTCTAAATTTGTTCCTTGAGATATTTGTAATGGATAAGATCGAATCAAATCAGAATCTGCCTAGATAAAATAAAAATCACTTATATCTAATCGAAATAAATAAAAATCAAATTGATATCTTTTAAAAAGGAATAAAAATCCCTTAATATCAAATCGAATTAAAATAAAATAAAATCAGGTATTTAATCGTACAAACAAACCACCCTCACATTTCATTTCACGCAGCTATTTCCTTCATCGAGCAACAAAATTTGTCTTCTTAATTCAGTATCAAGGAAACACCACATTAATGGTGTTTGTACTCTATGAACCGTTCACCTCTACATAAGGCCGAGCCTTCTCTTCATCCCAAACCAACGAAATGAATGTCGTTCTCTTCATTTCTATCATTCGAGTCAGAAATCAAGTCGCCCCACAATAAAAAAAATAACAGAAAGAGGAACATCGCGACTTGAAATCGTAGAAGACTTGAAGCTCGACATCGACCAGAAGACGCTCATGATGATGAGTTCATTCGAAGATATGCAGTAGGGTTCGGAGGTGGTAAAATCAATGGGAAAGGGGATGTCTTCACAGGATTTTACTGAATTCAAAAAGGGGGTCCGCGACTTGATTCAAGACCGAGAGATGCTAGATGAGGAGCGGTAATCAGTGGGGAAGGGCGCGATTCCAGATGCGGTTCTGGGAAAAGGTGGAACTAGTAGTAGAGATTGATGCAGTTATTGATGGTGATGGTGTTGTTTTGGAGTTCGGTTATGGCTTGATGCTAATGATAGTCTGGAGGAGTTCAATCCGTGTTTGAGGATGGAAGGGGTGCAACCGTGTGAAGATTTAGGGGAAAGTTTGCGTTCTAGAGTTGTGTGAGGTAACAGATTGGGTTGGCCAGAGTTGTGAGTTCATGTATGGGAGCATGAGTTCGAGATTTTAGTGAAGAACTGATCATTGTTGGGAAGGCAGATTTCAAACAATGTTGATAGAAGGGGTGTTGCGTTGCCTGGACATACATGGGTTAAGGTAGTGGTGTGAGGTCGAGTCTAGTAAGGTGAAGTTGTTTAATAGGGGATGTTCTGTTTGTACAAGTTTGAGGTGTTCGACGGAATGCCGAATAGGATGGAGCGGAGTTTTTGGACTAATTTCAGCAAAGGGAATTAGCGATTTGTGAAGATATTCTCGTGGATTAGTCGAGTTTCCATAAGGCAGCAGGTATACAATATTTCAAAATTTAATATACATAGGATTAATTTATTTAGTAGTTAAATAAATAAGTGTTTAATCGATAAAATAAAATGAATGTTTATAGGTGCAAAATAAATTCATTCAAGACGGTTCAACTAGACTCATAACTTGATGATATGGAATTAAACAAGATATTTGGCAAACGAAAATTAAGGTGAGTAAATCTCACTCAAAGTTTTATTTTTAATCGTTAAAAATAAATTCTTGGATGCTTGCATGAGTTTTGAATTACTATGGTCATATATGTTAGTTATACCTAGGCTTGGTGATTGTGGCTACTGGATATTTCCCGCAATACTATTAGCGGATGCCCGCAGTATCATTAGCGGATGACCCTATGCCCACTTATACAAGTGGATCCCATTTTTATATCGCGATATCCTGCCTTGAAGCAGGATTGGTATTATTATTTATTGTTGACTAACATATGTGGATGCAGGGAAAACAGGTTGGAGGAATCCAACTGGATTCCTCAAAATTTATTTATTGTTGTTTACATGTATGTTTGAAATGCTGAATAGAATTGATACTTGTGTGTTGAGTGTTTGAATATCACTGGCCATAGATATTGATAGTTAAAATATTATACAAAATGGATTTTTTTAGATTTTAATGGGAAAATCTAATTCCAAAATAGAAATTGAATCTCGAATGAGTTGGGGAATATTAACTTGTTTGGGTAATAAAACAAGAAGCTGAATTTATAGATGGGTTTCATAAATGAAAAGAAAAAGTTATCATTTGATAATTTAGAAAGGAAATTCAAATAGGATTTTGAAAAGGAGAATTTATTCTCCAAAATATAGAAATTGGATTTCAAATTGAACTTAAAACAGAAAACTTGTTTTATATATTTGAAACAAGAAGTGAAAATTATAAATGGTATTCGTAAATGGATGTGAAAAATTATCATTGGGTGGTTTATAAATTTAAATTCAGGCGTGAATTTAAAAAGGAATTTTTAATTGGAAATCATTTTAGAAAAAAAGGAAGTGACGAGTTTTTTTTCCAATATTTAGAATGTAAATTAGAATTTAATAAATCCATGTGGATTTATGGTTTGAAGTAGACTATGTTGTATTCATACTAATAAAATTTTATTCCCAAAAGATAGTGGAACTGTATTAGATAGAAATTTGGAATTTGAATATGAAAATAGTCTTTATGCTTATATATATATATATACACACACATATATATAAGTTATTATAATAAAATATTTCAAATTAGTAATCGAGTTTTAAATGGGAATTATATAAATTAGAAGCTGTAATCTAAATTAAATATGAAATAAATTCTATGTTTATACATTTATAAGTTAAATTTTAAAATATATTCGAATGTAAAATAAAAAGGAAAATTTACTTTTCGCAGAGTAGAATTTGGTTTTTAAATGGATTTGGAATGGATAACTTGTTTTAAAACATAAAACAAGGAAGTCACTATATAAACGATAATTATTATCGTTGAATAATTTGGAAGTTAATTTCAAATGGAGTTTATTTAAGTTATAAAATAAGGAAGTGATTTATAAACCATATGTATAAATGTAAAGAAGAAATTTTCAGTAGACAAATTGGAAATGGATTTTTTTTCCAAATATAAGAAATCACATTTAAAAATCATATTTTTAAATGAGATAGAGAAGAGGATTTTTGTGATAAGAAATGTCAGTTTTTATTATAAACTCTTATCTGTCTCAAGATAAGAATATTGGCGGTCAAGGTCTGAGAGGTAAATAAAATACCTCAACTTGAACGACTTCACTATTATCAAGAGATGATATTAGTTTGTAAAGGTGAAAGGTGTTGAATAAATTGATTTTTCCCCCTAAATGAAAATTATAATTTGAATTCGATTGTATCGAGTTTTATAGAATAACTTATATCTAATGGAATTGGGATTTTAATGTAGAGGTTGAGAAATGAATAATTAATAGCCAAGTTATGAAACCGGAATAAAGTAATCAATGGCTTTTTGGGAAATCAAGATGTTAAGTTAGATTTGGGGAATTGTTTTAAATTATATTTAAACATTAAAGAATGGAGTTGAAGTTTATTTATAACCGAAGTATTAAAATATTATATTAGTTTAATTAAAACGAACTCGTCGCGACACGTTAGTTCGTAAATTGACGATTCGAACTTCAGTCGAAAATATAGAACTCAGTATGACTCGGAATTCAATGAAACAAGAAACATTAGGTCCGATTAAATGATAGTTTTCAAATGGAAGAGAAAAATCTGGATTTCGTTTTATAGATTTTGAGTTATGTAAAAATCAATTTTCTAAAAAGTCAATGTAGAATCGTATAAAAACCATAACGATTTAATTAATCAATTAAAGGGATTTTTAGTGAATAAAAATCCGAATTTCGAAGGGGAAATCCAGATTTGAGTTGTAAAATAGATTTGAACTCAAGTGGGTAAGTGAATCGATTTTTGGAATATAAACTAGATCTTTAATTTATTGAATAAGATCAACTAATTAAGAGGAGTAGTTAGTTGACGAAGTTTTGTAAATGAAGTTAACCTTGTAAAGTGAATAAGATTTTTGAATTAAATTTTGAGATCGAATATAAAACTCGAGTTATAAATGGAATGCGACTTAGGCATAAGCGAATTAAATTAGATTCCATTGTGATATGTTTAAATCGGAAGTGCATTAGGAAAAAGACTAATTAAAGAAGTGGTTAACAGATTTTCGTGTAAATGAATGGATTGATTAAAATGAGTTGGAAATGGATGAATATATGTAAACAGGTATGAAAGGAGGAGCATGAAGAGAATGAAGATTTTAATATAAATGCCCGACAAAAAGGTACACGTTTAAATTTCCATATGAGGTTTTATGCGCCGAATCGGCAAGCCACTTGGCTTTTTGATTTTCTTTTTGAATGGAAAGGGCCTAGAGAGGCGAGTTGAGGTTTGAACTATTTGCCGGTACAAAGGAGGTTATGGCGAATTTTTCCGGAAATTTAAGGAGTTAAAATATTTTTAAGAAATTTTGATAACAGAAATCGATATAACGATATATCTAAAATTCTCTAAGAAAATGAATCTAATATAAAATATTAGAAAGTGCCAGTGATTGTGAAATTGTTTGATGGATGTTTATTTTTCCTTTGATAGTTAAAACACCGTCTGTCAAAGATTTTTACCATCATTGTCGATACGAAGAGACCAGTTGAATTTAATATTCTAAAACCACTCTATACAGGCATAGGCGTTGCGAATTAGATTATGCTAAAAATAATCGAAGACGGAGTGAAATGCGAGGGTTGTTTTGTTTGTTCAGTCCCAGACAACTTGTATGGACGAATGTTTGACAGAGTATTCCTAACGGTCACATAAGGCGAACTTTTCAAGGTATTATGTCTGGTGGAGGAGAAATTTGTTTCTCTTAGCTTCTATACCCGTAATATTTTTAGGAAGTTCAACTAGTGATTTGACGGGTTTGACGATGTGGCATTCAAAGTGTATGGTGGACAGATCTTCTAAAAGTTAGATGTAGCCTCAAGCTTCACAACCGGGAAATGACAAAAATCGGTCAGGCAGCATGGCTATCTGGGTCGCTCCCATTAGGGTGTATAATCACCTATCTAGAGAAATTCCTTTTACTTCTTTAATCTATTCGATGCTGTCCCTTTTTGGGAAATGGTGGTTTGAGCCCAATCATTGGTGATATACATTCGATACACTCAAGCGAAATGAGTGGTCGGTCATGTGTGGGTCGGGTTGCAAGACGTTCTTGTTGAACCCAGTGTATTCGCCTCTAAACATACACTATCGGAAGGTGGTCCCATACCTTGTCATAGTTGGAATCCAATATCCAATAAGCGCCCTGTGGTTTTTGATTTTATACTATATATGTAGAGCGTGAGATGAAAACGTTCGACTATTTGGTTATTTATTTGATTAGACATTATTATAATATCACTGGATTTTGATATCAAAAATGGTTTGGGTTACAGTAAGGTAAAAACCGTCCGTGTTTATTTGTGGATTGGTCTTACTATTATCCTTTTCTTTCAAAAGATTTTTGAAGTTAAACCATATGGTTGGAGTTTACTCACACCAGTCCCATGACTGGCCCTGAGTTTATTTTGTTTTGTTTTCCTAAACTCTTGGGTGCCCAAACTTGTATGGGCAGTCAAGCGTTACAGGCTTTTACAGATACATTTGGAGGAGCTTGAAGCAGGAGGCTTCACCGTTAGTTATTTAGAGTTATTTCTGCTGTACCAAATGTTGTATTGTACTCTGATGATGGTATGTATATATGTACAAAACAGATTTGTATTCCAAAGTTATGTTATATAATATAATTTATTCATTCCGCTGTGAGATTCTGTATTGTCATTTATGTTCTTCTTCCATCTTTTCTATTTTCTTTAACCCTAATGACTCGTATTTCTATATTATTTGAGTTGGACGTGTGTTGTATTAGTCAGCTCAGATAGTATGGATTTTCGGGCCGTTACAATGCATGTGTTTGCTAGTGGTTGCTTTTGGATGCATATACACACATTAGGCACTAAATCAGCTCAATCACTCTCATACTGCATATGGATGCATGTGCATACTTTTCTTCTTTTAATGGATGAAAGTGGGTGTATCATCATATGGATGTTGCATTTGAATGGATGATTGTGCACACATATAGCCTTTACATGGTCTATTAGGATTATTTGCATACATGTTGGATTCATTGCACTAGCATACATTCCTTATGGAGGTCGATTGAATCAGTAGACCGCCTGATCTTCCGCATTAGCATACGGACATACACATACACCTTTGCATATGTTCATATAAGCATTATATTTTTTTTTAAGGACAATGGATGCTTGTGATTGGTGGATAAGTAGATGGATGTTGAATGTTAGGATATACATTCTTCTTTACTTAGAGATTTCGGGAACGAAATCCTTTCAGTTGGGGAGAATGTAACACCCTGTAATTTTAACAATGCTAAAGATGATAAACTAAAGAATACTTAATTAAATATTCAAAACTAACTGAAATGGACTGCGCCATTGCGTTCATCTCGGAATTTTGATCAAAATAGACACATGGTTTGCTTGAAACGGACACCGTATGAAGAAGATATTCAGGTTTAAAGTTTATATACATATAAGCCAGTTATATATATATATATAATAAGTCCAGAAATTCAAAACAGTTTAAAATCGAGCGGTATAAGGGAGCGGGAAAATCCCGCCCATGGGCGTCGACCCCATCAAGGGGGCGTCCACCCATGGGTCGACCCCATCAATGGGGCGTCGACCCATGGGTCGACACACCAAGGGGGTTCGACCCCCTCGCAGATCTGGGCAGATTCCTGGTTTCGTACGTAGACTGATTTCTGTGTAGGATTCATTGGCTGATGGCTATGAATAAGACCCTATTTCTCTTGTTTTTACACACAAAAAACAATGGAGAACTAGATGCTGCCTCTCCCAGATAAATCAATCCTTTTCTTCTTTAATAATCAAGTCATTCATGTTTAGAGATATGTGATTCAATACCTGCAATCTCTCTCCTATTTCTAGATCTAATCACAGTGAGTCTACGTTATTTTTAGATCTAAATACTTAAAAGTTAATCTTGATATGACTATAAACTGGATCTAAGCCTATGACAATTTGAATCATATTAGATTTGCCATAATATGTGTATCTAAATTATTCTTAACATGACTATAAATTAGAACTGAGCCTATGACTCTTGAATCATGTCAGATCTATCATTATTTGTAGATCTAATTCACTGTTTAGATCTCATCATGCCTGTCCCTATTATGCTAGTGGTTAAATCAGTTCTACTGTCACAACTGATCTGTTATTAGTTAGGTATCTAATTCATTGTTTAGATCTCATCATGCCTGTATATGATGTCCTTATTATGTTAGAATCAGTTCTACTATCAGATTTGTTCCTATATGCATATCTTGTCATTATACCCAACTTCATCACTATATGTTTATTAGTTGCTATGCCTTTTTTGCCAATATGTCAATCTTGTTATTATGTTCATTTTTGTCCTTTTCCCTTCTTCTTTTCCCTTTTATTTTTATAGCCAGGCTACCTTCGAGCCTAGGCATGCCGCTGAAATATGCGAACGCATGAAATTGGGAATGAGGGGAAAACGTTAAAATTGGGGGCATAACTTGCATTGGGGAATTTGAGCATAACTTGAATTAAAAATATGAATGTGGATTTGGGGCAAACCAAAATTGTGATTAAAGACCTAAATTTGGGGCATATGGTTCATTATGAACATGACTTGGGAAAGGGGAATGAAAACCTATTATGAAATATGGAAAATTGTTAAATAGTGAAAATGCCTAGATTTACAATAATTAGAAACCGTAACTGCGCTTAGACACGAGGTTAGATTACACTTGTGGTAGAAGTCTGCCCGGACCCGACCGATATATCCAGCGAGTACAAGTGGTAAATCTAATGTGAGGGGTCTAAGTATATAAACACGAAACGTGCTAAGAGACGAGGTTATGCCCGACTTATGCAAGAAGTCTGCCCGGATCCAACCGGCTTTTCCAGCATCCACAAGTTGTAGTCTTAATGTGGGAGGTCTAGCACATTGTAACCAAAAATGAATGAATGGTAATGAACTAGCAATACTTAACTTGTTTAGATCCATAAGGATTTTATGAACTTGTTAAGTTGGGTAGCGGTTAAGTAAACTTGTTTGAATCTATGGGAGGGTTAAGTAAATCTTGTGGTGGTGGGTAATATTTATATATATAAGCCCACAAACTTAAACCTGTTTTATAAGTTAGGGTTATGTAACTTTGTTAAGTAAACTTGCTTAGATCAGTGGGAGTTAAGTAAATCTTGTGGCGGTGGGGTAATATTTACAAATATACGCCCGACAACTTAACCTGTTTTACATGTTGGACTATTAGGCTTAACCTGTTGAAATTCTAGTAGTCGAGATGCAATCCTAGGGGGAACTAGGTCGGAGTCGGGGCACTTTTATTGAGCTGATTATAAGAGTTCACTTGGGTGAGGATGTCGACATCACAGGAAACCAACGGAGTTATGGGCGTGCATGGGTCCGGCTAGCTAAGGGAATTAAGATGCTGTAGCATCAGTAGATATGGTTTTGCACATCTTGGAAATAAAGGGTTGCCACTTTAGGAAGTGATACGTCCTACTGTGGGGCAACACAGGGTATCTACGGAGTAGGGGCCGATCAATTGGGGTAGTGATTAGGGTACATTTAGCCTCTGGTATGTTTAGGAGTTCGTTATTATCCTTAGGGGTAACTCCGGTATGTCCATTTGGGTTGCCTATTATTGTATAGGGTTAAACCTCTCACTAGAAGTACGCCTAAGTCTACCATCTTATACTTATTGGGGATCATCTTATTTATATGACATTAGTATTGGTGTAGAGAAAGAGAAAGTAGTAGAGAAGCGCAATGCCTTTTCTATTCAGTTTATCCTGTTTATCTTGTCATATCTGCCTTTTATGATGTTATCTCGCTTATCCACTTTATATGCCTGTCATGATGCTTTTGCTTATTTATATGCTAAAAGTAACTGGACTCGTGACTTTATGTCTAACCTATTTTGTTTCTTTTTTTTCTCTTCCGTTCCCCTCCCCTTAGGTAGTCAGGGTGGGAATACTCAAGCTTGATTAGGATTCTATTTTCATCCGGCTTGGAGCTGCTTAGATGTACTATTTTGGGGATTATGCTTTTTTTATTATTGTACTCTGATGATTTAAGTACAAGACTGAAGTTTTAAATTGACGTACTAGGTTTTATTTATTTCAGACTTGTGATGTAACTATGTTTTGAACTACGATGTTTTCTGCTTAATAAAATTTTAAATTTCACTGCTATTTAATATCTATCTTGTAATATTTCTATTTACCTATAATGCTTCATGAATCTTAATGCATTCTCTTGACGAGTGATATTAACGGACGTGGGGTGTCATATATAAGATAAAACTCTATCCTCTGGCTTGCATTGCATTGCATTGTGTGATGGGACCTGAGTCTTATAATAGGTTCATGTTTCCTTTTTACTATTGCTCTGTATGTTTTATGCTATTCTTGGGAGAAAACCCGTTCCGTGTTATATGGCGTGGTCTCTTGATTTACCCAACATTAAAATAAAGTTAATAACTGGTGTAGTTCTCATAGCAGTCCCATGACTGACTCAAAATTTATTGTTTTCCACCTAAACTCTGGGTGCCATATTTTCCACACGGGAAGTTAGTAGTTTTGGGTGTCACAGATATTTCATTTCATAGTATACTTGATTATGGCTGGAGAAATATATGTAATGCTTTGTATTTGTGTATTTCTTTCAGCTGTGGTTGTTGATGTTTTCGGATGCATAATATACTTATATATTATATTTCCGCTGCTATGTAGTTCAATTCCCTGATATTATTTTTCGGCTGTATATTATTTATTTGTACTCTAAGATCTTGTACTCTGATGTAAATTGTTGTAATAGTAATGAAATATTCTATTGTTCTGATGCGTCGTGTTTTCATACATTCCGCGTTCTCGAACGGTCTTGGTTGGTTTAGCGATCGATTCGGACTGGGCAAAATTTAGTGCGTAACAGTTGGTATTAGAGTTTGATTCACAAAGCTCGAGAACAAGACACATTAGAACTGAACGAGAGAATTCATCAAAGATAGGAATAGTAATATCCTATAAGAATAACTCGTTAGAGATAGGGTTAGTAATACCTAGAATGAGTTTGAAGAGTATTATTTATAAAAACAAATTTAATTTTGAAATTTATATCTTATTATACTTATTTGAGTATTTTATTTGAGTTTGGACTATCGAGTATAAGAATATTTTTCATATACGTCTTGCGAATGCATATACGAAGTCTCAAATATACTAGGTAGATATAGAATCACACTCTAGTCGGGATGATTCTGGTGGTTGATATATCATTATCAGAATTTATGTTCGAGTTTCGAAAGTGGGATACCTATTTGATTCCAATTGACTGGTGTGAGAATCAAAAACTTAGTTAGAGTTTATTGTTTGTGATTTGGCCTTGAAAATATGATTTTTAAGTATATAAAAGTTGAAAAGCTAATTAACTAATTGGTTGTTGGTTGTGATGTATGATAATTAGTTTAGCTAATAAAAATATTGGAATAATAAAATCAATATAAGAAAGAAAGGTCAATTAAGCCAAATCGAATCTAAAATTAAACTGAATTGAAAATTTGTTCGAATAAGATTTATATATATAGATATACATATCCGCATATACATAATTATTTATTGATTATGTGACGGGCCAGCAAGACCCTAAGGACAAAATAGAACGTGAACACTTTATTTTAAATACATGGGTATGTGTGTATATATATGTGTATGTATATGTATATGTATATGTACATGTATATGTATATGTACATGTACATGTATATGTATATGTATATATATTGAACAGGTTATGGATTTAAAGCCGAGAAGAGAAATAAATTGTGTGCCCGACAAACAGGTGCACCTTTATAAATTGGTTGCGCAATTTTATTATTATTATAACTATTGTAAATGATTTGGAAGACTGTGATGGTCGCTCTATGTGAAATCAAACGTACGCCATAGGATAGTAACGAATAAATTATGGACCACATCGCATAACATACATCATGGACAGAGTGGCATAACATATTCCATATAAGCATTTGACGCTTATATGACGAGGCTTGGATTAGCAAATAAGCAAGATGCTTGTATCTGAGGACTGAACTACAAGTTGAACTAAAAACTAACTATGGACTTAATAACATATAATAATAAATTGTAGGACTAAATAATAAACCCTACACAGGTCGGGAGATGACAAAAATATACTTGTCTCTCTGGTTTAGTTACGGTGCATTTATTGGGGGATAAAGGTATATAAATCATAATAGGTGTGCACAATTCTTTTGTATGCGATATATTGATTTATTGGGTGCCTAATACGGCCTAATAATTTGTTCAGATCAACCCGTACAAAGGAGGTTATGGCGAATTTTTTCATAAATTTAAGATGTTAGCCAAATTTCAAGAAAATTAGGAAGTTCTTAGAAACTGAAAAGTTAAAGAACTAAAGCCAGAATGAAAGTTGAGTTGGTTAGTTAAACAACTTTCGACACCGTTCCTTTTTCGAGGACGGATTTTTTTTAAGTTGGGGAGACTATAACAACCCTGGTTTTTGGAACCAATCTAAAATTTATTTTTATTTGATTTTAATGGATTTTAAGAATTTAAAATGATTTATTTTATTAAATAAAAATTTAAAATTTATTTAAATCGAAGTTGGAACATATAAATTTAAAATTTAATTAAAATGAACTCCTAATGGCGCGATAGTTTGAAAAGTTGGTTTTGAACTTTAAATTAATATACTGAATTCAGAATAAATCGGATTTCAGAAAACCCAAAAATGTTAGAATCTATTTAAGAATATCTTCCTAACGAATGTGAAAATTTTAGATTTAATATTATAAATTGTAAGTTATCCAAAATAAAATTTAAAAAGTCGCTATGGAAATATATTAAAATTATATAACCCTTTAAAAATAACCATTTTGCAAATGACCTCCGTTTTCGATGAATCTAATTTTGTTGGATCCGAAAGGTCAAATTATTGTTAGATTCAAATTTTCAAGTCAATTGGAATTAATATGTGGTCATGGTAAATTAAAATGTATGTTCAAAATTAATATTGAATGTTATTTTTAATTATATTTTATTTTTGATAAAAACTGATAAAAACAGCCGAATTAGCTCATCAAACATATCCCATTGCGTCCGGAATGAGGGTATTTAGTTAGGGAAGATAGTCATTGGGGTTCGTCTTGAGTTCGATGTGTTAAACAAAATTTTTACGAATTAAATAATTTTATATATAAATATATAACGTGCAAAACCCTATTCTCTCTCCCTATTCATTTTAGTGCCGGCCCTAAACGTTTTAATGTCTGAAAGCTCTAATCTCTTCCTCTGAATTTCATGAAATCTCCAAATTGAAATCACAAACTTATAAAACAAAAATGGAAGAGCGTCTTGAGATATATGTTCTGAACAGTAACGATCTGGTATGGCAGCATGGTTTGCTCGGTTTTCATGCATGTAGATGACGACTTTGGGTCAGTTTTGAGGATCGCGGGGGGCCAAGTTCGTCTTGGCGCTAGGCAAAGGTGGAGGCGACCAGCGACTTTTATGTGGCGTCGGAGGATCAATGGTCGGTCCACCATGGGAGGCGGCGCGGTGAACCCTAAAATGGAATGGTGGGTTTCAGTTTTCACGATGACGCTTGGAGCTTTTTGAAACTGTAGAGAAGGATTAACATAAGAAAATGTGATTAAGGATTTAATTATATAATAATAATGAGTTAACGATTTGTTTAATTATTCAAAGATTAAAACGCGATAAGTTTGCGAATGAAAATAGAATTGGACGATTTCAGTTGCGTTGGATTCACAACGACGAAGGCTACGCCATAAAACAGACTAGAAAATTTTTTGAAGCAGTTTTAATTTTTGATAAAATTAAACGCTTGTTTAATTTAATTAAAAACAGTCATTATTAAACGATTTCAGAAACCGGTCAATGTGAGAACTCTCTCACTCAAATTATTTGTATAGTTATTTAGTTTTATGACTGAATATATATTGATTGCCTGCGATTGCAGTATTTGTTTGTTGATTGATGAATATTTATAGTTTCAATATTATTACTATTAAATTGTGAATGTAAGTGTTGAAAAATAAACACTTATATTATAAATTATTTTGGGATGACAATTTACCCACCCGTCTCCCAATTATGTATATATGTTCACATGGACTGTGATGTAAACCGCACACGGGTATTGGGACGATAATTTTACAAACCGTCCAAGTATGCAAATAATAATCATTGGATGTTGGTTGAAAACCCCACACGGGCCTTGGGATGATAATTAATTTACACGTCTCTATTGTGTTTAGTTGTATACCAACCGATTGATTGACAGACCGTTGTAAGCGTTACTTATTTATTTAACACTTATACAGTTGTAGAATGCACTCTGGTTGTTATTTGGATGTTTAGTGATTGTTCATCATTATTGTTGAATACGTGCGATGTATACAATCCATATAACTGAAACTATATGGTAATTCGTTGGGTCTTATTCAAATTCGGAAATAACAAGTATTTTAATATAATATTCAATGAAGAATTAAATTATGATTTTGATGCCCAATTTTGGATGGACACGAAAATATTGAAATATATGAAGTCGAATTAAGTATATATACACTGTTTTAACTCGAACGTATTTGTTTATCGATTATTATTCATTTTTATAATGAATATCGAAGAAGTTTTTATTTTAAAATCTAATATATTGAAAATATTATTATTTTGATATTCAAATAATATAGATTGTTCAATTTTGATTTAAAATTGATATGGAAGTTAAAATCATTTTAAAATGAATTTATAAACGATTTATAAAATGCGTTTTGAATGGAAATCGATGAAATATATTTTATATATGTTATGATGGTTTGAATAGAACGTTTCGTGCAGCGACCGTTCACGAATTTTGACTATTGACTTTGAATTGACGTAGCGAGAGATCCGACCGTCGGATTCTCCTGAAACTGGAACTGTCGGGTTCATACCAAAAAGTGCTTTCAATTGAATATATGATATTTGAAATCTAACGGTTGGATTCTAAGATATGTTTATTTCAAATTTGAATAAAAATAGTGTTAGTGCAGCTAAATGACCTGAAACGTTTTTTAACTGAAAGGGCATATTTTTAAATGATTAAAGTAGGGGAAAAAAATATGTTAAATCATAATAAATGATTTGAAATGATTTTTGAATGAAATATTCCTGTTTTGAAAAGATAAAGTTTATTTTTATTTGAATTGGCTAGTTAACAACTAGCATAAGAATCCAGTGTTTTTTAATAAATAAATTGGATTGCGAATGTTTTCAATATAACCAAAATTTTCCATTATGTGAATTAGAATGGATTTGAATGAGAATATCTTCGGAGTATTTCGATATTAGATTTCGTGATTATATGGATATCGTTGAGGAATTTGGAAGATATAGATATTGGTATTACCAATACGATATCTGTTGGTTTCAGAAGTTGATCTTGAATATAAGTCGATATGATTTGTATTTATAGCCTTATATTTAATATCAAATTGGATTTTGGGTTTGTCGTGAATGGTATTTTTAATAATACTGTTCTTAAATCCAGTTAAGAAAAGAATAAATCTTTTAATTAAGATTAGTGAAATTTTCCAATTAATAAATATAATTGGAATTAAATTGAAGTTGAATTTGGGTTTATTGTGAACTGTGTTTTAAACGACATTAGTTTTTCAACCCAATTAATGATGAAATTATTGTTTGGAAAGAATAAACATTTTAATTAAGATTTAATGAAATTTTCCAAAGTAAAGTTTTGCAATTTAATATATTAAATTAGAATTGAGTGGAAATCGATTTATTAATATTCGAGATGAGCTTCTATGAAGGAAGACCGTTACTATTTATGGAATTTAAAAGGCCTTGTCATTATTCTGTTTATAGTATTTGTCTGATACGGAAATTTATATCGATTATACATTGATCAGATTTCCGTGAAAATTCAATTTTGATGGAAGATGATTTTGGGTTTATCGTGAACTGTGTTTTAAATGACATTCGTTCTTTAACCCAGTTAAAGAAAAGATTAATATCGTAAGATTGAATAATCATTAAATAATGATTTTTGAAGATTAAAACTAAATGGAGTTTCAATGAACCTTTAGTTGGATTGAAATGTGAATTTGGTAATTAAATTTACCGAATTCAAGGAACGTTCGAAATGGAGTGCCACCAGTTTTACTCCATGCGATAGTTAAATCTTTAATTAGATTTAAACATTAAATGGTAATTAATTTTATCGAAAACACAATGGTTTTAGATATGGAGTACTACCAATTTTGCTCCATGGGATTAATAGGTTGGGATTAGGGTAATAAAATAACAGATTACTTTGGTAAGGCTCGATAATCCCGACTAATTGATAAACCTCAATTAGGTTTAAGTTGTGAAAAGATATTATAAAATCTTTTGAAATGATTTCGATGAATATTGAACAAAAGAATATTCTGGATTATAATGAAGCGTATGATGTGTTTTTATAGCACTTGAATATAAGATACGCTAGTTATTCGGAAAGACTGGGTTTAACCCATTCTGAATAACTAATACAACGATTAAAGTCGAAGATTGGAATACGATGGTTGAAGACCAGAGATTTTCACATCGTTTGGATGATTACTGATGTCTTAATTGGGATGTACACCCAAGACGAGGTAATAACTGGTGGTCGTCTAGACGTACTTGAAAATCGACTAGATATGCGAGGGCCTTTTCTCCTGTATTGGACATATGGGATGAGGAATAAGGTGCCTATGGTTTCATTTAGACCCATAACGGACTTGCAAATGAATTATGTGTCTGACATTGTGTTCCTTTGTGCAGCATTTGGTTTGTTCGTCTCTGCTAAATATATATCTTTTTTGTGGCAGAGAATTTATTCTCTTGCCTAGCACCCTTCTCTAAGACGTACAAACTTAGAGGTTATATATTAGTGGAAATCAATGGTATGGTATGGATCGACAATGTGGCATTCTGAGTTGCATGGATATAGGTTTTTGTTGAAAAGCAGAGTCTTGTGGTTGATGATCAAAGCACAGCTTTAAATAGCACAGCTTTATGTAGCGTTAATTTGCAAGCTTCACACTCTGGTATGAACCAAAAACGGGATAGAGACTGCAGGGAAATGGATATATGCTAGTTTCTAGCTACAAGTGATGTAATGTTATGGAGCCTAGACATTTTATTTATGTGGATGTTGGATTATGTCGGAAAGAGAGGTACTTCAGATTTGATTTGGACTGGCTAAAAGGCCCTTGATTGGTCGACATACTGACCTTGTGAGAGGTTCGATAGAACCAACTAACATATAGTTTATGGTATAACTAATCAGCAATGGCTGACCGGCCCTGAAGATCCAAGGGTTTCCTAGAGGTGTGATCCTGAGGCATGTGCTAGAGTGTCTCAAAATCAGTAAGGAAGATACCTTGTCTCGGTTCATAGATGGAAACCCAATTTCCTATACGCGACTGTTTGGTTTTAGTTGTAAACCTATATGGTGACATAGTAAGATGGGGTACTATGTCGTCTATGATTGATACATTTATATTTGAAGTTGATTTCTTCACTTATAATAAAAATAAAAGATAAATGTCGCGTATCAAGCATGTCTTGCTATTATAAGGTAAAACTCTATCCTCCAGCTAGCATTGCATTGGATGATGGGACCTGAGTCTTGTAAAAGCTTTGTTTTTCCTTTTTAGCATTGTGTTGTTTGTTTTATGGTATTCTTGGGAGAAAACCCATTCCGTGTAATATGGCATGGTTCCTTGATTTACCCAACATTAAAATAAAGTTAATAAGTGTTTTGGTTCTCACAAATGTCCCATGAATGACTCGGAGTTTATTTTTTTCCACCTAAAATCTAGGTTTCCATATTTTCCACACGGGAAGCTAGTAGTTTTGGGTGTCGCAGAATTTCTTTTCACAAGATCCTGGATTAAGGTTAGAGCTATATATCGAACTCTTTGTATCTGTGTATTTCTTTCAGGTGTGGTGGTTGATGTCTTCCATTGCATATTATACTTATGTATTATATTTTCACTGCTATGTAATTCAAATCTCTGATATTATTTTTCCGCTGTATATTATTTATTTGTACTCTAAGATCTTGTACTATGATGTAAATTGCTGTAATAACAATGAAATATTCTATTGTTCTGTATTCTGATGCGTCGTGGTCTCATACAATCTGCATTCTCGAATGGTCTTGGTCGGTTTAGAGATCGATTCGAACCGGGCGAAATTCAGTGCGTAACCAGGGTCGACCCATCCTGGGTCCAGATGAGTTTTTTCTTCGCTATGATTTCTGGTTCTAACGCTAATTAATAATGTTAATTTCTTACTTAGTACAAGTATATATTATATAATTTTCTAGTTTTAACTTATATTTAAGTTTGAATTTCGAATTTATAGGTGTATATACCCATACAACCTTTCAATTCCCTGTCCGTTAATAGCTACTTAATTAACAACGCAATCAGTTAGTTGTTTTATTCCCTTTAATGCATTCTATTTTCAAAGGCAGCTGATTTCTTGTCCATTTTTCTCATTTATTATGCATTCATTACTTTCTACTCCTAGCTTGCACTTTTTATCTCAACATTTGAATTTATACATATATACATATATATATATAGACACACACACACATAACTTTGATTTCTTTTTCAAAATTCAAACGGTGTTATGCCGTCATTTACTTCTTTCCTATTTCCATTGATTGTAGGTTTATATTGGATTTCTCTTTCATATATATATATATATATATATATATATATATATATATATATGCACACACATACACATATATTTACATATGCATGTATACATAGATTTTTATACTCACCTTTATGTACAATTTTCCTTATATGTGCATTTATACGTAATTTCTCTTAGAATATGCATTTCTTTAAACGCCCCTCTAAGATAAAAATATGGCGCCAACGAGACTGGAACTTTCACCATCCACTTGGGACAAACCTATCTCTACCAACTGAACTACATGGGCTTCTGTTAACAAGACTAAAAACAATGATGTCATTGTTCTTTTTAGTGTTCTTCTTATATCTTCTTTTCATGGATTTTGTAATATTTCAGTTAAAGATATCTTATATTAGAAAACGCCACAAATGCAATGACGCTAATTCTATGACCCAATTCTGAAAGCTTTTCGAATTTTATTTCATTATTTAATTAAAAATGCGGGGTGTTACACTAATATTGTTGGACTTGGAATATATTTAGGTATTATAGTTCAAGCATTTAAATATTTAAATCAATTTAAATCAAATAGTATTAAATTTAAACTTATTTACATAACTATTTAAATATTTCTAGAACTTCAACCCATCCGTCTTTGCCGAAGATATGATCTGCTTTAATGGTATCCCATTCTTCATCACTTTTTTTAAGAGTGCTTTTTTCTTTGGTCAAGGAGGTTATCATCCATTGAAGAGCATCAAAATGCTTTTCTTTCTCCTTGATCATCGGCATTTAACGTAATTACAAGTGCCTTTAATTTTGGAGGATGAATGAGAGAACATTTTTGAAAGATTCGAGAGTTGTTACTACTTTTCCAACTAAATTACAGGTCAGATTATCCATAACTTTTTTAATTGGATATGAGATGAATAAGGAAGAAGATAATGTAGTTTCGAATCAAAATTTTGATTGAAATGGTTATTTATAGGAGTTTAAAACAGTTTCAGTTGAAAGGATATAAGTTAGTTATTTAAATTTCAAATTTCAAAAAATATACCTTATATGTCGACAAGGTGACTTTGGGTACGTCAACATATATAATATAAATATTCCGATTTTGATTTTATTTTTAAAATTTGAGCTATTGTGAATGGTTTTGTCAATTTCCAGATATTTCATTTATAACTAAAGTTATAATAAACTGGAAATCTCATTAATATTTGATAGAGATTACATTAGACATAGAAAACTAAAGATACAATGCATGAAAACTAGAAATGAAACTTAGAAACTACTACAATACAATATAAGAAATCTCAAAGTAGTAGATGAGGAGGAGGATGTTGATGAGTGTCTGAGTTTACTAATTTTCCCAAAGAATTTATTTATTTTTCTTGAAATTTTGTTGAATTTCTTGCTTATGGACTTTAAGCGCCTTTTGATTCTCAATGATTTTCTTTTGATATCTAAGGAGTGTTTTGGTGTTTGGATTTGGTGGAAACACAATACTCTCCAAAGAAGTATCCTCCTCTTCATTTTCCTCTGCATCCTCTTCTATTTCCATTTCTTCTTCTTCTTCTTCTTCCATTTCTACCTCTTCCTCGAAAGTTAATCTTGCCTCCTTTTCGGTAAGAGTTTCATAAGGCACGAAGATAAAATGAATTTGCATAAGAGCGATGGCTTGAGTGAAAAGTTTTATGTAAATGAATTCATATCCTTCGAAATCGACGCTAAAGGAAGTAAAAACTTTTGTAAAATAAATAGCCTAAAAAGAGAGTTTTCACGATTTGAAAGATGTTTGGGATGAAATTCATTCAAATTAACTTGTGCCCAATTGATGTTATGTTGGTTAAATGTAGCTTTACATACTTTAGATGTTGAGTTATTGTAACTTCCCGATCTAGGTGTGATAGTTTGCTTTAACATTAGATTTACTATTCTAGCTTTTGGACCAAATTGTGATTGATAATGTCTAGGTGTTCATCATTTTCCAAAAGATGGTAAAGGGTTCGACTCTTATGTTCATCGATTTGAAATGTAGAGAGATCAAAACAAATAAATCTACAATTAAGAGTAGCACCGAAAATCTCATAATTTAAAATGATTTGTGTTCCTTTGGCATCGCTCCAAATTTCACCTTTATTCCTTTCATAAAATTTTCCTTGTGTCTTTAACAATCCAGGATTTTGATTAATTTAAAATCAAGATTTTGAATGTATAAAATAAAATTTTAATTTGGTTTTAATGTAAATATGGTTTAAGGAATAATTTTGTCAAATATAACGGCAAAATAATGGTAAGAATTTACCAGCTTTCGTTATAATGAATTTTCAAAGTATATATCTATAAAACTATTTTTAATGTGATTATTTCAAGTTAAAAATACACATTTTAAATATAGAAAATAAAATAATTATTTTGAATTATTAAACTTGTTAATAAACATCGTCGGGATTTGATAACATTAATAATAAGTTGTGAAAATAGCTAATCGGAAAATCTAGAATTGAAACATATCAATATACATAAGATGTTACAAATTAGCAACCCTTTAAAGTGTTGCAAAACTGTTTCAAGCAAATCCATGTCCATGCATCCATGGCTTTAAAAGTATGGATTGGTGGTTTCCTTAGGAGAAAGACATGTATCCTTGAGGTGGCACCTCCTTAAGCTTCAATTATTCCTATATAAACCCCCTTCGTTCCCCTTTTTTCCTCTTTTCTCTTTCTTCTCCATTTTCTCCAACTTCTTCTTTTCTTCCTTCTTTCATGGCTTCCTAATCCATCTTCTCCACCTCCCTTCCCTCTCCTTCCTTCTCTTTCTTTCCTCTCTCTCCTCCTCCTCCTCCTTCCCTCTCCTTTCCTTCCTCCTCTTCTCGGCCTAGCCCACCCACGACCAACTACCTCCGCACCTCCTCCTTCACAAACCCATGGCCCCACCTCCACCACCCACCTCGGCCAAGCACTCAACGCCACCACCTCCATGCACCACAATCCATTCATCTCGATCTCCACCCCTAGCCCACAACCAGCAACTTTCCCGAGGCCATAAATCCTCCAAAACTGATCAAAATTATGATTTTTTTTTGAATCGTTTATTTTTTCATTTGCTACCACTTCCATATTGAGCATTTTTCCTAATTTTGAGCCTAGCTAGTCCAAAAGTCCAGATGTTTGAAGTCCATATTTTCTGGCTTCATTTTGCTAGATCCGAAAATACCTCCACTATTTCGACCATATCTCACAAAAAAATATTCCAGATTGAGTAGTTCTTTTTTTCTCAAACTATAGAGAAAAGAAATTCCACTATTTTCGGAGTCAGAAAACAAAGCAAAACTAAAAGATTGGCGGAGTGGTACCCTCAGTGAGAACTAATTTGATATATATTATAATTATAGTATGATTATATTGGTTGCTTTGTGGATGATATTGTTGTTTCATGGTTGTTATGAATTCCATTAATCATATGCATGTAAGTGTTAATTATCTTAATGCTTAAATTATAAATACAGTGTGATGGATAAATGATTGTTTTGAATATTACTATGACTGTCATCGGTGATAGCATAACACACTACATCCACATATATGAATTATATGAGTATTGGTTAAGTCTCGTTCCATTTGGATGGTATATATGAATATTTTATTCATTTAAGTGAAAATAAGGTGTAAAATGAAAGTTGGAGTTTTATGTCCGAAACCAAATAGAAATGAAATTAAAGTGTTTATGAAAAACTTTTGTAAAGATGAAATCAATTTTAAATAAGTGAAATCAATTTTAATTTTGATATTGAATTTTAGATAGATATGTAAACGATTTTTAAAACTCAAATTTAGTCTAATATAATATTTAATTTGATTTCTGCAAAAGTGTGAATTTCAAAAAGTTAATTTTTGAAAAATAATAGTATTTTATTAATTAAAAAATAAGTATTTGAATTTAAAGTTGAAAATTTGTTTTAAAATAGTCTTATATATGTTTTAAATAGTTTTCTAACCTATTTTAAAGTAAAACAGATTATTTTTTAATATGAAGTTAAAATATGGTTAGAATAGAGCTTATCGCGCTACGGCAGTTCAGAATTTCGACTGTAAACATTAAATAAACATACCGGATGAAATTTAGATTGGATTTTCTCTAAACGAAAAACTTTCGCTTTTTAAGGATAATAGTTTTCAAATGAAAAAGAATTTTCAGACTTTAATATATAGTTTTCAAGATATGTTCAAAATAATTTTCAATAAAAATTCCGATAGTGTAGTTTGTTGACAATAACGGTAAATGAATATTTATAAATAGTTAAAAATATGGATATTTTTTGCTAAAACATAATCAATTATTTAAAAGTGATTTGAGTTAAAAGAATAAAGTTTTAGATAATATAAAGATTATTTAAATTAAACTAGTTAATATAAGCTACTAGCAATGCTTTTGTAATGCTTTTGCAACATTTATTACCAATATTGAATTAAATAGTTTTAACTTAAAGATTACTACCCAAATAATTTGTGAACATTTTCAAATGGATAATGAAGAGTTTTAATAATAATTTAGGTAATGTTATTGTTTGACTCTTTCCTATGGACTAGAAAAGCGCAAATTTACTATAAATTACTACAAGCGCACAAGTGTATAGTATGTAAGTCGAACGCAGGAAGGAAAATTAAAATTTACTATTTATCTAATCTCGTGGGCGAGTTGGATGGAATTAGGATATTTTGGTTTGAAAACAATAAAAATTTTGAAATTACAATTTGGTTAAGAAAAAAAACTAATTGAACTGACGACCAAATTACAATTATCAATTGAAATAGGAAGAGCAAATAAACTACTATTGAATTCACTACAAATTCGAATTTAACCAAATCTATATTAAATTCAATACTACCTAGGAAATCCGAATAAAATGCGAAAATTAAAATTGCAGAATAGAAATAACAAACAGAAGTAAAATTAGGATTGCTGTTAAAACTAATCAAATTGTCAATCACTAATGAAAATTAAA
This sequence comes from Allium sativum, assembly GCA_030737875.1. Classification (NCBI taxonomy): domain Eukaryota; kingdom Viridiplantae; phylum Streptophyta; class Magnoliopsida; order Asparagales; family Amaryllidaceae; genus Allium; species Allium sativum. Next base: position 188,908,473 of record CM060924.1, on the reverse strand, counting down.
ATTGCAAAGACAACGTGTGCTCTACCAAATCTAATTATATAGACAACACATGTTGCTTGAAAGTAAAAATGCAGAAAAAGTAAAGAAAAGAAGAAGCTTTATTAATGGAGAAGAAGTTACAGAAAAAGGTACAAAGATTACAATGGGTATCATATGTATTTACAGGTGAGTTGGTCTCTAATCCATGTGGGTATGTGACTTAGAGAGAATATATGGAAATATTTTCTTTTCAAAGATAAGAGATATGATTGGATTATGATTTGATGATGATCCTATCAAATCTTCTCTACATGGCAAGTAAATATAAATTACTTGATTTGATTGAGACGAATATGCCCAACTCCAAAAATCTTCATTAGCGAACATGTTATAGATACATACATATGATTATATATATATATAATACATCACTAGTCTGTATATTGTTTAGTGCAAAGGAGGTGATGTGTGTATATCCATGTTTCTTTCTTTAGCAAAAAAAAAGCGTTTGATAGGGATCGAACTCATGACATCTTATCCAAATTTCCAGACCTTTTACCAATGAGCTACAACACCTTTTCCAATTGAAATAGTGTTGATATGCAAAAGTAGCTTTTTCTTAGCAATTGTTCTTTATTTGAAATAGAGGAGACATTTATTGAACAACCAGTGAAAACAAATAAAAATACCCAAAGTAATATTTATTTATATGCAATAAAGGTAAGATATGAGCGTAAAAATAAACAACTTTGCATATTAATAAGTTATTTTGAAATATAGCCTTAATATGTTTAAAGTTTTCAAATTTTAAATATATTGGATTTCAATGGAAATAATCTTCGGATATTTTGTATTAAATTCTGTAGTTAAACTTATACTATTCAAGAAATTTGAATGATATCTATACTGTTATTCCGCTTATAGTATTTTCTGACTATGAGAACTGATATTGAATATAAGTTAATATAACTTATACACAAATCTTATATTTGATATCAATCTGCTTTGGTTTGGTCTGAGGTTTATGGATGATTCTTAATCACAAAATCAATTTGAGAAACAAAAAGTTTTAATAACATCGGTTTACCATAAGTTAGCTATGTGAAACGTTTATTAAGATTTACAAGGCTTAATTATCCTTGGTTTAAAAAGGGTATGTTTTCAAATAGGAGAATTATGGAATAAATCTTTTAATTAAGATTTAATTGGAATAAAGAAACCTTGGGTAAAGTAATAAAATCATAATTTTTTTTAAATAAATAATTTTTTGGATGAATGAGTTTTATCAGATAAGGATTTTGTTAAAAGATAAGAAGTGGATGACTATTTCAAGAAGGTTTTAAGTAACCAAATCTTAAATGCAAGGAGGCTTAACTGAAATCCCTTGTAATCCAAATTATTTTAAATGGCGTTTATTATTTGGAAAGACCGGGATTAGATTTCTATCCAAAAACCATTTTGAATAATGATACGACGAAATGGAGCAAATGAAGACTAACCATTATCAAATCGAAATGGCCACTTTTTGACTTTTTCTCCATTGGATGATAATTAGTATAGAGATGAATATCACCCTTTTTAACAGTGATCCGGACATATTCGGAAATAGTCGGATTGCAATGATTTGCGCTACTAATGGTAGTTGGAGAATACCTTCGGTTTCATTCATTCCTAGATCGAACTTGTATGAATGCATGACATTGTATATTGTAATGTATTGTATATTGTAATGTATTGATTGATCATTACTAAACACATTTCTGTTGGTGGAGAAGAATTTATTCGCTTAGCTTAACACCTTTCTTTGTGACGTATGAGCTCAAAGGTGATATGGTTAGTGATTATCAATTATATGTTATAAAATGAAAGTGCGGCATGCCAAGTGAATGAGCTATGGAGGATCAAAGCATAGCTTTGTGTAATGTGACATTGTCAAGCGTCAAACCCTGGTATGATGGTAAAGTGGTGGTCAAATTTGTATGCTTTGAGTTCGATTTTGGTGATCTCCTAGGACTCGGTGTCTTATCATGAAAAAATATATAGTGAAGGGTCTGAGTCCGTGGATATTACCTGTAACAACCCACCCGAAATGGGCTAAATTTCGATCCAGAAATGGCCTATCGAAACTTAGAGCCATTCTAAATGGGTCTTTAGTTCCTGTAAGGATTACATTTTTACAGATAACAATAACATATACTTCAAATGGAAATCTCACATAGCGGAAAGAGAAGTTATTACATTCAAATAAGATGTACCAGTATTTCAAAAATCTCAGAAATACATAGTCGCAGTTACATTTATTCAATAGGTACATCAAATAGTTCAATCTCATAAGATTCCAAAGGAAGCAAAGCAGTAACAACTAATAATATCATAATAACTTCGTCTTCTTCCTCCACTTCAATCATGACTTCATCTATAGCTTTACCCCATCTACTGACCTGTTGGATGTCAAGGAGTGGGGGTCAGAACATAAAGTTTTGTTTGACTGAAATATAGTGTAATTTAAAATCCATACCCTATATTTTTAGTAGGTTACATATGTCAAGATATGTCTACGCAGAACATAACAAACACCAAATTTCTAACCAATGGGGTGGATATCCAAGTCAATCTCCCACTAGTGTTTTTAGGGTAAATACCCAACGAGGTGACAATCTCAGTCACTTATGGCCCTATTGAAGGTGGATTCTTACAATCTCTTATAACCCTGAGGTGGGCCCCTATCCCTTTAAGAACCCCTCCTAGTACGTTAACATTTTTAAGTCTATTATCTCATTTGTAATATGAGAAATATTATTGCGAATGTTACTACTTAACTGAAATTACCCAGTAGGACACCTAAGTTGCTTAAGACTTCCCTTGGACGGTTGGTGAGCATGCAATGGCAACATATCCTTCAGTTACCAATTTGTCCCTAGTTGATCCCTTACAAGCTTCTAAAAGAAGTGGACCGTGAACTACCTTACTCTGTTAACCATTTTATGCCTAACCACTTTGAAAGAAGGAGGACCCAAAGACTTACTTTAATACTAATAAGGGTAGGTCCCATGAATTGGGTTCCTCTCCAAGGAATAAACCTTCGGAAGGATCCTAGTCCTAAACACTTAAGACCTAAATTAGATAAAAAAGCGAGTCGGCCACTTAAGGCCTTCTTAAGGCGTAGTAAGCCTATTTGTTTTCACACATCAACTTATATATATATATGACATTTAAGGGGACATTTCAAAGTCAAACTCTAACCTAATCGCATTTATTACGCCAATATAATGTTAAATACGTTGATTACATTTAAATAAGTAATACAACAATAATAACGCCAAATTAACGTAACATTTGTATAAATGGGGAAATGTTCTAACGGGATGGCAATTGTCATTTTATCCAAATTAGGGCATACAAGTTTTCCATATTTTACAACTACAACATAAACATTATGGCATGATGAACATATAGCAAATAGTAGTGAATGGAAAACATATATATACATAATAATTATTACCTGTATCCAAGGCATGTAGAGATGGTCTAAATATTAAATTAACAATAGAGTATTTCATACAGTCATAAATGCATGTTTACAATCTATATTTCACCCAATCCACACTTTTTGTGGTGTTATATACCCAAAAATGTTCACATTTGACTTATTCCAATTTATGAATGCGTTTACACCCGAATTAGGATCCAAACCCAATTCAACTATGAAAAAATTCAAATCCAAACCTTTTTTGGCTTAAATCAAATGATAATAACGGTGAACTGCATAAAATATAAATAATAATACAACACTCATGTTTACATTTAATCCAATATAAAAACCACAATTCCACAAAACTAATTCAACATGACAATTTCCTACTTGATTACAAAGTAGAAGATTGGGGATTTTTCATGTTATATTATAGCATAACCCAATTCTTCATAGGCATAAAAATTCATATGGAAAACTGTTTATAATATGAATATGCCTTTAAGCAAAGTTAGATTCCACTCACAAATTAGGTGAAGATGCGGTAGAAATTAAAGATCTACAATGATTCTCAATGATCAAGCGAGCTCTGATTAATCTCCTAACAATATGCATGTAAGAAACATATAATTAGATTCTTATATATATTGTTTATGCTAAGTTTCCAATCCCTAAACTAATATAGATTGAAATAGAAAGATATAGAAAAGGATTAGAAAAGTAGAAGAAACATTCACTCTATTCTTTTTATTTTTCCATGGAATTCAACAACATAGAGGCATAGGTATAGAATAATTAGGGTTTCTAGTGTGGGGTTTGTGGGGTTATTTATAATTGCTCGTGTGAGCAAGAGCCGTCGGATTAATAAAATTTAATTCAGGCCTTACATATAAACATACCATGTGACACCCCACGTCCGTTAACGTCACTCACAAAGGGAATGCATTAAGTTTCGTGAAGCATTTTAGTAAATAGAACAGAAAAAATACAAGATAGATATATTTTTTTTTGCAGCGGAATAAAAATAACTTCTATTAATCATAAAGCATGGTTACACCATATGTCTGAAAATACATAAACTCTGTTCATCATTAAAACATCTGTCTTGTACTTTAAATATTAGAGTACAATAATAAAGAAAGCATAATCCCCAAATCATAAGCCATAGTAGCAAAGATAGAACCTTGAGCAATACATCTAGAAGCTTCAAGCAAGATGATAGCAGAATCCTGACTAAGCCTGAGAATTACCTCCCATGAGAACCTGGAAGGGGAGGAACGGAGGAAAGAAGGAGAAACAAAAAGGGTCAGACAATAAGTCTGGCGAGTCTAGTTACTTTTAGTCAGTAGATAAATAAAAGTAACATGATAGGCATATAATGTGGATAAGAGAGATCAATACATAAATGGAAGACATAACAAGGTAAACAGGATAATAGGATAGAATAGATAGAGCTTCTTAATACTTTCATTGCTCTGCACCAATACTAGTATAACAGATATGTAATAGGATTACATATTCTCCAATTGCTTAACAAAAAAAGGATGATCCCAACAGAAACATAATGGTAGTTTTTGGTGTAATCTAATAACAGGTTTTAACCCAAAGAGAACTGGTACCTAAACAGAAATAACGGGTGTTAGCCCAAATAGAAACACAGGTACCCTACAGAAACAGACAGGACTAGATGTACCCTATTTACTCCCCCCAATCGATCGACTCACTATTCCGTAGATACCTTGTGCTGGCCCCACGGAAGGGTGTATCACTCCCTAAAGTTGCAACCTTCATTTTCTGAATGTGCACAACCATATATACTGATGTCACAGCGTCTTATCTTCCCCAGCAGCGGAGTCATGCACGCACATGACCCCATTGGAACGCGTCGTCAACACCGCCTCCACGTTTGGATCTCTTACAATTAGCTCAGTAAGCATGCCCCACTGCGACCTAGTTCGGAGTACCCGCTTGATACCTATTTAAGGGTTACTGTAACACCCCGTGAATTCTATAAAGCTAAGCTTCACAAATAAAAGTATAATTAATTCTAAATGAAAGAATTAAGGGAAACAGGTTACGCCATTGCGTTTGTCTCGGAATTCTGCTTGAGATAGAGTCCGAGTTTGCGCGAATCGAACTCCGTATGAAGGAGTTATGGCCTTCAGAAGTTTCAGAATCAAATTTAAATTCAAACAACTCAGTTTAATTTCAAAATTTCGAATTTTAGGTTCAAACTGGGCTGGGCGGGAAAATTCCCTCCCAAAGACCAGGTCGACCATAGGGTCGATCATGGAGTCGACCTGGTCACCCCAGGTCGACCATGGTGTCGACCTGGTCCCCCGTAGGTCGACCATAGTGTCGACCTAGGTGTCGACCTGCCTAGTCGACCTGGCTGGCCAGGTCTAACTCTAGCACGAATTTCTGAGGCCCTGTGTGTCACCAGGGCTGACGTGTCACCTCTTGATTGGCTCTCTGAATTTTGAATGGCCTAGATTCCTCCTATCTTCATCTGATGGCTCAAAACAACTTAAAAATCTATAAATACACCCTAACTCTCAACTGAAAATTCACACAAAAATATGAGAAAGGAGTCGTCATGCTGCTAGGGAGGAATTGAACATAGCCGTCAAGAGAAAATCCTAGAGACGAATCGAAACTAAGAAGAAGATTAAAGTTTAAATCAAAAATTATCAACGCAACTTTAGTCTACCCAAAGGAGCGCACCTCAATTTCAGACTTCAGAATCCAGAATTCAAGATTCTGCATTCGTTGTAAGTATAGTAACCTTTCAGAATATGAATAAGAATTGCGATGTGATTCGATGTGAATGAAAATAGAATTGTGTTATTGTATTGTATAAAATTCTATGTATTTTGATGATTCTATCATGACTTGTGTATTGACGTTTGTGGCGTAAATTGATTGATGCAAGCCTATTGAACAATTGTATATGAAAACAATGACACTTGCAAGCTTGTGGCAAAATAATAGAACTAATCCCTTTATGTATATATCGATAGAATGGACTATGTATATTCCCTTAGTCTAAATTTGAATTTATGTAAACATGATTTAGACTTGAAACCTTTTATGCCTACATGACCCAAAGCCTATGTTATCACTTTCATGTTTGTTTGCAAGTATAATTGGATCTATGTTAAGCATCATTTGGGTTTCATAAATCATGCGAGTTCATGTTTATTCGCAAGTGAAATTGGATATATGTTAAGTATCGTTTGTGTTCCATAAACTATGCAAGTTCATGTTGGAATAGGATATGTGAATTAATTGTTATAATTGGACCTTTTGGTGAATATACATCATGCTAGTTTTGTGTTTGACATTATGCCAAGTTAAACATGTTTAAACACAAGTTTGTATTAGCCTAAACTATGCCATCTCATATGCCACCTACTTAGTTATACTTTGATTTGAATGCAAGTTCACATGACCCATCATTTATGTTAGTATCGCTAAACTGCAAGTTCATGCGCCACACACCCTTATATGTTGCAAAATATTACATGTTCTTAATTTCCCCTTTTCTTATGCTTATAAAGTTGGGCTGAATTGTGTCGAGCCCAACATTTGTTATAACGTTGCGAACGTATAAACGGGGGTAATAACGTTGGGTGTAAAACATGAAAATATATCTTGGCATGTTTGGCACATGCCAATGACAATGACATTTACGCGGTATAAATTGTTATGCCCAAAAATAAAAGATATGACATTTACGTATATAATAATAAAATATGTAAATTTAGAGAACACGATATGCTTAACCCGAGGTTGGATTGAGTTGTGATGTAAACCTGCCCGGAACCGCCCGGCTGTCCAGTAGTCACAACAATACCTATCCAATGTGTGTGGTTAAGCATTGAGCCCAATAAAGACCCGAGGTTAGACTAAGCTACAGTGTAAACCTGCACGGAACCGACCGACATATCCAGTAACCGTAGCAATACCTGTCTAATGTGAGTGGTCTGGTGCTCCTAAGAGGCTAAGGACAGGTGGTAGGGTTAAGTCAACTATAACACTTAACCAAATTCAACATGTTAACAAGAATTGATGGGTGGGGATTAGGTAAATACAGACACTTAACCACTTAACTAGTTTGACTAGAAAATCCTGGTAACGAGGGACCCGTTTCAGCAGTAACCCAATTTAGGTATCAACGGTACCCTGAAACTAGGCAGGGTGGGGCACGATTACTGGGCTGATTGTAAGCGGTCAAACAACGACGGTGGGTGCACAGTGAAGGTCTAACGGGGTGCGGGCGTGCACACACTTCAGAGCAGACAACCAGGGAACTGGGGATACCAGTAGTATAACCTATGCCTTCTAGGATTTGTGTCGGGGCCGCCACCATGGGTCTTGATACACCCCATGGTGGGACCAGCATAGATATCTACAAGTCTTGGGAGACGTATGACACATGTTAACGCGAGTAGGTGCCGATCTTTAAATAAAGTTGGGGATCACTTCACCCTCACCATGGGGTGCCAGTTAGAGTAAACTCAAATAGATGCAGAGATATAGTATGGGTGCGATAGTACATTCGACACTCCCTTAGCTTGTGACACCATCCTATTTTCAGTATATATCTATCATGCCCTTTCCTTATTCACATACTGAAGAGTTACTAGATTTACTCAGGCTTTATGTCTGACCCTATTTTCTTTTCGTCTTCTTTTCTTTCGTCCCCCCCCCGGTCCACAGGGAGGAAACAGCTCAGCTCAGTCAGGCTCTGTTCAAGCTCCAAGAACGTAGATGTATGATTTGGGTCTCTTTTGCTTAGACTATGGCTTTGGATATCACTATGGGGATTTTTGTCACTTTATTTATGTTTTATGCTGCTTCTTTAATAATTAAGGCAGTTATGATGTTGTAATGATGGAAGTATTTTGAGACAATTATGGAATGTTTTGTTTTGAACACGTATTGATGCAATAAAAGTCTGTTGGTTTCCGCTGTTTTAAAATATGTGTATTTATATCTGTCTTGAGTTTATCTGTGGCTTTTACTTATAAACCTCCACCAAAATTAAGGCATTCCCTTTGTGAGTGACCTTAACGGAGGTGGGGTGTTTCACTTGGTATCAGAGCATAGGTTTACCAAATAAGATAAAAGTTTTTGAAATTGTTTTCAAAAAGAAAATTTAAAGAAGCAATTTTCAAGAAAAAGTGTTATATCTATGAAAATACAAAAATCCCCCAAAGCCATGTGCCCCATCTACCTCTCTCTATCCTTCGTTTTGAATTTTTCCCTTTCTGTTTCAGCATGTCTGGAGACCTTAACCTCCCGGAAGGAGTGCCGATTCTCGGCTGGTTTAGGAGGTACTTAGAAGCAAGGGCCAATGGCGCGGGCCCAGCAGACATCCCTCCTCCAGTGGCCGCGGTTCCTCCTCCTCATCCACCTCCTCGCGGAAATGCCTTCGCGAAAACATGTAGAGACTTCAAGGCAATGGGTGGAAAAGACTTTTATGGGACAGAATCCTTTGTAGGGGCAAGAAACTGGCTAAAGGAGACTGAGGATCTGTTTGTCATCTTTAGAGTGGATGACAGGCAAAAGATACAACTAGCGGTATGGTTGCTTAAGGATGAGGCTTCCTATTGGTGGGAAGTTACCAATGCTCAGAGGGCGGTGGAAACATGGGAAGACTTCAGGACAAGGTTTGAAATGAAATTTCTCTCCCAAGCTAAAAGAAGCCTGCAAATGGAGAAGTTTCTAACTCTGAAACAGGGGAGCATGACAATCAGGGAATATGTTAATAAGTTTAATCAGCTGGCTAGATTTGGGTTAGACTTAGTAAACACCCAACACAAGAAGGCGCTTCGCTTCGTCAAAGGTTTGAATGAGTCTCTACATAGCCTTGCCATGACCCATGTATCCATGGAAGCGACTTATGAAAGCTTGGTGGACATGGCATTGCTACACGAGGAAGACCACGACAAGAAAGAAACTAAGGTGGAAGAGAAGAAAAAGGGTCTACAAGCAAAGAAAACAGATTCAAGAAAGGAGAGAAGAACAATAAGCCCCGTGAGAAGAGAAGTTGCAATTTCTGTGGCGTTGTGGGCCATATATCAAAAGACTGCCGGAAAAGGAAGGCGAAGATGGGTGGTTGCTTCCATTGTGGAGAGACTGGGCACCAAGCTAAGGACTGCTCAAAGAAGAAGGGGCAGGGACAGAAATCTGGACCCACTTCAGGGGGTCGGGTTCATGCGCTAGTGGCACCTCAGCAAGAACGAGGTAGTAATATTTCTGTAGAAAGTGTAGTCTATCTTTATGATCATTCAGTTCATACACTTTTTTACTCTGGCGCATCGCACTCTTTTATTTCATCTGCCTTAGTAGAATCTCTGCATTTAGTCACTAGTATGGTAAAAGATCCCTTAGTAGTTTCAAATCCAATTGGGGGCTCTGCTTACTTGTCAATGGTTTGTTTGGGTTTGAAAATCTCTATTCCCAGCGTTGAGTTCAGTTGTGATGCCTTTGTCTTAGGCTTCTCGGGATATGGTTTGATCTTAGGCATGGACTGGTTATCCAGTAATAGTGCCATCCTTGATTGTGAGAAAAGAGTAGTTAGGCTCTTGACTCGGCTTGGTAACACTCTAGAAATTTCTTGTAATCCCTTGAATGCTGTTATGCTTAATTATCTAGAGTTGCTTGATGATTCTGATGAAAATTTACAATCGGTTAGAGTAGTCTGGAAATATCCGGATATCTTTGAGGAGGTGAAAGGCTTACCTCCAAGGCGGGAAATAGACTTCCGCATATATCTTGTGGATAACGCAAAGCCTGTAGCTTTACCTGTCAGACACATGGCTTCAAGGGAGAGAAAGGAGCTTAGTAAGCAGGTTAAAGAACTTCTCGAAAAAGGGTTCATTAGACGGAGCATTTCGGAATGGGATGCTCAAGTGGTGTTCGCAACCAAAGCGGACGGTTCGCTTCGCCTTTGCGTCGACTATAGGGAGTTAAACAAATTGACCAAGAAAAATAGGCACCCTCTTCCCCGAATCGACGATTTGTTTGACCAGCTTGTAGGTGCGACGGTCTTCTCCCAACTTGACTGGCAACTGGGTTCCATCAGCTAAGAGTAGCTGAAGATAGTATTGATAAAACAGTGTTCAGAACCCCAGACGGTTTCTTCGAGTGGCTTGTCATGCCTTTCGGCTTGACAAATGCACCCGCTTATTTCGTAGACCAAATGAGCAGGGTGTTCGGAGAATTCCTCAACAAATTTGTGGTTGTCTTCGTAGATGATATCTTAATCTTCTCAAAGAATGAGGAAAAGCATGCTCAGCATCTGAAAGAAATCATGGAAACTCTCCGTTCACATCAGTTAAAAGCCAAATTCTCCAAGTGTCACTTCTGGAGAAAAGAGGTAAGATTTTTTGGGCATATAGTGTCCAAAGAAGGGTTGGCCGTGGACCCCGCGAAAGTGGTGGCAGTGCAAGATTGTAAGACACCAAGAAATGCAACCAAACTTTGAAGCTTTCTTGGGCTAGCTGGTTTTTACCGAAAGTTTATTAGGGATTTCGCAAAGATCTCGGCCCCACTCACAAGGCTAACAAAGAAGAATTTGGCGTTCACTTGGGATTTGGACTGCGAGTTTGCTTTCCAACGATTAAAAAGGGCTCTCACAACAGCCCCAGTTCTGACCTTGCCAGATGGAAGCAAAATGTTCACGGTATACACGGATGCATGTGGAACGGGACTAGGCGCTGTTCTAATGCAAGAAGGAAGAGTGGTAGCTTATGGCGGAAGACAACTGAAAGTTCATGAAAAGAACTACCCACCACACGATCTTGAGTTAGCCGCCATCGTCTTTGCGCTTAAGTCTTGGCGCCATTATCTCCTTGGTGAGAAGTTTGAATTATACACTGACCATAAATCGTTGAAATATCTCTTCTCGTAGAAGGACCTTAACTTGAGGCAGCAAAGATGGATGGAGTTCTTGCCACGTATGACTTTGAAATTTTCTATACTCCCGGCAAAGGCAACGTAGTAGCAGGCGCGTTGAGCCGAAAGAAACTGACCTTAAGTCCGCTCTTTGTGGAAAGGCAAAGCCTGGAGTATATAGCCAGTTTTAACTTTAGGCCCTCCTTAGATTTTGTACCGGGTTTGCTAGCATCTCTCGAAGTACGCCCTACTCTCTTGGACTCAATAGGGGCTGTACAACGTGAAGACCCTCAGCTTGTCGATGTGATTGATAAACTTGTTAGGGTGAGACTTCCGGTCACCTCAGTAGGTACGCCATCGATGGTAAGGGTTGGCTGAGGCGAGATGGAAGATTATGCGTCCCACAAGCAATGGAGTTGACAAAGAAGGTTCTCGAAGAAGCGCATCATTCCAAGATGACTATACACCCTGGCGGTGATAAGATGTACAAGGATATAAAAAGGACTTTCTTTTGGAACGGCATGAAGCAAGACGTGGCAGATTTCGTTTCTAAGTGCATGACCTGGCAACGGGTCAAGGCGGAGCAGAAGAAGCCTGGAGGACTACTTCATCCTTTAGAGGTCCCAAAGTGGAAGTGGGAAAACATTTAAATGGACTTCATTGATGGACCGCCTAGGTCGAGAAGAGGCAACACTAGCATTTGGGTAATAGTGGATAGGCTTACTAAGAGCGCCCACTTCGTACCTATCAAGAGTAGAAGGACTGCCGCATCTCTAGCATCTCTTTATCTCAAGGAAATAGTTCGACTCCGTGGAATACCCTCCAGCATTGTTAGTGACCGAGACCCTATCTTCACAAGCGAGTTTTGGCGGAGTCTGCAAGAAGCTGTAGGCACACAGTTATGTTTGAGTACGGCCTATCACCCCTAAACCGATGGCCCGACGGAAAGGGTGAATAGAGTTTTAGAGGATCTTTTAAGACTTTGCATTCTTGACTTTGGAGGGACTTGGGAGGATCACCTTCCTTTAGTGGAATTTGCCTATAACAACAGCTACCAAGCTACCATCGGTATGGCACCCTTCGAAGCCTTGTATGGAAGACCGTGCAAATCACCAACTTGTTGGTACGAGTCTACATATAAGCTTATACTTGGACCAGATATGATTCGAGAGACTTCGGAGAAAGTGGACTTGATGCGTAGGAGAATGAAGACTGCCATAGACAGACAGAAATCCTAGGCTGACAAAAGAAGGACCGACCTTGAGTTTGAGGTTGGGGACAGGGTTTTCCTTAAGGTATCACCTTTAAGGAACGTCGTTCGTTTTGGATCCGTAGGAAAGCTAGCACCAAGATTTGTAGGACCGTTTTCTATCATCGAGAAGGTTGGAAAGATGGCCTATAGATTAGAGCTACTCGAGAGACTGGCCGGAGTTCACAACGTCTTTCATGTTTCTCACCTCCGGAAGTGTTTGCATGAGTCAGCGGAAGTGGTGGAACCTAGCATTCTAGAAGAAGCTGAAGTGGAACGAGAAGCAACTGTGAGGAGAGTTCCAACCCGCATCTTAGGAACTGAAGTGAAAAAGCTACGCAACCGCGAAGTCAAACTCGTTAAAGTTCAGTGGAGCGACGCCGAGGAAGACGTGACTTGGGAAACTGAGGACAGAATACGCGCTGCCTACCCTCTTCTTTTTGAGGGTACATCTTTGATCTCTCTTTTTCCTTAAGTTATGCTTTATCTATCTTTTTAGGTATATCTTCTCGATCCTTTTTCCTAACTCCTTAGGTAGAAAACAAATGGATGCAAACATGTATTTGAAAACATGTTATGGATGATGGTTGCAAATGGTTGCTAGTGATTGCTAGTGGTTGCTCGTGAATGCTTATACACACACACCTTAGGTTATAGATCGGCTCAGTCACTTCATATTTCACATGCATATATGTATTCTCATTTGTATATGGTTGAAACTTGATATGCTGTCATATGGTCGTCGCATTTGTATGAATGGTTGTGCACTCATGTAGAATTATGAGTAGGAAAAATTTGCATACATAATGGATTCTTGACACTTACATGATTCGCATTAAGGAGGTCAACTGAATCAGTAGACTGCCTGATTTCTGCATTAGATAAGGACATGTACACACACTATGCATATGATCATGAAGCATTAGAAGTCTTTTAAGAACAGTGGATGCATGTGTTTGTTGGTTGAGTAGATGGGCTGTTGGATGGGAGGATATACATTCTTCCTAACGTGAAGACTTCGGGGACAAAATCCTATTGAGGGGGAGAATGTAACACCCCATCAATTCTATAAGGCTAAGCTTCACAAATTAAAGTATAATTAATTCTAAATGAAAGAATTAAGGGAAACGGGTTACGCCATTGCGTTCGTCTTGGAATTCTGCTTGAGATAGAGTCCGAGTTTGCGCAAATCGGACTCCGTATGAAGGAGTTATGGCCCTCGGAAGTTTCATAATCAAATTTAAATTCAAACAGCTCAGTTTAATTTCAAAATTTCGAATTTCAGGTTCAAACTGGGCTGGGCGGGAAAATTCCCGCCCAGAGACCAGGTCGACCGTAGGGTCGACCATGGAGTCGACCTGGTCGCCCCAGGTCGACCATGGTGTCGATCTGGTCCCCCCAGGTCGACCATAGTGTCGACCTGGGTGTCGACCTGCCTGGCCAGGTCTGACTCTGGTTCGAATTTCTGAGGCTCTGTGTGTCACTAGGGCTGACGTGTCACCTCTTGATTGTCTCTCTGAATTTTGAATGGCCTAGATTCCTCCTATCTTCATCTAACGGCTCAAAACAACTTGAAAATCTATAAATACACCCTAACTCTCAACTGAAAATTCACACAAAAATATGAGAAAGGAGTCGTCATGCTGCTAGGGAGGAATTGAACATAGCCGTCAAGAGAAAAGCCTAGAGGCGAATCGAAACTAAGAAGACGATTAAAGTTTAAATCAAAAATTATCAACGCAACGTTAGTGTACCCAAAGGAGCGCACCTCAATTTCAGAATTCAGAATCCAGAATTCAAGATTCTGCATTCGTTGTAAGTATAGTAACCTTTCAGAATATGAATAAGAATTGCGATGTGATTCGATGTGAATGAAAATAGAATTGTGTTATTGTATTGTATAAAATTCTATGTATTTTGATGATTCTATCATGACTTGTGTATTGACGTTTGTGGCATAAATTGATTGATGCAAGCCTATTGAACAATTGTATATGAAAACAATAACACTTGCAAGTTTATGGCAAAAGAATAGAACTGATCCCTTTATGTATATGTCGATGGCATGGTCTATGTATATTCCCTTAGTCTAAATTTGAATTTATGTAAACATGATTTAGACTTGAAACCTTTTATGCCTACATGACCCAAAGCCTATGTTATCACTTTCATGTTTGTTTGCAAGTATAATTGGATCTATGTTAAGCAACGTTTGGGTTTAATAAATCATGCGAGTTCATGTTTATTTGCAAGTGAAATTGGATCTATGTTAAGTATCGTTTGTGTTCCATAAACTATGCAAGTTCATGTTGGAATAGGCTATGTGAATCAAATGTTATATTTGGACCTTTTGGTGAATATACATCATGCTAGTTTTGTGTTTGACATTATGCCAAGTTAAACATGTTTAAACACAAGTTTGTATTAGCCTAAACTATGCCATCTCATATGCCACCTACATAGTTATACTTTTATTTGAATGCAAGTTCACATGACCCATCATTTATGTTAGTATCGCTAAACTGCAAGTTCATGCGCCACACACCCTTATATGTTGCAAAATATTACATGTTCTTAATTTCCCCTTTTCTTATGCTTATAAAGTTGGGCTGAATTGTGTCGAGCCCAACATTTGTTATAACGTTGTGAACGTATAAACGGGGGTAATAACGTTTGGTGTAAAACATGAAAATATATGTTGGCATGTTTGGCACCTGCCAGTGACGATGACATTTAAGTGGTATAAATTGTTATGCCCAAGAATAAAAGATATGACATTTACATATATAATAATAAAATATGTAAATTTAGAAAACACTATATGCTTAACCCGAGGTTGGATTGAGTTGTGATGTAAACTTGCCCGGAACCGCCCGGCTGTCCAGTAGTCACAACAATACCTATCCAATGTGTGTGGTTAAGCATTGAGCCCAATAAAGACCCGAGGTTAGTCTAAGCTATGGTGTAAACCTGCCCGGAACCGACCATCATATCCAGTAACCGTAGCAATACCTGTCTAATGTGAGTGGTCTGGTGCTCCTAAGAGGGTAAGGACAGGTGGTAGGGTTAAGTCAACTATAACACTTAACCAAATTCAACATGTTAACAAGAATTGATGGGTGGGGGTTAGGTAAATACAGACACTTAACCACTTAACATGTTTGACTTAAAAATCCTGGTAACGAGGGACCCGTTTCAGCAGTAACCCAATTTAGGTATCAACGGTATCCTGAAACTAGGCAGGGTGGGGCACGATTACTGGGCTGATTGTAAGCGGTCAAACGACGACGGTGGGTGCACAGTGCAGGTCTAACGGGGTGCGGGCGTGCACACACTTCGGAGCAGACATCCAGGGCACGGGGGACACCAGTAGTATAACTTATGCATTCTAGGATTTGTGTCGGGGCCGCCACCATGGGTCTTAATACACCCCATGGTGGGACCAGCATAGGTATCTACAATTCTTGGGGGCCGTATGACACATGTTAATGCGAGTAGGAGTCGATCTTTAAATAAAGTTGGGGATCACTTCACCCTCACCATGGGGTGCCAGTTAGAGTAAACTCAAATAGATGCAGAGATATAGTATGGGTGCGATAGTACATTCGACACTCCCTTAGCTTGTGACACCATCCTATTTTCAGTATATATCTATCATGCCCTTTCCTTATTCACATACTGAAGAGTTACTAGATTTACTCAGGATTTATGTCTGACCCTATTTTCTTTTCGTCTTCTTTTCTTTCGTCCCCCCCCCCCTAGGTCCACAGGGAGGAAACAGCTCAGTCAGGCTCTGTTCAAGCTCCAAGAACGTAGATGTATGATTTGGGTCTCTTTTGCTCAGACTATGGATTTGGATATCACTATGGGGATTTTTGTCACTTTATTTATGTTTTATGCTTCTTTAATAATCAAGGTAGTTATGATGTTGTAATGATGGAACTATTTTGAGACAATTATGGAATGTTTTGTTTTGAACACGTATTGATGCAATAAAAGTCTGTTGGTTTCCGCTGTTTTAAAATATGTGTATTTATATCTGTCTTGAGTTTATCTGTGGCTTTTACTTATAAACCTCCACCAAAATTAAGGCATTCCCTTTGTGAGTGACCTTAACGGAGGTGGGGTGTTTCAGTTACTGACTGAAACAGGTCCCACACAAGATGATGCAAGCATTCCCCTTTGTCTTGCATCCGCACTACTAGGATTTCCACTGGTTATGTTTACCTAACAATGTCTTTAATTACATAACCCCAACCGGTTAAGTTTGTGGGCCTATATATACAAATATTACCCACCAACCCAAGATGTACTTAACCCTCCTACTGATTCAAGCATGTTTATTTAACGGTTAAGTTTCTGGGCCTATATATATTAATATTACCCACCTACCCAAGACGTACTTAACCCTCCTACTGATCCAAGCATGTTTTACTTAACCTATATTTAGTTCATATTCATACAATCCCTTACGGATTAGATTAGGTTAAGTAGTCTGATTCATTACCATGTCCATTTATGGTTTATAATGGGCTAGACCTCCCACAATAGGCCTACAACATGTGGATGTTGGATATGTCGGTCGGGTCCGGGCAGTCTTATTCCACAGTTGGGCCAAACCTCGTGTCTTAGCCCGATTCGTATTCGCGTACTTAGACCTCCCACATTAAGTTTAACATTAGTGGCTGCTGGTTATGCCGGTCGGGTCCAGGAAGACTTCCACCACTAATGTAACCTAACCTCGTGTCATAAGTACAATTACAATTCCTAATTGTAATTACTAAACATTCCATCTTAATTAATTAATCAATTAATTAAACATTTCCCCTTTTGGGTGTCAATACATATTTTGCCCAATAATTTGAATTACATATCCATAAATGTTCATATTCAAATTAAATTAATTTAGCAATTAATTAATCCTTTCCTTTTATAGGTGTCAATACCTATTTTTCCCAATAATTTGAATTACATATCAATTCATTTAAAGATTACATGCCAATTATAAATCCTTTTTTCCCTGTTTCCTTCACTAACATATTCGCACATATTTTGGCGGCATCTAGGCTAATAAGTAATCTAGCCATAACTATGAAAAAGGGAATATGATAGCGGTGATAGTTTTAACATATATTGGCATAAACATACTAGTATGGTAACGAAGTGAATGGACATGTAATTAACATCATATCAAGGTGAACATACATATTGTCATGAACATGTAATCGTCATCATAACGGGATCTAACATAAATATTCTTTAGATCTACATAAAAATGTCCATATGCTCTAGATCTAATAGATTAAATTAGATCTAATAAAAAATAAAGGTTTAGATCTACAGGTTTATAAATAGATCTACCCAAATCCACATCATAGAGGTAACAATTAAGATAAAGGTGTGGACCCAATCCTAATCAATTCAAGGTGGCATATGTTCATGGTTCGCATAAATGATTTGATCTATCCAAATGAAACAAAAATAACAGACTACGACAATCACAATTGAATTGGATCTCGGGAGATAGATCTATCATAGCATAAGATATGATCATAAAATAGATCTAGCATAAAACATGATAATAAAGTGGATCTAGCATAAAACATGATCATAAAGTGGATCTAGCATAAAACAAGATCATAATGTGACAATTTTAAATCACATAGGATAGATCTAACATGATTCATAAGGTGAAAATTTTAGATCACATAGGATAGATCTAACATGAAAATTTTAGATCACATAGAATAGATCTACATACATCTGCATCATAGCATATCATAAAAGTTACAACCCAAGATCCATAATGATAACATAGTAGAACAATTGAATTGGATCTAAAGAAATAGATCTATCATAATATAGCATGAGATCTACCAATAACATAAATTTAAAGTCTACAATCGTATCTACATCACAGTCTTTCATAGTTTCACTATTATTTATCTAAACCTAAAACCAACTAGAACTCACTGTGATTGGATTGCTAAAATGATAGAAAAGGGGCTGAGTCTATGTTTGAAACTCAGAATTTGATAAGCTTTAGAAGAAGATGAGAGATCCTAATTCAGTCCAGAATCCAACAGAGTCCGGCCACCATTGCTTTTCTTTGTAGAAAACAAAGGATATGAGATATATTTATAGCTGCTGGGTTACAGAATTCGGATGCTACCTCAGCCCTAATGAAATTGGGTCAGGTCACGGGTCGTCACTCACTCGGAAAAGGCCCGAACACCCAAAAACTGTTATGGGCGCACTTGGCAGGTGCGCCAGTGCAAAAATACATTGGAACCCTTGTCGTGTGCACCAGTGTATTCTGTTTTCATTACACAAAACTTTAACCGCCTATGACTTCTTCATACGTTATCCGTTTTACGCAAACTCGGACCCTATATCAAGCAGAATTCCGAGGCGAACGCACTGGTGTTACCCATTTCACTTACTTCTGAATATTAAATAAATTATTCTTTAATTTATCATCTTTAACGTTGTTAAAAATTCGGGGTGTTACATTCTCCCCTACTTAAAGGATTTCGTCCTCGAAATCTCCAAGTTGAGAAGAATGCATATCCTACCATCCATCATCCATCTACTCAACCATCAATCACTGGCATCCATTGTCCTTAAGGATTTCTAATGTTTTCATGAAAATATGCAAAAGTGTGTGTATATGTCCCAACAGTAATGCGAAAATCAAGCGGTTTACTGATTCAGTTGACCTCCTTAATGCAATGTATCTTAGTGCCATGAATCCAATATGTATGCAAATTAGCCTATTATAGCATATAAGCTCTACACGCGCGCAGACCCATTCATCCAAATGCAACACCATATGCTAGTTCATTGTAATGACCCGGTATTTACACATATCACTGACACAGATATGAATTGATAGTAAGTACGTATTTACAAATACGATCTAAAATCCAGAATTTAAAATCACAAAACATGTTAACTGATGTATTATAACATTTACTTATGTATGTAGCACAACATTTACCAAAACCAATCTTTACACATTCAGGTATAAAAACATGTATTTAATAGCATTTGTTTAAATTGATTTTTATACATGTTTGAATAATAACACTTTTACATAGCAAGTTTTAATGCCATTTTATTATATATGTTTTGTTCAATTTTTTTTGAAGGACTTTAGAATTTAGTTTTTGCAAATTCTTGGATTAAAAACTTTTAACACTTGAAATAAAAACATTTTGTCGTCAAAGCAAGTGCAAGATAACATATACATACACTAAAACATGAAAATACCATTTCCTTTTGCAAAGCATGTTTCATGAGCAAAATTCAAGGATGCAACCTACACTAGAAAGAAGCTAGTAATTTGAATCTAGAGAGATATGTTCACATGGAAAATCATTTTTGGTATCAAATATTTTTAGTTTTCAAATCCTCCTCTTTTCTCACAAGATTTCTGAAAATGACCTTTTCTTTTTGCATTTTCAAAACCATGTTTGTTTTTTCATAAAACATATGCATAAAGATTACAAAATCTGGTATATATATATATATATATATATATATGTAGAATCTTACCTACGCTAAACCAATTCAAAAACATAGATTTTCTAGGATTCTTCTCACACACATTCATCACATATCATGGATTTTATTGTACCAAACTTTCAGATTTTGTATTGCCTTTGAAGGCAAGTAATGATTTTATATATTTTTGTTGTTAAATCATGTTGTCATGTGGAGATATGGTTTAGGAATCGAAGGTAAAACTGAATATATATGGTACAAGAATAGATACCATAATTGGTTTAAATCAAAGGAAGATTTGGTGAAGATCATGGATGGTACATTGGTATTTAAGATGATGTTGTATGGTAAACCAATAGGAGGGAAGGAGGTCATGTGCAGGGGGTTTTCAAGGTGGATAATGGCTGATCTAAGCCATGTGAATGGGGGTGGTGCTGTTTTGATGTGGTGAGAAGACTTTTTTTTTCTTTTTGAATTGTCAATCATGTGTCAAAACAAAATCTAAAAACCTGATTTTATGCATCATATTTTAATGGCTTTCTACCACTATATAAAGGACATAAGCACATACATTTTTCTACACAACACAAACACTTGAATAAGATCAGTAAGAGGAAGGAAAGCTAAGGGTTTTAAGCTTGTCGGGTGAGTAAACTACTTTTAAAATTCTGTTTGAAAGCTCCTGTATTTTGCTAGTTTGAACCGTGAAGTTGAACTTGGGTTTGGTGATGATCTTGTTAAGTTGTATGTGTTGCTTTCATAGTAATCCTTGCTTGATCCAAGGTTTGGTGGTTAGTAATTAAAATATTTAGTGGCATTAGTTTAAGGATATTATCCTACCAGCATAAACAACTGTTGTTCTGATCCAGTTCTAAAGAATCAAACCATTGATTCTTTGGTCAGTGAACTAAAAAGGGTTTGAATAGGACATCCTGTTAAGTTTGAACCATTATATAACATACAGTCCATTCAATGCAAGGAAAGAAGGTGTAATAGTTCAAACAAACACCTAGACATAAAACCAGAAAAACAACAGCAGTACTCTCTATTCCTAAAAATCAAAGTGGATTTTCAAATGATGTAAAAACTTGTTTTGAGTTTATAAATGCAATGATGAATAAAAATAAGGATTTTGAAAGGAAAAATCATGATTTTTAATTCATTAAATCAAGAGATATCCTGAGATGATCAAAAAATGTACTTTGATCAAATTCCGGCGAGCAAGGCAATCGGAGTCTGTGCCATCAGGGGGAGGGCATTGTGGAGGATAGGAGGTTATAGGAAAAATATAAAAATATTTTTCTATTGCGTAGTATTTGAGAACGGAGAAGAAATAGGGTTAAGGATGGGTTTTGGGTGCTGTGTCTTCCTCGACGAACTGCTCCTCGTCGCCACGGAATAGGGGTGCGCGCCAGGGGGGTTCGAAGCTGGGAGGTGTCAAGGTGGTGTAGGTGAAAGGAAACGAAGTCCAGTGGAGGGGGGTGGCCACGGTGATGGGTTTTCTTGGATGAGCCATTTTCTGATCATTTGCATGAACAGTGAAAAACACCCAGTGTCGTCAGTGTGATGATCCAGGCTTGGGAAAGTGGTCAGAAGGTGGAAGGTGATCGGTAGGGACTGTCGCGGGTGGTGGGTGGTGGTTGTATGGTGTGTGCACGTGCACATGCAAGTGTGTGTGAATGGGGAAGAAAATGCCATGGTTTTAGGGTAATCGGCCATGTTTTTATGAGGTGGTACTTTGATCACCTGGTACTTTGGCTAGAAAATGTGGTACTACGCGAACCATGAGAACTGGCCAGTTTTTCAGGAGCTCACACCATGGTTTCAAGGCCTGGTACTTTACCAAAAGTGGTACTTTACCATTTAAGCTTTAAAACAAAGATTTATTAATATAATTTAAATTTAAATTAGTTTTAAATTAAATATTAGATTAAATAAAAGGTAAAAATAAACAAATAAATAAAAATAGAATTTTTATTTAAATTAGCAAGTCAACAAAAGGGAATTGAATCAGGTTTTTAAAAATCGAATGGAAGTTTTGCCAAGAATTGAAATTAAAGTACAGAAGCTGAAATTTAAATTAAAAATTTAATTTATAATTAGGATTAGAAATGGTTTTCTAATAAAAATATTTAAATTTCAAAATGAAAGGGGAACTATATGTTATACAAACACTAAAATCGACTGTGTAAACTGTAAGTCTGGCACCAACAACTGATCATGTACATTAGAAAATAAGACCTGTAAATTTTAATCGTATTTAGATTGATAAATAAAAATAGAAATTTTTATTGGTATATAGAAGAAGAACTAAATCGAGTATAAGAAATCAAGGAGAAATTTGACAAGAAAGAAATTTGACAAGAAAAATACAAAGTGTAAAAGTTGTAAAGTAAATTATAGATCATAAATTTTTTCCATTTATGAATAATCAGATTTAGGAATACTGACGAGAAATATTTTTCTAAAGAAAAATAAGGTAAGTATTCATTTTTAAAGTGACGACCAAAACGGAAAGAAAAACCGTGTGCGACACACACATTAAAACTGTCCATTTGTAAGACATGATAAAAAATACCAGATATAGGCCTGGTGATCACATACTGGGAAGTTTGATCGCAATTAGATTATAATCATATTAGATTAATAATTTACAAAGAAAAATGTTCACTAATCATTTCAAAGAGGCCGAAATAAATAATTCACTTTGATTTGATTATAGTGCATCAGAGATTTTTAAATTGAAGACGACGATATACAAGGGCTATTCTTGAATAGTGCCTTCGGTTTGTCCAATCCCAGGACAACTTGAATGGACAAATGTCTGGCAGAGTATTTCCAAAGGGATCACGTACGTTGTTTTCTTCAAACGTACCAGTTGTTGGCACAGAAGGGAAACATCTTTAGCCTGACAACCAGAGTATTTTTGTGGAAATCAATTAGTGATTTTCGATGGATTTGACGATGTGGCATTCAAAGAAAATAAACAATGATGATGAAAAGGTAAGTCTAGCCTCAAGCCTCACACCCAGGAAATGACAAAAATCGGGCAGTTAGCATGGCTATGTGGGTCGCTCCCATTAGGGGTATAATCACCAATCTAGAGAAATTTCTTTTACTTATTTAACCTATTTCGATGCCATCCCTTTTCGAGAAACGGTGGTTTGAGCCCAACCGTTGGTGATATACATTCAATACACTCAAGAGAAATGAGTGGTCGGTCATGTGTGGGCCGGGTTGCAAGACGTTCTTGTTGAACCCAGGTGTTTTCGCCTCTAGAGATACACGATCGGAAGGTGGTTCCATACCTTGTCATAGTTGGAAATCCAATTTCCATAAGCGCCAAGCGGTTTTTATTTATATACTATATAGGAGAATGTGAGATGCAAGCATTCTTCTAGATTCTAATTTATTTGTGAAAAACCAATAGACACTATGATAATATCTGATTTCAAGTATACAAAGTGTTTTGATCTCATAAGGTAAAAACTCATTCCGTATTTACGGCGTGGTCTTATGAGATATTTTTATTTCTTTAATCTGTTTTAAAACTATTTACTCATACCAGTCCCCTGACTGACCCAGAGTTTATTTTTCTGTGTTTCCCTTTAACTCTTGGGTATTCATAACACTTGTTATAAATAGACAAGTGAATCAGGATTTGGATAAAACTTATGAAGCTGGATGGAGACTTTTGTGTCTTGGTCTACCTATCTTATCTACTGTATAATTATTAAGTCTGCAAGTTAGCCTCAATGATATGTATAATTAAGAATGTACTATGAATGGCTTGTACCACTAGGATCAGTATGCTCTGATGTAATATGTACTGCTGTGTAATATTATGAAGTATCAGCTTTTGTAAAAAAAATCCGCTGTGAGATTCTGATGTTTTTTTCCTGTAATTTATCTTCTATCTATTCTTATTCTTATTAATGGCACGACTTCCGATGTGTTCGAAAGTTGGGTCGTTACAGTTGCTATTAGAACTTAGGTTACTGATTACCTAGGCTTTAGGTGAGTGTGAGAGAGCGTATTTTTGAAAATTTAAAATAAATCAACTTGAATGATATACCTAAGTTAGTTATCCAATCAAGTCTCGAATGACGACCTGTTATGTTCAGGTGATTAAAATGAGTAGCCGAGGACGAATAGGTCGAGCTAACGGAACTTCCACTACTATGGGTCGTAATACTGGATCCCAGGATCAAGGAGAGACTGTGGAGGAAGTTGCACCAGTCCAGTAGGATAAAAGCTTTGCAACTATTTGTAAAGAATATACGACTCTCGGAGGAAAAGTTTTCAAAGGGACGGAATTTTTCATTGAAGTCCAAGCATGGTTGAGATCCTGTGAGAGGATTTTCAAAGGACTGAAATTGAAGGATGAGCAGAAACGTCTCTTAGCATCGTGGCAACTTCAAGAAGCTGTTATAATTTGATGGGATGCTCAGACCACAAATGTTCCTGAGGAAGATTTCACTTGGGAAAAATTCAAAGAAGCTTTCGAAGCTCAAATTCTAGTTGCTGTAGGAAAGACCAGAATGTATCGGGATTTCATTGATCTCAAGCAAGGGAACATGAAAATATCCGAATATGAGAACAAGTTCAATTCACTTTTTTGTTTCGGGCCCGAACTGATCAATACCCCACTCAAGAAGAATGAAATGTTTATAGCAGGATTGAAGGATAGCCTGCAAGTTCAAATGATTGGGCATCTCAAGATTCCATTTGTCGATCTAGTGGATATGGCAGTTCGTTATGAGGCACTAGAGGGAAAGAAGCCAGTTGCAAAACAACAGACAGGAGAACCCAGTGGCGAGAATTCCAACAAAAGGAAATTTAATTCGAACTGGAACAACAAGGGAATACCAAAGATGCGGGAGAAAGCCAAAGAGCGTTATAAAGATACGCAATACCATAACTACAAGGAGAAGGGACACATTGCTAGGTTTTGTACGAAGCCAACAGCGGAAAAGCCACAGCAAACTCGGCAACCGGAGCAACCTCAACAGAAACCAAAGGGAACAAGTGATGCTATTCCCCAAAAGTTTTCATGCTATAACTGTCATCAGCCTGGACACTTGGTTAAAGACTGTCCACTGAAAAGGCACAGCAAACAAAGGTCTATGCTTTAATGGATAAGTCATCAACTTCTGAGAATGTGAAAATGGAAGGAGCTTCAGAAGGTACCTTACTCTTTTTAGATAAAAGGAGTTAATTAACCAGGGTCTGCCTTAAGTTAAATATGGTTGGATTAAATTAAAATAATATCCAATCATATTGATACCAGAAAATCGGGATAGAATTCTAAATTATAATTTAGATTTCCTGAAATTAAGGCTAGACTTAAGTATGAACTCAGGGAAGGTGAACTGGTTGATTTATGAAATTAAATATTTATTGATGTGTGTCGATAACAGTAATCAACTGTTTATGAACTTCGAGGATGAAATTTTTATAAGAGGGTAGAATGTAATGACCCGGTATTTACACATATCACTGACACAGATATGAACTGATCGTAAGTATGTATTTACAAATACGATCTAAAATCCAGACTTTAAAACTCCAAAACATGTTAACTAATGTATAATAGCATTTACTTATGTATGTAGCACAACATTTACCAAAACCAATCTTTACACATTCAGGTATAAAAGCATGTATTTAATAGCGTTTGTTTAAATTGATTTTTATACATGTTTGAATAATAACACTTTTACATAGCAAGTTTACTTGCCATTTTATTATATATGTTTTGTTCATTTTTTTTAAAAGGATTTTAGAATTTAGTTTTTGCAAATTCTTGGATTAAAATCTTTTAACACTTAAAATAAAAACATGCCAAAAACATTTTGTTGTCAAAGCAAGTGCAAGACTACATATACATACACTAAAACATGAAAATACCATTTCCTTTTGCAAAGCATGTTTCATGAGCAAAATTCAAGGATGCAACCTACACTAGAAAGAAACTAGTAATGAGAATCTAGAGAGATATGTTCACATCGAAAATCATTTTTGGTATCAAATATTTTCAGTTTTCAAATCCTCCTCTTTTCTCACAAGATTTCTGAAAATGACCTTTTCTTTTTGCATTTTCAAAACCATGTTTGTTTTGCCATAAAACATATGCATAAAGATTACAAAATCTTGTATATATATATATATATATATGTAGAATCTTACCTACACTAGACCAATTCAAAAACATAGATTTTCTAGGATTCTTCTCACACACATTCATCACATATCATGGATTTTATTGTACCAAACTTTCAGATTTTGTATTGCCTTTGAAGGCAAGTAATGATTTTATATATTTTTGTTGTTAAATCATGTTGTCATGTGGAGATATGGTTTAGGAATCGAAGGAAAAACTGAATATATATGGTACAAAATAGATCCCATAATAGGTTTAAATTAAAGGAACATTTGGTGAAGATCATGGATAGTACATTGGTATTTAAGATGATGTTGTATGGTAAACCACTAGGAGGGAAGGAGGTCATGTGCAGGGGGTTTTCAAGGTGGATAATGGCTGATCTAAGCCATGTAAATGGGGGGTGGTGCTGTTTGATGTGGTGATAAGAAGTTTTTTTTTTGAATTGTCAATGATGTGTCGAAACAAAATCTAAAAACCTGATTTTATGCCTCATACTTTAATGGCTTTCTACCACATAAGCACATATATTTTTCTACACAATACAAACACTTGAATAAGATCAGTAAGAGGAAGGAAAGCTAAGGGTTTTAAGCTTGTCAGGTGAGTAAACTACTTTTAAAATTCTGTTTGAAAGCTCCTGTATTTTGCTAGTTTGAACTGTGAAGTTGAACTTGGGTTTGGTGATGATCTTGTTAAGTTGTATGTCTTGTTTGCATAGTAATCCTTGCTTTATCAAAGGTCTAGTGGTTAGTAATTAAAACATTTAGTGGCATTAGTTTAAGGATATTATCCAACCAGCATAAACCCTGTTGTTCTGATCCAGTTCCAAAGAATCAAAGCATTGATTCTTTGGTCAGTGAACTAAAAAGGGTTTGAATAGGACATCGTATTAAGTTTGAACCATTATATAACATACAGGCCATTCAAAGTAAGGAAAGAAGGTGTAATATTTCAAACAAACACATAGACATGAAACCAGAAAAACAACAGTAGTACTCTCTATTCCTAAAAATCAAAGTGGATTTTCAAATGATGTAAAAACTTGTTTTGAGTTTATAAATGCAATGCTGAATCAAAATAAGGATTTTTAAAGGAAAATTCATGATTTTAAATTCATTAAATCAAGAGATATCCTGAGATGATCAAAAAATGTACTTTGATCAAATTCCGGCGAGCAAGGCAATCGGAGTCTGTGCCGTCAGAGGGTGGGCATCGTGGAGGATAGGAGGTTATTGGAAAAATATAAAAATATTTTTCCATTGCGTAGTATTTGAGAACGAAGAAGAAATAGGGTTAAGGATGGGTTTTGGGTGCTGTGTCTTCCTCGACGAACTGCTCCTCGTCGCCGATGAGAAAGGGGTGCGCGCCAGGGGGTTCGATGCTGGGAGGTGTCAAGGTGGTGCAGGTGAAAGGGAACGAAGTCCAGTGGAGGGGAGTGGCTACGGTGATGGGTTTTCTTGGATGAGCCATTTTCTGATCATTTGCATGAATGGTGAAAAACACCCAGTTTCGTCAAAGTGCTGATCCAGGCTTGGAAAAGTGGTCAGCAGGTGGAAGGTGATAGGTAGGGACTGTCGCAGGTGGTGGGTGGTGGCCGTATGGTGTGTGCATGTGTACGTGCAAGTATGTGTGAACGGGGAAGAAAATGCCATGGTTTTAGGGTGATTGGCCAAGTATTTACGAGGTGGTACTTTGATCGCCGGTACTTTGGCTAGAAAATGTGGTACTTCGCGAACCATGAGAGCTGGCCAGTTTTTCAGGAGCGCACACATGGTTTCAAGGCCTGGTACTTTACCAAAAGTGGTACTTTACCATTTAAGCTTTAAAACAAAGATTTTTGAATATAATTTAAACTTAAACTAGTTTTAAATTAAATATTAGATTAAATAAAAGGGAAAAATAAACAAATAAATAATAATAGAATTTTTATTTAAATTAGCAAGTCAAGAAAAGGGAAGTGAATCAGGTGTTTAAAAATCGAGTGGAAGTTTTTTCAAGAATTGAAATTAAAGTACAGAAACTGAATTTAAATTAAAATTTTAATTTATAATTAAGATTAGAAATGGTTTTCTAATAAAAATATTTAAATTTCAAAATGAAAGGGGAACTGTATGTTATACATACGCTAAAATCGACTGTGTAAACTGTAAGTCTGACACCAGCAACTGATCATGTACTTTAGAAAATAAAAACTGTAAATTTTAATCATATTTAGATTGATAAATAAAAATAGAAATTTTTATTGGTATATAGAAGAACTAAATCGAGTATAAGAAATCAAGGAGAAATTTGATAAGAAAAATACAAAGTGTAAAAGTTGTAAGGTAATTATAGATCATAAATTTTATCCATTTATGAATAATCAGATTTAGGAATACTGATGAGAAATATTTTTCTAAAGAAAAATAAGGTAAGTATTCATTTTTAAAGTGACGACCAAAATGGAAAGAATAACCGTGTGCGACGCACACATTAAAATTGTCCATTTGTAAAACATGATAAAAATACCAGATATAGGCCAGATGATTACATACTGGGAAGTTTGACTGTAATTAGATTATAATCATATTAGATTAATAATTTACGAAGAAAAATGTTCGCTAATCATTTCAAAGAGGCCGAAATAAATAATTCACTTTGATTTGATTATACGCCGTGCGTCAGAGATTTTTAAATTGAAGACGGCGATATACAAGGGCTATTCTTGAATAGTGCCTTCGGTTTGTCCAATCCCAGGACAACTTGTATCTATGAATGTCTGACAGAGTATTTCCAAAGGGATCACGTATGTTGTTTTCTTCAAACGTACCAGTTGCTTGCACAGAAAGGAAACTTCTTTTGCCTGACAACCAGAGTATTTTTGTGGAAATCAATTAGTGATTTGTGATGGATTTGATGATGTGGCATTCAAAGAAAATAAACAATGATGATGAAAAGGTAAGTCTAGCCTCAAGCCTCACACCCAGGAAATGACAAAAATCGGGCAGGCGGCATGGCTATGTAGGTCGCTCCCATTAGGGTGTATAATCACCTATCTAGAGAAATTCCTTTTACTTCTTTAACCTATTTTGATGTTGTCCCTTTTCGGGAAATGGTGGTTTGAGCCCAAACGTTGGCGATATACATTCGATACACTCAAGAGAAATGAGTGGTCGGTCATGTGTGGGCCGGGTTACAAGACGTTCTTGTTGAACCCAGGTGTATTCGCCTCTAGAGATACACGATCGGAAGGTGGTTCCATACCTTGTCATAGTTGGAAATCCAATTTCCATAAGCGCCAAGCGGTTTTTATTTGTATACAATATAGGAGAACGTGATATTCAGGCATTCTTCTAGATTCTAATTTATTTGTGAAAAACCAATAGACACTATGATAATATATGATTTCAAGTATACAAAGTGTTTTGATCTCATAAGGTAAAAACCCATTCCGTATTTACGGTTTGGTCTTATGAGATATTTCTTTATTCTGTTTTAAAACTGTTTACTCATACCAGTCCCCTGACTGATCCGGAGTTTATTTTTATGTGTTTCCCTTTAACTCTTGGGTATTCATAACACTTGTTATGAATAGACAAGTGAATCTGGATTTGGATAAAACTTATGAAGCTGGATGGAGACTTCTATGTGCTGGTCTACCTATCTTATTTACTGTATAATTATTAAGTTTGCAAGTTAGCCGTCAATGATATATATAATTAACAATGTACTATGAATGGCTTGTACCACTCGGATCAATATGCTCTGATGTAATATGTGCTGCTGTGTAATATTATGAAGTATCCGCTTTTGTAAAAAAAATCCGTTGTGAGATTCTGATGTTTTTTCCGTGATTTATCTTTTATCTATTCTTATTCTTATTAATGGTACGACTTCCGATGTGTTCGAAAGTTGGGTCGTTACATTCGTCCATTTCCATCCATAAAAGAGACGGAAATGCACACACATCCATATGCAGTATGAGAGTGATCGAGCCGATCTAGTGCATAATGTGTGTATATGCATCCACAGGCAACCACTAGCAGATACTTGCATCCACTTGCATCTATCAAACATAACATGTCTCAAATACATGTTTTCAATCATGGGATTTCCTACCTAAAGGTCGAAGATTCGATCGATAGGATATACTCAGATGATAGAAGCAAATGCGAATAAAAGCTTTTGTAAGAGAAGTTTAGATCATTCCCTTGAAAATGAAAGGGTACGAAACGTAAAAATCTTGTCTTTGGTCTCCCAAGTTGCGTCTTCTTGGTTGTCTCCCCACTGGACCTTCACCAGCTTGACTTCTCGTTTGCGTAGCTTCTTAACCTCCAATCCAAGTTTGCAAGTCAGAACTCATCCAATCATTGCTTCCTTCTTTATTTTCACTTCCTTTCGCAAGTTTGGCCCCACTACCTCAAACTCTATACATTTTATCGCCACTTGGATGAATAGTCTTCTTAGAATGATGGGCTTCCTCAAGGAATGTCTTCAATAGGTTTCCCATCCTAATATAATTCACCTATCAAACCTCTTCTCAAGTAGCCCCGCCACTTGCTTATCAAGTTCCCACTTTTCTTTTAGGAGCCATATGGCGCACAGGTAATGCAGCTGGCTTTGCATTGTCCACCAGGTATATACGGAAATCAATCTCACGCCTCAGGGGTAATCCTTGAACCTCGTCTAAGACATCAGGATACTCACGGACTATTGGTGCCGATCGCAGATCATCGATAGACGCCTCAAGAGACTCTAGGAAAATAAGCATGACAGACCCTTGTGGGTCACAAGAAATTTCGAGGGTCCCCTTATGACAAGTTAGAAGCTTAACGACCCTCCTCTCACCGCCCAGAATGGCACCATATGTGGTAAGCCAACCCATCCATATAATCAATCCCTAGCCTATGAAACAAGATGTGCGTCGCACTCAAACTCGACTCCTAACACAGATATTCTCAAACCCCAACAAATCACGGATAAATGAGCCGAACCACCAATGAGGTTTGAGACAACAACGGGATCCACTACCATACTAGTAATTAAGTGCAGAGATTCAACTACATAACTAGATATGAACAAATGCGAATGCACCAGAATCGAAAAGAGTTCTAACCGGTTGATTGGAAAGAGAAATAAAAACCTTCCATGGAAACTTTCCTACCTCTTTCTGGCGCACTAGCCACGAGAGCATTCGCTTTCCCTCCAGAGGTTCCTATCCTTTGACATTGTCCTTGCTTCCTTGGGCACTCCCCCAGAATAGTATCCAACCTCTCCACAAACGAAGCAAGCATTCTTCCTTTTCCTGCAGTCCTTGGCCAAGTGACCCTCTTGCCCACAACTATGGCACTTCCCCTTATCCCTAGCCTTGTCATTTTTTCCGTCCTTCTTCTGTTTTTGTCGTCCTTTCTTGGGCCATTCCTTTTTCTCATCCTTGGGTTGTGCTCCTTAGCCCCAACTTCCTTATACTCCTTTTTACCCACATTTGTGTAACAAACTAACAAGTTTTTCGAAAGTTGCCTCCATCGCACGGAAATCCTTACGAAGCTTGAGAAAATTAACTGCAGGTGAAACCACTACAGCTACGGATGGAGGTTAGGCACTTCGTAGTCTTTCGACATGTGCTAAACATGCCTACGACATCATGCCGGAATGGGGACGCCTTTCGAGAAGAATCGGTTCCCTAGACAAAAAAATGAAAAAGGAATCAAGTAGAGAATCGAGAGATATTACATATGGCTTTGGGGAATATATTTTTCAAAACAGGCTTTTCTTTTGAAAATGCTTTCTTTTAAAATGTTTTTGAAAATAATTTTCAAAAACTTTATCCAATTTGGTAACCTTCAGCTCTGATACCAAGTGTGACACCCCATATCTGTTAATGTCACTCACAAAGGGAATGCAGTAATTTTTGTGAAGCGTTTTAGTAAACAGAACAGGAACATTACAAGACAGATATAAATTTTTTGCAGCAGAATAAAAACAACTTTTATTAATCATAAAGCATGGTCACACCATATGTCTGAAAATGCATAAACTTTGTTCATCATTATAACTTATGTCTTGTGCTTTAAATATCAGAGTACAATAACAAAGAAAGCATAATCCCCAAATCATAAGCCATAGTAGCAAAGATAGAACCTTGAGCAATACATCTAGAAGCTCCAAGCGAGATGATAGCAGAATCCTGACTAAGCCTGAGAATTCCCTTCCTTGAGAACTTTGGGGGGGACGTAAGAAAGAAGGAGAAACAAAAAGGGTTAGACAATAAGTCTGGCAAGTCTAGTTACTTTTAGCCAGCAGATAAATAAAAGTAACATGATAGGCATATAAAGTGGATAAGAGAGATCAATACATAAATGGCAGACATAACCAGTTAAACAGGACAACAGGATAAAATAGATAGCGCTTCTTAATACTTTCCTTGCTCTGCACCAATACTAGTATAACAGATATGTAATAGGATTACATATTCCCTAATTGCTTAACAAAAACAAGATGATCCCAACAGAAACATAATGGTAGATTTATGTGTAATCTAGTAACGGGCTTTAACCCAAAGAGAACTGGTACCTAAACAGAAATAACGGGTGCTATCCCAGACAGAAACACAGGTACCCCACAGAAACAGACATGACTAGATGTACCCCATTTACTATCCCCAATCGATCAGCTCCCTATTTCATAGATACCCTGTGCTGGCCCCATAGTAGGGCGTATCACTCCCTAAAGTGGCAACCCTTCATTTTCTGGATATGCACAACCATATCTACTGATGGCACAACGTCTTATCTTCCCCAGCAGGCGGAGTCATGCATGCACATGACCCCGTTGGAACGCGCCGTCAACACCGCCTCCGCGTTTGGGTCTCTTACAATCATATTAGTAAGCGTGCCCCACTCCGACCTAGTTCGGAGTACCCGTTTGATACCTATATATTTAAGGGTTACTTACTGAAATGGGTCCTACACAAGATGGTTCAAGCTCTCCCCATTGTCTTGCATCCCCACAACGAGGATTTTCACTGATTATGTTTACTTAACAATGTCTTTAATTACATAACCCCAACAGGTTAATTTTGTGGGCATATATATACAAATATTACCCACCAACCCAAGATGTACTTAACCCTCCTTCTGATTCAAGCATGTTTATTTAATGGTTAGGTTTGTGGACCTATATATATTAATTTTACCCACTTACCCAAGATTTACTTAACCCTCCAACTGATCCAAGCATGTTTTACTTAACTCTATATTTAGTTCATATTCATACAATCCCTTATGGATTAGATTAGGTTAAGTAGTCTGATTCATTATCATGTCCATTTATGGTTTATAATGGGCTTGACCTCCCATAGTGGGCCTACGACATGTGGATGCTGGATATGTTGGTCGGGTCCGGGCAATCTTATTCCACAGTTGGTCCTAACCTCGTGTCTTAGCTTGATTCGTATTCACGTACTTAGACCGCCCACATTAGGTTCAACATTAGTGGCTGCTAGATATGCCGGGAGGGTACGGGCAGATTTCCACCACTAATGTAACCTAACCTCGTGTCATAAGTACAATTACAATTCCTAATTGTAATTACTAAACATTCCATTTTTAATTAATTAATCTATTTATTAAACCTTTCCCTTTTTGGGTGTCAATACATATTTTGCCCAATAATTTGAATTA
This sequence comes from Allium sativum, assembly GCA_030737875.1. Classification (NCBI taxonomy): domain Eukaryota; kingdom Viridiplantae; phylum Streptophyta; class Magnoliopsida; order Asparagales; family Amaryllidaceae; genus Allium; species Allium sativum. Next base: position 188,874,535 of record CM060924.1, on the reverse strand, counting down.
CATATCCATAAATGTTTATATTCAAATTATGCTATTTTTAATTAATTTACCAATTAATTAATCCTTTCCTTTTATAGGTGTCAATACATATTTTGCCTAATAATTTGAATTACATATCAATTCATTTAAAGATTACATGCCAATTATAAATCCCTTTTTCCACGTTTCCTTCACTAACTCATTCGCAGGTATTTTGGCGGCATCTAGGCTAATAAGTAGTCTAGCCATAACAATGAAAAAGGAAATATGATAGCGGTGATAGTTTCAACATATACTGGCATAAACATACTAGTATGATAACAAAGTGAACGGACATGTAATTAACATCATATCAAGGTGAACATACATATTGTCATGAACATGTAATCATCATCATAACGGGATCTAACATAAATATTGCTTTAGATCTACATAAAAATGTCCACATGCTCTAGATCTAATAGATTAAATTAGATCTAATCATAAATAAAGGTTTAGATCTACAGGTTTATAAATAGATCTACCCAAATCCACATCATAGAGGTTACAATTAAGATAAGGTGTGGACCCAATCCTAATCAATTCAAGGTGGCATATGTTCATGGTTCAAATAAATTATTTGATCTATCCAAATGAAACAAAAATAACATACTAGGACAATCACAATTGAATTGGATCTCGAGAGATAGATCTATCATAGCATAAGATATGATCATAAAATAGATCTAGCATAAAACATGATCATAAAGTGGATCCAGCATAAAACATGATCATAAAGTGGATCTAGCATAAAACATAATCATAAAGTGGATCTAGCATAAAACATGATCATAAGGTGACAATTTTAAATCACTTAGGATAGATCTAACATGAATCATAAGGTGAAAATTTTAGATCACATAGGATAGATCTAACATGAAAATTTTAGATCACATAGAATAGATCTACGTACATCCGCATCATAGCATATCATAAAAGTTACAACCCAAGATCCATAATGACAACATAGTAAAAAAATTGAATTAGATCCAAAGAAATAGATCTATCATAATATAGCACGAGTTCTACCAATAACATAGATTTAAAGTCTACAATCGTATCCGCATCACAATCTTTCATCGTTTCACTATTATTTATCTAAACCTAAAAGCAACTAGAACTCACTGTGATTGGATTGCTAAAATGATAGAAAAAGTGTTGAGTCTATGTTTGAATCTTAGAATATGATAAGTTTTAGAAGAAGATGAGAGATCCTAATTCAGTCCAGAATCCAGCAATGTCCGTCCACCATTGCTTTTCTTTGAAGAAAACAAAGGATATGAGATATATTTATAGCTACTAGGTTAAAGAATTCGGATGCCACCTCAGCCCTAATGAAATTGGGTCAGGTCATGGGTCGTCACTCACTCAAAAAAGGCCTGAACACCCAGAAACTGTTCTGGGTAAACTTGGCAGGTGCGCCAGTGCAAAAATACATTGGCTCACTTGTCAAGTGTGCCAGTGTATTCTGTTTTCATTGGAAAACTTTAACCTCCTATAACTTCTTCATACGTTATCCGTTTTACGCAAACTCGGACTCTATCTCAAGTAGAATTCCGAGACGAACATAATGGCGTAACCCGTTTCACTTACTTCTAAATATTAAATTAATTATTTTTTAATTTATCCTATTTAATGTCATTAAAAATTTGGGGTGTTACATATCCTCTTAGAAAACCTTAATTCACGTAGGCAGAATTGGGATCACCAGCCGCCTAGCGGTCGACACCCCTTAAGGGGGAGAGGTCGACCCCTTCGGTTTTGGACCGCCCAATTCTCTTGGGTTGGTGAGCTGTTAATTTTATTAATTACGTTCTTAATTTGCTTCAGTCTTTTCCATATATTCAATATACGCTGTCCCCTAGATCTAATTTCCAAATTCAAATTTTGAATTTCCCTCTTTTTATTTTAAATTATTATTTGGACAATATATATAATATTCACATAATTGTATATATGTTTTTTCTACGTACACTGTACAAATTCATTTGTTCATAAATTCTTCATACGCTGACCGTTTTTCAACATATTATATATTAAAACAAAATAGAATTTCTCCATGAATCCAAATAAAAGAGTTTCGTAGCCAAATTCCTAAAGCTGCAAAATTTTATTTTACAGCCATATGATTTAATTGCTTATTTTTAATTATTTAATTTATTATTGATACTTATGGATTTTGCGGAGTGTTACATTCTCCCCTCCCTCTTATAATGCATTTCATCCTGAAATCAGTTTAAGGGGAGAAAAATACAATTCGCTCTAAACATCCATTTGTACACCCATATTGTTTATAATTCATCCATGAGCATCCATGACTCGCAGTGATTTGAATTGCAGACCCACTAAAGTGAGCTATATCCTAGCATGTAGGTGTAATAAGTGATGCAGCATGTATGCAAACAACATAAATATGCATATATTTCTATATGAGTGCTTATTGCGATGGTGATGCATCCATTCTAACATCCAATCTAGAAATTACGATGCATTAGCTGGATTCTCTCAGAAGCTATTTACGCGCTTAATGTCTTTCCTTCAGATACTTCGCCATAGAATAAATGCTAAGGTTTCTCGCTTTCGTTATCTATTTGCATTGCTGAAATAAAACAACAAAACAATATGGGAATCAGATTTTGAAATCAAGGAAAGATATTGAAAATCCATTTTTCAAAAGTTCTGGGTGAGTCAGTCACATCTTATCCTTGTTTTCCCATGTGATTTCCGCAGGGTCATTCCCTCATTATACTTGGACAAGGTGAACGGTTTTGTTGCGTAGCCTCTTGATTCTGTGCTCTACAATCCTTGCAGTGGTAAGGGAACCTGGATTCCAACTCAAGTTTCTCAATGTCCCCAATTTCATCAAGCTCGAGTGTGATAGCAGCATCATGAAGGCATTTCCTTAGATGAGACACATGAAAAACATTATGGACTCCTGAGAGATGCTCTGGGAGATCCACTCGATAAGCCAAAGATCCTATATTCTCAATGATACTAAAAGGCCCAATAAACCCGGGAGCGAACTTCCCAGTCTTCCCAAACCGAACAGTTTTCTTAAGAGAGGATACTTTCATGAACACTAAGTCTCCAACATTAAATAATAATTCCCTCCATCGCTTATCGGCATACGATTTCTGATGGTCTTGGGGTGCCTTCATCCTCTGGCTGATCAAAGATATCTTCTCCGTGGATTCACAGATGAAGTCTAGTTAGAGTATAACCTTATCGGTAGTTTCCTACCAACAAAGATTTAACCTCGTGTCTAGTGTGCTAATTTTATGAATGACCCAAGGCACCTAGACATCTCACATTAGTTGGGCTCACTTGTGTTGCTTGATATGCCGATCAGTTTCGGGCAGGCTTCTACCACAAATGGAACTAACCTCATGTCTATTTGTCAGTTATATATATATATAAGCCATTCTAAATATACGCACACACAAGCAAACAAATATATATATGCATGATTGTTAAGGGAATATTTCAAATTCAAACTCTAACCTAATCGCATTTATTGCGCTAATATAACATTAATTACATTGATTACATTTAAATAAGTAATATAATAATAGCGCCTAATTAACGTAACATTCGTATAAATGGGGAAACGTTCTAACGGGATGGCAATTGTCATTTTATCCAAATTAAGGCATACAAGTTAGATTTTTCCATATTTTACCGCTACAACATGAACATGATGACATAATGAACATATAGCAAATAACAGTGAATGGAAAACATATATATACATAACAATTATGACTTGTATCCTAGGCATGTGGAGATGGTTTAAATGCTAAATTAAAAGTAAAGTATTTCATACAGTCACACATGTATGTTTACAATCTATATTTCACCTAATCCACCTTTTTTGTGGTGTTATACACCCAAAAATGTTCATATTTGACTTATTCCAATTTATGAATGCGTTTACACACAAATTAGGATCCAAACCCAATTCAACTATAAAACAATTCAAATCCAAACCTTTTAGGCTTATATCAAATGATAATAACGGTGAATTGCACACTCATGTTTACCTTTAATCCAATACAAAAACCACAGTTCCACAAAACCAATTCAACATGACAATTTCCTACGTGATTACAAAGTAGAAGATTTGGGGATTTTTCATGTTATATTATTGCATAACCCAATTCTTCATAGGCAGAACAATTCATATGGCAAACTGTTAATAATATGAATATGCATCTTAGATTCGACTCACAAATTAAGTGGAAATGTGGTAGAAATTCAAAATATGCAACGGTTCTTAACATTCAAGCGAGCTCTAATTGATCTCCTAATAATATATATAAGAAACATATAATTTGATTCTCACATATATTGTTTATGCTAAATTCCAAATTCATAAACTCATATAGATTGAAATAGAAAGATATAGAAAAGTAATAGAGAAGTAGAAGAAATCTTCACTCTATTCTCTTTATTTTTCTATGGAATTCAGCAGCATGGAGGCAGAGGTATAGAATAATTAGGGTTTCTAGTGTGGATTTTGAGGGGTTATTTATACTTTCTCGTGTGAGCATGAGTTGAACGATTAATAAAATTTAATCCGAGCCTTATTATAAACATTTCCTCTTGGAAAACCCTAATCCGTATAGGCAGAATTGGGTTCACCAGCCGCCTAGCGGTCGACCCCCCTTAAGGGGGAGCGGCAGACGCCTTCGGGGCTAAAACGCCCAATTCTGCTGCATTGATGAGCTGTATTTTATTAATTACGTTCTTAATTTGCTTCATTCTTTTCCTTATATTCAATATATGATGTCCCCTAGATCTGATCTCCAAATTCAAATTTTGATTTTCCCTCTTTTTATTTTAAATTATTATTTGGACTATATATATAATATTCACATAATTATATACATATATATATTTTCTGTGTACACTATCCAAATTCATTTTTTCGTAACGTTTTCATACGTTAACCGTTTTCAGCATATTATATATGAAAACGATTCAAAATTTCGCCACAAATCCAAATAAAAGAGTTTCGTATCCAAATTCCTAAAGCTGCAAAATCTCATTTTCCAGTCATATGATTTAATTGCTTATTTTTAATTATTTAATTTATTATTGATACTTTTGAATTTTACGAGGTGTTACATACTCGCTGAATATTCGAAGCTATAGATAGTATAGCGAAGGGCCTGAGTCCTTGGATGTTATTCGCTGAATACTGTGTCGTGCATCGATTTTAATTCCATATATTGATCTTTCGTAGTAGTAACTATCATGTTGAAAACCCACTCTCTAATACGAGCCCCTACGGTTTTAGTTGTATACCTATGTCAACATAATAGGATGGGTTATTATGCTGGCTAAGATTGATACATTTACTTTCAAAGTGATTTTCCATACTATGCACTAATAATAATATCAAATTGTTATCGTGTATCAAGCATTTGTGCACTAGCATTGTGTGTTATGTGGTGAACCTTATGATAGCTTCATTTTTTAAAAGTGCTATGAATTTTTTGCATTGGTATTCATAAGGGAAAAAAACCCGTTTCGTGTTTATATGATGTGGTATGAGTTACCTCATTATATAAAAGATAAATTGCTGTTAAGTTCTCACACTTCTCCCATAACCAATTAGATTTTATTGTTCCTTCACCTAAACTTTGGGTGCCCATATATTTCCACATGGACAGGCTAGTAGTTAAGGTTTGCAAATAATCTCTGGAGTCATTTTTTAGAGCATGTACTGGGTTTAGGCTGGAGCGGTATTTGGACCATTTGGATTCTTCTAAAAATCTTAGTATTATCTACTTTGTGTATTTGTTTTACTCTGATACATTTGTTGTAACTCTAATGTTAAACATTGTTATATCAATAAAAGTTTTTTGTTTCTATTCTAATGTGTTATTACTCCAAGCGACGCGGATTTTGACATGTTAATCTCCGGCATTCAAATATCGGGTATGTACTAAGTGTTGATTTTTGAAGGCCGAAAACCCGGGTCATTATAGTATTGAAGATATAGCGGACATTGTCTTTGCATTAAAGTTATGGCTGCATTATATATTAGAAGATCATTACATTCTTTATATATATCATAAGTCTCTTAAGTACTTATGCACTTAGTAGGAGTTCAACATACAATAACAGCATTAGCTTGAATTCCTTGCATTTTATGACTTTAATATTTAGTATTCCCTAGGTAATGGGAATCCAGTTGCTAACGCCTTGAGTCATATGCATTCAGCCATAGTTCCATGATGCTTGAGAAATGGAACGTCGTAAAGACTTTTTCATATTGTGACGTTCAAAATCGTGCACCATATTATGATTTTCTAGTTTCATTATTTAGCTCGGAGTCACGACCCTAGCTTATTAGATCGTATTCTAAAGGCACAGTGGCATGATCTAGATATTATTTCTTTTATTCGACATTTCTAGTTTGAGTCCCCTGACGAGGGTTTAGGAACTTCAATTCGAATTGCATGGTTAAGAATAACCAAGTTGTTGTGCCTTCTATTCCTAATCTTAAGATGTACATTTTAGCTGAGTGTCACGTACTACATATATTATCGATCTTGACAGCGACAAGATGTATGTTGACATGCGTTGCTTGTATTGCTAGGATGCTGGTGAAGGCCGAGCAGTAGTGACCTAGTGGTCTCGTTCAGTGTCCAAACGTCCCACAGTGGAAGTGGGATTACATTTTGGTGGATTTTGTTGAGGCTTACCTCGTTTGAGGCCGGGGAATAGTAGCATTTGGGTGATCGTGGACTGTGTTACTAAGTCTGCACATTATTCCTATTAAATCTTGTAGGATAACATCTTTTCTTTTGAAGTTGTATATTAAGGAAGTCGTGCGATTGCATGGCATTGCTAATTCTATTGTGTGTGATCATGAATCTCTCTTCATGAGTCATTTTTGAAAGAGCCTTCAGCAAGATTCAGGCATAAAGCATAATTTCATTATAGCTTACCACTCATAGTATAATGGACAGACTTAGTGGATGAACTGCATTTTAAAAGATATGCTTCAAGCTTGTAATTTAGACTTTGGTGGCTCTTGGGAGGATCATCTCCCTTTTGTTGAGTTCTCATATAATAACAACTACTAGACTAATATCGACATGGTGCCTTTTGAGGCCCTGTATGGGAGACCGTGTCATTTTCATTCTTGTTGTCTTGAGTCAGTAAAGAAGTTTATTTTAGCTCGCGACTCCACTTGCAAAGCATATGAGAAGATCATTTTGATTTGGGAGAGGATGGGAGAGGCTCAGAGGCTTCAGAAATCCTATGTGGACAATCGTAGGAAACCTCTCGCGTTCTTCATCAGTGATACTATGTATATCCATGCATCTCCTCTGAAAGGGGGGGTATGCTTCAGCTCGATTGGATATTGGCTCTCGATATGTAAGGCTATTTCATATCATCGAGCATCGGTCTAGTAGTTTATCGAGTAGCCCTTTTAGCTTGATTTTTTGGTGTTCATGACATGTTTCATGTCTCTCAACTAAGAATGTGTTTACGTGATCCAGATTTTGTGCTTGATACTCGTGTATTAGTGGAGCATGGGTCTAACCTGACTTGTCCTTTGTCCAACACCCTATGTGTATCCTTGCTTCGGAGTTAAAAGCCTTTGGAAAAATAATGTGTTGCTCGTGAAGATTCCACGATCCAACACTACCAATAAATGCAGTTGGAAAACAGAGGATTCATTGAGCATTAACTCAAGCTTGTCTATTTTTATTAATGATGAGATAAATTGAGTTGAATACCACTCCTCCCTAAGGAAATTGAAGGGGACACAATTTTTATAAGGGAAAGAGTCTGTAACAACCCTGGATTTACAATTTCCTATAAATACGATTAATGATTTATAATAAGGAGGTTAACTGATTAATTAAAAACCAAATATTACTTGGAGAGATAATTTAAATAATTATCCAAGTAGGATTTGATTTTTTATTTATTTAGGGAATTTGGAGAAACTTGAGTATTTAATCACTTAAGTATTTAATCATTACAGTGATTAAATAGTGAGTTTGGGAAAATATTTCCAACATGGTGGTCAGATTGAAGGAATAAGTAATAATGGAGAAATGAATGAGTTTGTGGGGAAATTAAAGTGAATAAACATTATTATGTAAAAAAAAAAACATGAGAAAACTTTATCGTGTTCAAAGTTTGATTAAATAAGGATTTATAATTATGTTGTGTACATTGCAACAAATTGCAATATATGTGTGTATGTTAATGATTTTGATGTTAAATTATGTATTTTACTATTTTGTTTTAATAATAGAATGGAAAATGTAAATATTGATGAGAATTCAATATTTATGAGTAATTTTTTTTATTATGATTGTATGAATTATTTGTTTTAAATAATGAAGTTTGTATAATTTCATAATTAAAATGAGTATTTTGTACTTCAAAGAACATAATATGAAATTTATGTGTTAATATTAAAAACCATGTTAAAGCTTATTAAAAGAATTTTAACATGTTGTAAAAAAAATAAAAATAAAATGTTAACTTGTGTGCTTTGGCATAGAAAGATTAGAAATATGTTGTTAATAAAGCATTTTGAGTAACTAATAGCTACTTAAGTTGATATGCTTAATTAACTAGTGTTAAAACTTAATTAAGCAATCTTTAGGCCCAAATGTCGGTTTAGGGAATGAGAAGTCTAGAAGCTAACTTTATGTACATACATTTCACAAAAGAGAACCCTTTCTTCTTCTTTCCGAAGAAAATAAAATATAGTAGAAATAAAATAGAAACTCCTTTAAAACCCAAATTTCATTCTAAATTTCAAGAAAACTATAAGAGAGAACTCATTATTCATTTACTGCAGGTAAATCTCCACAAATCTATGGGTATTTCAATGTTAATCTCTGAGAATTATACCTAATTTGTGGATTTCATGCTTGTTGTGTCTTGCATGTCTCTATGATGTCATTTCCAGGTAGGGGTGAGCATTCAGTTGGTTCAGTTGGTTTTAAGGTTAAAAAAAACTCAAACCAAATTAGAATCAAAATTTTTCTAGACCTAACCGAAACGAACCAAATTGATTTCGATTAATTCAATTGGTAATCGATTTAACCGAACTTGAAGGATGTGTAATAATTTATATGATGGATTCACTCAAAGTAAAGAATAAATTCATGTTTGAAGAAATTTTATATAGTAAATTTTATGATTATAATAAAATTTGACATATTTTACGACACATGCCTTTGTATTTTTCTTTAAAATAATCATTTAAAGTATTATAACACCGTAAAAATAGATAATAAATCAAAAGTTCGGTTAAACCGATAATAAAAATAATTATTTTACAAATCGAATACAAACCAATTTAGTTTTAAAACCAAACTGAAATGAACCGATTTGGTCGATTTATTCGGTTTGAACCGAATATTGCCCATCCCTATTTATAGGTGTTGAATCTTCTATACAAACCTAAATTTGCAATATTTGCCTCAAATTCGCTATGAACATTACAATTCATCCAAAAGGTAAGTTATCTCAAATTTCTTATTTTTGCAAGCTTTGGTAATGGTTTAGCTATAATAATATGATAGATATCGTATTATCTGTAGCTTATTTCTCAATATTTTCATGTTGCAGTCAAATTGAACTTAAGTTCATGTTTGTGGCTTTATTTTTTTTGTGTTATATGTCAGATTCATGTGAAACTTTTTTTGATTGATAGATATGTTGTTGTAGTTCGTATAAATCAATTTTCAGACCAATCTGAGGTCATTAAGTCATTGAAATCATGTTTGAAAGTTGTAATCGAAAGAGAATCCAACTTGGATAAAAACCTGTACCCAGGTCGACCCATGCATTCCTCTGGGTTGACATGTAGGCCAACCCAGGAATATAAGGGTCAACCTATGGTCGACCTAAGCAATATCAAGGTCAACTCCCGTTGTGTTTTAGTGCATAAGCCATTGTGCATGTATATGTTGATTTCTGACTTTATTCCCTACACATTTCAAAGTATATTTGCAGGTTAATTTGATGATCTTTGAAGTGAATTTTGTTATGTTTTTCCTAGGCTTCTTTTTGTAATAGAAAAGCCAATATTATCACCAATTTGCACGCCAAATTGGAAAAGTTTTATGTGGTTTTCAATGTTGATTTCATGAGATTTCCAACACTGTTCACGTTTTATAAAATGGTTTCAATAAAGCATATATAAATATATCACTTTAAGACAAAGGATTTTCGATGTTTTGTTTGTATTAAAAATGAAATCTTCTCATAGCAATACTACATATGATATTTTCCGATATATATAAGGAATTCCAAAGAAACAAATCAAATGGTTCCAGAATCTTTTTATAAACTCTTTTTTTCTAATCCAAGTATATTCTATATAAAAACTGCACTATGTTGCACCCTTCGAGAAGGCGAGGTTTTGATTTAAACAATGTAGTAAACCATGTGGTATGATTAATATCAGTTATTTCTAGACTTGTTCGATTGAGACTATTATTCTGAGATTTGATTTAGCTATTTTTAATATGGAATTAGCTAACGGGTAGTAAATCGATAAGCGAGAACGTATGGTAAGGATGTACCATTACCACTTTTCGGGTTATTATTTGGGATTTTGTGACATATTCTGATATATTACCAGTATTAGACCTTCGGGCCATTTGAGATATTTTCACCTTCGGGTCATCTAAGACATTTTTGGGTCATCTTAGATATTTATAACTTTCGGGTCATCTGAGGAGGGTACCACATAAATTCACGCACACACACACACATGCGCGCGCGCACACACACACACACACATACATTGATTAGTACTGGTAGGCTTTGGCCATCTGAGTTATGCATATATGATATTGCTTTGGCTTTCCATCTGTGACATAGATCTAATTTGAGTTATTTTCTGGATTCACCATTCATAATTTTAAGGTTATGATATTTCTTTATAATTTCACCATTCCGAGTTTGTCACCATCACATAGATATATCATGACGCCATCTAAGGATTTATTTACATATAGTGATTTCATTTCCATGTTTTGAACTCTTAATCGAATTCCGTAGTTCTATGGGTTTTTTAAATTTATGAGATTTCCAAGTATTTTGTGCTCTCTGTGGTTTCCATCCTGTCGTTTACATGGTTTTATTCTTATAGTATTATAATCAGAGAAATCCAACTTGATGGAAACATCTGAATAGTGTGTTTATCTTGAATGAGATGTTTATGTGTTGTTCAATGATTGTTTCGCACATATTACATGGAAATCAGAGTTTTATGATTCCTTAGTTATTAAGGAATAATTCCAAGGTGTCACTCTATACCTTACTTATTGCTTACTGATCATCTTGTTCTTCAAGTCGGGCTGACCCATATATTTCATGTACTTGGGTCAAGCCAAGTTGCAATTTAGGATTTTCTCTGGTTATTGCCTAGTTATCTCCTTCTGGATATCTTTTGGACCCGTTATGCTGGTTTTGTGTAATTTTCCTCATAGTTACTTTGCAGTTTGATACTTATATACATATAATTTTTAGGAGACACGATGTTGTATGTATTATTGTATTTGATATATATATATATATATATATATATGTGTGTGTGTGTGTGTGTGTGTGTGTATGTATGTGTGTGTATGTGTGTGTGTATACGCATGCATGTGTGTTTGCGTGCATGTGATTGCGTTTGCTATTTTCTGATAATTATTATTGCTATATTTTGTCCTAAATTGATCCTATAACCACTATAGCATTGTATTATGCGAGAATTAAGTTATGTTGATCGCTTGTGAAAAAAAGTGATGAGCACTTTATTGACATATTTGATACTAATTTAATACAAGATTATGGATGGTCGCTTCTAACTAGCCTTATTCTCCATATTAGCAGACGACATTACTCGTTAATGGTCTTTGTTAATATGGATCTCGAAGTAGGGCATCACTTCATGTGATAAGGTGATAGCAAACAATTAAGCTCACACATCCATCATTCATCCTCACATTCACTCACTCAGTGACTTAGATATACACTAATGTTGGGTACCCATAATATTCGAATCTATACCACTCAATAGGCGAGGAACTAGGATGCACTAACATGCATAACCAAAGGTAAGGACCAATGTAGCAACCTGTAATTTTAATGATCGAGCATTTAAATAATTTATTTAAATATTTAATAATCAAATTGTTGATTGCCTCTTTATAATCAAATTTTTCATACATTCACTTAGGAGTTTAGATTTCTTTTATTGAGACTGGATCGACGGTGCAAACGCTTTTGAGTATAAGCATCACTATATTTCAGTAGATGGATTTTTACTACTAAACAAACAATACATACCAACAGATAAGAGCAACGGCCGCCAACGACAAGATAGCAACGACTATCAATGACAAGTACATTATGGAATTTTACAACTTAAAAAACTATCCGTTGAAAACCATTGAAGATATGTCATTTACGGCCATGGGGAGCCGTCTCTAAATAGCGAGTAAATGTTGAGACCTACTTCTTCTTCATTCCATTTCTCTCCCTAATTTTAATCCAAATCCCATCCTCAAATTTCGCCAACCGTTGCCTTCCACCCACTCATTAGCTTCCCCATGTAACGACCCATTTTTTTAGTCGATTTATTTTAAACAATAAATTTATTTTAAATGTTTAGTTGATATTGTAGATGGATTTTTATACCAAGTTTATCGATTTAACAATCGAATACAATTTAAATTCGGGTATATCGTATTATCTTGACTTCGAAGTAAAAACTGAATCGAAATGATTCTAGTGATCAATAGAAATCCTATTTGGAATATAAACGATAATGATAATAATTTATTATCGATGAGTTTGATTGGTCTGAATTTGATTTATATTTTAATCGATTTAATTTAATATATGAAAACAATGAATTTTCAAACGACCTTAGTTTTCGATGAAACCAATTTTATTTAGTTCGAAACGTTAAACCGTGGCAGGATATCAAATTTCATCGCGATTGGAGCTCAATTGCAGTACTTTTAGAATGAAACATCATGCGTAAGTTTCGTGTATATTTTATATGTATATACATTGAATCGAAATCAAATTGGAATTTATATAAATAAAATAAAAATCTCTTTATATCAAATTGAATTAAAATTTAAATATATAAAATTCAAATAAATTTATTGGGTGCATACTTGAGCCAACCAAAAAATGTGAAGATCTATCCCCTATTTTGTACGTCGTGCAGACCTAATAAGTCATGGAGATCAAGCTTCTTCCTCTATTTAGATCGCAACTACCCACCTCTGATTTCTTTTTATTCCTAAAAAATAATCAAAATAGAAAGCTTTGAAAATTAAAAATGGTCGCACCCTTTAAAAATCGCAATTACCCCATCTAGTTCCATTTTGCTTCTCCACACAACGAAACGATATCCAAACCGCTCTATTTCAAAATCCTTCCACTGTATAAATTTCAAAATCGATTGTATGAAATTCAGCGAGTCCTGGTACTTTAAATCTAAACATTGGTTTTGAAAATTTAGGGGTTCGTTATCGAATGAGGTGCGTGGACTTGTTAAGGCATAGGGTTTTGGGTGACTGCCAGATTTTGGCGACATAGGGGAGGGGATTGAGTGTGGTGTTGGAATCAGGGTTAGGAGACGAATTTGTGGTGGCATTTTGGGGTTATTCGATTTATCTGATTTAGGCGATGGGGTCTGGAGCGTTGTTGTGGGCTGAAAAGGATTGCGAGAGTCATTTGGGTCCGGTGGCAGGAAAGCTTCGCAGTGGAAGGGGTCGATCAGACTGAAGTTGCTGATGGTAGTGAAGGCGGTAGAAAAGGTTGGTTTCCTACTGATTACTGGTGAGGGAGTTGTGACCTAGATGTTGTTGTCATGGTTTTCTATGTTAAGGAAGGTGGGGTTAACTTGCGTTTACGGAGTAGGATATGGTTTCTATTTTTGTGAAGTTGTAGAAGAATTAAAACAGGGTGTATTAAGGTAAATTAAACTATTAAGAAATTTTTAATTGAAGAGTTAATGACCATTTATATTATATCAAATTTTTAACGCGTATACATATATCATAGGTCATATTCGAGCAATTTAATGTACAATGGATTAGTATGGACATAGACTTCGCAATGGAATTCATTTTGGAAAATTTTGAAGTCGATTGGAATCAACTATGGAATTTCAATTTAAATCGAAAATTGTTCAATTTAAATAGAATTTGCATCGGATCTAAAATTAAAAATAAGGGTGAGTAAACTCACTCTCTAGATTCGCCTATAATTTATTACAAATGCATTTTTATTTAATAATTTTTTTATATGTATTGTTGTTGGATGTTTGGATGCACGGATGAATTCTTTATAAATTGGGGCTATATATATTAGTTATATTTAGGATTGGTGGTTGGATATTTCCCCTAGTACTATTAATGATGACACCATAAGTGCCCCCACAATATATATAGTGGATGACCTTCTATACCGCGTATCCTACCTTAAAGCAAGATTGGAATTATTAATGTTGTCTAACATTTGTGGATGCAGAGAAATAGGTTGGAGGGATCCAACTATATCCCTCAACAATTTAATTGTTGTTTTCATATAAAGTGTTATATGATTCAGGGTTTTAAATTCGGATATCGGCTGCGTTTCGTCTCGGCAATTTTAGAGAGTTTATCTCGTATCGGGGGAGATCCCGGGAGAGATGAGTCTAACTAGGGGGAGATCTCGGACGATATTTCGGTATCTTGTCTCGGTTGATATATCATTCGATATTGCAATATCTCGGACGATATATTTGCAATGAGATCTGCAGTGATATTTGTTGTTTCATTTCGGAAGGAGCCTAAACGAGATCTCGGGCGATATTTACGAGATCTGAAATAGTGATATGATGTGATAAATAATCTGTGATTGATTATTGGGTGTTTTGAAATTTGAATAGCATTGACCCTAAAATTAAGTGGTACTTAAATACTGTAAAAATATATTTGAATGAAAGGAAAAGAAATTAAGGTTAATAAGGAAAATCTATTATTCCAAAATAAAATTTGAATTTCGAATGGGCTAGGGAATATTAACTTGTTTTGAATAATATAAACAAGTAGTGAATTTACAAACGATGTTTATAAATGAAATGGAATAATTATCATTGGATAATTTGGGAATTTGAATTTAAATGTGAATTTAGAAAGAGGAATTGGGAATCGTTTCAAAAGGGAATAATGAAATTATTCCGATGTTCAAAATGTAAATTGAATTGGAATAAATCCATAAAGATTTATGATTTGAATTCGACTATGTCGAATTTATAAAATAAATAAATTATTTCTAGCAGGATATTGGAATTGTATAAAATAGAAAATAAAATTAAATATTAAATATTAAATATGTAAATAGGTTCTATGTATATATATGTTATAATAATAAAATATTCCAAATAAGAATTGAATTTCAAAATGGATTTTGAAATGGAAGCTTGTTTTAAATTATAAAACAAGGAGGTTAATTTATAAACGATGTTTATAAATATAGTGAAGAAATTATCATTGGGTATTGGAAGTTCAAATTCAAATATGAATTTAAAAAGAGAAATTGGAAATCGTTTTGAAAAGGTAATGGTAGATTTTATTCCAGAATTTGGAATATAAACTAAAGTAAGGAATATCCAAGAGATTTATAGTTGGAATGCGATTACTTCGAATTTATAAAATAATTTATTTCCAAGGAAATTAGAATTTAATATAGAAGTTGAGTTTGTAAATGAATTTACAATGGAGTTATGAATTTTGAATGAAGTAATTAATGATTTAGGATAATCAGAAAATTTAATTAGATTTAGAAAACCGATTTAATTTATGTTCACGTATTAAAGAATAGAGTTGAAAATTTTAAAATAAATTAAGTTTAAACGTTTATATTTAAATATAATTAAACGAGCTCGCCGCAGTGCAGTAGTTCATGATTTGACATTTCGAACTTCAATTGAGTATATAGAACTCAATATGAGTCAGAATTCTTTGGAATAAGAATTGTCCGGACCTATGGAGTAATAATTTTCTAAAGAAAGAGAAAAATCAGGATTTTGTCTTATAGATTTTGAGTTATATCAAAATCAAATTTCCAGAAAAATAGCGGTATAATCATTTAAAAACCATAATGGTTTATTTAATAAAATAAAAGAATTTTAAGCCGATAAAAACTAAGATCTTCATAAGAAAAATCCAGACTTGAGTTATAAACTGTTGAGTTGATTTATTTTAAAATTTTAAATTTATTTTAAATGTTGAATTGGTAATATAAATGGATCTTTATGTCGAGTTTGTCGATTTAATAATCGAATACAATTTAAATTTGGGTATATCTAATTATCATAATACGAGAATCTGAAATAATTGAATTCGAAGTTAAAAATGAATCGAAACGATTCTAATGGTCAATAGAAATTCTACTTGGAATATAAACGATGATAATATTTTATTACTAATGAATTTGATTGGTCTGAATTGATTTATATTTTAATCAATTCAATTTAACATATGAAAATAGTGATTTTTCCAACGACCTCGGTTTTCGACAAAACCAATTTTATTAGGTCCGAAACGTTAAACCATAGCAGGATATCAAATTTCATCGCAATCAGAGCTCATCTATAGTAGTTTTAGCATGAAACTTTATGTGTATGTTTCGTGTATATTTTATATGTACATAGATTGAATCGAAATCAAATTGGAATCTATTTAAATAAAATAAAAGTCTCTTTATATCAAATCGAATTAAAATTTAAATATCAAAAAATAAAATCAATTTATTGAGTGCGTACCTAAGTCAACCTAACAACGTGAAAATCTATCCCCTGTTTTGTATCTGGCGCAGAACTAAAGAGCCATGGAACTTAAGCTTCTTCGTCTATTTATATCGCGACACCCACCTTTGATTTCCTTTTATTTTCCATTTTTTAAAAATAACCAAGACAGAAAGCTTTCAAAATTAAAAATGGCCCACCCTTTAAAATCGTGACTACCCCCTCAAATTCCATTTTGCTTCTCCAGGCAACGAAATGATATCCAAGCCACTCCATTTCAAAATCCTTCCACTGTTTAAATTTCGAAATCGATTGTATGAAAATCAACGAGTACTAGTACTTTAAGTCTAAACACTGTTCTTGAAATTTTTATGGTTCATTATCGAACGAGGCGCGTGGACTTGTCTAAGGCACAGGGTTTTTGGTGACTGCCAGAGTTTGGCGGCGTCGGGGAGGGGATCGAGTGTGATGTTGGAGTCAGGGTAAGAAGGCTAATTTGTGGTGGAATTTTAGGGTTATTTGATTTATCTGATTTAGTCGATGGGGGTCTAGAGCATTGGTGTAGGCTGAAGAGGATTGCAAGAGCCATTTGGGTCCGGTGGTAGGAAAGCTTCGTTGTGGAAGGGGTCGATCAAACTGAAGTTGCTGATGGTAGTGAGGGCGGTAGAAGAGGTTGGTTAACTAATGATTGGTGGTGAGGGAGTTGCAATCTGGATGTTGTTGTCATGATTTTCTGTGTTAAGGAAGGTGCGGTTAACTTGCGTTTATGGAGTAGGATACTGGTTGCTATTTTGGTGAAGTTGGAGAAGAATTAAGAAGGGTGTGTAAGGCAAATTAAACTATTAAGAAAGTTTTAATGGACGGGTTAATGACCATTTATATTATATCAAATTTTTAAGGCGTATGTATATATCGTACGATGTCAGATTCGAGGGATTTAAGGTACAATGGATTGGTACGGACGTAGACTTCGCAATGGAATTCATTTTGGAAAATTTTGAAGTTCGTTGGAATCGACTATGGAATTTTAATTTGAATTGAATTTTGTGTGATTTAAATTAAAGTTATATCGGATCTAAAATTAATAATAAGGGTGAGTAAATTCACTCTGTAGATTCATTTATAATTTATTACAAATGAGTTTTTATTTAATATAAATTTTATATGTTGTCGTTGGCTGTTTGGATGCATGGATGAATTTTTTATAAGTTGGGGCTATATATATATATATATTATATTTAGGCTTGGTGGTTGGTTATTTCCCCTAGTGCTATTAGCGAATGACACCCTATGTGCCCCATAATGTATATAGTGAATGACCTTCTATGCCACGATATCCTACCTTGAAGCAGGATTGGTATTATTTATGTTGTCTAACATTTGTGGATGCAAGAAAATAGGTTGGAGGGATCCAACTTGAACCTTCAACAATTTAATTGTTGTTTTCATATATAGTGTTATATGATGTGATAAATAATCTGTGGTTGATTATTGGGTGTTTTGAATGTTTGAATAACACTGACCCACAAATTAATTAGTACGTAAATACCGTAAAAATATATTTGAATGAAAGAATAAGAAATTAAGTTTAATAAGGAAAATCTATTTTTCCTAAATAGAACTTGAATTTAGAATGGACTAGGGAATATTAACTTGTTTTGAATAATCAAAACAAGTAGTGAATTTATAAATGATGTTTATAAATGAAATAGAATAATCATCATTGGATAATTTGGGAATTCAAATTTAAATGAATTTAAAAAGAGGAATTGGGAATCATTTCAAAATAGAACGATGAAATTATTTCGATGTTTGGAATGTAAATTGAATTGGAATAAATCCATATAGATTTATGATTTGAATTCGACTATGTCAAATTTATTAAAAAAAATATTTCCAGTAGGATATTGGAATTGTATTAAATATGAACTAAAATTAAATATTAAATATGCAAATAGATTATATATATATATGCTATAATAATAAAATATTCCAAATAAGAATTGAATTTCAAAATGGATTTTGAAATGGAAGCTTGTTCTAAATTATAAAACAAGGAGGTTAAGTTATAAACGATGTTAATAAATATAGTGAAGAAATTATCATTGGGTATTGGAAGTTTAAATTTGTAACAACCCGCACCTCCGTTCACGCAAGATATTGTCCCCAACTTAGCCACTGTATAGGTGTGGGGTTTTGTTCCTCAAAAGGCCTCGGCGTTAGTAAGAGATGGGCTCTACTATATAAGTACCCACTTCACACAGGCTTCCACGATGTGGGACTTAGGGGTGTTACATTCTCTCCTCAACAGAGCCCAACATCTCCGCTGGCTCACAAACACCTCACCCAGGCGATGTGGTCCACACAAAAGCCACAATTCCGGCTGGGTATTGGATCTGATACCACTGTAACAATCCGCACCTCCGTTCACACAAGATATTGTCCCCAACTTAGCCACCGTATAGGTGTGGGGTTTTGTTCCTCAAAAGGCCTCGGTGTTAGTAAGAGATAGGCTCTACTATATAAGTACCCACTTCACACAGGCTTCCACGATGTGGGACTGAGGGGTGTTACAAAATTCAAATATGAATTTAAAAAGAGAAATTGGAAATCGTTTTGAAAAGGTATTGATAGATTTAATTCTAAAATTCGGAATATAAACTAAATTGAAAAAAAATCCAAGGGATTTATAGTTAGAACTCGATTATTTTGAATTTATAATATAATTTATTTCCAAGGAAATTTGAATTTGATATAGAAGTTGAGTTTGTAAATGAATTTACAACCGAGTTATGAATTTTGAATGAAGTAATTGATGATTTAGGATAATCGAAAAATTTAAGTTAGATTTAGAAAACCGGTTTAATTTATGTTTACATATTAAAGAATAGAGTTAAAATTTATAAAATAAACAAAGTTTAAATGTTTATATTTAAATATTATTTAAATATGTTTGTCACAACACAGTAGTTCGTAATTTATTGTTTTGAACTTCAATTGAGTATATAGAATTCATTATAAGTTGGAATTCTTTGGAACAAGAATCGTTCGGACCTATGGAGTAATAATTTTCTAATGAAATAGAAAAATATAGATTTCATTTTATAGATTTTGAGTTATGTCAAAATCAAATTTCTAGAAAAACAGTGGTATAATCATTTAAAAACCATAACGGTTTATTTAATAAAGTAAAAGGATTTCAAGCGAATAAAAATTTGGATTTCTGTTAGAAAAATCCAGACTTGTGTTATAAATTAAATATTAACACATGTGGAGTAAATGAATTGATTTTTGAAACAAAAATCAGATTTTTAATTATTGAATATAATTAACCAATTGGGAGAATAATTAGTTAATGGATTTTTGGATTAAATTTGATTTTAGATAAGTGAAAAGGATTTGTGAATTTATATTCGAAATCGAGTATGAACCCTTAGTTGAAATGGAACTCGATTGGTTTAAAAGAACACAAAAAATATATGTGAATGTGATATGCTCAAATAAAAGGTGAATAGTTATAAGAGCTAATTAGTGAATTGAGTTAAAAATGATTGGATTGAGGCGGAATAAATTGGAAAGGGTTGGATATAGTTAAACGGGCATGGATTGAAGCTGTCGGAAGGAAATAAATTGACCACCCAACAAAAGAGGAACATATTTTAATTGAATGTGAGATTTTATGAGCCTATTTGACAAGCCGTTTGCTTTTTGATTTTCTTTTTTAATGGAAAGGGCCTACAGAAGCAGTTTATAGTTGCACCGATTGAGCCGTACAAAAGGGACGCTGGTGAAATTTTTTGCAAATTTAAGGAGATAGAAAAAAATTAAGAAAGTTTGATAACTATGAATCGACTTATCAATTATATATAGAATTTAATAAGAGAATAAACTTATAATGGAGTTTTATAAGTAAAAAGGGAAATTGCATCCTGTTATATGTTGGTTGAGTTGAGTAACTTTCGAGGTATCAATCTAATGTTGGTTTAGGCCTTCGAGGTTGTATACTTAGAGAGTTATTCACTTACCAATTTACAATGAGAAGTAAATAAAGTAGAAGTGAAATGATAATTAAATATTTTATATTGAAACTGGCAAATGATAAATAAATGAGAAATTAATTTAAAGGGCTTAGTGTTGTTTGATGCTTGATCAATAAAATTTCCATTTGGAAATAGGATCGTTGGTTGTATAGATGTTTCTTTGATAGTTAAATAACAGGCTATCAAAGTTTTAGCCCATTTTATATTTCCGTTGTCAATACGGAGAGACCGGGATCATGTTTATTATCTAAAAACAGCTCTGTATGGGAATAAGCTCCGCAAATCAAATATGTTGAAGATAGTGTAAAGTGAAAGGGTTGTTCTGTTAATCCTATGTAGAAATTGCCTAAGATGGATTGATGGGATGGTGTTTTAGGTTTGTCTAGTCCCAAGACAACTTGTATGGACGAATGTTCGATAGAGTATGCCTAACAGATCATCTAAGTTGATCTCTTCAAGCATATTTAGGTTGACGGCAGAGGAATTCGTTTCTCTTAGTTTTATGCCCGTGATATATTTCGGGAAATCAATTAATGATTTAGCAGGTTTAACGATGTGACATTCAAAGTGAATGATTGTTCTGGTATTAAAAAGGTAAGTATGGCCTCAAGCCTTACAACCGGAAAATGGTATAAAATCGAGTAGGTTGCATAGCTATGTGTGTCACTCTCATTAGGGTGTATTGTCACCTGATCTAGAGAAAATCTGTTTGCTTTCTTATTATATCGCTTCTATATGCTTCAGTAACGGTCGCTGATCCCAACCGTTGGTGATAGCACATTCGGAACACTCAAGTGAAGTGAGTGGTCGATCATGTTTAGCCTGGGTTGCAAGATGTTATTATTGAACCCAGTGTATTCCTCTCTAGAGATACACTGTCGGAATGTGGTCCCATACCTTGCCATAGTTGGAATCTATTCTGTAATAAGCGCCCGCGGTTTTGATTGTATACAATATATGTGGAGCGTGAGATGCAAGCATTCTGTTAGGTCGATATTTACTTGATTTAGACACTATTATAATATCAGAATAGTATCAACTTAAAAGAATGTTTTCGGTTATTGTAATGTAAAAACCATCTGTATTTATGTGTGGATCGGTCTTACGATTATCCTTTCTTTTAAAAGGATTTTTTTAAAAGTTAAACCAAGTAGTTGGAGTTTACTCATACTACTCCCATGACCGCCCAAATTTTTTTTTTTGATTTACGTATGGAACCTAAGACTTCACTCAAGCCATTGCTTGTCGGTCTTAGTAAACCCCACAGGTAGTGATATACCCTGATTTTTCAATGCCTTCACACTACCTAGGTAGTCACCCCTATAGATTGACAGAGGTGTGCCTTGAACCTGAGACCTAATCCCAATTTTCCCAACTCTAACCAACTGAGCTAGGAGTGTCGGTTGTCTGCCCTAGATTTTTTTTGTTTTTTTTACCCTAAACTCTTGGATGCCCAAATTTGTACGGGCAGTCAAGTAGTTCAGGTATTTACAGATACCATTGGAGGAGCTTGGAGAAGGAGGCTTCAGCGTTATAGCTATTGTTATTTTCGTTGTGTTGTAAGTGTTGTACTCTAATAATGGTATGTTTATAAAGCTAAAATTTTGTATTTCGAAAACTATTATATATATTATATTTTATTCCGCTGCGATATGAGATTCTGTGTTGTTATTTTTGTTCTTCTTCTATCTTTTTCTTCTTTGACCCATAATGATTCGTATTTCTATGCAATTTGGGTTGGACGTATGGTGTATTTTGTCAACTCAAAGAGTATGGAAATCTGGGCCGTTACACTCCACCTCCAGGAAACTTGCCTCTCTTCCTCTCTAACCTCCTAATATCCTCTAGAATATGTAATAAGCCTAAACCTTATATAATTAAATTTGTTAATTTAGAGTTATTTTTTTAATTTCTGTGTTTGTATTGCCTTATTGTATGTGTAGTATTGTTTATTGCAACCTAATTATTGTTGTTTACCAAAGTGTTACAAGTTTATAGTATGTATAATAATAAAGAAGTATGGATATGAGTTGAATATTTTAGTGCTTTTAGGTTTGTGTGGGTAATTTAGTGTGTATGAGCATAATTTAGTTTATGTATTTTAGAAAATGTCGAAAATGATATTTAATTTTATATAATGTATGGTTTGTTAACTAAGTATTAAACATATGTGTATATGTGATAAACTCCACATACACACGTTAGAATTGAACCATTCAAGGCTTACTTAGTCTAGAATTTGCATTTTGACACAGACAATTGACAAAAGGAGCGATAATCATATAAGTTGTTTTAATATACACATCCATGTCACTAAATTACTGGAAACTGCAGAAGAGGAAAATTTCCATGATTTTGTATAAGTCGAAAGCCAATTTTTTAAATAATTATTAAATATATAATATATTATATTCATAAAACCTTATAGCGTTTTTGGCTCCATCTCATAAGTATTTTATATGATCGTTATGTGGGTACTTGTTTTTTTAATAGACTAGATATTTATATTCATTATATTCAATATTTGTTGGATTTGTCCATGTATTGGACAAGTTATGAACACAACAATGTAATTTAACCTTGTAAATCAATTCAATTTAAAAGGTTCACAAAATATTGACAATGCTTCCTTTATGTTCCCTATGTACACACAATTGTGTGCTATTCAGGAAACTAAAGTGAAGTGCTACCAAATCTTTGTTGAATCATTTAAATCGAAAGGATTTACGTGATTTAATTACGTTATTGTATTTGTAATAGGAGATAGGATGACCCATCAACGATCAATTAATATAACATTCACCTATAAAATTGTTTTAATAAATTATCAATGTAATTTTAATTTATATCATACTTTTAATTAATATGCAGGGGAAATAAAAAATTATTTTACTGATCGGAGTTGCATCAACAATGAAGTGAAATAAGAGGCTCAATAAGTGAACATTTTAATAATGATGAAGCGCATTTATTGATTTCGATTTAAGTAACAATGGAAACGAAGAAGAAATCCATTGTCTATATAGTATGCAGAGTTTTAATGCATTTGATATTAGAAATAGTAATAGTTCATTTGCGTTAGTAGTGCTAGACTATTTGATTTGGGATTGTCATTGAGAACTGTTAGAATCCAATCCTGTACAAGTTGAGGAGGTAGTGAGTAATGAAATTGCTACGACGAATCTCGTAAAACATATAGTTGAAGTTGTTGCACATTCAGTGTTCCCTACTGCTCAATTTGTTGATGAAAATGGTAATGCTGAAGAAGAACCCAATTTGGGCAAAAAATGATTTAATACATGTTGGTAAAAAAAACTCCTTTGTGAAGGTTGCACAAGCGAAACCCAATTATTAGTAACTGCTAAATACATTGCGATGAAATCTAAATACAATATCAAATAAGCTAGATTTATAGTTTTTGTTCAAGCTGCGAAGCAGCATATTCCTCTAAATAATTTAATGTACGAAAATCATTATGAAGTGGAAAAACTAATGTCTGTTTTAGCTTAACGTATCAAAAAATAGATACACATTTAAATAATTGCAAGTTTTTTCGGAAAGAAGATATCAACCTTAGAATTGTAAAATATGCAACCAAGAAATGTACAAACTGAGAAAGGAAAAGGGGAAGGAATACTTTATATACTGCCATGTTATTTATAGAACACTGTCATGTTTATACTATTTATAAAAATGTATAACTATTATTTTCTCAAACATGTAGGGTGAAGTAAACCTTTAAGAGACTGATCTTACTGTTGTACAGTGCCACTGGAACAGCAAAATTGCATAGAATTATAGAGAAACGGTATTTGGCATAAAAAAGGGGGAAGAAGCTAAATTGGATAGGCGTTGTTACGTAGGATGATTTGGTTAAATGCTGGGGCAATGAGGAGTTTCAGGTAAATTTACCACATATTTAGTTTAAATTTTTCTGTGCATTCAATACATAAGTTTGAACCGTAAAATGTCATTTCCAATTCAAATTCGCAAAGAGAGTCAAAGAGGAACTCAATGAACAGAACCAAGTACTCCATCACACATCGCGGTAGTTCCATCGCGATGGTTCAAATCATTCCGACATCACCACGAAAACTTTGTAAATTTATTAATTAAGCTTTAAAAAATTATTACATTTATATTTTAAGTTCTAAGTTGTTAAAAGATATATAATATCACATTATTTAATATATATTTATATGTGCATATTTAAGGAAAGAGAGCATGTTGCTTCTGTGTCCTAATGGGATGTTTTCACTCATACTCGTGTGATGGGTCAAACCGACGATTCAGGCACAATTTCATACTCTTGGGATCATGATGAGAAAGCAAATGACGCATATGTAAATATAATATAATTAACTTAAAGGTTATAAGTTAAATAAAATAATGTTGTACAAAAATCAATTGTTTTTGTGTTACAGCAAAATTTCCAACAAGCATGGACAAAGATAGTGGAGAACACTGAATGAGTTGATTTGAATGCTAACGAGGAGCATGCCATTTTTTAGGCTGTTATGGATCTACTGTCCCGCGACATGCACTATGGATTTGCAAACCAAGTGGTAATTTTAAATTAAATTTATGTGAATTACATTTATGATATTGGAAACACTATGACAATATTTATTTGATTTTAGGCTAAGACAGCTCAAGACAGGGCTGCACACACAACCTATACCCAATCCAACACAACCCGACACAACACACATAAACTCAACCCAACCCGATCTAGTTCGGGTCGGATATGGCTTATGATTTGTAACCAATGCTATATATGGGTCAGTTGTGATATTTTATTCTATCCAACTTTATTTTAACCCAACCCAACCATAAATTAGAAAACTAATTTAATACCTGCCCACTTAAAATAAAATAGTCTAATCCTAGAATAATGTTTATGTAGTCTATAGTAAATGTAAAAAAAAAAAAAATTTATGTCATTCCAAACCATATAGAATTTAGCAAAGATATTTTAAAGAGTATTTTAATGTATTTTCAAATGAAACACTTGTTATACTATGTAGTGAATTAATTTCATATGATGTGTTTGGCAATAAAATTATAATAAGATAAGTGTTATAATGAAACAACTATTTTAAATGCATTATGCTGGCTAAAATTCGATATATTACGTTGAATATTATAATATATTTTTTAAAAAAAATCTCTCATATTCTCATTTTTTATTTGTTTCATGCAACCCACCAACCCAACCCTATTAAACCCGACCCAACGCACACTTCAATCCAACCCATATCCAACCTCATATAGGGTAGGATATAGATTGGACTACCTTAAACTCATACTTATGAGGGTCATATGAAGTTCTGGTCAAATCTGACCCAACCCTTACTTTGTGCAGCATTAACTCAAAAGGCGAATTATATGGGTTAAAACAAAGCGAAGGTTGCACAGCTATGAGCCCAAATCGCTGAGCATGAGGAGCGTGATCGTCGCAATGACATGCAAATAGAGCAGCTAAACCAACGTTTGGTGGAGTTCATAGAAAAGTATGGGAGGTTCCCTTTGTCTTGTGGTTTTAGAAGGGACGATGTATGATTTGAGGCACGTTTTATTACGTTTTGTTGTATATACATATACTCTTTGAGTGGTGAGGATTTGATTAGTACATTATGATGGATCGTATGTAAAATTGTTGATTTGGATGTTGGTTTAAACGATTTGGATAATGGTTTGTATGTTGGTTTGGATGATTTTGATTTGTTATGTGTTGTTGGATGTTGGTTTGGATGTTGTATATGCTTGATTATGTTGTGTATATCGGATTGTATGTATATGGGGTTTTGAATATTTTGTTTAGGTATATATATATAATTATTGTTGTTGTATATATGCTCCAAATGGAGCAGTTATGGTATGTATGTGATTATGGATGGATTGAAGTAAGCAATTCTAAATTCTAGAAAAAAAATATACCTAGATTTTCAACGTCTTATAATGGCTATCAACTGTTTATAGGTCGTTGTTCTCCAGTGGCTTCTAAGGGTTTCTATGGCATTTTCCAACCGTTTCTATCAGTTTCCAACGTCTATTTGGTCAACGATATCTGCCATGTGTCCAAATTAGCCAATGGAAGCCATTGGAAAAACCTTAATGATGCCACTGAAAAGCATTACGAGCCATTGGTATGTATTCCAATGGTGTTTCCAACAGTTGCCCGACGGTCGCCAACGGCTGATACTTGTTGGAAACCACTGTTCTTCATGTAATGTTTTAGATAGTAGCCTGCGATCCATTGGTAAATCAATCCAAAAAGCTAATTTTTGCATACGATGGAATTAGGTCTTGAAACATTTTTCATTAGGCCTGGAAAGCTTCTAGGATTCATTTAAGAATAAGGTTTGACATGTTTGAAGTTTAGGATTCTCAAGAATAAATAATGATTTTGGGAAAAGAGAAGAACTTGGGCTAGCATTTTTTACTTAGCCTATATGAGGCTAACCTCTCATAATTTCATTATTATTTTCCTCATTCATGTTAATTTTCTTCCTCTCCTCGGAATCACTTACTAATTGCTTCTTAATCACTATCTAATCTCTTAAGCTCTAAACTCTTGTAATAAACTCCCTAAAGTAGAATAGAAATCCCCATAATTATTCACATGGGTTTCTCTTCAAAATCTATAACGGAATCTACGTGAAACGAATTTTGGAGCGAGATCTCAACTTTTAAGAGAACAAAAGAATGGATTTTGGTGATTTGGAGCATGATATAAAGAAGAAGAGATGAATGGGATGATTCTCCTAACTCATATCAATATGATTTATGAGCTTCTCCCCTAAATAATGATCCAAGCCAATCGTGAATTTCTCTTTCTTCTTTTTCAAGTGTCATTGGAAGAAAGCTCATACTTTTATAAAGCATCGAACTTAGCAGCATGCTCCGAGATGGTCCTTTCTCCCCGCTTTAACCTAGCAAACCTCCAAAATAGTTTCCGACATTTGGGTAGCTAGAATGAACTTCTCATTGAAATGAGCTTTGAACTATCCCAAGTAACCGGATCAGCGAAAGTAGCGACCGTGGTAGCGTTCCATCAATTCATAGCCTTTCCTAAGAGTTGATGCAACACCAACCTCCTCTTTACAGCATTATCAAGTTCAAGACCACTAAATATTTTCTTGCAAGTATCGAGCCAATCTTGAACTTCTATAGCTGACTTCGTTATCTGGAAAGGTTTACCACCCCGACTAGTATAGCCTTTACTACATTAAGCAAAGTCATCTCAGGGCCCCTGCACTATTGCACCACCACCCTCAACAATATTGGGAGCAACTGCTTAAGTATTCCTTAGCATGTCCCATATGAAAACTATCAGGATTACTAGCATTATTAGCTCATGAGCGAGTTCCTTTCTTGACTTCAGAAGCGGAGTTCCTAGTGGTTCTCCTTGTTTAATAATTCATCTTTCAATCTGTAATGAAGATAATTAGTTCCTCTTCCAAGGAATCCTACCGAGCGGAGCATGTGTGTAATGCGACTTCATTCACACGGATATATACTAATATATATTATTTTGAAAACCAAAATATACAACAAGCACGTGTTCTCGTGTAAAACCCCTCCCTAGGTATTCCACTTAGGTTAAACTACGCAACCTAAGCTATAATACCAAATATGACGACCCCCTTCATCCACTCAAATAGTGCACTGTAGTGCTGCATGACCACGTAAAGTGACCATTAAGGTTATAAAGAATAGAAAATTATCGTATATCTCATAGAACATGGAATAAAATATAATAGTTTTTTGTTGAAAATTAATAAAATATAATAGTAACACATTAGTGAATAATGGAAAGTGATAAGGTACATATAAATAATATACGGAATGGCCTCGTAATCGCCTTTGGATCAGCTGCTCCTGCTCTCTCCTAACCTGTTTCTAGTTTTCTCATTCAAGAACACCCAAAGTAATAAGAAGCGAAGCACAAAACTTCAGGTCAGAAAAAGCTTGGTTTGAGCGATAGTAATCTCAAATACTAAGTATAAAGGGGTGCGTATGTGATAAGATGATGGAAAACAATAAAGCATAAACATATATCGTCCAACCTCATATTCACATGCTTAGCACCTTGGATATATGATAATTTCCAGTTTCCATGATACTCGAATCCATGTAACTCGATAGGTCAGGAATTAGGTTGTACCGATGTGCATAACCCGGGGTAAGGATCGAACATGATCATAATAGATGACATAAATCTTCCTACATGAATATAAGGACCTGATGTGGCCTCAGACGGACATCACATCCACTACTTCCTTTTCTCAACTAACCACTAAAACCTTGCATATCGATAATCTATTTACATGCATTTTCGTAGCAGAATATAGCATAGGGACTGATTCTATGACCCGTAGCGTGAAGCCACCTTAGTTCAAATCAAGTGTAGACAACTACCATTCTGTAAAAGCTCGAATGCCCAACACTCTAGTGTTTCCCCTTTAGACCTGTCGTCGTTGTTCTACATCGCGGAATATAACTAGTAGTATTTGAATCGTTATTCATGAAGATAGAGCCGACATTGAATCGCATTAAACGATCAATCTGAAATATCATCCATGTGCCGGTCCCAAGTGCTTTAATATAAAGTTACTCTCCTACAAAGCAGAGTTGCAACCACGAGTTCAATGCAAAAAACAGCGTTCAAAAAGGACTTCGTATGCAAAAGTTGCACTTATCTGAAGTTGCCCATATCTGAAGTTACTGCTATCCAAAATAATCTTGTCTGAAACACTCCAATCCAAATTTACTCTTATCCGAAGTTTATCCAATACAAAACACTTCGCTCCAAAGCACTTTAATCTGAAACATTCCAAGTGAAACACCTCGATTCAAACTTCCTTGAATCATAAGTCGAACATACGAACTCCAGATGACTTGAAACTTGACATGCAACATCTGAGGACTTTCCTGATCGTCTCCACCGATTTGCATATAAATTTGGGTAATACCCCAGATTGATCAGACCCAAAATCAAGGCACAACCGTATAATCTTCTAACCTATTTTCGTCATTCGACCAACGTTTGCATCAATTCAAACACACTCAAACAAGCAATATATCAAGCCAAAGAGAATCAAAGCATATGTAAGAAGAAACTGTATCATATTCATATGAGTACATAAGGGTATCCTATAATTTTGATTTTTACAAATGAGATCGAATTCATATATATGATGACATATTAAAACATGATTTTTCATTATTTTTCTAGGATTTTAGGAGATGTTTACAAGTTAATTGATTCTCATTAGTAGGGTGCACTAATCACCAACCTTAATCCCAAGAATCCTTTAAGACCCAAAAGTATAGCGATTGGAATGAGTTTCTACGTCGTTACAGCAGATCTGTTCCAAAATTTGATGTTGATTTTCCCTAATCTTAATAATTTAATTAGTTGATTTAAGTATGGTTTCATAGTGATTATTGAAGAAGAAAACCATTGTTGGAGATGAGGTCTATTTTGGAAGTTGTGAAATGGAAAACGTGATGGCCCATTAGCTCCTACATCCCCCATTAAGTCTAATTTTGTAATGAGCTTTGGACCCACCTCTTTAAGGACCTTAATCGCCCATTTGAGCTATTTAAACTCTACTAAACACTAAAACAATCGTATCTCTAAAACAGTAAGTCTTTTTTCTTAATGTGACCACCATCAAGAAAGTAAATTTATCATCCTGACCCAATGAAGGAGATTACAATCCAAGTTTCTTTCAAGTTCGTCAAAGGTAAAACGATCACAAAAAAAATCGACAAGAATCATAAAAGTGTGAAATGACTTAGCCATTCTCCAAAATTATAAAATCATAATCTCATGTGAACATAATATAAATATTTTACGATCCTTCAATACGTAGAGTACGGATCGTTACATTCGTGCTGATGGCTAAGTAATTTGAGTATATAAATTGAAAGCGTAATGACCTTGCTAAAAGGCTGGTCAACATAAAAGAACTAAAAAATTAAATATTGTGATGATAGAATTTTTGTTATAAAGCTTGCAAATTACAGGAATTTAGAAGCTTCACCTAAAATCCTTATTTATCTTTTTTTAGTTGTAGAGATTAATTATGTTAAATCTTGATTCCAATTAATTATTTTTTATCATTTATTTATAGTTTTGATACGGCAAAAACTTCTTAAAACATATTTCAAATTAAATCTTTATTTTTAATTTCGGTAAAAAAAAAGTTGTTTTTTAAACTAAATTTGAATGTTAATCACATATTTTCATTGTTGAAACAAAAGATTTTAAGTTTTTTTTTTTTTTTTCATTACATAAAAGCTAAAAGTATTTGTAGACTACTGTACAGATATTTGCATAAAAATATGCAAATATTTGCCATACAATTTTTTTAGAAATTTCTCTACAATGAAGTTTTCTATACATTTTTTGCAAAAAAAAGAAGAAGAAAGAAAGAAGTAAGGTTTATTTTTGCAACATATTATTTAGGACGCTCGGTTGTTACTATTAAATAAATAATGTTTTACAAAAAATCCCTTATTTTAATCGAATCAATAAACTTAAGTTTATTTTTTCTATGCTCTTTCAATTGCTTTTACTCTTTAAATTTTAAGTTCATAATTTACTTGTTTTGACTTCTCTATTAGATTAATGATAATGAGCGAAAACTTTGTTTACGCATGATAGAGGAAATGTTAGTTGTTGAAGCTGAGTTGGTTAATTAGTTGTGATCTTTTAGTTTATTTTATTTTCCTTTTACACTGTTCTTCAAATTCGCTGAATTGTGATGGGTTTGATAATAGATGTAAGAGGAAAAAGGTAGTTGCAATCACTCTAACATTCAAATATTAAAAATTGTTCTTTATAATCAAGTATATTTTATTTTACAATTTCACAAAATGAAGTTATTTCAAAATAATATTATAGGGGGATAGCACTCTTTTGTCAAGACAGTAATCTTATAGGATTATTCTATTCATACATCTTGTTTTTCTTCAGATACAGCTATTTTTATTTTATTTTCACAAAAAATATATTCATCATTATATTCATATAATTTTATAGTCCATCCTGAAATAAAATAAAATCATGTATAAAATCTTAAAATCATGTATTTCAGCTGTCATTTAAATGGGAGCAAAAAAATATATTCATCATTTCAGATTTTAATCATGTCAGGACTCCATTTCAGATACACCTTATAATCATGTATTGTTGAAAAAATGAGAATCTGATACGTGGTATCACTAAAAACACACAGATATGTTGACAAAATAAAACATTTTATGTCCTCAAATATTCTGAAGATAACATAAGAAATCTCATTATGTATTACTAAAAACAGGGAGAAGAATCAAGCTTGCATGTGGCAAAGAAATGGACCCTGATAATGGAAGGCCAAAAGGCAAGGGTGAAAAAGGCTGGCCGTGAATTATTGGGTAATGATTAAGACAGGCTGTGTGTGTATTATCCTCATGTGACTTGGCATACAATAGGAATATTAACCAGTGAATATGGTCCATCTAGCTGTCGTTGCAATGCATCCTGAAAAAGACAGAAAGAAGAGTAGTGCTTAATGAAACTGAAACCATGGAGGACCATATATACAATATCAAATTGCTACCAGTCATTACACACATTCTTTGGTGTTCTCCATCTCTTTTTAAATGCATGGTTGGTATAATCCAGCTCGATTTGGTGGTGTTTGTACATGCTGTGTGTCATGCACCATGTTCCTGTGGGTTTTGTCGATGCTCTTTGTGAGATATTTAATATGCAGTAATTAGTCTTTTTAACGAAAAATTCCTACTTAATTGTATATGAATGTTAATTCTGAGACGAATGGATAGAATAACCATACATCAACAATCAAGTAGCCATAATATAATATCTCGTTGCTCCCATTTAAAGGCAACCCTGACATCTACAGTAGTCGTACAATATAAAATCTTGTTGTTCCCATTCAAGTAGCCATAATACTATAGTTTATATGCACTACATTTTATGGTTTTATCACGTATGAACGAAGGTATTTGTGCTGGTGCATGTCAGATTAGAATATGAAATGGAGTCCCATCATAGCTGCCTGAACTGCAGATGAGATATGAGGATAATGTCACGGTTGGGCTGGAGTGTGAGCTGATGTAGAGTGAGGAGTACACACAGTGTTGAAGACTAAAGAATGCACACGCTCCGTTGGATTTATACACAAACTGATGCATGAGAATTGTTGCTTCACCGAACTATCTGAATTGGAGTACATACATGTAATGTCAAGA
Source organism: Allium sativum (assembly GCA_030737875.1). Taxonomy (NCBI): domain Eukaryota; kingdom Viridiplantae; phylum Streptophyta; class Magnoliopsida; order Asparagales; family Amaryllidaceae; genus Allium; species Allium sativum. The sequence continues at coordinate 188,841,412 of CM060924.1, read as the reverse complement.
CCTGCATGTAATGTCAAGACCAGACGCTACTACCAAAGTGAGGGCGTGAATTGTTCTGTCCCCATCTCTTGGTATGCCGGTGCGTCCGTCCAATCACAGCCCCTGATTTTCACCTTTTTACGGTTAAATCCTTCAATTGTTGTGAAACTTAATTGCATAAGGTGAAAACCAGATAAATGCAGGTCGTTGGACATACGAGGACAGGATACAAGACAAAAGAATTGGCCTCCAAAATGTGCAATAAAATAGGTTAAGATTTACTGCGGACATAAGCACACGCATCATGCAGAAGAAGTAAAGATGAAGAAACAACCAATAGGAGTTTACCATAGACAACTATATTAAAAGATAGCAGCTAGGTTAAATATTTCAGTTTTTGGTTCCGTTCGAACATTCAAATTATTGGAAGTTCCGGTTCGTTTCAAAAATTCTGGATATTCCATTTTATTTCTGATCCCAATTTTATTAAATTTATTTATAAGAATATTTTGATAAATACAAGACATTTGCATTTTGCATTTTGTATTCATCTTTATTAATAATTCTCTTGAAAACACATTTTTTTGGTCCGACCGTGAAGTACCAAAATTACCCTCTTTGTATTCAAATTTTAAATGCGTAATCAACGTGCGCATTAATAATTCTACTAACATTATTTTTTACGTTTGTTTCTATACTCATTTTAATTAAATCTTCTGTAATTTTTAACGCACAATTTATTTCAATTTCAAACGTGTACCATCAATATGCGCATATCCAATTTAAAATAGAATGTTGCTTAATTAGCATAATTAAACTCCCTTTTATTTTCTGAATTCATACCATTTATGATGCACATTATTTCTCAAACTTAAATCTATACATTTTCATTTTAAATTTATCTACATATATTGTAACACCCCAAAATTTTAAATAACATTAAGGAGAATAAATTAAATAATAATTAATTTAATGTTCAGAATTAGAGGAACCAGACTGCACCAGTGCATCCATCTCGAAATTCTGGTCATAATAGACATTTGGTTTGCGTAAAACGGACACCGTATGAAGAAGTTATGAGAGTTTTAAGTTTGTATTTGCACAGAGATATTTTATTTATACGCATGAGTCAGAGGTGAGTCAGAGATGAGTCAGAATCATATCCAGAGAATTCAAATTCGAAATTTTCCTCCAAACGGCAAAATTCCCGCTTTAGGGGGTCGACCCCCTAGAGGGGTGTCGACCTAGGGGTCAACCCACCTACAGGGGTGTCGACACCCGTAGGACTGAGGTGGCACTCGGTTCCAGGAATCTGGCAGCTATATATATGTGTCATATTTCTCATATTCTCTTCATTGGGAGTCATGGAGGCCATATGTTGTTGGAGTGCGAATTGAACCATTTCTACAACAACATACTCTACAAATCCAATTCAGAAATTCTAGATCTGTTCTTCCTAAATTCTCTAAACCTAACGTTGTGAGTTTCTAGATTACTTTTAGGTTTAGATAAATAAAAATATGCTTTGATAGACAATGAATTGGATATGTTGTAAAGTATGATTCTGTGTTAATATGAAATTTTATCCTATGTCATGACAGATCTAACTTCCCTGGATCTAATATAATTGTGATGATTCGATTATGATGTTTATATGGATCTTGAATTGTAACCATATTATGATGGAAGTACATCTATTAATTTGGATAATTGTGACATTACTTGGATCTAGACTTTTATATTAATCACCTTTCACCTGTCATATTATGATACATTTATATATGTTGTAAACTTGACATGTGAATCTACCTTTTGATCTAAACATGTTGCTGTGTCACCCTAACTATGCTAAATCTAGGTAATTGGACACCTATTGTTAAATCTTGATCTCATTATGCTTGCTTAAACATCATAGTGATTGCCACAAGTTACTAGTTTGATGTCCACTTTATTATGATGTTAATCACATGTCCATTCACTTCGTTACTATGCCAATTTATGTTCATGTTTATACCAGGACATGTTGAAACTACCACCCTCATCATATTCCCTTTTATTATTATAGCTAAGCTACTTTATAGGCTAGATACCGCCCAAATTACGTACGAATACGTTAGAGAGAGAACGGAGAAAAAGGGATTATAATTGGCATGATTTACGTAATGTTTAATATGAAAAGGGACATGTAATTCAAATGGAGGAAACATAGAAATAGTTACCTGTAATGACATAGGTAGATTTGGATTAATTTCGAATGTTTAGTAATTAGGAATTGTAAATTGTACCAATGACACGATGTTAGGTTACATTAGTGGTGGAAGTCTGCCCGGACCCAACCGGCATATCTAGTAGCCACTAATGTTGAACCTAGTGTGGGAGGTCTAAGTATGCAAATACGAATCGGGCTAAGCAACGAGGTTAGGCCCAACTGTGGAATAAGACTGCCCGAACTCGACTGGCATATTCAGCATCCACACGTTGTAGGCCTAATGTGGGAGGTCTAGCCCATTATAACCATAATTAGACATGGTAAAGAAATAGACTATTTAACCTAATTTAATATGACTATGAACTTAAGTTAGGGTTAAGTAAAATTGGATGGGTAGTGGTGGGTTAAGTAAATTAGAGGGGATGGGTAATATGTATATACAGGCTCACGTACTTAACCCAATAAGGTTATGTAATTAAAGACACCTAGTGGTAGACATAACTGGTAGATAGTGTAACAGGGTTATGTAATTAAAGACACCTAGTGGTATACATAATCGGTAGATGATGTAATAAAGTTATGTTATTAAAGACACACTTTAGGGTAAGCATAACTAGTATAGGCCTATGTAATTAAAGACAACTAAGGGTATACATAGTCAGTAGAAAACCTAGTGGGGATACAAGACAAGAGGGAGAGCTTGTATCGTATTGGGAGGGGCCCATTTCGGTCAGTAACTCAAAGTTGGTATCAAGTAAAGACCTCTGTACTAGGCGGAGAAGGGGCACGCTTACTGATTGATTGTAAGAGATCCAAACGAGACGGATGGTGTGGACGGCACAAATCGACCAGGGACATGTACGTGCATGGGCCGGACAGAGGGGGCTAAGATGACCGTGACACCAGTAGATATGATTGTGCACACCATAGGTTGCCACTTTAGAAAGTGTTACCTCCTACTGTGGGGCCAGCATAGGATATCTTCAAGGTAGGGAATCGATCGATTAGGGTAGTGGTTAAGGTATACTTGGACGTATGACCTAAGCCTACCAGCTTATAGTGGAAGGGATCATTTCATTTCAGTTATACTAGTAATAATGCAGAGTAATCATTGTGAGGCACATATACCTTAACTTGCTTACCTTGTCACACCCGCCATTTATGTAGTGATCTCTCTCTCTCTCTTATCCACTTTATATGCTTATCATGTTGCTTTTAATTATCTACTGGCTAAAAGTAACTAGACTCGCCAGACTTTATGTCTGACCCTATTGTTTCATCTTCTTTCTTCCGTTCCCCCCTCTAGGTTTTTAGGGAGGAAACACTTAGACTTAATCAGGAATCAGATACACTACAAGAAAAAACTGATTTAGCATCAAATATTTAAAAGTGGAAATTTTCGTCACTAATTTCCGACGGATTTCCATGTGATCTGCAAGGGATAGTTTTTTTGTTTTTTCAATCTTTTTTCTTTTATTTATTACCATTGTTTTCAGTCATCCTTCACTAAGTCGTTGCAAATTGCATCAAATTATCGACAGAAAAATTCTGCCGCTATTTTCCGCTGCAAATCCAGGCAGAATACCGATGAATATTTATCGAAGCTATTTTGCAGCAGAATTCCAATAGATTTGCAAGAGATGTTTAATATTTAATATTTATTATTCAATTATAATTGGTAATTATATTTAATATTAATATGTAAAAAAATGATAAATAATAATTACTAAATAATAAATAATATTGGTTATTTAAAAATAATAATATTTAATATTAAATAATTAAGAAATAAAAATGAATTATATTTTATAATACTATCAAATAATCGAATTTATAAGTTAACATTAAGAGGTAATATTTAATATTTAATAATTATAGTCGATTATTATATTTAATATTTAAAAAGTAATAATTAACAAATAATAAATTATATTGGTTATTTAATAATTAATATCAATTAATTTAAATTTATAATTTTATTTAATATTCAATATTTTGTTAAAAACTTTAAAATCTAAAATTTCTAAAATAAATTGGTCATAACTAGTACATTTCAATTCATTTGAAAATAAATTATATTGTTTGAGGTCATTTGTTTAGCCGCGCCAATTCATGTTTCAATTCATTTGAGAATTACGCGTTTGATTGAACACCAGAAGGCAATGATAAATATTTGCCCTCCTCTCGACATTTTGGCTCCAACGCCGAATCTTTTCCCTCCATACGTCCTAATTATTTACATTGAAACTTTTTCCGCTTTATTAGCCTAACCTAACCAAGTTAAAAAGCGAAGCTCGGAGACACAGCTACTTTAAATCCCTAAATCCGCTTTCCTCCTCCCAGTGCTCATCCTTTGCCTCAGCCAGTCTCTGCATTCTCGACATCAGGATGAGTATGCTTTGCCGTATTTCTCTCAAATCTCCAAATCTCCTTTTCATTATTTTTGGGTTGTTCTTCGCGACTCCTCCTTGTACTCTTCTTCATCGCGCCTCATGGTTGCCCTTCTATCTACTACTTTTAGGCAAGCTTTTCCATCCTCAAAGCAAGCTAGATCTCCTCCATCTCCCAATATCCACCTTATCAGACTTATGTTTGAGATAGGTCTTAGCTCAGGTATGAGAGTTTTCTCGACGTTGCTTGGTGGTTTTGTTGTGTCTGTCTATATTGGTTGCAGAAGGTGTTATTTGGTGGTTCTGAGACTTTCGAGCGTCGGAGGATTGTCTAGTGCTGGTGTGTTCATGTTTTTGTAATGGCGTGGGTTTGCATAAATGCAATTGTGCTATGATTTTCATGCTTTTCTTGTTTCCCTGTCTGCTTGCTACCATCATTAAGCATAATCTGATAGGGGTTGGTAACATTGGAGTTCAGACTAGATGTGTAGGATTATCTTACTGGTCTGCGATTCATGTCAAATGAATTACCAGGTATGTGGTGAATCAAGTGACTACAGACAACTGTCTATCCAGGAAGGCGCTTGAGTTTTTAACTGATTAGCTTCATGGATCCTTTCGCATGCTCAATCTTCAATATGTATTCAATATGTGGTGAATCAAGTGACTACAGAGAATTTAACGATTTTTGTGTGTGGAAGATATGTATTCTACCTTGGAAATGTTTACACCGAATATTACAATTAGTTGAGTTTATATTAGTTCATGTAAATATCACATTTAGCCACATGAATTCACATTTGTATTATCTGATAATATAAATTTCATGAATTCTACTAATGATGATGCTACAGATGCTGCTAGACGTTCATCTGGTATTTTGTTGAAAAGTTATGACTATTTGTATAAGATATTCAAATATTTAAACTAGTCTTGAGTTGAAATAGGAATTCATTTTCAACTGTATAAGCATTGCTGACTGCAATATTTCTATAAGAAAAGGATGACCAAACTCAGCAGGAGACTTTTTATTTCAGCATTGCTTTTAGTTTACTAACGAGATTATGGCATGCTTAATTTATTATTCATAGTTTGTTTTAGGAAAGCATGGTGATGTCAATGTCTTCTACGTATTATTACTGAATCTGCTTAACTATCTTTTTTTTATGTCATTGATGGATGCTTGCTATAGGACATGCAATTGAAATTGTTTAAAGAAAAATGTTCTATTTCTAAAGAGCCATCTTATTACTGAGGTATTACCAAAATTATTAACATGTTTAAAGTTAATTTTCCGTTAATCAAGAAAATTGTTAGAAGGGAAATTAACCTGGTTAAGGGGCATTTGAAAGATAAGGGGAGATTTTCTTTTTCAACTAGCAACAGGCTTAGTTACAAAGGTATGCCAATAGGTTATTTAAGCTGTTGTCATGATATGCTTTCAAAGATATGGAAATATAACTTTGGTTGAGAACACAGAGAGAGGTTAGAGAGTTCTTATTTTCCAAAGAATAGTTTCTGCTTTTGGTTTTGTCACAGCGGACAATGGAGAAATCAGTGCTGCAGTTTATACCATTTTTATTTTGCAATTTGTAATTACATGATGCAGAGTAATTAAGTTTTCCTATTTGTTGGAGCAAAATTTTGGTTTTCTATGTAGAATTGACAGTATAATAGTGTAGTTTTTTGTTTTTTGGTACTATTTTTGATAATATGATGTGCATTGTTTCATTTTCTTGTGCGATTTTTGTTTCTTTTCATGCAGAATTGATAATAAGCTGTGCAGGTGATATGCCATGCACATTACTCATTAACCATGACGCTTTTTAAGTTTCTGTGTATTTTTGTTCCTCTTGTTTTACTAGTCCTCTGGGTACAGGTTTGACAAGTAAACGAGGTGGAATAGACTCTTCTGTCTTCAACAGAGCAATCAGAATTTTACACGGTAGATTGTTATATATTTCAGTATGCATATGCAGCAGATGATAGAGAAGAGTTTCTTATTGGTACATGGTTCAGGAAATGTAGCACTAAGGTTAGTTTTCTCCTTCATAGAAATATGATTCTACGTAGCGGTACATTATGTTAAATGATAAGAGTAAATTTTGAATAAATCTTCTTGAGTTTTATTATTTTCGCAGCATGCACGAGGAAATGACACGAGACAAACTAGAGTTTTATTATTTGCGGTGCATTATGTGTGCATCCAATACTTGCCTTATACCACATAAACTTCAATTATATATCTCTTCTATGCAATGCTATATTTTCTTGATATTTGTCTGTATACAACTGAAACTAATTTACCTGATATTATGATTCAATGCTTTCAGGAAGAAAGGGCTGCAGCTATTTTGCTTGCAGATAAGATGGTCGAATCTCTTAAACATCAAGCGCCCAGGTAAATATCACTAAACATAAATCCCTACTTCAGTTGATGTTTCTTTCTTTACCGAGCACTGTATATTTTCTGAAGGAAAATAAAAAGTGACACGGGTTTGATGGTCTGATTATATGAAGGATCTGGACTGGATAGTATGCAACCGATTCAAGTTGAACCAGTAGGTTTTACAATACTAAATGTCTTTTATAAGAAAGAAATAAATATTTTTAAGATAAGCTTTGTTCATATTTCTTTTTTCCTCCTTAGGTGGCATCGTCATTGAACTCATCGTATTGTTTCATATATTACATAGTGGCAATTATAAATACCAATATATTATATGCAGGAAAATATTATTTTCAATATATTATATGCAATTATAAATACCAAGAAATAATTTAAAAGGGTCCTCTTCTCTTCCAGTTTGGGGATGCTCACATCAACAAGCGGGTTCTCAGATTATGGATTGTATTTTTTAATATTTTTTATGAAATATTATGGATGTATTATGTATTTTTGATGTAAGAATATTTAGTATGTCTATTATGTAATGTTGAATGTTGATTATGAGATGAGTAATTAATATAATATATTGATTATGAGATGTGTGTTATTTAAATTAGGATTCTATATTGAATGGAACACAAGTTATGTGTGTGATGAGTATGTGTGTGTGTGTGTGTGTGTGTGTGTATATATATATATATAGAGAGAGAGAGAGAGAGGAAGATCAGAAGGGGAATAGCAGTGGATTACCAACAAAAAAAGGAAGGTTAAATTTACCTTAATTTAATTTTCGTCGCTAATCCTTTGGTATTTAGTAAGGATTTACCAATGCCTTTTATAAATATAATTTTATTATAAATTAATTATCCATCGGTAAATAATCGGAATATAAATTAAAATTAAATTAATAAATAAAATTTTATTTTTATTATAAAATTAGTAAAATGACGGAAAAATGTCGGAAAACGCATGCTAAATTCCGTAGCTAAATCAGACACAGTTACCGTCGTGGCTTTTACCGACCAAACCGTTTTGTAGGAAATCTGCCGCTAAGGGCTGTTTAGCGACGGATTAGAAGCGGATTCTACCGCTGTTATATGCGGTTTTTCTTGTAGTGATATCATCTTGCTGGGAGCTACTTCTGAAGTATGGCTTAATTTCTTGACTCTACTATGGCTTAACTCTTTTTATTGGGGGAATGATGCTTTTATTTACTTATGTATTCTGATGGTGCAAGACAGAAGTATTTTTATTGTAATGGTTTTTGTGATTTATGAAATTGTGGACCATGGTATTGTGACTTATGTTTGAAATAAAAGTTTAAATTTTCCATTGCTGCCTTATTTATCTCTGTCTTGTAATTATTTTATGTCCGTTTACCTGTAGCGTTTCACAAAACTTAATGCATTCCCTTAGTGAGTGACATTAACGGACGTGGAGTGTTTCATGTATGTTTACGTCAACCTTCAAAATTTGATATTATTCTCATTAATTCTGTTTTATTATCTTCCTTTTTTTAGTATACTAAAATTATCCTCTCCGTATTTATTTCTTTTTTTTTTAATCTTTTCTATTTATTCTTTCTGTTTTTTGACGTGCATTCAAATTTTAAATGCGTAATCAATGTGCACATTAATAATTCTATTAATATTATTTTTTATGTTTGTTTCTATATTCATTTTAATTAAATCTTCTGTCATTTTTAACATACAATTTATTTCAATTTAAAACGTGTACTATATCTTAGGCTTGCGTGTAGGTTTGAGAACAAATCAAATGTGCTTGGGTCAAAATACCTTTTCTTTCTAGATATTTCCAATGCATCAGTATAAATACGCATGTATCTTATCAATTATTACTTCATTTTATTTTATCATTCACTAAAAGCTTATTCAGTTGCTTCATTCTGAGGCAATAAGGTATGAGATATGTTTTTCTTTTTATTTTGTAATATGATTTCTAAATGATACAATTTGTTACACGCTTCATAATTAACACTGACTTTACCATTGTTATATTTAATACATGCATGTGAATTAGTCACTCGCAAATCACAACATTATAGAACTCACGTATGATTACCTTACATTCAATTACATGTGCAACAAGCCAACATCACTATTAGGCGTGATGGAGTTAGAAGACACAAAAGGTTCTTCAAGGCTAGATGGGATGGCTTGGCCCAGATGCGAGCCCACCAATGTGTAACTACAACAAAACATAGAACGTTGAAGAAAGATGATCTATATTTCATATCGTTCCCAGGGAAGGGAAAAAACTTCTGTCAGGCTGTCAGCCAGTAACATCTATATATAAAAAATATCCATTTTTTACTAATAAACGTTCAACTTTTAATAACATCAAAAGGTATTTAAGAAAAATAGGTACCAACCTTCTGTAAATTAACTTAAACGTTACTATTTTGTTTTAACTTAAATATCAGAAATGAACTGAATAATGGTGATGTATGCAGGTCTTTAAAGGCTAATGATATTCTGAAGAGAGTATATGGAAGTGTTGCGCTTAGTGAATCGAGAAAGTGAGAAACTTTATCGGGTAGAATACTGGTACATAGGCACAAGCTTCGTTAACATTCTCTGCCATATACAGATAGAGATCTCTATGTTAATATTGTATGCTCATGCATAACAAATGTGTCGTTTTCTCTTCTTTTGTTTAGGTGGATCACTAGTGGAGAGCTTTGCATAAGGAGGAAGGAAATACGTCACATGCATGTGTATCCAACAAGGAAAATAAATAATGCTTTCCAAATCTTCTTGATTAGCAATGCAACTAATTCGGATCTATAGGTTAGTACTCTGAATATTTAACAGATGAATTTTACAATTTTGCTTCCATACCGAAGATGGAAATCATAAAATGTATTCAGAATTAGCACAGTTGCACGTTTTGTATTTTAGTTTATACAAAATAATATTATCACATGCAAGTAACCGCCCTACATGTGTTTGGTCTTTCTTAACTTTCTATGCACTTTACTTAGTATTAAGACAAAATGGTGGAACAGCTTTAAGCAGAAATACTTCCGAATTTATTTATATTTTTTTAAACTCTTTTTACATTTTTAAGTTCTATATAATATTTGTAAAATACACAAAATTTGACAAAAAGCGTGTGTCGTCATCACGCGTTGAGCGCGTGCCATCATCGCACACGAAGCGCGTGCCGTGACGCTCGTATTTATATATCAAATCCCTACCAAACAGTTGACATCAGTTTGTTATATATAATTGTTGCCCCATTAAATCCAAGCCCAAATTGGCTAATCTAAAGCTCAATTAAGAAATTGAAGGGTTGTTTGAATGATAATAAATAAGTTACCTTTTTGTTTATAAAAGACAAGAGTAAAAAGGATAATACAGACAAACAAACTATAACAACTTTTAAATTTTATTTTTCAACTTATGCAAAAAAAAAAATTTGCTTTTCAACCTATATATCGATTTTGCACGTGAAAAAATTCTAGAAAATTTCAAACAATTTGAATTTCAAATTTCAGTTTGGAACTTGGAAATTTATATTTTAAATTTTCAATAACTCCAAATTTCCAAATAAATTAAAATTTTGAAATTGTAAAAAAAAAATTAACATTTCTTATTTTACATTCCAATATTTTCAAAGTTTCGAAATTAGAAATTTGAGTTTCAGAATATTAAATTTTAAATTTCCAAATTTCATAACTTCTCCCTTTGAATTTCAAATTTTAAAATTCCAAAACTTCACATTTCAAATTTCAATTTTAAAAATTTATAGTTTGAAAATTTCAAATTTTCAAGTTTCAAAAATTAAAATTTCCAAGTATCAAATTTTCATATTTTAAATTTCTTTTTCTAAACATCCAAATTTTAGATGTTCAAAATTTCAAAATTCCAAAATTCAAACTTTCAAATTTCAAAATTCATATTTTAAATTTCAAAATTACAAGTTTCCAATATTTGGACTTTAGAATTTCAAATTTCAAAATTTTATATTTTTAGACCTTTTTTTTAAAATTTGACTTTTAAGTCAAAAGTTTACCAAATATACCTTTTTAGTTTCTAAAAGCAAAAGGATTTTTGAAGTAAGTCAAAGTCCTTTTGCTTTTGTTTGTCAAACGGGTACATAAACAAAAATATAATAAACAGATCATTCATTTCTTCTTTCCGGTTGTTCTAAACATCGATCGTCAGAGTTCTAAAATGCTTTTGAATTGACTTTTGAAATAAGCAAAAGGACTTTTGAAATTTTGGGCCATCACAGCCTTGATCTTCGGGTCATAATTGAAATGACGAAAACAGAAGCTGTAATGTGATTAGTAAAGGTAGCACCTCTTATCGGACACACTTCTTCGATACCATCTCTATTGCTTTGTGATTGATTTGGAGATCCTTTAATAATGTGAGTGTCATTCGAGGTGGGCGGTAGTTACAGCTATGCGTTACCACCGATCGAGGAGTACAGCCGGTAGAATCATACCCTGGGTATTGCCTCATGTGCCTTCTCATATTATCCTGATCGATCCCCTACGATTTTGTTTATGTCATACCTATGAAGTGTACTTTGACAGCCACTAGTTTACGATAGACTTTATGGTACACATTATAAATGGTGTAAAAGTACTTATGGTAATCCCGCTTACGCTATTTTCAATATTATATTTAACCACATACATTATTATAACAGCGTATTATATTATATAATATCTAGTTTAATGGATACTTAAAGAATGAAATCCTAAACATTCTTTAAGTTACTTTTCATTTCATTTGAGCATTTCATGTGAAGTTGATTTACTATTGAGACTGCTAATCCTGATCTGAGCGTTTTGTTTTGACATGTATGCTCGGGTCAGACTGAGGAGTTCAGCTTTGGTGATTCATATTTGATAGTTGGAGAATTATTGAAATTCAGCTTATCGTTTATCCACTACTGCTATCTTGGTGATTCAAATATTCCATTTGTGATGACCACTTATAAATCCTGCACTTAACAAGGGAAATAATGCGCTGAAAGATGTGTCAGGCAGCCATGGACAATTGTCATGGTAAAATAATACAAGCGGCACTTGCCGTATAACTCACAACACAAGGATAAAATATAATAGAACATATACAACAGGCTATAATAGTGAAGCATTTCTGACAGAAACTTAAGCTTTCATAACAACTAGAAATAATATCCATACACCCTTGGATTACAACATAAGTGTCTGTACAAATTTGTCTCCCTACAACACTCAAAGAAAACACCAATCATAACAGTGGAAACAACAAGTATTAGATAGTAGAAAAACTGATACGCAAGCCTCCTGCTCGTCATCGTTCTGCATCCTCGCCTCGCTAAGTTCTGATACTTGTAACTGCTACTCAATCTGCCCATCCAAAACCGGATGAACAACCTAAAGTAATAAGAGGAAATATAAAACCTTAAGTCAGACAACAGTCTTATTGAGCGATAAAACAACTATCTAACATCATCAATAAAGCATATGAGAATAGGTAGATCAACCAACTAATCTACCAACATCAACGAAGAAGGAACCCAAACCCCGTCTCCCCTACACCCGACTGTGATAGCCTTTACAAACAAGCATTTGAAAGCAACTATACATTCATGGCAATCAAAGGCAACCAGACAATAACAATCATAGCAACTAGTTATATCTCACGTAAACCATCCTAATCGAGATCAACATCCCCAAGCACAAGCTCTGAAGGCCTAAACCAACATCAGACAAGCAACCAAGAAATATCTCCTTCGACGTTGGACGATCTACGTGAGACGGTACAATCAAGACAACCAACATTCACAATTCTGGCTGTCACCGCCTATCATGCTTAGAAACCATCGTTAATCCTATGACAGCCAACCCTACCATATATCAAGGGCTAAGGGTAACCCCAATTCTAGAAGAAAAAAACTCCATACGCCTTTCAACGATACGTATCTAGGCCTTTAAACGATGTACATACAACTGGTCTTTTAGACGTCTTTATTATACCCTTGCTTTGTGGCTGCTAGAACCTACGACAATGATAACCTCTCCGCCTTCAGTATCTCTAGTCATCCAACCTGATGACCATTCATAGCTCAAGCGACATTCTCGAGCAACCATTATTCATTAACTCATCACTTTGAGTCATCTTCACATTCGTTGCATTTCAACGATCAACGAACACATCACAACACTTCGAATAATCCTACATGGATTCAATTCGAAGCCCCAATCACTCCTGAACCAAAATCATCAATATAAGGTTCAACACATCAGGTCGTCATCCCTTTAGGTCATCCAACACCGTATGGTCCACAACCTGATCTCACTTACACTTAACCAGATAGGGCATCCAACCCCTTTAGGTCGTACCACGGCCTACTAGCCCACGACCCATCTATCCACAAAGCCTCCATGACCAAACTCATCGCCTCGCATGATCTGACCCACCATCGACCTAACTAGGTCATCTCACTCTATTTTCGACTTGACGTCTAACTCAGATCCACATTTCTTTAAAACAACACATGACCTGACTCACAAAACAAGTTTTTTTTGGTTGATACTGCATTCCATAGCATTTCCAACTTTTTCGCTGTGAAAAACTGGCCACTGTGTCAAAACATCCTTTTGTAGTGTTTCTGAAAGGCTATTATATCTCCTGGTTCAATTCTACATCAATTTGGTGCGAAAAATCAAACAAAACTGGCTCTCATAGCGTTTTTGCCTTTTTACAACCTTTCAGAAATGTTGTCAATGCTTCCTATCCATCATTATGTCTTCCGGTCCATCAATATACCTTTCATAGCGTTTCTGCCTTTCACAGCGTTTCTTCCTTTCACAACCTTTAGGAAACGCTATCATAGCTCAGGCTCGATTTATCTCATGCGTGTCCTAAGGAAACTCGTGCACGACCTATAGTTATTAATAGCGTTTTCCAAACATTGTCCAATCTGGCGTGGCCTATGACCAATGCCATGTGCGACTTATGCCCTTAGGTCGTGCTTGGTCAAGGACTTTCCATAGTGTTTTTCAAATGCTGTAAATTTCCAGAACTTGATTTTTGCCTGATTCTTGAAATTTCACCCGATCCGCTTAATTTTTCTTGACGAACCATAATTTTTCAACTTATCAAACATGTTGCCAAACACGCCCAAACTCTCCAGCCCATCTCAATTCAAAATCAATCAATTTCATCCAACAAATCATCAACGTCAAAACGACGATTGAAAAAATAATTAAATCAATATATATGGATATAAACATAGAATTAACATATGAAATTACCGTTTATAAGTTGCTAAATTTATATCCTATGGTGATTTAAATGAAAATACACTTGCCATGATGTAGATATAGGTGAAAAAAACTTGAAAATGAGGAAAATAAGATCAAACACACATATACTTGATTGAATCTGTGCGAGAGATGCATATCACTCACCAATTTTTCGAATTAACTCAAAATCGCTAAATTCTCAATTCGAACAGCGAAGAATATGCTTCAAACCTCTTGATTTAATGCGATCTCTCTTCACTCACTTGGCGTAGATCTAGCTTCAAACGATGTAAATCTTCGATTCTCTTATGTAGACCTAGAATTATAATGGTGGAAAGCTGTATTTGATTGAGCAAGGAGGATCACGAGCTCATCCAAATGAGAGAGTGAAAAAAGTAAACTATTCTCCATGCCTCTAACCCCGACCCCTATTTATAGCCTTCCATCAGCCCACTAATGGTTTAAAAACCTGAACAGAAATTGCAAAAACTGAAACAATGATTCCTCCCAAATCGCTAAACCAAACCTTTAATGTGACCACTCTACGGAATTTGCAACACCATTTCCTTTCCAATGAAACCGATCTTAGCACCTGATTCGATCCCAGTCAAAAGTTGTACCCCGTACAAGAATAACAAGGGCAAAATGGTCACAAATAAAATTGGTAAAAATTACGGATATGTCTCACATCTCCATAACCTACATATCGAAATATGAGAATGATCCAACCCTTAGGGAATAAAATAAAAATATTTTACGATCCTCCAATACGTAAAATGCGGGCTGTTACATTCTCCCCCTTTATGAATTTCGCCCCCGAAATTCCAAGCAATCATAAGCAACTATAATTATTCATGCCTACCATCCATGAGCAGCCAATTTACCATCAAAACTTGCATCCATCAAGTTATGCATCCATAGCCTTATCCTAGCACGTACAGTTCTAATAATAACAAAAATAGTACAAGTTACAAAGGGGTAAGAATGGCACGACTCTTATGGGTCATTCCAATGAAGAGTTCTGGATGGGTCGCCTTCATATTATCTTCTACATCCCACGTAAAATCGCCACCATCCTACTCCATTGTACCTTGACTAACTTAACCATCTTCCTGCTAAGATGTTTTGTGTCATTCCCCACAACGCGAAGCGGCTTATGAGGTTTTGTAACTACGGACTTGACTTCTTGGTCTTCGTACTACTCCAGAGATACCACCACATTTGAATCATGCACACACTTCCGAAGAAACGGCACATGGAAAACATTATGCACACTCTACATCTTCTCAGGTAACTCCGACCTATATGCGAGCTTTGCAATCGCTCGATTATCGGAAACGGTCCAACAAACCTTGGAGCGAACTTTCCTTTCTTTAGAATCAAGCTACATGCTTCAACGATTAAATTTTCATGAAAACCATATCAGCAACATCAATTTCCAAATCTTTTCGACATTTATCGGCATAACTCTTCCGACAATCTTAGGCTGCCTTCTTTCGTTATCGAACGATCTCGATACAATCCGATATCTCTTTGATCATCTCTGGCCCAGGTATCAACTTATCTCCAGTTTCTAACTAACATGCCGGAGAATTACACGGCTTACCACACAACGCTTTGTATGGTGTCATCCCAATGCTCGACTGGTAGCTGTTGTCATATGCAAACTCGACTAGATGTAGATGGTTCTCCCATGATCCTCCGAAGTCTATTACACAAGCCCATAGGAGATGTTACAGAACTCGATTAATCCTCTCGGTTTGACCATCGGTTTTGGGATGATATGCCGTACTCAAACACAATTTGGTTCCCAAAGTATCTCGCAAAATCTTCCAAAATCTACTTGTCAACATCACTCACTTTGCTCTTTAGGATACCATGGAATCGAACTATCCATTTTATATAATGCTCAGCCAATTTCGATGTTGTTCTAGTAGATTTGACAGGAATAAACCTTGCACTTTTGGTCAAGCGATCCACAATGACCTAAATTCCTTCGTTTCCTACCCTGATTCTGGGTAGTCCATCGTTAAAATCCATCGATATTTTCTCCCACTTCCACGTAGGAACTTCCAATGATGAAGCAACCCCCCCCCCCCCCGGCTTCTTCTGTTCAGCTTTCACCAATTGATAGTTCATACATTTGGAAATACATTTTCCAATATCCCTTTTCATCCCTTTACAGTAGTAAGATCGCTTCATGTCCTGATACATCTTATTACCACCATGATGAATCATCAACTTCGAGCGATGACATTCCCTCAGAACCTCTTCCCTCAATCCGTCAATATCAGGAACAACCAATCGTCCTTGCTTTCGAAGCCAACCTTCTCAACCGACCTCAAATTCTTTATCCTCTTGTTCCTACTTCTTCATAAACTCGGCAAGCTTTGCATCTCGCTTTTGGCTTTTGCCAATCCTTTCGATGGGAGTAGGTCTTATCGATAAGTTTGCCAACATTTCAGGTTACAACTCACTTCGTGGTTTGAAATCAAATCCCGCTAAATACTCGAGGCTCTTCCATTCTGAAAACATCGCTTCCAAACTTGTGTGTCTTCCACTTAACGTATCTGCAATTGCGTTACCTTTACCAGGAGTATAGGCTATACCAAAATCATATGATTCCAGAAACTCTAACCGTCGCTACTACCGAAGGTTCAAATCCATTTGAGAGAAAAGATACTTTAACGACTTGTGATCCGTAAACAATTCGAATCGAACTCCCAATAGGTAATGTCTCCATATCTTCAAAGCAAAAACAATCGCTGCCAACTCCAAATCATGACTTGGATAATTCGATGTCGGCGTAGGCCACAACTTTATCCTTGTGCATCAACACTGCTCCAAGTCTAGTACCACATGCATCGGTGTACAGCACCATTTCTTCCTTCCCACTTAGAATCATCAAAACAAGAACACTTGTCAGTCTCTCTTTCATGATTCCGAAATCTTGCTCACACTTTGCATCCCATGTGAATACTTGGTTCTTCTTCGTCAATCCCGTTAATGGAGCAGCTATCTTCGAGAAATCCTTGATAAAACGGCGATAATATCCTGCCAATCCAAGGAAACTCCGAACACCCATCGCATTTCTAGGTCTATCCCAATCCTGAATTGCTGCCACTTTAGCAGGGTCAGCCGCTATTTCATTTCCAAAAACAACATGGCCTAAGAACCTCACTTTGGTCTTCCAGAAGTGATACTTTGAAAACTTGGCCTTCAGTTGATGCTTTCGCAAGATTTCCAAAACATCTCTCAAGTATCTCTTATGCTCTTCCTCATTCGGAGAGTAAACCGGAATATCACCCACGAACACAAGCACGAACTTTTTCAACTAATCTCTATTCATATGATCCACAAAATACGGTGGCGCGTTAGTCAACCCAAATGGGATCACCAACCATTCGAAGAAATCGGATAGTGTCCTAAAAGCAATCTTCAACACATTATCCTTTGCTACTCTCAACTGGTGAAATCTTGTTGCCAAATCCATCTGAGAAAACACTTTGGCATCGTGAAGCTGATCGAACAAGCGATTGATCCTCGGCAACGAATACTTATTCTTCTTGGTCACCTTGTTTAGCTCACGATAGTCCACACACAATCTCAACGATCCATCAGCCTTGGTTGCAAACATAACTGGTGCTCCCCATTCGGATATACTACTCCGAATGAATCCTTTTCCCAAAAGGTCACGAACTTGAACCTCCAAGTCTCGTTGTTCCTCATGCACCATCCGCCTAAAAGGCATAATGATAGGTCTAGCATCCTCGACCAAATTGATTCTAAACTCGATCTCACGATGTGGCGGTAAGCCTTTGACTTCTTCAAAGACATCCTCAAACTCATTAGCGATCAACACAGATGACAAGTCTTCCTGTGGAATCACAAACGATTATAAAAATCTCACGAAGACACCATCTTCAGGCTTACATCGAACCAAAATCTTTCTCCCTTCCACATCCCCGACTCTCACATCAAGCTTCTCATAATTTACTCTTGCCGCATACCTCTTGGTCCAATCCATGCCTAAGATGATCCCAAACCCAACGAAGTTCAAAACAAAGCAATTACACACAAATGCGCAACCATGACTCGATAACACAAGACCACGACAAAGCATACAAAGGCTAAATGAACCCCCAACTAGATTAGTCACAACCAAAGGTTTATCACAAATCTCGGGTTCTAAACGCAAGCAGCACACAAGCTCATTACAAATGAATGAATGCGATGCTTCAAAACCAAACAACATACCAATTGAAACACCTCTAGCTGAAGGAGTAACTTGAACGACAACACCCATTCCTTTCTCCTCTGCAGTACGAGCCCTTGAAGATGATGGCATGACTTACAAAGCGTAAGCCTTCACAATCTACTTACCCTTAGCTGATTCTGGACAATCCTTCTTTTCATGCTCAGGCTTTCCACACTTAAAGCACTTCTACTCAGCTTTCAGATTCTTAAACTCATTAGCGAAATGGCCCTTCTTTGGCAGTTGTAGCAAACCACCTCACTTTTAGGTTTCTTCTTGCCATCCTTTCCTTTCTGTTGTTGCTGCTTCCTCTTCTTATTGTTATTACCACCCTGTTGTGGTTTCAAAGCTTCCTTGGTTGCAGCGACAACATTTGCTTCTCTAGGAAACAAGCTTTCATGTCAAACAACTTTCTCCACTATCTTCTTATATGGATCATCAAGATGATCCACCAATGGCTTCCCAATATAGGTATCCAAACCCATAACAAACTTTTCGTTCTTCTGATAAGGATAGTCAATGTACAATTGGGCATACTTGGACAAGGCCTCAAAATTAGAAACATACTCAAGCACTGATCGACCATTCTGTTTCAACTCCAGAAATTTCTTGAAAAGAGCCGACTTTTGAGCAGTAGAGATAAATTTCATCTTGAATTTAACCTGGATCTGTTCCCATGTTATCTCTTCATCCGAAGTCTCCACCATGATAGAGTTCCACCAATCTATGGTTCTACCTTGCAATTGTCTCGCTGCAAGCTTCCTTTTAGTTGCATCGTCAATACCCGAAAATCTGAATACAGGCATCTAACCACCTTTGAACCTCCTCAGTCGACTCTGTCCCTTTATACTGTTTTCCTCCTAGGGATTTGAAGTCTTTACACAGCTTCGGGAAATCCACAACCCTTGGCACCTGCACCCCTATATCTACTGCGGTTGCCACTAGAGCGGGTACCCTTCTCATGAATGCCTCCATCATGGCTACAAACATGGCTGGGTAATTTGATGTACCGCCATTTCCCCCTCTAGGCACAGTCCCCTCCATAGCTGTATGTCTTGAAGTTCGTGGACTCATTCTAAATCTGCAATATAGAATGATTAGCCACTTACAAGATATTTTATTTCATATCACGATTTTATTAAATCTATTTATAAGAATATTTTGATAAATACAAGACATTTGCATTTTGCATTTTGTATTCATATTTATATATCAAATCCATACCAACCGTTGACATCGGTTTGTTATATATTATTATTGCCCTATTAAATCCGAGCCCAAATCGGCTAATCTAAAGCTCAAATAAGAAATTTAAGGGCCGTTTGAATGATAATAAATAAGTTACATTTTTGTTTATAAAAGACAAAAGTAAACAAGATAATACGGACAACCAAACTATAATAACTTTTAAAATTCATTTTTCAACTTATTTCAAAAGCATTTTTTTTGCTTTTCAAGTTATATAAATTAATTTTGCATGTGAAAAATTTCTAGAAAATTTCAAAAAAAGTGAATTTCAAATTTCAAAATTAAAACTTGGAAATTTATATTTTAAATTTTCAATAATCCCAAATTTCCAATTAAACTAAAAAAATTAAATTGTAAAAAAAATTAAAATTTCAAAATTTCTTATTTCACATTTCAGGATCTTCAAATTTTGAAATTTGAAATTTCAGAATATTAAATTTCAAAATTTTCGAATTTCAAAACTTCACCTTTTGAATTTCAAATTTTAAAATTCCAAAACTTTACATTTCAAATTTTAATTTTAAAAAATTACAATATGAAAATTTCAAATTTTGAAATTTCAAATTTTCATATTTTAAATTTCTTTTTCAAAATTTCCAAATTTGAGATTTTCAAAATTGCAAAATTCAAAATACATATTTTAATTTCAAAATTACAAGTTTCCAATTTTTGGACTTTATAATTTCAAAATTCTAAATTTTTAAACCTTTTTTTGAATTTTGACTTTTAAGTGAAAAGTTTATCAAATATACTTTTTTAGTTTCTAAAAGCATAAAGACTTTTGAAATAAGCAAAAGTCATTTTGCTTTTGTTTACCAAACGAGTCCATAAACACGAATATAATAAACAGATCATTCATTTCTTCTTTCCAGTTGTTCTAAACATAGATCGTCAGAGTTCTAAAATGCTTTTGAATAGACTTTTGAAATAAGCAAAAGGACTTTTGAAGTTTTGGGCCGTCACAGCCTTGATCTTTGGTCATAATTGAAATGGCAAAAACAGGAGCTGTAATGTGATTAGTAAAGGTAACACCTCTTATCGGACACACTTCTTCGATACCATCTCTATTGCTTTGTGAATGATTTGGGGACCCTTTAATAATGGGAGTATCGTTCGAGGTGGGCGGTAGTTACGGCTATGCGTTACCACCGATCCAGAAGTACAACTGGTAGAATCATACCCTGAGCACTGCCTCGTGTGCCTTCTCATATTATTCTGAACGATCCCCCACGATTTTGTTTGTGTCATACCTATGAAGTGTACTTTGACATCTACTAGTTTACGATAGACTTTATGGTATGCATTATAAATGGTGTAAAAGTAATAATGGTAATACCCCTTACGCTATTTTCAATATTATATTTAACTACATACATTATTATAATAGCGTATTATATTATATAATATCTAGTTTAATGGATCCTTAAAGAATGAAATCCTAAACATTCTTTAAGTTACTTTTCATTTCATTTGAGCGTTTCACGTGAAGTTGATTTACTGTTGAGATTGTTAACCCTGATCCGAGTGTTTTGTTTTGACTGTATGCTCGGTTTAGATTGAGGAGGTCAACTTTGGTGACCCATATTTGACAATTGGAGAACTATTGAAATTCAGCTTATTGTTTATCCACTACTTCTATCTTGGTGATTCAGATATTCCATTGGTGACGACCGCCCATAACTCATGCACTTAACAAGGGAAATAATGCGCTGAAAGATATGTCAAGTAACCATGAACGATCATCATGGTAAGATAACACAAGCGGCACGGGTCGTATAACTAACAGCACAAGGATAAAATATAATAGAACATATATAACATGCTATAATAGTGAAGCATTTCTGACAGAAACTTAAACTTTCATAACAACTAGAAAGAATATCCATACACCCTTGGATTACAACATAAGTGTCTGTACAAATTTGCCTCACTACAACACTCAAAGAAAATACCAATCATAAAGTGGAAACAACCATATTAGATAACAGAAAAACTGAAACGCAAACCTCTTGCTCGTCATCGCTCTGCATCCTCGCCTCACTTAGTTTTGCTATCTGTAACCTGCTACTCCGTCTGCCCATCCAAAACCGGATGAACAGCCCATGGTAATAAGAGGGAAAATTAAACCTTGAGTTAGACAACAGTCTTAATAAGCGTTAAAACAGCTATCTAACATCATCAAGAAAGCATATGAGAATAGGTAGATCAACCAACTAATCTACTAACATCAACAGAGAAGAACCCAAACCCCATCTTCCCCACATCCGACAGTGATAGCCTTTACAAACAAGCACTTGAAAGAAAATATACATTCACGGCAATCAAAGGCAACCAGACAACAACAATGCTAGCAACTAGTTATGTCTCACATAAACTATCCTAATCGAGATCAAAGTCCCCCAAGCACAAGCCCTGAAGGCCTAAACCAACATCAGATAAGCACCCAAGAAATATCTCCTTCGACGTCGGACGATCTATGTGAGATGGTACAAGAAAAACAACCAACATTCACGACTCTGGCTATCACCGCCTATCTTTGTAATGACCCGCATTAGAAGAGGTATTATAATTAATTTATTTAATTATATAAATAGTGATATAGTGAATTAAATGGTCGTGGAATTAAATAATGATGAGTATTTAATTAAAATAATAAATTAAATAATATATTTAATTCTGAAATAATCTGAATTGGCTGAAATGACGATATGGTGTGAACCGGATCATCTGTGATATTTAATTCAGCTTGGAATTGAATTTAAATAACGAATATATTATATAAACAACAGTTTGAACGTATAATTATAAAATAATTATAATTGAGCTCGAAATGGCGCTGCAGTTCGTAAATTGGCGATTCAAACTTCAACTGAATGTACAGGATTCGTTTTAAGCCGGATTTCTGTGAAACAAGAAACGTGTGGAGCTGGTGGAGTATATCTTTCTAGTGGAAGAGAAAAATCGGGATTTCGTCGTGTAGATTTTGATTTACGTCCAAATCAAATTTTAGAAAAGTCGATATGGAATTCCTTTATAATTTATAAAGGAATTATTTATATTTTAAAAATGAATTTCATTTTAAATCGAATATCGATTTAATCGGGATTTGAAATATCAAGTTATAAATCCCAGTAGAGCTGTATGGTATTCCACTTTGAGTATATACGATAATAAAAATTTATTTATATTTAATTTAATTATATTTAAATATATTTATATATTTAAATGGGTTATTTAGGACTTTAATTTAGCCACTTTTGCATATGAAGTCGGAATTCGATGAAACCAGTTTCGTTGGGACCGTAATGTCGAACTCTAGCTGCATGCAAATTTTCGTGATTTTTGGGTATCATGTGTGACCACACGAATTTTTAGAAGATAGAAACATATATAAAAGATGAAAATAAAATATCTAGATATTTTGTTCTTCCTATATGTACCCTCTCAACCCTTAAAACCTAATCTATTTCATTCTCCGGTCAATTTCTTTTCAGCCGCCACCGATACCTTTCTCAAACCAAGTTCGATCATTTCAAAAATCCACCAAAACTCAAATAAAATCCTATAAATCTACATATGTATATATTTGAATCCATACGAGTAGCCTCTTCAATCTGGTATAGGGTTTGATGCATTTCGCGATAACTTTGATCGCTGGAATTTTAGACAGCAGCGCTAGGGTTGGGTCATTGCGAAATCATGGGCAATGAGGAGGAAAATGGAGGGTAGTGGGTTGATCAGCATGGTCGGACACTCCTTTGGTAAACTTTTTGAAGGATTTGGTTATGGAGGACGTCGCAAGTTGTGTGGTTGGTCACGAGAAGGTCTGTCGACGCGGGTATCATAGCAGGTGCGAGTTGAGCACAAATGATATGGGAAAGAAGTGTGTGAGAAGAGATGATGAATGGTGATTTCAGATTTTTAAACCTTAAAGTATAGGAGGCGATAATGGTGTTAGAAGATGCGGTGATGGCAAGAATAAAGAAGCAGACATTGGAAATTCATTTTGGGGAAGAAGGCAGATCGTGGGTGTGGGCTTAAAAGGGGAGTTGGGCCGGGGAATTCAAGGTTAAAGCCCAAAATGAAAAGTAAATTTAGTTTATTTTAAATTTAAATAATATAGAAACTTGTAAATACGATAACTTTGACATATATTATCAGAATCAAGAGAAACAAGATCCGTTAGGATCGTATAGACGAGAGTGTCACAATGAAGCTGACTGGAAGTGGATTGGGACTCGTATGAATTTATGGAGAAATAAACTGTTTGATTCAAATCAAACAACAGTTTATCGTTCTTTAAAGATGAACTGCCAAAGTGAGTAAATCTCACTAACTCTGAACAGTTTATAATTTCATGTTGTATTTTTAGAACTGTTAAATATTGGCTGATTGACTGTGTGTTGACTGTTTGATTGAACTGCTAGTCAGTTAGTTGAATTTCTATATTGATTCTATTTAACAGAATATATCATATAGAACTGAAAGTGATGTTGATTTTATTGTGTAACATCTGTGGATGCAGGGAAACAGGTTAGAGGAATCCAACTGGATTCCTCAACATTTATTTTACTGCGATTCATATATTGTAATATATGATGTGATATATAATCTGTTGTCGATTATGTGTGTTTGAACGATATTGATCATCGTGCATTGATATGTTGAATACCATAACATACCGGAATGGTGAAAAGGAAATTTTCAAAACGAATATTGAAATAGATTTATTTACAAAATCAAAGGATTTTATAAAAGAGATAATATTTATAAAATCAAAGAAGATTTTATAAAAGGAATTATTTATAAATGGAATATTTATAAATAGAAATTTATTTATAATGGATTATTTATAAATAGAAAATACTTAGAAACAAAACCCTAAAGGAATTATTTGCAAACCATTTGCAAATAGATTAGAAAGAGAAATGTTTGTAAACCATTTAAAAATCAAATAGAAAGAGAAAGGTTTGTAAACCATTTACAAATCAATCAGAAAGAGAAATGTTTGTAAACCACTTACAAATGAGATTGAATAGGGAATATTTGTAAAACCTTTACAAATGAAATCGAAAGAGGAATATTTGTAAAACCTTTCCAAATGAAATCGAAAAGGAGATATTTGTAAAACCATTTACAAATAAAATTAAAAAGGAAATATTTAGAGAATAAATAGAATTATAAAAAGGAAAACGTTACTAAAAGGGAAATCATTTGTAAAGTGAAGAACCGTTACTAAAAGTAAATCTTTATAAATGAATAGTTTATTCGAAAAGGAGTTAATCAAATTTAGTTATTCGAATAGAGTTAAATCGAATATTAGTGATTCGAATAAAGTAAACGGAGTTATCAAATATTAGTTATTCGAATAAGAGTTAACCAGTTAGAGTTAACCAGTTAGAGTTGAACCAGTTAGAGTTAATCAGTTAGAGTAAATCGATAAAGTTAAATCGAACTAGAGTTATTCAAATGGAGTTTATCGAATACTAGTTTATTCGAATAGAGTTAAAGGAAAAGGAGTTATCGATTATTAGTTAATCGAAAGGAGTTATCGATTATAGTTTAATCGAAAAGAGTTATCGATTTGTTTAATCGAAGTGAATTATAGAATATTGGTTATTCGAAGGAGTTATCGAATTTAGTTATCGATGGAGTTAATCGATTAGAGTTAAAATAAAGGATTTAATCGAATATAGTTATTCGAATAGAATCAATTGAGTTAACTGAATATTAATGATTCGAATAAAGTAAGGAGTTATCGAATATTAGTTATTCGAATAAGAGTTAAATAGAGTTATTGAATATTAGTTATTCGAATAGAGTTAAATGGAGTTAAAGGAATAAATCGAATATAGTTTATTCGAATGGATTTAAAGGAGTTAATCGAATTTGGTTTATTCGAATAGAGTTAAAGGAGTTATCGACCAGAGTTAAATCAAAAAGAGTTAATCCAATAGCGTTAGTCTAATAGAGTTAATTGATAAGGGTTAATCGAATAGAGTAAATTGAATAAAGTTATCGAATATACCTTATCGAAGGAAAAAATTATCGAATAGAGATGATTCGAAAGAGAGTTACGTAAGGAAGTTTGTTAAAGAATTAAAAGGTGAACTTTGTCTATTTCAAGGTTAGAAATGTTGTTCAGTTAAGGTCTGAGAGGTAGTATTACCCCAACTTGATTGACTTCATTTTTAACTAAGGAATGGTTAAGGTTTGATAGTGAAGGTGGGTTAAAGGAATTTAGTTAATAAGCGAAATGATTTGAGTTGGCATCGCGATGGTTTGTTTAAAACATCTGTCTAAGCCCAATGAAGGAGTTTTGGAAATGTTTTCCAAATAAGAACCAGAAATGTTTTCTGATATAGAAAACAAGAAATGGAAATGTTTTCCAAGGGTAATAACATATATTTTTTAAATTTAGAAAATAAGAAATGTTGAATATACAGAAACAAGAGATGAAAAATGAACTAAAGAGATAAATGTGAAATGATGATTGATCGATATAATTTCCATTTAGAAAGAATTTCGTTGTTTGCACACCTATTTTTCTTTGATGGTTAAATCACAAACTATCGAAGTTTTGACCATTTTAACATTGTTAATATGGAGAGACCGGTTGGATTATTATCCAAAGAACCACTCTGTATTGGCATAAGCGTTGCGAATCATATATGCCAAAGATAATTGAAGACGGAGTAAAATGCAAGGGCTATTGTATAAGTCTTAGATAACAGTGCCTAAGATGGATGTATTGAATAGTGCCTTTGGTTCATCCTGTTCCTGGGTGACTTGTATGGACGGATGTATGACAGAGTATTTCCAGAAAGGGTCACGTACATTGATTTCTTCAACCGTACCAAGAGTGGAAGCGGAAAAGGAAACTTCTTTAGCTAACGCGTAATGTACTATTGTAGATGTCAATTAGTGATTTTCGATGGATCTGATAATGTGGCATTCGAAGTGAATCTGATGTGATGATGAAGCGTAACCTCAAGCCTCATCAACCGGTAAATGACAGAAATCGGGGAGGCAACATGGTTAAGTCGGTCGCTCCGAAGTAGGGTGTATAATCACCTGATCTAGAGTTTCATTTACTTCTAAAAATCTATTGTTGATGCTATCCCATTTGGGAAACGGTTGCTGATCCCAACCGTTGGTGATATACATTTGATACACTCAAGCGAAATGAGTGGTCGGTCATGTGTGGCCGGGTTGCAAGATGTTCTTGTTGAACCCAGTGTATTCCTTTCTAGAGGTACACTAGCGAAAGGTGGTTCCATACCTTGTCATAGTTGGAAATCCATTACCCAATACGTGCTTGCGGTTTTGATTGTATACTGTGTATGTAGAACGTGAGATGAAAGCGTTTCTGCTAGATGATTATTATATTGTGGTTGATAGACATTATTATATTATCAAAAGGTTTTTGATATAAAGATAATTTGGATTCTCATAAGGGAAAAACCCGTTCCGTTATACGGCATGGTCTTATGAGATATCATTTACCTGCTTGAACTGTTTTAAACTGTTTTACTCATACCAGTCCCATGACTGACCCGGAGTTTATTTTGTTTTGTTTTCCCTAAACTCTTTGGTGCCCAATTTTGTACGGGCAATCAAGTAGTCGAGATTTACAGATACTTAAAGAGCTGGAGCAGGAGGCTTCAGGATCATATAGCTATAGTTTATTTCCGCTGTGTTGTAAGTGTTGTACTTTGGTAATGATGTGTATTAAAGTACAGATGTATATTTCAAGTTATGTTATATATATTATATGTTATTCGTTCCGCTGTGAGGTTCGTGTTACTCTGGTGTTGTGTTCTTCTTCTTCTTCTATTCTAAATTTCTATCTTATCTTTCTTCACCCTCTAATTTCTATCATTAATGACCGGTATTTTCGATCCTTGGATGTTCGATATGTGTTGTATATCGGATAACCAAGACCGTCAAAACCCGGGTCATTACAATCTTGCTTTGAAACTCTCGTTAATCTTATGGCGGCCAACCCTACCATATGTCAAGGGCTAAGGGTAACCCCAATTCTAGAAAAAACTCTGTATGTCTTTCAACGATACGTATCTAGGCCTTTCAACGTGCCCAGGGTACTAGACCATACAACTGGTCTTTTAGACGTCTCTATTATACCCTTGCTTTGAGCCCGCTAGAACCTGCGACAACGATAATCTATCAGCCTTCAATATCTCTAGTCATCCAACCTAATGACCATTCATAGCTCGAGCGACCTTCTCGAGCAACCATTATCCATCAGCTCATCACTTTGAGTCATCTTCACATTCGTTGCATTTCAGCGATCAACGAACGCATCACAACACTTCGAACATTCCTACATGGATTCAGTTCGAAGCCTCAATCCTTCCGGTACCAAAATCATCAATATAAGGTTCAACACATCTGGTCGTCATCCCCTTAGGTCATCCAACGACCCACGGTCTACGACCTGATCTCACTCACACTTAACCACATAGGTCGTCCCACCCCTTTAGGTCGTACCACGACCTACTAGCCCATGACCCATCTATCCGCAAAGCCTCTACTGACCCACTAACGACCTAACTAGGTCGTCATATTCTATTTTCGACCTGACGTGCAACTTAGATCCAGCTTTCTTTAACACAACACACGATCTGACTCACAAAACAAGTTTTGTTTTATCGATACTGCATTGCATAGCATTTCCTGCTTTTTCGCTAAGAAAAACTGGAAATAATGTCAAAACATCTTTTTGCAGTGTTTCTGAAATGCTATTATATCTCCTGGTTTAATTCTGCATCAATCTGGTGCGAAAAACTAAACAAAACTAGCTCTCACAGCGTTTCTACCTTTTTATAACGTTTCAGAAATGCTGTCAA
The DNA here is from genome assembly GCA_030737875.1 of Allium sativum. Taxonomy (NCBI): domain Eukaryota; kingdom Viridiplantae; phylum Streptophyta; class Magnoliopsida; order Asparagales; family Amaryllidaceae; genus Allium; species Allium sativum. The sequence goes on along the minus strand of CM060924.1, from coordinate 188,812,799 downwards.
TGCTTCATATCCATCATTATGCCTTCCAGTCCATAACCATACATTTCATAGCGTTTCTGCCTTTCATAGCATTTCTTCCTTTCATAGCATTTAAGAAATGCTATCATAGCTCATGCATGATCCATCCCATGCACGACCTAAGGAAACTCATGCACGACCTATAGTTTTTAACAGCGCTTGCCAAATGCTGTCAAATCTAGTGCGACCTACAACCTATGCCATGTGCGACCTATGCCATTAGGTCGTGCTTGGTCCAGGACTTTCCATAGCGTTTTTCAAACGCTATAAATTTCTAGAACTTGATTTTTTTTCTAGATTCTAGAAATTTCACCCGATCCGCTTAATTTTTTTGACAAACCATGATTTTTCAACTTGCCAAACATGTAACACCCCGCATTTTATGACAATTTAATTATTAAATAATGCGTGTGTGTGTATATATATATATGCCTAGACATAAATATATATATGAAGAATAAAATAAAGATAATATGTGATTGCATATAATAAATACATGCACTGAAAAAGAAGAAAATATTAATGCAAATAAAAATGTAATGCATGCATTATAATAAATAAAGGATTGGTTGCATGCAGTGTAAATATGTTGCATGCACTGATTTACAAATATTATGCATTAATAATAAAAGAGAAATTAGAGAAAAAGATTCATGCAATTGTTTAAATGAAATATTGTAGCAAACATGAAAAGAGGAACAAGAAGGGAACAATAACTACCATTATTCTAAGCCTTGTTAACAATAGCCTTAGTAGTCCAATTAGTTAGAGCATGTGGCTTGCATACAAGAGGTACAGACAATCCCCGCCAGCGCCATATTTTTGTTTTAAGGGAACGGCTAAAATAACACATGTTCTAATGAGAAATATGTATAAACACAAATATATGGAAAAAATATACATATAAGGAAGTAAAGAAAATATATGTATATATATATATTTTTTGAAAATTATATATATATATATATATATATATGAGAATATATATGTGCAGAAATATATATATGAGAAATATATATACAAGAGATAAAGTTCAAAATAAGGTTGCAATCAAAGGAATATGATAAGAATCAAATAACGGTACAACATCGTTGGAATTTTGAAAATGAAATAAAAGTCATGCGTATATATATACATGTAAAATGGTCATTAGAAAATTTGTATACGCATAAGAAGATTACATGTGAATATAACAGTTAAATAAATTCCAAAAATTCAAACATTCGAAAATCGAACTTCTACACCAAAACAACTCGTGGGACCCATACCGGGGTCAACACCTCAGTAGAGGGTTCGACACTGGGGTCGACACCCCCCTCCAGATCCAACTAGATTCAACTGCGAACCTGGACTATTTTCTTAACTGGGTTCAATGCTGACTCAGCGCTGCATGTACGTTAAGATTTTGAACACATATAAATGTGCTAGTAGAGCCTGGCCTAAATCTCTTATTTCTGAGACAATGTCTATACTCTACCATTCTTCTTCCTTCTTAAATCTCTTCAGAAAAATAAGATAATTAGTTTAGGAAAATTATGAATTAAGATCTGGAGGAAAAGAATGAATATTAATAAATAGGTGTTCAAAATCATATTCGAAGTAAGGTAATTTTAAGATCTGGTCTATTTCAATTTTCTCCTCTTCCTTCCTTTTTTCTTTTAGTAAGAATTGTGGATCCATGGTTGCTAGTTCTAAATTCAGTTAGGAGGACCATGGAATACTAGATCTGGACCAGATTCAGGATTTGGAAAGCAAATTAGGTGAGTGGATTTAAGTTATGTCATTTTTTATAATGATATATTATCGTTTGACATTCCCCGTTAATATGCAATGTAAACCTGCTAGAATGATTAAAGTGATGAAATGCTAATATGACATGTTGGAATATTAATATGCTGCAAAATTCATATGTTGAAACGTTTAATATGCTGAAATGTTCATATGTTCAAATGCAAACTATTTAAAATATGTGTAACGATTACTGTTGTATATATACATGTTCTAATTACATGATTAACATGTGGCATATTATGTACTTGAATTATTTTCCATAAAATTGAGAAAACTACATGTTAATTTGTTAGATTTAAACAATTACATAATTAAATGATTACATATTAGAATAGAATTAATTACATGTCAGAAAGAACATGCGACATAAAATGGACTTAATATGATGACATGTAAAATATAGATTATAGTAAAGTTGAAAGAATGGACACGCCTAAATTATATAGAAAATTTACAGCAAATATAAAACTGTAACTACACAGACACGAGGTTAAATTTAACTTGTGGCAGAAGTTTGCCCGCAACCGTCTGGCAAATCCAGCATCCACAAGTTGTTAATTTAATGTAAGGGGTCTAGTGCGTAAATAAAACATATAACGGTGCTAAGACACGAGGTTAAGTCAATTTGTGGAAGAAGTCTGCCCAAGCCACCCGGCAAATCCAATATCCGCAAGTGGTAGGCTTAATGTGAGAGGTCTAGTACATAAGCATATATATAAATATATGTTTATAAATGGATAAAGATAAATGGCACTAATTGGAATTAATGGAAATGAATAAGGAAATGAATGAAAGATAATTACAACTGTAAAAGAAGTGGAATGAACGGGGAATGATAATAGCCTATTATAAATGAATTACACTAATGAGAATGTTATATAATAGGTAGACTTGTCCTAGGGATAAGTGGAAATTATAACTTAGGTTATAATAAACGATAAAGAAAATGGAATAGCTTATGTAATGAGATAAGTTGTACTTAATTGTAAATTAAGTTATTTGTAAGAAGAGAATCTGAAATCTACAGATGAGGACAACATAAGTTATACTTATGGAAAGGAAACTTATTAGTAAACCTTAGTTAAGAGAACTAAGTTAATAAGTAAGCAACGATAAGTGGTAGTGATAGTATAAGATGGAAATATGATTAAATAAGAAAGAATGAGGCAAACTTATGAAATGAAATAAGTTATATTTAATCATAAATAATAAGTGACATGTTAAACAGAAAACATATGAATTGAGATATACTTAATTACATATTAAGTAGAATATGTTATTGTAACTATGAAATCAAACAAGAATATAAAGGGATTGTGGTTACATACCTTGGATCACAATCTAGAGAATAACATGTTGTGGGCTTATTAATAAACTTAAAAGGGGTAAATTAAATGACTGAAATTAATAAGCAAGAGGAACTTGGTAACTCGAATAAGAAGTCAATATGAATGGGAATAACCAAGTTAGATGAAAACCCGATGAGGTAGAGCAAGCGCATAATTGAATGTTTAGACGTAGGGTCTAATAACACATTTGTAACGCACCGCCTCTATACCTACTATCGTCCAGTTCATTTCAGAGAAATGTCCTAGACCATAACGGAGAATGAGGTTTGTGAAGGGCGACCGATTGTATGATTATTCCATGTGAGGAATTCACATCGAATTCTGATACCGATTAAAATTTCGACATGACCATTCGACACACAGGGAAACTACAAAACGGCTATATGCAATCCAGAAAGCAGTATAAAATAGACAACAACAATAATATAAATATGGTACATCTCAAAGCCAGACACAGAATAATCATATCATAAAGGCGGAATAGATATGAATAAACCAAGAATGTGTACAACAAGATAGTGGTCAACAAGGATCCACTAATCCCAAAAGAATAGATACATGCACCATGATCTAAACAAAAGAATATGTACACAGCAAGTGATAATGACATAGGTACAAAAGTACATAAAACTACGGAGACAGAGTAGCAAGATGAAAGCGGAAGATCAATCCTGCAATGAGTCCCAGAGGAGTACCTAAAATGACTCGGCCTGACCCGAGTGTTACTTATAAGGAAATAAACAATAAACGGATCAGTCTAACTGTACTTATCAAATAAACTGAGATAACAATAGATATAACATAGGATGACATGAACATGACATGTCGACACAATCAGGAAATGACAGTGGAATGTCAGCACACAAATATCTCTAAATAATCTCCTAGCTAATATAGAATGCAACATTCAAATAATAGTACACAACAGGAAATGACAGCGGAATGCCAAATAAACTAAACACATGAATGACAACGGAATGCCAAATAAACTAAACACGTGAATGATATCGGAATGCCAAATACACATCAAATTGATGACCATAACATCAAAGTAAATCATGAATCATAAACAATTTCTCAAATTGACGCGCATCGCGTCAAAGTAATCAAGAATTCAGAAATCACTTAAAATCCAGAAAACATCATAAAGGGGCAGTCCTGTTCATAGACGAGATACGATCTCTAGGTAGTGAACCCATAGGTTTGAGCCAAAGCTCCCTAAGAAGTCGGGTCGTGACCCCGGAAGAGAGAAAACACATAAATCATGAAATATCTAGAAAACATCATAAAGAGAGGGCAGGTCTATTCATAGATGAGATAGGATCCCTGGGTAGCGAACCCATAGGTTTGAGCCGAAGCTCCCCACGAAGCCAGAGAGTGAAATCCAATAATCTTAAATCGCACAAGGGCGATCGAGGACCACAAAAACATAAATCATAAAGGTTGGACCGAATTCCCAGAAGTGAAATCCAAGAATCGTAAATCCCTCTCGAGCGATCGAGGACCACAAAAACATAAGTCATAAAGGTTGGACCGAAGTCGCAGAAGTGAAATCCAAGAATTGTAAATCCCACTAGGGCGATCAAGGACCACAAAACATAAATCATAAAGGTTGGACCAAAGTCCCAGAAGTGAAATCCAAGAATCGTAAATCCCACTAGGGCGATCAAGGACCACAAAACACAAGTCATAAAGGATCACATTGATCCGGATGAATAGACGTTACTCCGAGCTAGTTAATATAAGGAAATAGCGACATGTCCCATAACCACATACTATTCTCGAATACTTACGAACCTGTAATTGGTTTCTATTCAAAACAGAGAAAATCATAGAAGGAGCATTGCCACAGTTTTCGATCGGACGAGTCCAAGAATTAACATCGAAGCAAAAGCAAGGGTTCATAGTCCTTGATTTTACTAAGACGTTTAATTAGATTTCTCATACGAACGAGAAAAGGTTTATAAAATATATACTAGTAGATTTGAAAAAGGTTCATAAAACGATTTCGTAAATTAGCTTTGTATTGGAAACCATTTTAGTACAAGAATTTGATGTCTACTAAATAACATAAAACCTCTTTATATAATTTCAAAGTGGCAATAAACAATAGTACGATTGCCGAGGCAAATCGATCAAGAGGATTCGCGTCATAATGACATAAATCCAAATCATAAATCATCAACTATAAATTCGATAAATCGAATATACATATAGCTCGTTAGTGAATCCAATGACGTTAATAAACGGTTAGAAATCACCCTGGAGAGATAGGAAACAAAGACACAAAATCAGGTGCCGCAGATCAAAGAGCGATCACTAAGGTGATCTTTAATGTGTAATTCACATTACAACAACATACAGGAAATTAAAGGGATAACGGCTGTAATTTCGATCAACAAACGAATCAAGATCCCAAACTAGAACCTGAAGGTTTTAAACTATATCGGAATAGGCTCGAAGGATATCGAGTCGATAGTCCACGTTTTAATGGCGTGAATCATCTTAACAAGAGTATCGAATAAATTCGATGTACCAAAAGGAGCATGTGGCTTTATGATGATCTCCATTGAATTCGAAGACCATCGATATGCACAGGAGAGCCAAGGAGGAGTCCAGAAACCAACGAGATCGTGCGCGGAGGCGCACAATTGGAATTGAGTCGGACCTGGGCAGAACAACCCAAGTTCAGGGTGACTGGTCGACCGGTCAAATAGGGCGGTCGACCGTTTGCCCAAAAGCAAAACTTGTCGACCGCCAAATTTCTGGTCGGTCGATCAGTTTAGGCCTGGGCTATTGCCCAGGCCAAAACCAGGGGGATTCGCCCCTCGGGAGTGTCCGGCGCCGATCGTCGAGGCTTGTGACTTCTTCGGGACATCAATGAGACCTCTCTGATCCACCGTATCGACTTGCAAAGCTCGAATGCATTGGTTTGGATTATAGATTTCTAAAACGAACAAAATTCCAAACCAAAAAGAATAAATGCAATACAAGCGGATTGTGAAGTCTTAGAACTTCCCGGGTGCGACAATGGTACTTAACAACACCACTTAATCGATTCAAATCATGTGTATTGATCATGTGAATAACATATGTCATAATCTCTATTTCAAATGAACAAACAAAAGCATATCAAAGTGATTCAAGCGACTTTTGAAGACTTAGAACGTGTCGGGGGACAACGGAGCTTCACAACATCACTAAACCAACTCATATCATATATATTGGATCGTATGAACAATCCTTATCATAAGTTGTCAACTCAATGAAACATAAAACATGGAATCGGCTAAATTACACTAACATAACCAATTCACTAGCATATGCAAACTCAAATGAACACTAGATTACACTTTTACAAGCCAATGACTTGTGGCATAGATGTGAGTTCTAAAAGAACTCGCCTTTGGCTCTAGAATGACAAGAACAATCTCCAACAAGGAAGAACAAGCACATATCCAAGCAAAGAAGCTTTCTTTCTTCAATCACTCCTCTATAATCACCTCATGAACACAAATGAAGACACATGAGTGTTAGGGCACACTAAAAATCCGAAATTGAGAGGAGAAAAAGGTAGAGGACGAGTAGAGAGAGCTTACACATGTCTTGAAATCAAATAGCACATGAATTGAGCTTGGAATCAAGAACCCTAGCTTAGGAATTTATATTTCCCATTCCACTCTCCATTTTCTAATTTCTCTCTAAGTGTTCGAATGAATGAATGAAGAGGAGGGAGCTATTGAGGGTTATATGATGAGCTAGGTTACTCAACCAATCCCTAGCCAAGGTGCCAATTTTCACGAACTCGAAACATATCGATGCTTGCAGTCAAAAAGGTCGTAAACGATGATCCCGACTCAATGGAAGTGGTCCCGAATCCTAATTTTATCATTTGTGAAAAATGACATATTCAGTGACACATAAGACATGACGATATATTTAGACATAATATCTAAATCTAAAATCGTCGAATGAGATGGTTGTTACAACATTAAACTGAGGCGCTTGGACCGGTCCGTACGTTTGAGGGTGAATAACCCATATTCTGTCGGCTCCGAAGGACGGGAAGGGGAAGCATGCGGCTTCCTAGGACGTGGAAGGTTCCCGTGGTAGTCCTCTATGGTGGTGCAATGTTCGGGTTATGCTCACAGAGGTTGAGTCTGCGCGTAACTACCCGGTGAGTAGCCTTGACTGCAAAAGTAGCTTTGCAGTCAGAAAGCTGTGATAAGGTGATACTGGGGTGATTCGGCGATCGCCTCAGAAGGGAGGTAGGGGTCACGACCAACATGGATAGTAGATCATCGGGTACCAGTCATCGTCAGCCAGTGGGATGCGAAAAGACCAGAGCTAAACCCAAGATGACATCCACCTTTCACTATCGAGGCATAGTGGTTGAGGGGAGACGCCAACTGGATGTTTAGATTGTTTGTTAGGGGCAAGTCGCTTAGCTCTTGTAGTCTTTACTAGTTGAGGGAGGGGTCGAGGTGGGGCCATAGCCACCATGAAAAACAAACCTGAAGGATATTTGTATTTTGAGGCTCTTAAGGGCGGCCTGTACAGATATGGAAAAGCTCCCGACCGAGTTCTGTGTTTCTTGTACATCCCTGCCACGGAACTCGGTACACATTAGAGGTTATGTGCGGTTAAGGCATCAAATACGATTGACGATAAGTACATGGGAAAGTCTAGATACATGCATGTCTGCTTTTGATGGTGTATCGTAGACTTGAGGACATTACTCTATGATGGAATATGGTTCGATTGAAGGTGGCAGTCCATACGCTTACGTAGCATGACAATGATAGATATATGTGAAATGTAATATTATTATATAGAGATCCGTTCGTCACTCCGGCATAGGATGAGGGACTGCGTATATTTCGGTGGTGTTACGGCGGAGACCGTGCGAGTAGGGTACCATGGGGTGTACCTTGGTTTGGGGGTAGCTACAAATATACTTTATTAGGCTAATCCACTGGGGAGTAAATGAGTGTGACGTGTGTGTAAGCCTTGAGTGATGTTAACCCAAGTAACCTAATAAATAAGAAAATGCTATTTAATGGTATATGTAGCGTTATCCAAAATGTATAGTTTAAATCACCAAAACTTGTGTTCTGACCCGCTCCACCTAACATACTCGAAGGTCATATTTGTGGCAGAGATATGATAGCTTGGATACTGGTAAGGCAGTATTATTACAATAGTAAGGCTATATTTTGATTACATTATATTTTATCCAGTCCGCTGTGAGATGTTTTCTGAGCTCTGATATATTTTATATCTCTGTCTTTTTTACAGGATATCAGAGCAAACCAACACGAGTTTCGATAGATTAGAATTTAAAGAAAAAAAATCCGACTGCCAGAATTCAGGTTTTTACAAAACACGGCTAAACTCTCTTAGCCATCTCAACTCAAAATCAGTCAATTTCATCCAACAAATCATCAACATCAAAACGACGATTCAACAAATGATTAAATCAATATATATGGATCTAATCATAGAATTAACATACGAAATTACCGTTTATAAGTTGCTAGATTAGAACCTATGGTGATTTAAATGAAAATACACTTACCATGATATAGATCTAGGTGGAAACAACTTGAAAATGATGAAAATAAGATCAAAAACTCATATACTTGATTGAATCTGTGCGAGAGATGCATACCACTCACAATTCTTTTAATTAACTCAAAATCACTAAATTCACAATCTGAATATCGAAGAATATGCTTCAAACCTCTTGATTTGATGTGATCTCTCTTCACTCATTAGACGTAGATCTAGCTTCAAATGATGTTTAGATCTAGAATTTTAATGGTGGAAAGGTGTATTTGATCGAGCAAGGAGGATCACGAGCTCAACCAAATGAGAGAGTGAAGAAAGTAAACTATTTTCCATGCCTCTAACCCAGCCTCCCATCAGCCCACTAATAGGCCTCCTCAAATCAGCCCACTAATGGCGTAAAAACCTAAACAGAAATTGTGAAACACTAAAACAACGGTTCCTCCCAAACTGCTGAACCAAATCTTTAATGTTACCACTCTACGGAATTGGCAACACCATTTCCTTTCCATTGAAACCAATCTCAGCACTCGATTCGATCCCAGTCAAATGTTATTCCCTGTACAAGACCAATAAGGGCAAAATGGTCACAAATAAAATTGGTAAAAATTATGGATATGTCTCGCATCTTCAAAACCAGCATATCACAATATGAGAATGGTCCAACCCTTAGGGAATAAAATAAAAATATTTTATGATCCTCTGATACGTAAAATGCGGGATGTTACAATCTCCCCCCTTAGAAATTTCTCCCCCAAAATTCCAAGCAATCAAACAATTCTGCATGCCTACTGTCCATGAGCAGCCAATTTACCATCGAAACTAGCATCCATCAAGCCATGCATCCACAACCTTATACTAGCACGTAGAATACTAATAATAACAACAGCAATAGTACAAGTTACAACCGGGTAAGAATGTCACGACTCTTATGGGTCAAACCAACGAAGAGTTATGGATGGGTCGCCTTCATAGTCTCTTCCGCCTCCCACGTACAATTGCCATCAACCTACTCCATTGTACCTTGACCAACTTATCCGCCTTTCTCCTAAGATGTTTCATGTCATCCCCCACAACGCGAAGCGATTTATGAGGTTTTGTAACTACGAATACGACTTCTAGGTCTTCGTACTGCTCTGGAGATACCACCACATTGGAATCATGCACACGCTTTCGAAGAAACAACACATGGAAAGCATTATGCACACTCGACATCTTCTTAGGTAACTCCAACCTATATGCGAGTTTTCCAATTCGCTCGATTATCGGAAACGGTCCAACAAACCTTGGAGCTAATTTTCCTTTGCTTTCGAATCTAACCACATGCTTTAACGGCCAAATTTTCACGAAAATCATATCACCAACATTGAATTCCAAATCTTTTCAAAGTTTATTGGCATAACTCTTATGACAATCTTGGGCCGCCTTCATTCATTGTCGAATGATCACGATACAATCCGATGTCTCTCTGATCATCTCTAGCCCAAGTATCAACTTATCTCCAGTTTCCAACCAACATGTCAGATAATTACATGGTCTACCATACAACGCTTCGTATGGTGCCATCCCAATGCTCGACTGGTAGTTGTTGTTATATGCAAACTTGACTAGATGTAGATGGTCCTCCCATGATCCTCCGAAGTCTAATACACAATCCATAGGAGATGTTCCATAACTCGGTTAACCCTCTCGGTTTGACCATCAGTTTGGGGATGGTAAGTCGTACTCAAACACAACTCGGTTCCCAAAGTCTCTTGCAAACTCTTCCAAAATCTACTTGTGAACAATGGATCTCAATCACTCGCTTTACTCTTTAGGACACCATGGAATTGAACTATCCATTTTATATAAAGCTCAGCCAATTTCAATGTTGTCCTAGTCGATTTGACAGGAATAACCCTTTGCGCTTTTGGTCAAGCGATCCATGATGACCTAAATTCCTTCGTTTCCTACCATGGTTCTGCGTAGTCCATCGATAAAATCCATCGCTATTTGCTCCCACTTCCACGTAGGAACTTCCAGTTGATGAAGAAACCCACTCGGCTTCTTGTGTCCAGTTTTCACCAACTAACAGTTCATACACTTGGAAATAAATTTTCCAATATCCCTTTCATCCCTTTTCATTAGTAAAATCGATTCATGTCCTAATACATCTTATTACCACCAGGATGAATCGTCAACTTCGAGTGTTGACATTCCCTCAAAACCCCATCCCCCAATCCATCAATATCATGAACAACCAATCGTCCTTGCTTGCGAAGCCAACCTTCTCGACCGACCTCGAATTCTTTATCCTCTGGTTCCAACTTCTGGATTAAATCGGCAAGCTTTGTATCTCGCTTTTGGGTATCGCCAATCCTTCGGATGAGAGTAGGTCTTATCGATAAGCTTGAAAACATTTCAGGTTACAAATCGCATCGTGGTTTGGAATCAAATCCCACCAAATACTCGAGCCTCTTCCATTCTGAAAACATCGCTCCCAAACTTGTGTGTCTTCGACTTAATGCATCTGCAAATGCATTAACTTTACCAGGAGTATAGGCTATACCAAAATCATATGATTCCAGAAACTCTAACCATTGCTGTTGCCGAAGATTCAATTCCTTTTGGGAGAAAAGATACTTTAATGACTTATGATCCGTAAATAACTCGAATCAAACTCCCAATAGATAATGTCACCACATCTTCAGTGCAAACACGATCGCCGCCAACTCCAAATCATGGGTTGGATAATTCCTCTCGTGCGTCTTCAGTTGTTGAGTCGCGTGGGCCACAACTTTATCTTTGTGCATCAGCACTGCTCCAAGTCCAGTACCACATGCATCGGTGTATATCACCATTTCTTCATTCCCACAACGAATCATCAAAACAGGAGCACTCGTCAGTCTCTCTTTCATGATTCCGAAGGCTTGCTCACACTTTGCATCCCATGTGAATACTTGGTTCTTCTTCGTCATTCCTGTTAATGGAGCAGTTATCTTCGCGAAATCCTTGATAAAACAGAGATAATATCCCGCCAACCCAAGGAAACTCTGAACATCTGTCGCATTTCTAGGTTTATCCCAGTCTTGAATTGCTGCCACTTTAGCGAGGTCAATTGCTATTTCATTTCCTGAAATAACATGGCCTAAGAACCTTACTTTGGTCTTCCAGAAGTGACACTTCGAAAACTTAGCCTTCAGCTGATGCTTTCGCAAGATTTCCAAAACATCTCTCAAGTGCGTCTTATGCCCTTGCTCATTCGGAGAGTAAACCAGAATATCATCCACGAACACGAGCACGAACTTGTTCAACTAATCTCTGAAAACCTTATTCATAAGATACACAAAATACGGTGTTGCGTTAGTCAACCCAAATGGGATCACCAACCATTCGAAGAAACCAGATGGTGTCCTAAAAGCAGTATTTGGCATACTATCCTTTGGTATTCTCAACTGGTGAAATTCTATTGCCAAATCCATCTGAGAAAACACTTTGGCTTCGTGAATCTGATCGAATAAGTCATCGATCCTCGGCAATGGATACTTGTTCTTCTTGGTCACCTTGTTCAGCTCATGATAGTCAACACACAATCTCAAAGATCCATCAGCCTTGGTTGCAAACATATCTGGTGCTTCCCGTTCGGATACACTTCTCCTAATGGAACCTTTTCCCAAAAGGTCACAAACTTGCACCTCTAACTCTCGTTGTTCCTCAAGCGCCATCCGCCTAAAAGGCATAATGATAGGTCTAGCACCCTCGACCAAATCGATTCTAAACTCGATCTCACGATGCGGTGGCAAGCCTTTGACTTCTTCAAAGACATCCTCAAACGCATTAGCAATCAGCACAGATGACAAGTCTTTCTGTGGAATCACAAGCGAATATAAAAAGATCACGAAGACACCATCTTCGGGTCTACATCGAACCAAAATCTTTCACCCTTCCACATCCCCAACTCTCACCTCAAGCTTCTCGCAATTCACTCTGGTCACATACCTCTTGATCCGATACATGCCCAAGATGATCCCAAACCCAATGAAGTTCAAAGCAAAGCAATTACACACAAAAGCACTTCCATGACTCGATAACACAAGATCATGACAAAGCATACAAAGGCTAAATGAGCCCTCAACTGGATTAGTCACAGCCAAAGGTCTATCACAAATCTCGGGTTCTAAACCCAAGCGGCACACAAGCTCATTACAAATGAATGAATGTGATGCTCCAGTATCAAAAAAAACATGAACTGAAACACCTCTAACGGAAAGAGTAACTTGAACGACAACACCCTTTCCTTTCTCCTCTGCAGTAGGAGCCCTTGAAGACGATGGCACGGCTTCCAAAGCATAAGCCTTCACAATCTACTTACCCTTAGCTGATCCAGGACAATATTTCTTTTCATGCCTAGGCTTCCCACACTCAAAGCACTTCTTCTCAGCTTTCAGATTCTTACACTCGTTAGCGAAATGGCCCTTCTATTGGCAGTTGTAGCAAACCACCTCACTTTTAGGTTTCTTCTTGCCGTCCTTTCCTTTTTGTTGTTGATGCTTCCTCTTCTTATTGTTATTACCACCCTGTTGTGGTTTCGAAGCTTCCTTGGTTGCAGGGACAACATTTGCTTCTTTAGGAAACAAGCTTTCATGTTGAATAGCTTTCTCCACTATCTTCTCATATGGATCATCAAGATGATCCACCAATGGCTTCCCAATATAGGTATCCAAGCCCATAACAAACTTTTTGTTCTTATGATAAGGAGAGTCAAAGTACGATTGGGCATACTTGGACAAGGCCTCAAGATCAGAAACAGACTCAAGCACTGATCGACCATTCTGTTTCAGCTCCACAAACTTCTTGAAAAGAACTGACTTCTGAGCAGTACAAATAAACTTAGTCTTGAATTTGACTTGGAACTGTTCCCATGTTATCTCTTCTTCTGAAATCTCCACATTGATAGATTACCTCCAATCCATGGCTTTACCTTGCAATTGTCGCACTACGAGCTTCCTTTAAGTTTCATTGTCAATACCTAAATCTCCAAAAATCCGAATACAAGCATCTAACCACCTTCGAACCTCTTCAGTCGACTCTGTCCCTTTAAACTGTTTTCCTCCTAGAGATGTGAAGTCTTTACATAGCTTCAGGAAATCCACAACCCTTGGCACCTGCACCCCTATATCTACCGTGGATGCCACTGGAGTGGGTACCCTTCTCATGAATGCCTCCATCATGGCTTCAAACATGGTTGGGTAATATGATGTACCGCCATTTCCCCCTCCAGGCACAGCCCCCTCCCTAGCTGTATGTCTTGAAGTTCATCGACTCATTCTAAATCTGCAATATAGAATGATTAGCCACTTACAAGAAAACTGCTAATGGAGTTCAAACGCTACTATACTATATACTACTATATAGTATACATCCATTTGAAATTTACAAATACATTACTCATATGTTATTACGTCTTTGAACTTTGGCTAAAATCGATAACCAGAGCTCTGATACCAATTGTGATGACTGCCCATAACTCCTGCACTTAACAAGGGAAATAATGTGCTGATAGGTGTGCCAGGCAGCCATGGGCGATCATCATGATAAGATAACACAAGCGGCGCATGTCGTATAACTCACAACGAAAGGATAAAATATATTAGAACATATACAACAGGCTATAATAGAGAAGCATTTCTGAGCAGAAACTTAAACTTTCATAACAACAAGAAAGAATATCCATACACCCTTGGATTACAACATGATTGTCTATACAAATTTTCCTCACTACAACACTCAAAGAAAACACCCATAATAATAGCGGAAACAACAAGTACTAGATAGTAGAAAAACTGATATGCAAGCCTCCTGCTCGTCATCACTCTGCATCCTCGCCTCACTAAGTTTTGCTACCTGTAACCTGCTACTCAGTCTGTCTATCCAAAACCGGATGAACAACCCAAGGTAATAAGAGGAAACATAAAACCTTGAGTCAGACAATAGTCTTAATGAGCGATAAAACAACTATATAACATCATCAATAAAGCATATGAGGATAGGCAGATCAACCAACTAATCTACCAGCATCAACAAAGAAGAACCCAAACCCCGTCTTCCCCACATTCGACGGTAATAGCCTTTACAAACAAGCATTTGAAAGCAATTCATGGCAATCAAAGGCAACTAGTAGCAATCATTGCAACTAATTATATCTCACGTAAACCATCCTAATCGAGATCAACATCCCCCAAACACAAGCCTCGAAGGCCTAAACCAACATCAGACAAGCACCCAAGAAATATCTCCTTCGACGTCGGACGATCTATGTGAGACGGTACAAGCAAAACAACCAACATTCACGACTTTGGCTATCACCGCCTATCCTTTTTCGAAACCATCATTAATCATATGACGCCCAACCCTGCCATATGTTAAGGGCTAAGGACAACCCCGATTCTAGCAAAAATTCCATATGCCCTTAAACGATATGTATCTAGGCCTTTCAACGATGCCCAGGGTACTCCACCACACAACCGATCTTTTAGACGTCTCTATTATACCCTTGCTTTGAGCCCACTAGAATCTACGACAACAATAATCTCTAAGCGTTCAATATCTCTAGTCACCCAACCTGATGACCATTCATAGCTCAAGCGATCTTCTCGAGCAACCATTATCCATCAACTCATCACTTTGAGTCATCTTGACACTCGTTGCATTTCAACCATCAATGAACGCATCACAACACTTCGAACATTCCTACTTGGATTCATTTCTAAGCCCAATCATTTCCGAACCAAAATCATCAACATAAGGTTCAACACATCAGGTCATCATCCCCTTAGGTCATCCAACAACCTATGGCCCACGACCTGATCTCACTCACACTTAACCACATAGGTCGTCCCACCCCTTTAAGTCGTCCCACGACCTACTGGCCCACGGCCCGTCTATCCATAAAGCCTCCATGACCAAACCCCTCGCATGATCTGACCCATTAACGACCTTACTAGGTCATCACACTCTATTCCTGACCTGATTTCCAACTCAGATCCGCCTTTCTTTTACACAACATACGACCTGACTCCCAAAATAAGTTTTGTTTGGTTGATACTGCATTTCATAGCATTTCCAGCATTTTTGCTATGAAAAACTGGCCATAATGTCAAACATCCTTTTATAGCATTTATAAAATGCTATTATATCTCCTGGTTCAATTCTGCATCAATCTTGTGCAAAAAACTAAAGCAAAACATAAAAACTAGCTTTCACAATGTTTCTGCCTTTTTACAGCGTTTCAGAAATGTTGTCAATGCTTTATGTCCATCATTACGCCTTCTGGTCCATCAATATACCTTTCATAGCATTTCTGCCTTTTACAGTGTTTCAGATACGCTATCATAGCTCGGGCTTGATCCATCTCATGCGCGACCTATGATGCATGACCTAAGGAAACTCATGCGTGACCTATAGTTTTTAACAGTGTTCGCCAAACGCTATCAAATCTGGCGTGACCTTTGCCATGTGCGACCTATACCCTTAGGTCGTGCTAGGTTCAGGACTTTCCACAGCATTTTTCAAACGTTGTAAATTTCCAGAACTTGAATTTTGCCCGATTCTTGAAAATTCAAGCGAACCACTTGATTTTTCTAGACGAACCATGATTTTTCAGCTTGCCAAACATGTTGCCGAACACGCCCAAACTCTCCAACCCATTTCAACTCAAAATCAATCAATTTCATCCAACAAATCATCAACATCAAAACGACGATTCAACAAATGATTAAATCAATATATTGAGCTAAACATAGAATTAACACATGAAATTACCGTTTATACGTTGCTAGATTAGATCCTATGGTGATTTGAATGAAAATACACTTACCATGATGTGGATCTAGGTGAAAACAACTTGAAAATGATGAAAATAAGACCAAACACTCATATACTTGATTGAATCTGTGCGAGAGATGCATATCACTCACCAAGATTTGAATGAAAATACACTTACCATGATGTGGATTTAGGTGAAAACAACTTGAAAATGATGAAAATAAGGCCAAACACTCATATACTTGATTGAATCCATGCGAGAGATGCATATCACTCACCAATTCTTCGAATTAACTCAAAATCGCTAAATTCTCAATCCGAACAGTGAAGAATATGCTTCAAACCTCTTGATTTGATGCGATCTCTCTTCACTTGACGTAGATCTAGCTTCAAACGATGTAGATCTTCGATTCTCTTATGTAGATCTAAAATTTTAATGGTGGAAAGGTGTATTTGATTGAGCTAGGAGGATCACGAGCTTAACCAAATGAGAGAGTGAAGAAAGTAAACTATTCTCCATGCCTCTACCCCTATTTATAGCCTACCACTAATGGGCCTCCTCAAATCAGCCCACTAGTGACTTAAAAAGCTGAACAGAAATTGTGAAACACTATAACAACGATTCCTCCCAAACCCCTGAATCAAATCTTTAATGTGACCACTCTACGGAATTGGCAACACCACTCTACGGAATTGGGACTCTGTATTTTTTTGATATTATTATATATATGTGTGCTCTCTTCTTCTTAGAAGATCACACATTTTTGTTTTCAAAAAAAATGAGATCGATCTCAGCACCTGATTCGATCTCGGTTAAAAGTTATGCCTTGTACAAGACTAACAGGGGAAAAATGGTCAAAGATAAAATTGATAAAAATTATGGACATGTCTCACATCTCCATAACCAACATATCAAAATATGAGAATGATCCAATCCTCAGGGAATAAAATAAAAATATTTTACCATCCTCCGATACATAAATTGCAGGCTGTTACACCATTTCTATCGTTTGTTTATATACTGGGCAGTTATGTATTTGAGATTTTCTCATGTATTAAACTATGAATTTGATATTTTATTCAATTTATTATGAGATTTTGTAATTAGTAATTTAACGAACTACTAAGTTATCTATTTCGTTGCGAGTTATTTTGATAGTTTGTATTTGTGATCTGTCTGTGTTCTATGATTTGATTTATATTAAATCCTATAGTTTAAACAATCCGCTATTTTAAACGATTTGAGTTGGGTTTTTTACCGACATAAATGGTAAGAAAAAGTAGAGTATTAAAAAAAACTCGAAGGTGGACAACCTAAAAACCAAGAGCATAGGGAGAAGAAACCAGCAACAAACACCGCAGCAGAGCGGGACATGCAAAACTGGCAACACGGGGACACAACCTATCTCGAAAATCAATCCAATTCCAAAAGCTACCATGCCAAGTAGAGAAAATAAAAAACCAACGCCATCAACCAAAATCATAGCCATGCACGTTGAGATCAATTCAATCCAAAACCAAAACCTTAAATCTATGCTGCAACACAGGAGGAGCGGTTCGGGTCTGCTATAGGGCTTAACTAAGGGCGAAGCGGTCATGGAAAAACAAAGGCAGGGAAGGGAAAGCAAAAAGAGTCGGAAGAAGTGGGATGAGGAAGTTTCCACTCATGAAACACAAAATCAGGAGAACGGGGGATTGGAAATTAAGGAACGGAGCAACTAACAACAATGAAGAAAGAAAGGGTTGGGGAGATAAGAGTGATTAAAATGGGGAAGAGGAGATTAGATCGGCGTAAAAGGAAAGAAAGAGAGGAAGCTGAAGAGATCCCTATTCCCCATTGATGAGTGAAAACTTAGTTTTTTCTTTCTATTGATTATAAAATATTTATTAAATATGTGTACATATATTTTATTATTATTTAATAATTTTGTGAGATATTTGGTTTGTCCAGAATAATTAATGGCCCAAAATTCCTGTTTTTTAAATTTATTGAACCATATAAAAGGTTTACTATAATATTTTCATAAACTTTAAACTTAATTTAATATATTTTTAAATAAATTTAACTTTCGTCCTGTAATCAGTTATTTAATTAAAATCATAATTTCAATTGGAAAAATTCTATAATTATTCTTAAGCCTAATATATATCTAAGGTACCTTAAGGGAAGAAACTCATAATTGTATAACTTGTTTTTGATAATTTTACGATTAATTTGTTTTCAGCCTTTAGTTAATTATTTAGATAAAAGTAATACAATTTCAACTGAAAGAATTCTAAAAAAAAAATCCTAAACTGTATACACGTCACAATATCTTAATTTTTTCTTAAAGAATTTATGAAATTGATTGTAATTTTTTAAGAATTAATTTGATTTCAAGTTATCATCTATTATTTCAATAATAAATAATATTTTAAAAGGGAAAATTACATAAATTAATTTTTTAAGCCAAAAATAGGTCTTCAAATTTTCTGAAAATTATAAAATTGTTGTTTTACAATATATTTACTTTGCGTTATTTATTTTAGTAGACAATATCTTATTCGACAAAATGTTTATATACATACATACATACATACATATATATACACACACACACACATATATACATACATACATACATACATACATACATACATCTTTGCTACATTATACAAGCATATTTGAAAAAATTACACTATACGTAAAATAAGCTAGTGCGTCTGTTGCAGTATGCATCCAGACATCTATAAACGGGCACATTATACCCATTATGAATTATTATATTTCACATGAACACACATGTATAAATAATAATAAAATGTGTGTGTGTGTGTGTGTGTGTATATATATATATATATATATTTGAAACGTATATATGTATATTAAACTCAATTAAATTAATTACATATTACCAAACTTTTGCTTTTGAATAAAATAATTGTTTTACTTAAAGTAAGTTTAGAAAATTCTAAATGAATTATGCTACATAGACCTAACAAAAATCCAATAAGGTTTTAAAAAAAAGGAAATCCATCCACAATATCTGCGGTGGGCTAACCTAGTTTCTTCAATGAAATGGCTTAAATATGAATCAAACAAAAACTGTGCATGGTCACGAAGAATTTCATATCATGTTATCTCATGTTTGTAGTCTATAAGCTTCTAACCAATGCAACATCTTTCCCGTCGCGCAAGATAAGTCTAATGCGATAATAATGTCGTATAAGTACTCTTAAGGACCAATGTATTTCCATATCACTAGAGAAACTCCTTTATCGCTAGCGCAGTGCACTGCATCATCGTCACCGCTGAAGGCAACATAACTAGTTCAAAAATGGCAATAACATTAGACAAGCATCAAGTGGTTAATGGCATTGCTCCAATATCAAAGTTTCCCACCCAAGTTAATTTATGGGACAATTTGGCTTAAGTCCGGTTAAGGTTTCACAAAAAAAAAAAAAAAAAAAAAAAAAAAAAAAAAAAGAGGAAGAAAAAGAAAAAAGAAACAGTATCTTAAAGCTTTATAAATTAGCTTCTTATTTTTCAAAATCATAAAAAATACAACGTAAAAATTTGTCAAACTTCAAAATTTAATTCAGTACATAATCATCCTCATATTCAAACAAAAAAAAACTACGGAAAATGATTCAAAAATAAAAAATATTCATGTTTCAGCGCATTTTTGCATTTTTTGGTATAATTGCAGCCATTGCAACAACTATTTCTTAAATTTGCTGTGTTTCATGCAATTTTTACTTATTTGCTTCAAAATTTTAAATTCAAAACTACATTTATTTAAGCATCAAAGTATAGCAGAAAAATCATCGAAAAATGAAAAAAAAACCTGCATATAAATGAAAAATGTTTCACATTCAAGAAAATTACAGAATATATTATTTGCAATACATGTGTGCGTTTAAACCAGGAAAACTCGCAAACTAGAAATCAGTTGATTGAACAAAATCATTTAAAACTGCCTCCATATTCCCTAAACCCTTCCGAAGATGTAACCTGACTTGAGACAAAAACGAAATCAACAGGCAGTAAAACAACGTCGTCTCTGGCAGGAAAAGGAAAGAAACGTCATAGAAACCTAAGAAAGTAAAAATAAAGCCACAGAGTCAATAATGTACCAAACAAACAACACTATACCAAACCCCAAGAAAAAAATCAGCAAAATTGGAATCTAGATTATGGATGAACGTAGGATGACACATGCTAGGTTTAAAAATAAAACATTACTTAAAAAATTGCAATAAGCATCATATAAATTGCAATAATTGCAGTAAAAAATTGCATACAAACTTAAAAATACGTTACTACAATAAATAGGAACCCGCTTTACATATAAATTTAGAGGATGAACCGCATCGAATAAAGTTTGAAAATAGGGATGTCTTCCTAATTTTCACTTAGGGCCCGTTCTTTGGTCCTAAACAGACCGATTGGGTAACAGATGCGTCGGACACGTCCGTTACCCAATGGTCCTTTTAGGACCGTTGAGCCAACAGCTCAAATTTGAGCCGTTCGCTCTCGACGCGTCGAGACCAACAGCTCAAAATTAAGCCGTTGGCTCCTCCCCCTTCCCCCTATAAATCCCCCCTCCCCTTCTTTTCTTTCTCCTCACTTCTTCGTGCTTCCGCTTCCTTCTGCCTCCTTAAGGTAACTAGAATGTGGCCCGTACTTCGCATACGGGACAGTATGTAACTTCTATAATGTTGGGTTGTGGGCCTTGTTTTGTTGCAGGCGTACGTACTGTTTGGTTAAGTGGGAATTTAGCTGGGAGAGGTGGTTGTGTGGCCCTTGGCTGCGGAGTTAGTAGCATTTATAGTGTATTTCGTGGACTGAGAATGTTTTACGTGAAGGACATACAACCGCGTGGTTTATGAGAATAGGGTGAAATGTTGTGTCTGGTGTAGGAAAAATATTTTTTTTATATATATTATTGTTTCATTGCTCGTTCGTACTATTATTGAAAGTTCGCTATGTAGCATGTGTAAGTGCATAGCCATACAGTTCACAATGCAAATTTCTGTTGGCAGTAGTTTTATCGTTTTCAGTTTTCAACTATATTTCTTTTTCTTATTTTCGTCTTTTATTATTATTAATTTTTATTGAACCTATTTTAATTTGATTGTATCATTTTTAATCCGACTTCTAGCATCCTTATACGTAGTTAATAATGTGTAAGTATATTTTATGTTGTAACGTATGTCAGCAAGTTCCAGACAATTTCACTTTTTGTGCACTTTCTCTATTCTAACAGTCCAGGCTTATCTTTCGAGAACGATGAAACTATGTAAAAAATTGACAAAAAATAAACAAAGCCATACGTAGTAAACACAAAATGCTCGACCTGTTGACATATTAAATGACAACCGTCCAGGCTCAAGAACTATGTTTACCACCTGGTCCACCTCCGTAACCAATGGAAGAGGCTAAATATTTATTCAGAAATAAATTAGCATGTGACAAACAACTTTCTTTCGATGCATTAAAACGAAGCACAAACAAAACAAAAGGTACCGCACATATCAATAGCTTAGTTCAAGACAGCAGTCATGTGATTTGGCCATTATATTTACAGAACAATACAAATGTCACTTCATTTTACGAATTGAATGGTAACAGCAAATGCATTAACATGTAACAAAAACAAAGTAGAAGTACACAAATCAAATTTAAAATACATGATATTGTAGAAATTGGTGTCTTTTACACTTCTTCAACGTCGCTTGCACGGACGCATTTCTTCGGACGTTTGCTGACATGTTTGGCTATTGACTTCGCAGGTGGTGCATCCTGTTAAGTATCCCGGTAGTTGAAGACAATAGAGTGGACATAGTTGAAGAGGCAATTTTTATCTGGCTGGTTTTATATTTATGTTTTAATTTTTATGCATTATGGCACTTACATTGATTACAATTCCTTGACGTCGGCATTTACGTCCGCTATGCATAAATGTCCGAATCTTCAGCGTTTTCCTTGTCCACAAGCTCCTCATCCTGTCTGGTTTCTTATAACCATTAAAAAAAATGTAGATAAATTATGGTCAACAGAGAATGAGAATCACCTGATCGATAAAATTTTCCCTTTGTTGTCCTGTGCTAGTCTGTGTATCTCTTTTGCGGCGTTGGGTAAGCCTTCATCATTCAATTGTATGCAATTCCAATGTGAAATCAGTAAGAGGGATATCAAGGTGTTCACATTGTGGTAGTGACTGTGTTTTCGTTAATAGACAAAAGCATATATCTTATTGTCGCCAAGTAATTTACCTGTTTTTGACATTCAGTGTCAACCGGGACAGCAGCTGCGTTGTTTATCTGCACCAGCATGGGTTATTAAAAATTTATTGGAAAATTTTGGTTAACACAGAAGCTAGTAAAGTCCATATGGTGAAACATAACAAACTTGCCTACGTAGCTCATAAAACTATAGACCCCATACCTGTTGACAACATTTTTGCATGCTTATACATCAGCTGGTGTTTTTCGCATTGCTGTGCACAACTGTCACTGTTTCTGAGAAGTGAGGATGTGTATGTGCACTGTTGGCAAACTGATATTGAATGGTCAACATTTTGTTTTAGCCGTCTACTGCGTAGAAGTATCATTCTCCTCGCCCGTGCATGTCTGCAGTGCTGAAGTTTCATAAGGATGTGTCAGTTATTAGTGTGTTCGTCGATTTTTGCAGGCTAAGTAAAATTGCATAGTGTTATTGTTTAGTTGTAAACAAATGCTGATGGTTGCAGGAGTGAATAATGAAAGTAAATACATAGTGCTTATGTATAGGAATAGCTATAGATCATAGATTATTACTAATGATTTGCAAATGTTGTCATGAGGCATGTCAGCTCGTGTAGCAACCATTGTAGTGTCCGTTGATTAACGTTAATGGTGAGTAAGTGAATAGTCCGAAGGAATGACAAAGTTAGATATGACCGAAGCAGATATGCAAGTGGAGACAGTGAGTTAGCAAGATTGTAAAATAATCTACTATCAGACTCTACATGAATTTTGTTAATTCCGTAGTATTATGAATATTGATTTTGATGTGGAATGCATTTGTTGATTCCAAAATATATACTGGTAAGAAGATGTAGCAAACATGATATTCTTGTTACAGTAATATAAATTGATATAAGACCGAGTTCATTTGATATAGCAATATTCGCACACAGGTATATTGAAATATTCATTCAACTTCGTATACTATTAATAGTGAATACTACTGCACTATTAAAGGTTTAGCACAATACTTGTGGATAAATATTCAAAATGCATGCAAAAAAAATTATGAAGTTGGCAATATACCAATAGCAGTCGTTTAAGTGCTTATACTCATGCAATGGTTACACAGTTACACAATATGTTATGGTTATACCCCATTAGTACTTCAACTATTATTCCTATGATAAACTTGTTTACACGAACTTATCATATGTTCAATTTTATTCACCTATTTAAGGTGTTACAAAAGGCAACATGGTAGTCTGGAATAAATTTTTAAGAAAACCCATGTCATGTCCGAAATATGGCAGTGTTACCTGGTTTTCATAGAATTAGATGAAAAAAAAAAGTTGAATCTTGGTTCATATATAAGTTCAAACATGAATTTTATTGATGTATACAGACCTTTGAGAAGAATCATATCTGAATTAGCGTGTAGTTTGGTTAAGGTTTTGGTATTTGATGTCCCTTTTCTATTTATATAAAATTTGCAATAACATGTTGTTAATGTACTACAGTATGTAGCAGACAGTAAACTTTTTTTCGAACAGTGAATGACAAAAACAACTGCAGTTACAGGACAAAATATTTTACATTCTGCATTTGTCATTGAAAAATGAAGATAGTATGTAAACCTTTTCAGACTTCATTTTATAAATATTTTAGCAATTGTATATATTACATGCTGAGTTTGAAACGATATCACCATGGGAGTTGATCCTAATTAGCTTGCCATCACAACAAAATGCAACAGTAAATAAACCGATTTCAGTCACCATTTAATAATTTTGGATTAAATAAATTTTGAAAATGTTTAATAGCAAAAGCTTAAAACGTAGACAGCAAAATACTTGCAGGAATGCAAGTGTATTATCAAGAAATCAAAACATATGAAAGATGCAAGAAGTAATAAAGGAAGTTATATAGTAATTGTAGAGTTATCAAAGTGCAAACTTCATGCTCTAACAAATAGTTCTCATACATTCCAATAATACAACGTTTTCATCTTCGATGTCCCGTAGATTGGCAAATAGCACAGAACTGCACCTAATAGCAAATAGTTCCCATCACAATATATGTAGTCCAAACACATCTAATAACAATAGCTCCCATCAAAATATATGAAGTCCTAACGCACCTAATAACCGCAGCAACCATGCATTTGGCACATTGTATTAAAATTAGTTTATTTATTTAACATATAGTCTGTTAGGTCGTCCATATCGTAGTATGATGTATGCCAGTTCAGCCTTAACCAATATCCACATTATTGTCCCAGTACAAAGCAGAAGGATATTATTATAAGCGGATTATAATTATCAATTACCATAGAAAATGCATGATTTTTATTGTAATGAAAAT